>OZ007539.1:5817281-6441912 GCA_963931895.1 Eupithecia pulchellata
ATGTCCTCCGCATTACGTATTCAAAGATGTTGTGTACTGTGCGCTAGAGAAGGGGTAAAGTCGATAGTTTTATAATGTGTGTCGATATTTGTGTGTTGATTGTGTGGATTGTCTTTATTATTTGGTCTCCTTAAAAGCCAGAATCTAGGAAGTGTGGTATGGGTGTGTAGTGCAGAACACGCTGCCTGCTCCTGTTTACCTCACAGATTTCTCCAATTTTTCATTATTAGTACGTTATCAATGTCTTAAAAATTGAATAATTAGTATCTTCTATTCATGCAAAATATTTCTTCATCAACATCATCACTTACCATGAGGTAAGCTTGTGACCAATGGAAGAATTATCTACGATAAAAAAAAGTTGTCATCATTCATAAATACCTATATTGCAAACGATCTCGAGAAAGGTCAAATGATGCAAATAAATGCCACCCAATGCAATAACCCACCCAATCATCGTTCGAGTCAGCGATATTCAACGCGTCACCGGCTGCGGCGGGCAACACCGCCGATACCTTGCGCTCCCCCCGCCCGCTCCCCGCGTCACCACGTGAGGGGCCGACACGCGCGCGCGCTCCTTCCCCCCCGCGCGCGTACGCCGCCGTCGCTGCCACCGCCGCCGGCCGCGAGTTGCCCCGCGCTAGCTGAGCGCCCCCGCGGCCTGCAACACGTCCTAAGCGACAGGGGAAAAAGAAGAAGCCCAGCGAACAACCTCGTAGTGCTGCGCCTGCGTTGGCTCACGGGAAGGGTTCTTGTGACTCGGAGGGCTACACCATGGTAGTTCGCAAGAGCCGTAAACCCGACAGCCGCAATCAGTGCGGCACTGGGCCGATCGACCTCAACTCTGGGTTCCGAGCGGAGGTACCTACCACCCAGCTCTACATCTCACGCGTCTCATACACCGTGCAGGCGAAGGCTGTGGAGGAGTATATCCAGACGAAAACCAAATTTTCGCTTCGCGTCGAAAAGTTGGAATCTCGCCATAATGTGAGCTTCAATTCATTTATGGTGAGGGTTCCGACTAAACATCTTTCGACGTTCATGAGCGCAGAGTTTTGGCCGACGGGTGTCAAGTTCCGACGGTTCACCGGCCGCCTGCAAGGGGCCCGCCGGGGACACCGCCGGGCATCGTCGACAGATGACACCCTGATGCGTCACACGTCGCCGTACCTATTGTGATTTTAGTTATTAAGACTTTATATTTTTGTATGTATGTTAGTCTGTAAGGTATTTGTTGATATGGGCCCTAGAATAAGTTTTTTTACCATCTATAACTTTTCTTATGTTGCCTGAAATAAATGATTATTATTATTATTATTAATAAGTGTAATCTTACACGATTTGTTTGATTAAGTTTGGACATACATATAAATTATTTTCTGATTCAGCTTTTCGAAGCATTTACTAATTGCATGGTGTTAAAAAACGTTTATATAAGCGTCTGCGTAGTTTTGCAAGTCAAAAACGTCTTTTCTCGATAGTAAACTACATTACGGTCATTACACACATCGATGTCGATGAACCTTATAGGACATTTCTATTAAGTACGTAGGAAATACGCTTTCCCGTATCTGTTAATGTGAAAACGAGTACAATGGCACAGTAGGTACTTGCCAAACTACCAGAGCTTAAAGACTTTTGCTGAGTGAAATTACAATCATTTGAAGTGGACAGTACTATTCCACTTCTAAGTTCCTACAACATTAGCGTGTTAAGCTACGAACCACACTAATGTGGTTTATTGTGGCATCAGAAGCGTATCGGTGAACAGTACCGATGATATAAGTAAGAGGTAGAAATTATATTACAGCGACTCTAAAAATCAATCAAAAACTTTCTTTCGGCAGATTGTGATGCTTGTTATGAGCTTTTTAATGCCTCTCTGATAGTATTATTTTGCATAATTTATGCAGAGATACGAAGTTGCCCTTTTTGACCAACAAACTCGATTTTCGCATTACAAAGGCTTAATCACAAACTCTACTACTTCAAAAAGGTTTCGAAAACGTCCAGTAAAAAAATCTTTAATTTAACATAACATAAAATAGGTGCTAATTTGGAACGCCTTAAGTGCGCGGCAGCTCCAGTACTCCAGTCATTCCATAACCACGATAGTGTAAATCGGTCGAAACGTCGGGAAAAGCAGGTAAATAAACGATTCTCTGTCAAAATAGAAGTTTAACATTGTAAAGTTATCGACTCGATAGTTTTTACGAACTTCACTACTGATGCATGAAAAAGTTATTTCTCGAATATTTATTTTAAATTTTACATAATGATGCGTTAGTACTATAAAGTCATATTAGCGATGAGGCATAAGGTGCATTTTCGCTTGGCAAAATGTCATGGGTTCTAGATAGCTGATATACATAATAATATAAGAGTACGTAGATAGATATTTTGTATTATACACAGAAAACGACCAGAACGCCTGAACAAATATTTGCAGATCGTACAAATATTTGTCCGAAGGCGGGAATCGAACCCGTAACCTCCTGCGTCACAGGCGGACCTTCGCCCACCGCGCCACAGAAGTCGTTGGATTTCAGGGGTTTAAAAATTTTCCTACTTGCAAATCGGATATCTGGTTTTTCTCAGTTTTTTACCGAGTCGACTGAGCAAGATTAACTCAAAATAAAGCAGATTTTAAAATCGTAAACGGGGTTGTGAAAATTAAACTCCTTTTATGCTACTCATAAAGATTCTGCATGTTTTCGTGACTTCACACATTTCACGGGTAAGTGGTGCTGTTTTTTATGCTTTAGATGAGTGATGTTTGTTAAAATATGTATTTAATGGTGAAACTTTAGTGGTTTTAGTATTATTTTAGTAGGTTTTGGTATAGTTCATACTAACAGTTTGTTTCCTAAATAAAATAAAATATGGCACACAAAAAACCATCATGGTCGCATCACAGCTCTTTCAGCGAGTTAAGCATATAATTAAATAATGTGGATGTTCCAGCCATCTACACAGCGTCATCTAGCCCCAAGTTTAGAGCTTGTGTTATGGGTACTAGATGACTGTTTTACTTAATATAATATATTATTTACTTAATTACATTACTTACCTAGTTATTACTTACATAATATGATATATAATAAATACAACACTTATTTTATTATAATAGAAAACTACCAGTACCCCCTGAAACAAACATCTGCTAATCGTACAAACAGTTGTTCCGAGAATTATTTTGTTATTTTATAAATGTAGGTACTGAAGGCTAATTAGAGTTTTCACGTGTAATAAACTGTAATGTAACAGGCATACCGTCTGATCTCATTTAGTGAAGCCTCGCAAGTGCTAAGACGGTCGTCAATATCTTACCAACTACAATCAATATCTACTGGTAAGTGAAAATTGAATAGTTGGTATTGAATGACATAGATTCAATTATATTATTGTGAAAATTTATTACCAAGCTTACACCCCTGTCCCTTCTAATTCTAACTGAGATCTGCACTGACATCTCGCATGGGAGTGTTTTGTGCACTATCCCCCTGCCTAAACAGGCAAAGTTAACATAACCAGCCTAGCTTCTTAAAGTACCGGAGCAGGACCTTCGGTGATTGACAGCTTCGAATCAGCTTTTCTGTGGGTGCGGATAGGGTTGATGCCTCAATGATACTCATCAAACCCGTTTTCCGTCTGGCCTCCTCTGTGGCTGTGCAGTGTACTACAACGTGTTCCACAGTCTCCTCTTCCTTTTCTCACCTATCCCTTTAGCAAGGAGATAGTTGTCGAGGTGGAATAGAAAAAAAATAAGTCACTTTGTCTTCGAATACGTTATTTATTTGGAATTCATTCCTTTAACTTTAATATTGTACGCAATGAATGGTGATTAGAAGTCATTATTGTCTATTCTAACATACATAGATAATGGGGCTGGTGGTATTTTGTATCTCTGGATTTAATTTCTAACAAAAATAAAAATACAACCTAACGTAATAAAATCAGTATAAAATCATAATAAAGTCTTGTAAAGTAGATGAAGGTGATAGATTCAAAGAAGCAAAGCCCTCCGTTTTCGAGTACAAAAGTAAAGCAGAAACTTTTCCACGTTGCAAATATCCTCCGAATCCGAAAAAAAAAAATAAACAGTAAGTCTTCCTTATCCAGATTAATTTAAAAAGCAAAACTTTCAAGTCTTTAAATAAATTTTCTAACGCCCGAACTCACTTACCTATTCCATTAGGCTATCTGCTATCGCAAGGTACAATTTTTAATTAAGCATTAATTAAGTTCCGCTGAAAGGGGTAGGTAGGGTAGGGACGGGGTAGCTTGGACATCGAGCTGAGGCCATAGCATGAGTCTATAGTGTACGAAAACTATACAAGTTAAAAAAATTTCAAACTAATAATGTTACTAACATCAAACCATTAGATATATTGATAGATAGATAGAAAATACTTTAAACCACACAACGAAAGAGGACATTACAAACAGACATGCTTAAAGTAGAAGTATAAAGGGCGGCCTTATTGTTATGATCTCATCCATTAGTAACATGAATTGTTTTGTTCGGAGAATTACAATATTCTATGATCAATGATCATGGTGCATGGAATTGTGCTGAATTATTAGAAAAGAAATAATACTTATCATGGTATATATTCTGTTATAAATGACTTTACTTTAAAAGTTTTATTTTTCTTGCACCTTAATTGACATTCCGAGGAAATACGAAATCGGTCATAGTTTTAACTAATGAATTCATTTAGCAGAGGTTAGCGGTAGATAGTCAACATTAGTTTAGCGGTAGATTTTGGCACGCTGCAAACATATACTAGTAAACGGTGTGTTTACTTAAAGACGGGGCTGAACAACACTGGGTGGGTTTATTATACGCCCCAGTTTGTTAAACAGGGCGCTATGGCGCTCATTAGGTGAGGCTTACGAGTATGTTATGTAGACGAGCATGGCTGATGATTTAACAAGAAGGCTGGCAAACTGAAATAATAATATGATATTTGATTCCTGAAAAGTAAAGCCGGTACTATTAGTAGCGACCATGATACCGAACGCCGTGCGCTAAAATCAGTCTCTTTGCTTTGATCCTGCTTTCCCGTACATTTTAAATTAGATGTGATTATTTATTCATTATAAGTATATCCCTATAACTATTCTAATATAAAATAAAAGCAGACCATGATGAAAAGATGCGCAAATGTCAAATTATTTTGGTATTACGTTTGTATGGGAAATTCATCCGTCGCCGTAGCCTTAACGTATAGCCGCCCCGTGGCAGTGGCGGCGTAAGAATCGCTCTAACTTAGGGCCTCTCTAACTTAGCACACACTCACTAGCTGTCAGAAAGTTAATAGAATGACAATAGTTGTTCATTACCGCAAGCGATTGCAGAGACTTTGACGAATGGAATACGAAAACATGTACAATCTTGCTGGCGTTTCGGACAGAATAAATTGGGACACTTTGACCGAAATTACACTTTGTAATTATAATATTTTAATTTTTACTGACGTTTCGGACACGAAAGATAAAAGCTGATTTGTACAGTCAGATAATAAAGTGAAACATTTGTAATATGTAGCTAGCTATGGCATAAATAGAAAATATTGTTTTATTAGCCTACCAAAAGTTGTCAACGGCGGTGATTGAGATAGCAAAAGCTTAGGTCAAAATCGAAGGTCAACTACCTCAGTTGTATATTTCGATAAGTCCCAATCCTAGATCCCACGGTTAGGATTACTAGGGTCTGTTGGCTGGAGTTTACACACGGCTGTGTACATTGGCTGCAATGCCAGCTTGCATTCATTGTCTTGCATAACTTACGATATGTTTGGTATTTAATGAATAGTTCGGTAGTATCGCAATACTTTGTGTTGCTAGCTGTACAAAAGCTACACACTTGCTACAACAGCTTGTGTTAGTCCACAAGTGGGCATAGGCAGGCCTCCCTCTGATAAGCGACTTATTGACTTTTATTATTTAAAAACTATTGACATCAAAATGCTAATGTAAATGACTTTTTATTAAATAACAACATAAAAATTGATGAATCAGTAAAATTTATGTGATAATTATTATTTAACCAATTTATTTTAAATGTACTCTTAATCTTCTATTCTCATAGTGCTTTATTACTTATTTTTTATTTATAGCTATAACTAGTTCTCCCTGCGTTAAGTGTGAAAATTAGCATGCCGTAATTTTAGTCAAAAGATGTATGGTGCTTACCTTTTACCACTCTTCTATCTCTGTGGCATGTGTGTAAATAAAGAATTTGATTTTATTTGAATTTGATTATGTTTGGGGTAGTGTCAACACTGGGCAAGATGGTTTGGGATCGCAGTTCGGTGGTAAAATTATTCTGCAGGAGGAAATGTTACCCGGTGGCTAGTGGGGGATATCCCACCAGGGTCCCGTCATACGACATTCGCGGGAAGAATGGAGTTTTGCAAATTATAAGCCACATGGCAAAACAATCAAGCAAACTTTTGAACAATTCGCAATTCCCGACTATTTTAAGTTTTAGTATAATAAATATATTTAATGATTATTAGATTACTCCCCTGATTTACGTTGCGATTGTGGTTATATGGTGAGGTTATATGATGTGGTTACTTAAGGCCGATGTAAAGGTAAAAGAGGAATCTTTAGAAATAGTAGAAAGTACTGTATTTTTAGGAATAACTTTAGATAGTAAACTTCAATGGGGCTCACACATAGATAAGCTATCGAAGAGACTTAGTTCTGCAGCGTATGCAGTCAAAAAAATCCGTCATCTTACAGTCGTTGATACTTCTAGACTAGTCTATTTCAGCTACTTCCATAGTATTATGTCTTATGGCATACTGCTGTGGGGGAACGCTGCAGATATTAACACCATATTTGTGCTGCAGAAGAGGGCTATTCGTGCAATCTATAATATGGGTCCCAGAGAATCCTTGCGTGAAAAATTCAAAGAAATAAACATAATGACAGTAACATGTCAATATATTTATGAAAATTTGATGTACACTCATAAAAATATCAATAAGTTCATTAAAAATAGCGATATACATAATTTAAATACTAGAAATAAGAACAAACTGGCTTTGCCTACTACTAGGCTACGTAAGATTAATGTATCTTTTAAAGGGCAATGTATACGCTTCTACAACAAAATTCCAAGTGAGTTGCAAAAATTATCTATAAATAAATTCAAACGGATTGTCAAAAATATACTTTGCAAAAAAGCTTACTATAAAATATCAGATTATCTAGACGACAAAAAAGTTTGGGACGAGTTATGCTCCAACTCTAAAACTAACAATCTAACAAGGTAAAGGTTTCTTGTTCGCTTCTTTACATTACCTAAAAAAGATTGAAGTGAACAATTAATCAAAGTGATCACTTTATTTCCCATTTTTATTTCTTATTTAACTTGTATTTTGTGACCTGTCCAAGAGTCCTGTAAGGTCTAAAGGAAATAAAGCACTTTGATTTTGATTTTGATTTTTGATTATGGGCCGAGTTACTTAGAACTGAAATCATACGAGAACCTAAAATCGCCTTTTAACCCGAACACTCGTCACTTTAACTCGAGACAAAGTAAATATTCAACAATAAACAAACAGTTCCAAAATTCCAAGAACAGCCAAAGCCATCCATTACAAATGGCTACCTACATGAAGCTTTGGAGACTCTCCACATAAAGGCTTTATACATTCTTCTCGCCAAAGCTATTGCTCCGTTGCGCTGAGGTGCTCTTTGGAAGGTTCAACAGCTATATTGCAACTGCACTGCTATATTGTTGACGAATTCTTTGTGTGTTTGTATATCTGTGAAATTTTATGATTATAGGCTCGTCGCTTACCTTTTTTTATAGAAACTAAAGTAACTAAAGAAACTAAAGTTCATAGATAATTTATAATTAAATGTCTCTTTATTTAGGGTAACCAATAGAATTCCGATAACGATAACCCTGAGCAGTGCAATATCATTGAAAAGTATTTAGTTCATAAAATACAAACGGCTAAGTATCATTTTATCTCACCTTCATTCAAACTAACAGAGACTAAACTAAAAAAACTTTAGGTCCTGTATTAATTATTCATGATTATGGAAGAGGAAGCACTTTGTATCAACACATACATCTTTTCAGAATAATTCATATTGGTAATGTACACCCTTATTAAGTATCGTGTTCTTTGAATGCAATAAACTATTTTAAATTTTCACACAACGCGTCTTGGAAACGCTTCCGACTGATATTGAAATGGTGATGATGGACCAGTTGATCTACCTGTAGTTCATTTACAACAGTCAACTGTTAGCTGAATTGTTTCAATTGTAAATACTCTTTCTAATTTAGTTATTAAATTGTAATTTCCTTTGTTAGTAAAGATTTTTCAATTGCCTCTAATAAGAAATAGGTACCTAACTTATCAAAAATATCACCATCAATCAAATGTCAAAAATCAAAATGTCATAAACTCCATGAACTTCTATAGCGTCTAAAATAATTACTAGCTTAGGGTTTACAGTTTTCATAATAAAGTTTTATAATTTAATTTAGCCCGTAACATGAAACTATCTTCCCCAGTCTCTTCTTGAGTATAATCCATACAAATGTTAGCAGATAACCGTATGAACTAGCACATTCTTCTCCATACCGCAGCCATTGCTCTCCGTGCTAGCAGGTGCTTCCTCAGCCGATGTATTGCCGGCCCACTGAACTGGCCACTGCATTTGTAGGGTTAACTGGATGCGACGCATTCACTTAAATTTCGGATATTTACCATGTGAATATTTACCAAAGCGTCGGGTGTCTTCAAAAATGTGCTGACAGGAAAGTTAGCAAGTGCGGGTTGATGTTTTAAAGATATTTCTTTTTTTTACGGAAGCGTTGACAGTTTATTTAGACATACATATAAATATTCAAGCTACACCTAGGAGCCTAGAAGTTATATTGTTTTATTTTCTTGTATATGTCTGTATTTTCTAGTAAAGGAAGAGCGGCATTCTCTCAAACAAATATTTATATTCTTAGCAAAGAGCTAATGTTATTAAAAAAATATTTTTTTTCAGAATTTAAAATCTACCCACATTGTAAATTTATTTACTAAAGGATTTGCTAACCAGTCTCACTGCACCAATTGAAATTGTCACGGGCATTCAATATATTTAGCTAGGTAACAATTTCCTTAAAATGCTTTACACACTTCTTCACACACGAGTAGTACCGCGTTTACTAACATAGTGTATATTTTGACCACTGCAAAAATACTGACCTTACGTTTGAACCTGCTGCGAAATGAGTTTGATTAAAGATGGCTAGCTTTTATTATTTTTAAGTATGTAATTGTTTTAATTATAACCATGCGAATTTTGTAATGTCAGAACATAATGGATAATTATTTGAATGAAGACCATAATGTATGCACATACGTTTCTGGTAAATAATATACCTATGACTATGAATAATTAGCGATTCAGTGACGCGCGACGATACCATTGTCATAGGAAAGCGTATGGTTAGCAGAATCCTGAGCGGCAGCGGATTCGAAGCTATTCGCTATCCGCTTCCGTTTGGCAGTCCACCCTAAACACAACCTTACCCAAAACATTACTTTACGTCTTCAACTGCACAGCTGCTCTAGAATCAATGCTCGTGCCATCTGGCAGCCGCCAATCGGCACTAACATACATCTAGAGCAGTAAAGATCGCATCTAGCGAGCCCGTATCAGTGTTGCGACTGATGGTAAATGTTCCGCCGAGTGTTTGTTTCCCGGCTTTAGTTTATTTTCATTAAGTAAGAGAAATCGATGCATTGGAATTGGGATGAAAAGGTAACATTGAAGAATAGGCAAGGTGTACGCTTTCTCGCAAGATAATTCTACTTTTTTTAAATGAATGCGCATAGCTTTTTTGAAACAATTTTGTGAAAGGTTTGTTTTTGCTATTATTAAAGCGAATCTTCGCTATTGCGTAGAATCATTTGTTACAAATTTATTTTCAAAAACAATTAGGTAGGAGTGCTTTATAATGAGGCACCTATCAAATATATGAAAAAAAGAATAGAGATGAAAATGAGTTTTATGTGATTTTGGTTGTGAGTGCCAATTTAGTAGGTTTTAAAAAAGTAACGTGAACAAATTCAGGTGTTACAGAAAACATACGGTAGTATTTTTTTAAAAGGTGTCCGGAAAAACACAACTCAACATAAATCGTGTCAAAAGTGTCAAAGAACGGCCTTCTCAGACGCGCACTAGAACCGAATGTATGTAATGCATGCTCTAATGCACGGCGCTCGTTTGTGTTTTCTCTATGTTTTGTTGGAATCGTACATTTGCTAAACTTCACCATTCTATGCTTCTGTTATTTTAATTGTACTTTTTGAATTGAACCTATTTTTGACTAGATTTTGACAGAGCAGCACTTCGTTTAACCATATTCTCACACAAATATTTGTCCTGAGGCGGAAAATCGAACCCGCAACCTTCTGTGTCGTAGTACCTTCGCCCACCGTGCCACAGAGATCGTCAAAAAAGTAGAACGTCGTTTGGGCGTATGATTGTATCATTTTCTGCAAGCTTGCAAGGTAAAAAGACGAGGTGCCTAGCTTTCAGCAAGATTTCCTACTTACCGCAAAGTAGCAAAACACTCATAACTATATTATAAGTTCAAACCCATACTTTCTCATATTTTTTCTGTGCGGCAGCGGTGTGGTCCATGTTGCGATGGGGCCCATTCAATAATCCTCTACAGATACTGGAAACCGGGCTTATTCGATTCAAAGCTTGTACGTATTCATACAAAATCAATTACATTTTAATATATAGGTATATTAGCCCAAAGGGTGTTCTATATTTAGAAAATAAATATAAGTAACGGAAAGGTCTCCATTGAAAAAAATATTGGAATTACCACTTCGATATAAAAACCAGGCCACCTGACGAGGTTGTTAATGCTCGATATAAAATGGGGTGTTAACAAAAAGTTTGACGATAATTGCAGGGGAATAATAACCCTTTATCAGTGTTCGATGCTTAACCTATTTTGATCATTGATCTTTGTATTTTTCTACGGGGTAGGTACAGTCAGCGTCAAATTTATATGAGCTTCTAAAGTAGTCAAAATTATCTGAACATGATAGCAATTTGATATACGCAGTTCGATTCCTCATATAAGGCGTTTTATATAGTAGGTAACGTCTTTGTGAGTAAACATAAGAAATTTCATTCCCCTGTTAATGAATTGAATCTAACAACAACCTTTGTAAATAGACAATGGTTGGTTTTGACCTGTAAAGAAAATCTGTGTTTAAACACAGGTTTTAATTCCCGCTTGGGAAAAGAACCCACAACCTTCGCGTCGCAGGCGACCTTTACCCATCGCGCCACGACATCGTCTAATAGAACGTCTATCATATCTAGTTGGTCACATTAAAAGATACGACGTCTCGTGAAGAATTTTACGGCTTAACGCAGACTCTTTGTCGTGCACATCACAACAAAGACTGGTTGTGTTATTATTTTATTGTTTAAGATGTCGTGCTAGTCATCCGTGACGAAAGATTGTCGTTTATAAGTGCAATATATCGTCACGATATGCGACACGACCTTAAGTCGTAATCGCCAATCACGGCTTACCTATAATAATCATTTCTTTCGTAGATCAAGAATAACACGTCATTAAAAGAGTTTAACAATAAAAGTACTTTTAATTAAATTAAAGACAATACTAATAGGTACACTTTTAAGTTCAAATGTGTAAAAACATAATAATAAGGAACATGTTATATAATGATAACAAAGGGACATGGAATGTACGTAAGAGAAGCCGATGCTTCTCAAAAAGGCGTCTTAAAAACCATTCGACCATAAATATATGCCTCAGAGACCGACCGACGTTATACTCGAATTATTCAGAATCGAGTACCTGTTCGGTATTCACACGAAGGTTCTAATCCAATAACGCGCTTTGTCGTAACGTGCTCTGTAACCTAAAATATTTATGTTTTAGTATGGTTCGTCTGTCAAAAAATCGATCGAAAAATTAGACTCAGATAGAAGTAGTTTTTAAGTTTAATTACAAAAGGGTGCGATATATAATCCTCGTGCATGTTTACTGCTTTAACAAAACGATTTATAAAAAAATGTGTTTTGAAATTTGTAGTAAAAAGAACAAAGAAAAAATCATATAAAGAAAAGCAAAATTTCGTAGTTAAACGAATTAAAAGTTTTATTTTTAACATTTAATTTAATCTTTGAACAGATTTGGATAAACTTCACTTGTCGGTGGAGATAACGGCGCTATCGTCCGAAGAGAGTCCCTAATATTTTGAACTATCCATAACACAAGTTGTGCTTTGCTAGAAGTGTGAATTGTTTATAATTAGAAAAAAATCTCTCCTAGAGAGCACAGGGCGAAGGTCCGCCTGCAACGCAAAGGTTTTACTAACGGTTTTTTTACTAATTATTTTTTTACTAAAAATTTTACTAACGGTTGTCCCTTGGGGACAAATGATAGTAAAATAAAAAAAAATATCTTTCGGGTGTCTATGTATAATAAAATAAAACTATTTATAAATTAAACTGGGAATATCATCCATCTTGTACCCATAACACAAGCTTAACTTGGGGCTAGATGCTGAAGTGTAGCTGGACAAGTCCAGTATTCGAAAAAAGGATCTTGACGTTTCCTCGGCATAGAGAATAAGGGCCCTTGGTAGTCCCAAGTCCCGACCATTGGGATAGTTTCAGTGGTTATTGGAAGGGACAAGGGGTTCTGGATATATTGGCGGTAGGAATTCGCTTTGTGATATTTTGGGCTTGGACACGTTTGATTACCGGATTCGCATTTTGGATGCGAGGGTTTTTGGTTACGTTGCGTGGCAGGATGGATGTGATTTATTGTGGAAATTATTTAATTTTTAGGAGCTTTAAAAATTATAAATAACAATGTAGCTGCGCCCCGCGGCTCTGCCCGCTTGGATATTTATATGAACACATTATAAACGGATTTTTGAATTTTAGATCCGGCGGAAGCGGAGGCGCGCTGGAGATCTGTTTGAGTGATGTTATTTGTTTTTTAACCAAGTTATAATAGGTACATGTTTTTTTCATTGTTTACTTAAAAGTTTATTTACCATATTTAGCCACGTTAACAAACTTTCGAGAATAAACTCGACCACTGGTTACGTGACAAAAATAACAAACTGAAAAAAAGACGCAATGATAAAACTCAACACTGCATGATATAGATACATCAGCGATAGGCTGCTCGTCTATTAACAAATAAGTAAATAAAGTTTTGGGCGGATATGCGATCTGAGGAGTATATAACACGGTGACTTTATTGCACGTGAGGATTGTTACATAACTAAAAAAACTATTCATTAATCATAATGTAATTTATAGTTAATTATATTGGGACTCCTTTTAAATCCTGTCAGAGGTTTTTATTTCAATTAGCCTATGTAATGTAATCTAACCTTTCTACATACCTTCCATCTAAATAGTTTAAGTAATTATGTATATACGAGGTAACAAACATTCGAAAAAAAATTACGAGTAGCAATTATTATTAATAGGATATAATCTAGGAGAGGTCTCCTCATTTGTAATGTTAGATTCTAAACTGATTTTTATTTTATTTTAATCGTATAATAAAGAATATATTATAATATATCTAATGCATGTAAATCCGTCATCTAGTACCCCTAGCACAAGCTCTGTTAAGCTTGGGGACAGATGATGTTGTGTATCCAGCATAGTTTATTTTTGTTTGTTCGTGTCCTATTTTATCGATTAACATTTAAATCAACTATAAAACTGGGTGTTCATACAAACCGGATTTAACAATATTTTACACGTGTATGAGCACAAAACTCAAATCACTTATTCACGAGGTCCGGACTATGTCGGGCAGAGTCGGGCTGACGTCATTTTTGTACAATATTGTAACGAACGAGTTTAGGCTAAAGGAGCCTTTCCATTGGGAATCACCTTGGAAAACTTAACACAATAATTTTCGAGACGAAAGCACCGATTTATACAATTTGATGTGTGAACCCCTGCCCACTTTGTCTGCGCCGAGCCAGACGAATTAACAAAAAAGACAAATGGTATAATGTCACATAATTGAGAACGGTTGATACATACGTTGCAGTAGTTCAATACCTAAATCATTTATTGTTCACTCAATAAAGAGTGATGTGTTGACCTATTTTTAGTTTAAACGCTACATAGAAATTTGAATTAATTTTAAACCTTCAAATTACAGTATCTACATATAAATACAATTCACTTGTAGCCCTAATCTCTGACCGAATTAATGAAACAAAGTGTGTTCCAACGATTCCAAAGTTTATGAGATAAACGATAGAATATTTTTCTGTTTAACGGCTACAAATAGATATTTTTAAAATATTGTAGTCGTGGGTGCCTTTTTGTGCATACACGAAGGCGTTGATAAAGAGTAGGTGTATGCGGTGTTTTTTTCATTGCGATGGTTGTTAGTTTTTTTATTTTAATTTTTACTATAGTTAGGTTTTATTTTAGAAGGGCAAAGATTTATTAATTTTATGACGTCTAAAATCCGATAAGCCTTTTGACTAAGCTTTTTGATTGTAATGAACAGTCAATATTAACGCTGTCTAACGCGCTGTATAAATGAACTGTCATTTTAACGCTTTCGTTATTCAGTAAATCAAAAACAGTCGTCGAAAACAGGTATATTAATTGTTGTTAATTTGGAAAAGAAACAGTTCTGAATTATGATTTTAAATTTAAATCAATAATATTTGCTTTTTTGTATTTTTTTAGAACCTAGTTTATTCTTTGTTACCATTTGTTAGTACACCAATGTTGAAAAAAACCGAAGTTAAACGGAGCAGGAGCCCTCGCATCTTAATACAAGTTTCGACTTAGCAAGAGCGAGGAACTTACTTGCTTCGATACCTTAAAGCGGGTCTTTTCACATATCAGGTTTGAATATCAATTATCAATCTCAATCTGTACTGTTAATACCGGTGTTTACACATGACTAATAAACATTTTTATCTTCACTTAATTTTATAGAACGACTGTATTAATGAACCTAGGCTGTGATATTAAGATATTTTCAATGTTTCTATTTTGTATGTTTGAATTTATCTATTCACGATAAAACTACTGAATGGATCAGGCACAAGTTTTGCATAGATATTCTAGATATAGAGATGAATATATTAGATACTTTTATCGTGGCTACAAGTTATTAATATTTGGTACGATTTTATACTGATCAATAATCATGAAAACGTGAAAACAACACATTCGTTGCCATCTCTGCGAAACGAACCGCGCTACATTTGGAGGTGTTTTCACGTCCTTTTGGGCCGTTGTTGGCATTAAAAGCACCAAAAGTGTGGAACCCTAGTGTGAAAGTCTCCTACCCGTAAGACAAACATGTCATGTTTTTTGTGTCAGTGTCGGACGCGCAGGTAGATACGATTCACCCGTAATAAGTTTATTATTAATTTTTCCATCAGAACCAATTGTGGCGTATATGGAATACTTGATTAAAATGGGGCTAGATCAACGAATGGCGGCCACTTCGATTTTTGAAGGACTAAAATAACTCGATGTCGTGGTATCGACAACCTGTAATTGTTGACGGTTCGACATGGTGTTCGAAAAGACTTGTTGGATTAATTATAATATCGATCGAACGAAAATGGATATTTTCGATGAAAATAACTATTGGACAATCATTATATTTTCATGTGCGAATATTTGAACATCGAGGAAAGTTTATAAAATTTAATGCCGACCAATCCACACAGCATCATCTAGCCCCAAGCTAAGCAGAGCTTGTTTTATGGGTACTAGATGACATAGTACAATATAAGTATTACAATATAAAATATCACTATATTTCAAACCGCGATTTTCAAAAAAATCAGGGTGTCTACCGATGTTATGGCCAAAACCTAAACTTTACCTTAACCCCTTTTTCGGAAGGTAAATTAAATTACCGAACTTTTTTATATAAGAACTATTTTGTAGTTTTAAAAATCTTTATTACCAAGAAAATTACAATTAAATAACACAAACAAATTAAACAAGTATGACCTTATATTCTAACCATAAATAAATCAATGTTTTTTTATCTGACTTCTATTACACTTTGGAATTTATTTTGAGCCGATTAATGGGTAATTCATATGATGATGATGACTTGTTAGAATCTTATCTGATCTGAAAATGGTAGGTAAATATGAGTTTGTCATTATGCTAGTGAGGGTGTTATTGACCCCTCAAGCTTGGAGGGGTCGAATTAATCGAACTAGAAAACATTAGGCTTTTCTGTCGCGCATTCACGAATATTATAAAATTGACTACATATCAGATAGTCATTATAAATGCAAAAAAAAACTCTTGTTTGCTTAATATAGTTTAACGTTTTAACGATGAAACGGGTGAACAAAAACGAATGGTAAAGAGATGGCCTGTGAGGGGTTGAATTACTCAAATCTGGAATAAGCCTTTTTGTCACCCATTAACTCACGAGTAATTTGGAATTTACTAGCTGATACTTATTATAAATGCAAAAGTAACATTGTATGTCGTTAACCTTTTAACAATCAAACGGCTGAACAAGAATTTATGGTAAAATGATGTCATTTCGGCCTAGGAAAACTAAATTGAGTTACTGATTTGTATTCTACTGTTATGTTACTTACGAAAGATTTGTCATTTCAACAAAACAACAGAAATTTGATTCTCGTTCTTTAGGAGAAAGGGCCCTGAGAAAAGACACTTTTTGTCATAAATGCTTCTTTTAATTCCGGGAAAATGCGTGCGAAGTCGCGGGGAGAATCTACTCTAAAACACAAAATTCAAGGACTTGCTACAAAAAGAAACGCCTACTCCACGTTTATCTGCAAAACTTTCATGCGGCGTAATTAAGAGGACGTGCTTGGAAACACTTTCATACAAATGACGTTTGGTTTGGAAATAATTCAAAAAATTGGAGATAAAATCTTTATGATTTTATTTTCTTGCAAACTATAATTTAATGTTTATTGTTCTTTGGTGTGTTAATTTATTAAGATAATTTTAAAAATATATAAAAACTAACCACTGTTGGGTTTAGGTTTTTCAATTGCTAAATTACGAATTACTCATTGGATGAATTTGAGCAAATCGTAATTTTTGGCAGACTATTAAGTACTGAACAATATATTAAAATATTGTTATGTAAACCAATTCAATTCTATATATTTATTTAATACTATGGGCTCACAAGTCAAATACTAAAATTAATTAAACTCAAACATCGTGCAAATGTGTGTCACTTTCAATCTAACTTTATTTTTAGTAGAAACAAGTATAAGACAAATTGATCATGTGACTTTTGGATGTCCCCGGCTGTCTCTCCAAAAAGCTAACAAAAACCGCCCACTAGAAGTCATAACGCGTCCATTTGGCATGTCACAGTGAAATGGCCTGTCCTACGGCAATTTAACTTTGTAGGTTAATTTCTAAGGTCACCTAGCTTTAATTAACTCGATTGAGATACGGTACTTGAGCGTGGGTGTGCTTTTTAGTTGCGTAATTAGTTAATCTGCCTTTGCTTTTTTAAAACAGCGTTGTATCGTTTTGGGCATTCGGAGAATGGTTCCTATTTCCCAGCAAATTTCAATCTAGGTATTGTTATGCGTTTGTGTTAAGTAACACGTAATGTTGGGTATAGACCAAGCGAACGAGACGCCTTGTTCCTACCCCTGCGTTCCTACCACCGCTAAACAATTAATAAAAATATTTTAAATTAGGAATTAAAAACCAATCAACAAATGAAATACACAATAAAAAATGCACATCTGGATTACAGCGAGCGAACGCTACGATTGAGATTCAACGATCGGTACAGCACGTTCGCTCCCTTTCGTTGTCCACACCAAACGAACGGATTCAAAACCGCGGGTAGACCACGGACGAAGGCGAACGAAGGCCCTCGTTCGGGTTCGCTTCTTTTCGCCATAACGTCTTCTCAGCTTCGTTCGCGTTGGATTGTTTGCCTTCGCTCGCTCTTGTTCGCTTGTCTGTACCCACCATAAGATACCTGTTGATAACAATGACGTTTTGTCAGTAATATAATGACTGACAAAACGAAACACGAACGAATAAATAAAAATTTCCAAGTTCTTTGGCAGGAGCACGTATCCGTTCTGGGACGTCAATCCAGGCTTTAAAAAGCAATCCTCTAATATCCAGGTTATTCGTATGTCACTTCCCTGTGAACGGAAAGTATATCGCGGCCATAAAGATAAAACATGTAGGGCTGAGTTGCGATGCAATTATTTATATCGATGACGCTAAGTGGCGGGGTTGAGCGGATTTACCACCCCTTGGAACATTAAAGGCCCCAGTGGTAAAGCGCAACGCATTTATATCTAAATTCAGTGTATGTGTGCGTTTCACTCATAATATTTTCTATATAATAAAACAAAATGACCCAAACGGCTGATACATAGCAAATATTGAATTGACTACTTACCTGAACAGACTATTGATTTGAATGGATAAAGCTTATATTCATATTCATTTATAGCTATTCATTCACTACGGACCCACGATACCCCTGGCGATACCCCTGGTGATATCGTTGGTCTTTTAAAATCAAACGATACCCCCAACAGTGTTGCGACACTAATTAATAAGAGCTTTACCATCTCTTGAATTTTAAATTTACAAAAAATAAAATTATAGTCTTAGTCTTCTTCCAGTTAAATTTCCTTTATACAATATTTAAAGTTCTTGCCGTCTGTGTGGCATAGCCATAAAACTTATGTACCCAATTTTTCATTTTGATAAATTTAATTTCACTGTCGTTCATTGTGGTAATTTTCAACAATTCAATTGTGCAAATTCAATATTTAGAGTTGACATTTCATCATAAATTGTCAAACAATAGGCATGATGACAGTAACTAAATAAAATATCACTAAAATTATTTATTTCTTTATTAAAACTTGGGTCATGGAATACAAATCACGCATTATTTTTTTTTATTAGGAGTGAGATTGATATTTATTTTAATAAAATTAAACTACGAAATACGGCAATCCGTCATGATAGGCTGAACACCAATCAGAGCGAATGACGTCATCTCTGAGTTGACTATATTATACAAGCATCTTGTTTCGTTAGCAGCACTGGTATTATTTACGATTCAACTTTGTTTTCACCGAGTTAGGTCTAGCGGTTTTAATAACGCGAGTTACAAAAGTCGACTTGTTGATGCTGGGCGAGTTTTTAAGTTTAAGCCACTTGTCCCGTATGGTTTTCTTATGCGGAACGAACACAAATAACTTATAAGGAGTTTTTCTTTATGTATTCTAACACTGAGGGACCGCACACCACTTGTACACTTTCGAATTAATATAACAAAATTACAAAATTATTCAATGAACGCCTAGTGTTTACGTTTAGTTTACTCAGACGTGACGTCACAAGCGACGCCATGACACGGACAAGCGTTTTGGTGCGAATTTCAAATTAAAAGACTAAATGTTATTCATTGTAAATTAATAATATGTATTTTCGAATATAATAGAACATTTTTTTCAAAATCTGTCATCATGCGTATTAATAATGTTTTTTTTTAAAGAGCGCTGTGATAAATTTGTTACGATCTCACTAAAGAGTTTTTATTGCGCAGTAAGCCTGTTCGGAGAATAATTATGCGTTTTATTTATAAATACATTAGTTATTTACATACAAGAGATAAATGCATTTCCGCATTCCACAACGCAACACTACGGTCATTTCGAACAGGGGTATCGTTTGATTTTAAAAGACCCACGATACCACCAGGGGTATCGCCAGCGGTATCGTGGGTCCGCAGTGTATTCATTGTGTACATTTATAGGTTTATAGTATCTAATATAAGTAATGTATAAAAGAGACAAAATGGTACCCAAGCAGGGGTTGGCAACAGGTACCTACTGAGAGTAGAGGTGAACCGGGTTTATCTAGTTAACTTTTAGCAGAAAAATATAATTCTATGCATATTAAAAAAAAATAAAAACCAATAACTGAAACAAAATATAAGATAAATAATTGAATTAGCTCGTTTTAAATACTTACTAGTCTTGCCTAAGACGTACCTTTTGTAAAAAGTCTTTTCGGTTCCTTCAATTTTCTTTACAGCAATTGGTACAATACCATTACTGAGAATGGAGTTTGTTTGAGTTCAAAATAATTTCAAGTAAAAAGTAGTTCATGTAGCCCAAAAACTTTATCCTTAAGATTTAAGTTTCTGTAACGTAAGGCTGGCTTAAGTAAAACTTAAACTTTAAAAGAATTCCTAATATTGAAGTTGATTCAGGCTCCCCATTATTAAATAGAAAGCAAAATTACATTACCCGTGCTATTATAAATGACGCATAATTCTTACTGATAATATTAAAGAGGAGGTCCGTTAGTTTCGCTTTAAGTAAGAATATTGGACCGATTAAGTAAAATTTAAGAAATACATTTACTTTGTTTATTATGTCGGTCTAAGGTCCTCATCCACGAGTAAGATTATCAGCGACGTGATCTTTAATGGCGATAATAACACGGAAATATTTAATTTGACACAGCCATGGGGTCGTCCCTAAAACCTCCCCATAGATTAATATTATCCTGTGAAAGTCCCAGGGATACACTAGTTCTTAGTAATAACGGAACGTCCCCTAATTAGTCTAAGTCAATATTCTAGCCCGGGCATGCGCTAGTTCGTAATAATAACTTAATGTCACAATGGCTGAACTTCGCAGACCCTTTTAGACAAAACACTGAATCAATAATCACGGATTGCGTAGTTAAGCCAAATTCGGTAAGTGGAAATAGAGAAGTTTTGAGAAACCTACTAAGTTTGGTAGACAGCCAACGATGCCGAAATGCATAGAATTAAAGTTAAAATTATCGTTCAGGAACCGTTTTCAGGAATTGACGGGGTACTTTGATAAGAGCGCCAATTGTCATCTCTTGACATTTTTATTTTGTTTCTTATTGTTTTGTTAAATGTGCAATGAATGATGAATATTCTATCTTTGTGTAAAGATCCTTCTAAAACACAGCATCAACTAAAAAAGCTGACTTTGTGATATTGGTACCTACTTTATGTCTGAATTACATGTAAAGTGGATACCGAATGAAATTGTCAATTCTCGAAATTGATAATTAAATTTACGTTTCCGACTGGTATTTATACGAATAAGTTGAGTTACATGTGGACTGTTTGCAAGTCTACATTAGAAAGAAAGAGAATTTAACTCAGATTTCAGATTTCAATTTCTTTATGCTTACAAAATAAGCAATTAGACAAGTCAAATTTCATACCGTCAATTAGTGTAAAAAATAAAGAAATCATTTGTTATTGATTTTCTTTTCCCGTAGGATAAGATTAAGAAAATAAAATAAAATAAAACTTAATTAGGTAATTAATTAACTGTATCTATCTAGAGCAGCAAAACACGACTCAAGACTAAAAAATATGTATATGAGATGGAAGTCTACATTAATACTAGTTATTTGATTGATAATTTATTTTATAAAAAGGTCTTTTGATAAAAAAAATTTTAGTTTTTGCCTGTATTGGAAAGTGACATGTAGTTTTTTAATATAATTTTTTGGATTATTACCCCTTCGTCGATAGAAATCTACTAAAAAGCAAATAAAATATTAGCATAATATAGTGCCACTGCGTCGACGTACAAACATTTACAAATGAAAGAAAAAAAAAATGGTTTTTAAAATCGTTGTTTTATTTAAAGAAGTAATTATGGTTCATTTACCACACTTTTTTTTGCTAAAATGTCCCTCAACGAATAAAATGTGTCAAAATTCATTTGTTATCAATAAAATCTTTAAGCTCCCTCTGTAGTTTCCGGATACAAAAACAAAACGATTGCTATAAAACGGTTTGTAGGTAGGTACGTAATTCTCTTACCTTAGACCAAAATTGTCGGAAAAAAGCGAACAGTAAATTTGAGGCCGTAAATACCATTTACATCGTTATCAGCGACCGTACACATCACCTGATTTACTGTTCGAGCAAACTCTGCAATTAATAATGAATGATAATGGATATGAGAGAGAAATGAATACTGAATGTAGTTCGCCGATTGCCGAGTGTTGCACTAATTAATATTTTTTATGAGTTCTTCAAATTGAAGTTGGTAACATTAATTTTTCACCTGAGCGTAACCTTACATCCCTCCATCCATGGCTCTTTCTAAACAAAGATTTCATCAGACTATTAAGTTCTATTCAAATAATTGATTGTAAATTATAAATCTGTCAGTCTGAAACCTTTTCAAGGCTAAACGGATTTAACAAAATTTTACACGTATTGTATTTAATTTATGGACCTGATCCTTATTCGGTTTTCGACAGTATCTTTGTAGTTAGAGCCTGGTACTACAGGCTAAGTTGGTCTACAGCATTATAGACCATTCGAAAATAACAGCGTCGACCACCGCGGCCTACCGAGGTCGTTGTCCTTAAACCCTCTTATTCATATCAGTCTACTAACTTAAAGCTTTGCTATTTCTTACTAAGAAGATAACAATCTTCTATTGATTTAAATTATAGTGAGAATTTGACGGAATTTTTGAGTCACAACTTCTTAAACCAAGAAAACATTACAAAAGCAATATCTCCCATACAAACCGTCAGGCAACTGTTTTATTGTTATTATTAGTAGATTTTGTATTATGCGGAGGTCGTTTTGCAAAGTCCGGGGAAGCGAGTATTTATTTTATTGGAATTCCGTTTGAGATTCGCGAGATATTCGCGTGTGTTTTAGTTTGAATATAAATATATAGGATAAGAGCACTTTGTGGGATTGTTTTCATTTAGATTACACGTCTACTGAATTTGCACTTGAATGCTTTTCGTATGTGAGGGTTTTGAACTGGTTTTGTTAATTTTAAGATATATAACAACAAGCGGTATACAGGGTGTGGATTACTTTCGAAAAATAAAGAGTAGCGACCGGATCATGATTCTGAATCCTATCCTACTATAATAAAATAAAAGCGAAAGTTTGTAAGTATGAATGGATGTTAAAATTAAACTTGGTACACAGATAGTTTATGACCAGGAATAACATAATTATGGGCTTTTTACCCCGAATATCTTAATGGATCAGGAGCTACGCAAAAGAAACCGCGGGCTCCCAGCTAGTTATAACATATTTTTCGAAAAATAAAAAACGTGTATAAGTATAGTAACTAGTTTGCCGCGGCTTTATATGCGCTTTTTTGGGATAATAGTAGCCGTAGTTTTGTGGTACAGTGGTACAAAATAAACATCTAAAAGTAAATAATGACACATTGACATTATCAGTGTGATACCTACCCAATAAAAAGCTATGACTTATTTGGAACGTTTGTAAGTAAAAATTAAAACGATATTCAATAAAAGGTAAAAAAGGTGATCGTAATAATCAAATACGACCTTGAGAACGAGAAAATTAGAGCTTATTTGAGAGCAAAACGTGATTGTATTTAAGTAAATAAACGATTAATTTCACGTCCGCTCCAATTGTTTGCCCTAGATTCCAAAAAAATCTGCCTTTATAGAGGCATTTTTTTTTCGTTATCGAAATAATTTCGTACGCTCGTGTCACATGTGCGAATAATCATTGAGCATATCAATGACACCTTATTTCGTATGTTATAATATATTTTACAGCCTATGTTCATCAGGGATAGTGTAGGATCCTAATGGTGAAAGAATTTTTCAAATTGGTTCATATCGGAGCCTATTCAATTCAAACAAACCAACAATCAAATCTTTCCTCTTTATAATATTAGTACAGACGAGCGGTCGGCCCCCGCTCCGCACTGTTTTAACAAAAACTTCAACATTGTTCGCTCAACTAGTTCAAATTCGTTTCTATCCCATAATGGATCAGTTGAGCTATCTGTAGATTGTTAGCAACAGTCAGTTAGCTCACATGTTTCAATTGCAAATACTCGTTCTTATTTGGTTCTGTTATTAAAGTAACTATATCTGAACTAGAAAACAAGCTAAACGCGTTAGTAAGTACTAAGCATAGTGTGGTAGATAGGCCTACCGTTCAATTTTAACCTATTGCTCCTCAGTTCCCTTAAACCTGTCTTTATATATCCCACCCCAAACGTCACATTTCCATATTACGCAGGCGTCAATCATCGGAAATACGGCAACGTATTTGATTGACACGCCGATGGGGCTCAAGCGAAATTCGTTATCTTTCACGACAATAAGAAATCCTATTGGTAAATTGAAATGGGATTGGGATGGATACCTTGAAAAAATATTATTTCAAGCCTTCACAGGCAATCATATCGATAAATTGAAATAGAGATGATATATATTGAGAAATTAATATTTTATGGCTTCAGAGGGAAAAATTACATGTATAAAGCTAGCAATTCCAGCGCAACCATTTAATTTTCTTCATTTATGTAACTTCATATCATAGTGTGCATCTATCGGTGTTGTGCGGACGATAGACGTACAGACTTTGTGATCACTGCTCAGACTATCGATTACATTATTTCTTCCATAGAGACTTCTCCGTGAATTGTCTCTCTACCACGGGGATGAGACATAGCAACAGTTTTAAATCGCGGACCATTATGAATAAGGGGAGGAATACATCTGATCGACTGATGAAAGTACCCATGAAAAACTCTCTGAAAAAACCTAAGTTCTCTGTGCTAAGTATTGAACAAACTACAAAGTCTCCTAGAAAAGTACCTTCCCGTAAAAACTGAAGTGCACAAACAAGAATGACGAACAGCCGAACAAAGTACACCTACTTGAAATAAGGTTGCCACTGTCAAACAAGATCCGTCAAGTGCGAGTGTAACGCGCGCCGAGTTTTTCCAACTATTTGCCATTATATTTACCGCTCAAATTATTATTGCACACCATTCTATGCCGATAATATCTCCGTGTACTGGACACTGGCAGAAAAGTGGCAAACCACACACTATTGCTGTAACAAAGTATACTAATAGGTAACAGGTACTTCGGATATTAGGGAGCAGATAGGTAAAAATCATGAAATTATTTAATTATAACAAATTTACATCATATTTAAGTTTAGTACTCTCTAAGTACTTATAAATTTTACGGCACTTTTCAATGTATTTCATAATGTTTACTTAGACTTTTTTGAAATGTACAAACCGACACCTTATATTTGATAACCCACATAAGTCTCCTATAAAGTCGACAACTCCAGTCGACAACTCCATTTGTACTGAATTTTTACAATTTTTTTAATCTGTACAAAATGTAAAATTGATTTAAGTTTGCTGTAGGAAACCCTCTGCATAACCATGAAGAAAGTTGCCAACCCTGAGTGGCTACGTAGACTTGTGTAATAGCCTACGTCATAAAGAAGTTCGTAATTTACGTCTACCACTGTACCTTCCTACGTTTATAGATATGTAGTACATGGTCGTGCTTTTTTAGCTTTTAAAGAATTCTAGCTTCGGCGCTGTTTCCCACTCGTATTCTACCTACTGAAAACGAGTGGGAACAAGTGGGGAATTAAAAAGCAAAAATACGTTATTTCTACTCAACAAAGATAATAATTGCTAGTTGGAAATGATCTTAGGTTATTTTTATCGTAGGGAAACAATTGATTGGATATTTTAAACTGTATTACAAAGAGTAGGAGGATGAAGAGGTAACAAGAGAGGAAAGTCGCAATAGCTTGTTTGCTAATGAGCTGCACCCCTTAGAATTCTGAAAGTCTAGGCGGTTGAAAGTTCTAAGTTTGCGTTGTTAAAATCTAGATCATTTTTTCGAAAGGATTAACATTCTCTGACAAGGGCGAGATTGACTGAGAAAATTCTAAAATGCTTTTTCCATGTGATTTTGGATGGGAAAAAATATAGATTTTGTAGTATGTTATGAAAATTTCAAGATAACCGATTAGGTACTCTATATAATTTTTTATTATTTGGGAATGACAAATAATATTCCAGTAAAATATTGTGTGTATAATAATAATTGGGCAACACTGAAAAGTTATCATAGATTATAAAAAAAAGTGATAAATAAAAAAACAAAAGTTGACAACAACATGCATATTTAGGTACATAAAATAAGCTCTTGTTTTAGAGAATGAACAAGTAATTAAAACCTTTGCAATAATAAGTATTTTGTTCTGAATTTAAATTCATTTCGTATATAAATAACTCGAGAATTAAAAAATAATTATGAACGGAATAACATTTAGTGAAAAATACAGCAATTTTATATTTAAACCCCCAGGGTCAGCATGTAAACGAACAAGAAGGTAGGTAAACATTCCGTGAATACATTTCAATTCAATTTTTACATACATTTAAATTTTTTTTTATTTTCCGGGGTGGCCATCTATTGGCCACCCCGGAAAATAAAAAAAAATTAATAAAATAAATTAAAAAAAAAATATATCAATCACGTGCCAGGCTCCATATAGGTTACCTACTTCATTAGTAAAGACGACCAAACTCTGAAAAAAATATAATTACCTTCTTTTGAATCTGTAAACCTACTTATCCTTATTGTGAAGATAATCTGTCCTATTTGGGCATCAAAGAGGTCCTATTTGAAGTATTTGTATTGGAGTGGCCCACAGGAAATTTTATTCGACGTAATTTCCGAATATTTGTTGAGTTTTCGGCTGCGTGGGTAGGGATTGTAGTGATGTGGTCATTGGGCTGACTTTTCGGGACTTGGGAGAAGTATTTCGGGAATTCCAGAGGTTGAAAGACCCGAAAACAATGTATGGGTGATGAGAAGGGATGGAAACAAAGTTTATATGAGATGGATTGAAACGGAGCTAAAAGCTACTGATTTGATTAAGAAGATGCGGGTCTGGGCAGCTTTTTCGATTGGTGAGTGAGTGAATTTAATTTACGAATGGACGGTCTTAATAAAGAAAATATTCTATACAAAAGACAAGTGACATATATGCCGCGTCCAATCTTTACTAAAATGATGACTTTACAGCATAATATTAGGTCCTTACATATGAAATTGGCGTTTTGTATGGGAGGAACAAAAAGTCGAATATTTTTTAATATAATATATTTAATTAATCAAAGTATGAACCATTATTTTCTATGCACTTTTGCCATCTTATAGGTAGTTCATTGATCCCTTTACTAAAAAAACCAGTCGGACGGGAATCAATAAAATCTTTGAAGGCGATTTGGACTGCCCCATCGGAGTTGAATTTTTTCCCTTGCAAGAAGTTATCCAAATTTCGAAAAAAATGGTAATCTGTTGGAGCAAGGTCCGGGGAGTACGGAGGATGTCTTAGACTTTCCAATTGAAGCTCTTCTAATTTAGTAGCCGTCTGTTGCGCAGTGTGTGGTCTAGCGTTGTCGTGAAGCAGCAGTGGCGTGGAGCGATTGACCAGCCTAGGTTGTTTAGCCGCTAGCTTTTCCATCATGGTTTGCAATTGCTGACAATAGACATCAGCCGTAATAGTCTGGCCAGATTTGAGAAAACTGTAATGAACAATACCGGCACTAGTCCACCAAACGCTTACAAGTAACTTTTTTGGGGTTAATTTTCGCTTGGGGCAGGATTTGGCTGGCTGGCCAGGATCCAACCATTGCGCTGAGCGCTTCCGATTATCGTAAAGAACCCATTTTTCATCACAGGTAATGATTCGGTTTAAAATACCTTCATTATTGTGCCGGTTTAGTAATGTAACGCAGCAGTCGACGCGCGTTTGCCGGTTTGCTTCAGTCAATTCGTGAGGTACCCACCTTTCAAGCTTTTTAATCTTCCCAATTTGCTTCAAGTGAATTAAAACAGTTTTATCACTAACACCGCAGCCTGCAGCTAACTCGGACGTGGTTTGCGATGGATCCGCTTCCAAAGAGAAGAAATTTGTGATTAAAGTGGCCAGTACGAAAAACGCCAATTTCATATGTAAGGACCTAATATTACTTAATTATACGCATAACTTTGTTCAAAGGTTTAATTATAGCCTATACTGTATCTAATAGGAGCGCTAAGCTAATGACTGAAGCTTAGGTACACAGGTTCAATAAGGCCTGAGTGGGGGCGCCTTCCAGCCGAATTTGAACCGAATTCGCATACAATAGTTAAGATTCCATGAAAGATATCCTCTCAGCCAAAGATTTGAATCGTTAGATACGCCCCGACACCAAAAATTGTGTCATTGTCCTTGAATGCGTGCGTGTGCAATCTATACACAACAAGCGTACTGAGAAAATAGTGTCATCTCTTTTTCTCCCACATTATTTGCAAACATCATCATCATCATCATCATCATCAGCCTATGTTTGTCCACTGTTGGACATAGGCCTCCCCTAATGAGCGCCATAGCGCCCTGTCTTCGGCTTGTCGCATCCAGCATCTGCCAGCAGTCTTTCGCAGATCGTCATCCCACCTGGCCGGAGGGCGTCCTACACTACGTTTACCGAGTCGCGGTCTCCACTCAAGAACACGTTTACCCCAGCGGTTATCGGTTCTTCGCGAAATATGGCCGGCCCACTGCCACTTCAGTTGGCTAATTCTCTGAGCTATGTCGATGACTTTAGTTCTCTGTCGGATGAATTGGTTACGAATCCTATCCTTCAGAGAAACTCCGAGCATAGCTCTTTCCATAGCGCGCTGAGCGACTTTGAACTGGTGGACCAACCCTATCGTGAGTGTCCACGTCTCAGCTACGTAGGTCATGACTGGTAGGACGCACTGATTAAAAACTTTCGTTTTCAAACATTGCGGTATGGATGACGAGAAGACTCGACGTAGTTTTCCGAACGCTGCCCAGCCTAGCTGGATCCTCCTCTTGGCTTCCTTCTCGAAATTGTTTTTACCCAACTGCAAAATCTGCCCGAGGTAAGTGTACTCAGAAACAATTTCGAGAAGGTGGCCATGTACGATCACCGGTCTTGGATCAATGTGGGCATTGATCATGACTTTGGTTTTATCCAAATTCATGCCAAGACCGATACATCGGGAGGCTGAAGCTAGACTGTCCAGCATCCGGTTCAGCTCCTCTAGCGACTCCGCCATTAAGACTATGTCATCAGCGAATCGCAGGTGTGAGATGTAGTCGCCGTTTATGTTGATGCCCTTGTCTTTCCAGTCCAGCATCTTAAACATATCTTCCAACGCGCTCGTGAACAGTTTCGGGGATATGACATCCCCCTGCCTCACTCCTCTGCGCAGTTGGATCGGTTTAGTCTGCTGGTCCTGTACTCGGACACTCATCGTAGCGGCTTCGTAGAGACATCTCAGCACCTCGATATAACGATAGTCTACTTGGCATCGCTGTAAGGATTGTAGAACAGCCCAGGTTTCAACGGAGTCAAAGGCCTTCTCATAGTCCACAAATGCCAGACACAGGGGCTGATTATACTCTTCGGACTTCTGTATAATCTGCCTCACTGTGTGAATGTGGTCTATGGTACCATATCCTCCGCGAAACCCAGCCTGCTCCGGTGGCTGAAACTCGTCGAGTCTCCTGGCGAGACGGTTCGATATAACTCGTGAGAAAAGCTTATAGACGTGACTTAGGAGCGAGATGGGTCTATAATTTTTAAGAAGGGTTTTATCTCCCTTCTTAAAAAAGAGCACCACCAAACTCCCACTCCACGCCTTTGGAGTTCTCCCACTGTGAAGGACGGCGTTGAAGAGGCTCTGTAACCCCTGTATAACAGGGTATCCTCCAGCTTTCAAAAGCTCTGATGTTATTCCGTCCTCACCGGGGGCTTTTCCATTTTTAAGCTGCCTCAGAGCTAACACGATCTCGTCTTGACTGATGTCTGGCAGTTCGTCGGTATAGTGGCGTATCAAGGTGGCTCTAGAATCGTGGTCGTCTCGTTGGGAACGGGGAGCATGTGCAGCGTATAAACGGCCATAAAAGTCCTCTATCTCGGCCGATATCTCCGGCTTCGACAATACGGTCCTTCCGTCGTGCGTTGAAAGCTTCGTCAGGTGGCTCCTTCCAAGCTGCTGAGTGAATACTTTGGACCCTCGGTTTCGCTCTATCGCCTCTTCGATGAGGCGTGTATTGGAGCTCCGAAGGTCGCGTCATACCATCTTCGCAATTCGCTTGTTCAGGTCTGACCTCTCTGACGAAGTCGCTTGGGTGGTTTCCCGTCTTTTTGTCATCAGCCCAAGAGTCTCATCCGAGAGTTTGGACTTCTTACCAGTACGCTGCTTTTTGCAAAACTTGATGCCCTCGTCCCTCAGCGTTTCTACCAGATTGTGTAGGGTCTCGTCAGCGTCATCAGTGGGTTCCAAGGCAGCGAATCTATACCCGAGAAGCTGCTGAAACTTCTCGGTGCCCGCCATGATTTGGATTGGGTTCGGTCGGAGCGTGGACTTCATCAGACGGTTTCTTTCAAGCTTCAAATTTATATTCAGAGAGCCTCGAAGGAGTCGGTGATCAGATCCGGTATTGAACCTGTTGATCACTGAGACATCTCTGAATATATGCTTGCTATCCGTCATGATGAAGTCGATCTCATTTTTTGTCACAGAATCGGGACTCCGCCATGTCCACTTCCTTTGGGGCTGTTTCTTAAAGAAAGAGTTCATTAAGAACAGCCCCTCTTTCTCGAGGAAGTTGACGAGCATTTGTCCCCTGTGATTTCGAACACCAAAACCATGCGGGCCTATTCGGGATTCGTTGCCAGTCTGGGTTCCCACCTTGCCGTTAAAGTCCCCCATAACAACGTTGAAGTGAGCCTTGGTGGTGTGATGTAAGGCTTTGGATATGTCTTCGTACATATCCTCCACTTCATCATCCGAGTGTGCCGAGGTCGGTGCGTAGACCTGAATGACCTTCAAGCTGTAGCGCTTAGACAGCCGAAGGATCAGGTACGCTACCCTGGTCGACACACTGGAGATTTCTTCGACGTTGTTAGAGAGGGCCTTATTGACGAGGAAACCTACGCCACCCTGGGATGTTTTATCACCCTCGCGAAAGTAGAGAAGATGGCCCGAGTCTAAGGTTACAGTGTCCTCCCCCTCTCTACGGACTTCACATAACCCTAGAACATGCCATTTAATGTTCTCTAGCTCCACTTCCAACTGCGCTAGATGGTGATCAAGCCTCAGAGTGCATCCGTTAAACGTTGCCAGGGTCAGTGTGTGTGGGGTGTGGTAGCCTAATGTAGCCCGGAGATTCCTAGCACCCCCTGCCCCGCCGTTACCGTGGCCGCTACCATGGCCAGGAATAGCGAGGCGGCCGGGAACTGGGGGCCATTTTGTGGCGGTTCTTATCATTGGGGGTAATTGCCCATAATCCCCACGCTGGGCATGCGGGTTGGGGATCGCAGTTTAGTGGAGTAGTTCTGCAGAGGGCGCTGCTGCCCGCCCCCAATTGTGTTTCCCTTAGTCGCCTCTTACGACACCCACGGGATGAGTTGGGGTGGTGAAATTCTATATTATGCCGTCACCACACGGCAAATTGCAAACACTACTATCTTTTTCTAGCACTCGCCATTTAAATTTGATCGAGATCGCGGAATGATACATAAAAGTTATTTAATTAAATCGCAATATTTACGAGTGAAATGTTACACCTTTAGCTTTGTTTGTATTTGTAGAATTGTTTTTACACTTCCGAAACACACACGATGCCATTTTGTGAAACTTTTCATGCAAAAATTGGCAGTTACGATTGGTTTTAACACGTCCGGATAACACTGTGCTTCGATCTACACTGATTCCAACTATGCGAGCTGGCTCACCTTAACTTTGCAACAACGTGGCGCGGACTCACTGCGGAAAGGGCGTACTAACGATTTAGATCTTTGCTCTCAGCTGGCAAACCTGCGCATTACATGCGCAGGAGGCAAACTGGAAAAATGACAAAAAATATCTACCTACTAATAATAATTATAAAGTGCGTACAGTTCACAGTTACTTTGTAAATAGTGGTTCTTATTTAGTTGTTCAATTGTAATTTTATTTATAGATAAAGGTTATAAATAATAAGAAATAAATATAATAGAAATCTACGTTATAAGATATTGTTTTTCACTTGAAACAAACATCCACTATTTAAAGGATAATTTAAAATAACCCCAAGTAAAAGTATTTTAATTGTGAGAGTATGACACCTGTCCTATGGGAGTTGGGGAGGCCCTTTGCGTGGGACACTACATACATCTACACACTGCACCCTCCCACCTTCTGAGGACATCCGTGAGCGTGGTGGGAAATTTGACCGAGGATCTCAAGAGGCGCAAATTTGCAGAGCCTACGCATTTGCTCAAAATTTTACTAAGGCCGAATAAATAGGTTCATATTGAAGCCGAAATTATTTCGCTATGGTCCATCCCTACCGGCGCTCACCATATCAAACCACTATCATACATAATCTTATGCTACCATATGTTTAAACCTTTGAGGCACCCGTTATGTTTGCCTTGTAAACATACGAGATCTTTTGATACTGTAATGGTATTATTTAAAGAGAACCTAAATTACCGAGGTATTTGTTATGATGCCAGTGCTCCCCGCAACATCTATCAGCTTTTGCAATGCATCTGAGCAGTAACAATTAGTGTTGCAATTTGCACTATGGCATTATTATTGTATATCGCACTCAAGATTGCACTATTATTTTCTACCAATTTGAGATGTGTGACGAAAGGTTTTTTTAGATGGTCAAATCAATAATTATTAGTAATACTATTAAAAAAACGCAGCAAAATTCGTTCTGTAGTTTAAAAAAACCTAAGCATACTTACAGACAGCGGGAAGCGAGTTTTTGTTATACTATGATAGTGATTTTTAGGGTATACGTTTTTATTAGTGTCACCGTCTACAGTGTTCATTAACGACCAGTCTATCTTAAAGTTGCCTGGAAATTACGCTGATTGCGATAAGGCTGCCTTTTATACTTCTTCTACTTAAGCATCTCTGTCTGTTATGTTCACTTTATTTGTATTCATAATTTATTTTCTAACTATTCTATTCAATTCCATTAGTAGTCCTGTAACTTTGTTTATGTAATACTAGCGGCCCGCCCGGCTTCGCACGGGTATTAAACAAAAATTTCAGAAATTATACACACTAAAACGATGGGTTTCACAGTTTTCATACGGATCTTTACTTTTTTAACAGCGTTGGGGTTTTTGACATTGACTCGACACTCAAAAACTGACACTGGCCGTAGAGAAAAAGCAAGCACCGTGCGCTATACAACCTCTTTTTCTATTCTGACGCGCCATAATAGAAAATGAGGTGGAATATACAGCCCACGGTTCAATTATTGAATTTTTCATGCGGATCCCTAACTTTTTTGAAAATATTATATAGCCTATGTTCATCACGGAAAATTAAGTATTCTAATGGTGAAAGAATTTTTTAACTCGGTCCAGTAGTTTCGGAGCCTATTCAATTCAAACAAACAAACAAACAAACAAACATACAAACAATCAAATCTTTCCTCTTTATAATATTAGTATAGATGTAACTTTCTGGCATAGGGAATACGATTGTGTCCTATCCAACGCCGCTGTCTTGTCACATTTGTGTAACGCGTTTCGATTGGTAATAGCAAATAAAGGCCCAGTTGCGTTTTATGGAAATTTTTCAGTAGTTTTTATTTTAATTCTGGACCATTTTATAAAAAACTATACCTCCGGTTTTAGTCTGGTTTGCCTCTATCCAGTCAAGGCTGGAGTGAGCGAAGGTTCTTCTCCAGTTTATGATTGATTTTGATTTCTGATTTCTTACCAAGTGTACCATGTCACCGGTCTGGACATCGGCTGACTGTCGCTTCCAAGGAATGCCTGTCTACAGCCCGATCCTCTATTCAAATATTGCGCAGCCTGATACTTCATTTCTTCCAAATTCTTACATTTTTAGCGTAGCAATTTACTTTACTAAACACAAAAAATAAAATTACAGATTTTCTTTTTTTCATTCGTTTAGTTTATTATATATCACATTTGCTTAATTCTGATACTAGTCCTTATAATTTAGGATTTAGAATCAAAACTAGGGCTCCAAATAAATACACAGAAAGGTCAAAAGAACGAAAAAAAATTATATAGCACCTACTACGTAAACAAAAGCAGAGGTAAGAATTAAAAATTTTCAAAAATCAACATTAAAAGAACATCACTATCACGGTACCTAGTCTATTACTACTATGGCTTATAATTATAATCCAAGCTAAGTTTTATAGGGTTTCTCTGAAACAAAGGAGCGCTTGTTTTAATGATTGTTGAACACTTTTACAAAATGTATTGTTTAATATACAGGTATTTTACAAAATTTGAAGACGCTCTCATATTGTAACTAACGGTCCGCCTAGTTTTCGCACGGGTATATCACAAAAACTGAATTCTTCTTGTGGATCCCTAACTTTTTGAAAATATTCTATCTCCTATGTTCATCACGGAAATGGAAAATTTAAGATTATAATTGTGAAAGAATTTTTCAAATCGGTTTAGTACTTTCGGAGCCTATTCAATTCAAACAAACAAACAATCAAATCTTTCCTCTTTATAATAAGTATTAGTCTATACTAATACTTATTATCTATATAATAAATTACATTATAGATTTTCTCATTTAATTCGTTATTAAATATCACAATTACTTCATCCTGATACTTTTACAAAAGGTTATTGTTGAATTTACAGGTATTTTACAAAATTGGAAGACGTTCTTATATTGTAACAGGAACCAAAATTCGCCATCTTTCTTTATTGACCCCTGGGGCTCTAGACAAAGTAACATTTGATTAGCGAAAGCGATGGTAGAAACGTACAAAAATGTATGGATTTGACATATTCCTTCGATATCACGCATCGCAACGACAATCATCATAGCTCAAATGATGGCGAAGTTCAATTGGTAGACAAAGTAACCTTTGCGTAGCTATCGCCTTGTCTATACGTCTGATCGCATCGCTAAATGCCGATAAGTTGGCACAATTGGTTGTCAATCTTTTGTTGTTAGACTGTCATAGTTTGATTGAAGTATTGCGCTCGTTTGTGTTATTAATTAATATTTTTCGAATTATTCATGCAAAAGCAGTGCAAAAGAGATTGTGTTGAAGGTGCGTGCCTTTTGTGAGGAAGAAAAGGCAGACCATGCCCAGTTAAATCCATTAAATCTAGTGCGATCTCGCGTTGCACCATCAATGCAACTGGTAAGTAAAATAGGGATACCAGCTTTATACACGATACCTTTAGAATGGATCATAAGATTTACTCACATAAAAAGATAAAATAAAAATTATCCAGGTTATTTAATTTATCTTGTTATGATATCCCTTATTTGTATATATACAAATATTGAATTTTTGAATTTTATATTACAAATACAAATTTTATGTGTCATTTTCAGTCATGTCGGAGAAAACCACGAGTAGAATACATAATATAAAGAAGCGAAGCTATTGCTGCCTGCAACAAGTCAATTCTGCTGAAAATCGTCGTGGATCTTGAAGATTTCGATTTATAAGAATTTTTTGTGTTGTTTATTTATGTTCCTTTTGACCATAATTAGTGTCAGAACAATTTCAATAAATAATTTAAAATTTTTATTGTTTCATAATTTAAAACTTTCCTAGTCCTAACTACTTATATATTTATATACAAATATGAAATTAAAACATAAACACACGTTTACATAATGGGGTAAAAGATTAATGTTGGCAATATCGTGCTGCCAATATAATGTTGCCAATTCCTGAGGCAGGACAACTTATGGTGTACGGTCTGTAGTCTATAGTTATCGAACTCAATCATTCGCTTATTTCGTCCGTTCACCGTTCATGAAATGACGGGTCAAATAAAAAGGAGTACCAAGCCAAGTAGGTTGTTACCTATAACTTCAGATAGAATTTCTGTAAACAAACGTTATACATAACAAAAAAATTGTTTCGATTTGGAAGTTTACCCAATCTTTTGAAATACTTATGGCAGTGTTTATTGTGTAATTAAAATCAATAGAAAGAAAATAACAATGGTTTTGAGCTGTATAATTATATTATTTAATTATTTCCAACAAGTTCTTAAAATCATGAAGAAATAAATAATTAGGAGAAAATACATATTTTACGACACTCCTATCATCTCGGTAATATTGGAGTAAATAACAAAAATTCAAAACTATTTTGCATTTTGACAATAGACGTTTTAGTTTGTATTGTAATTTCTTTCGACTCTCGCCCTTAGAAGCCAAATGTGTGAATTTGTGCCGATCATATGCAAAAGCTTTATCTTGTTTTTTTCGTTGTTAAGTATATTTTTAATCCCTCGTGGACACAGGGAAACAAGGGTGCGATCGTGAATGCTACATCCACGCTAGCGCAAGGCTACTTAAAATTTTGACGTAATTCCAACAGCTGTTTATGAAATCGCCGTTTCGATTCGATTTCTACAGGGTCTTAGCGTTCGCTAGTGTATCCATCAAGAGAATAGACAACTACGTGAAGTCGCTTCTCAAAACTGCCACTTGGCTAGGAATTTGATGGAAGTGATCGTTCGATGTTGTCAATCGGTTTGGTGAAATCAAAATATTCGTACATTGCCCACCAAAAATCTTGACGTTTAATCCATTTGAAGGTTGCCATCGCTAGAGCGATAAGAATTTTCAAAATCGAATCGCTTCATAGCGAATGCTGGTTGGCTAAGGACCCTGGAGTGGATCCCGTGCGCACGCACGTCTTCACGGCTCAAGGCTAGATTCACACTGAAGCCTCAGGCCTACTTCAGAGTATATTGATTGTTTCACGAACAGTGCCCTCTCAATCACCTATTGATGGACGCTACATTATCTAGCTTGGTAAATCTATATCTATACTAATATTATAAAGAGGAAAGATTTGATTGTTTGTTTGTATGTTTGTTTGTTTGTTTGAATTGAATAGGCTCCGAAACTACTGGACCAATTTGAAAAATTCTTTCACCATTAGAATCCAAAATTTTTCGTGATGAACATAGGCTATATAATATTTTCAAAAAAGTTAGGGATCCGCATGAAAAGTTCAATAATTGAACCGTGCGCTGTATATTCAACCTCTTTTTCTATTATGGCGCGTCAGAATAGAAAAAGAGGTTGAATATAATATTCAACCTCTTCTGCGCACGGTGCTTGCTTTTTCTCTACGGCCAGTGTCAGTTATGGAGTGTCGGTCGAGTCAATGTCAAAAATCCCAATGCTGTTAAAAAAAGTAAGGGATCCGTATAAAACTGTGAAACCCATCGTGGTAGTGTGTATAATTTCTAACTGTGCGAAGCCGGGGCGGACCGCTAGTCAGCGATAAACCTACAGTTACAGACAAGATAAGAAGACAGACAACCGAAGACGTGCCCGCATCTATCGTGATGTGTGTAATTGATGAGTCAGTGCGGGTTGAAGATACTTTCGCTGTGCAAATAATGAGTCAGGTGTTTGGAACTAACAAATTCTGCATAATATATCAAAAAAATATATATCTTGGACAATCCACACAGCATCACTTTGCCCCAAGCTAAGCAGAGCTTGTGTTATGGGTACTAGATGACTGATATACACCGCAACCCGGACCTTCGCCCACCGCGCAACAGAGATAAAAATCAGAATTATTCTTATTCTTCATTCTTTATTGCACGATAGAATATACAATAAAACATTTAGATGTAAAATATTGACAAAGGCGAACTTAACCTTAGAAAAAGTTCTCTTCCAGCAAGGCTTTTATGAAACAAATTATGAACGTGGGTACCTTACGTGTGCATAAAATTGTATATTTGTACATGACAGTATTATTATCAGCACTAGCGGCCCGCCCCGGCTTCGCACGGGTATTAAACAAAAGTTTCAGAAATTATACACACTAAAACGATGGGTTTCACAGTTTTCATACGGATCTTTACTTTTTTTAACAGCATTGGGGTTTTTGACATTGACTCGACATTCCAAAACTGACACTGGCCGTAGAGAAAAATCAAGCACCGTGCGCTATACAACCTCTTTTTCTATTCTGACGCGCCATAATAGAAAAAGAGGTTGAATATTACAGCCCACGGTTCAATTATTGAATTTTTCATGCGGATCCCTAACTTTTTTGAAAATATTATATAGCCTATGTTCATCACGGAAAATTAAGGATTCTAATGGTGAAAGAATTTTTTAACTCGGTCCAGTAGTTTCGGAGCCTATTCAATTCAAACAAACAAACAAACATACAAACAATCAAATCTTTCCTCTTTATAATATTAGTATAGATAACACCAGTGCAAAGCCAGACGGGTTGTTAGTTTACATATAATTTTCTTTGTTATTGAAGGTTTAACCCAGTAATTACACACAGAAAACAGTTTTATCTAAGTACTAGCGGTCCGCCCCGGCTTCGCACGGGTATTAAACAAAAATTTCAGAAATTATACACACTAAAACGATGGGTTTCACGGTTTTCATACGGATCTTTACTTTTTTTAACAGCATTGGGGTTTTTGACCTTGACTCGACATTCCGAAACTGACACTGGCCGTAGAGAAAAAGCAAGCACCGTGCGCTATACAACCTCTTTTTCTATTCTGACGCGCCATAATAGAAAAAGAGGTTGAATATACAGCCCACGGTTCAATTATTGAATTTTTCATGCGGATCCCTAACTTTTTTGAAAATATTATATAGCCTATGTTCATCACGGAAAATTAAGGATTCTAATGGTGAAAGAATTTTTTAACTCGGTCAAGTAGTTTCGGAGCCTATTCAATTCAATTCAAACAAACAAACAAACAAACAAACAAACAAACAAACAAACAAACAAACAAACAAACAAACAAACAATCAAATCTTTCCTCTTTATAATATTAGTATAGAATATCGTCGTACATCTGAAAGGTCTTGCTTCCGGCTACCCTTTACTAGGGTTGTCATAATCAACTCGAGTAATTTACTTACTTGATAACTAGGGTTGTGCCTAACTAAGTAGGTATTATTGAAATCGTTTGGTCTGATTGCCTTGTTAATCTAGCGGTCGCGTGTTAGGACTTTAGGAGGTCCCGGATTCAAAACGCGGCGGGTCTGACCATAATTGTCATTGGAATTTTTCTAGCTTTAAAATTTCACAGTAGCAACCCGAACTCAGAAAATTTGCTGTGTTAGATCCCGTGTTTCGGAAAGCCCGCTAAGCTGTTGGACTATGCGCATGACCTCTCCCCGGTCGTGTTGATCTACCGCCCTTTATTATGCTAGTGTAGAAAGGAAGACTCCTGTGTAGTCTTGCGCACATGGCCAGTATGAATTGAGGCTGGCTGCTGGGACTGAAATCAACTGTCTTCGAGCTTATTCTTCGATTATCGGCATATTATCATATTATCGGCAAATCATCATCATCATCATCACCAGCCTATAATAGTCCACTGCTGGACATAGGCCTCCCCTAATGAGCGCCATAGATGACATCATTATTTGGGGGTTATTGCCCATAATCCCCACGCTGGGCATGCGGGTTGGGGATCGCAGTTCGGTGTAGTTGTTCTGCAGAAGGCGCTGCTGCCCGCCCCCCGGTGTGTTTCCCTTAGTCGCCTCTTACGACACCCACGGGAAGAGTTGGGGTGGTGAAATTCTATGCCGGCACCACACGGCCTCATATCGGCAAATGCTACCGTCTTATTACGGACACCGCTGTTCTAACAATGCCTTACCCTGTCTTAATCTGTAGCAACCGACCCCGCTATGTAGATTATACCAAATTTATATAGAAAACAGGCCATCAGCTTATTGGTTTAGTTCGACTCCGACGCTTCCGCGCAATTTAGTGGTATGGTTAAAAGGATAAACTATCTCGATAAACAGCCAGTGTCTGATCAGGCTTTTGTTTCTACTTAATTTGTTTATTCTATTATATTTTGTTGAATTATTGAACAAAAAAAAATCTCTCGGAGCTGTTTAACAACTCCGTGTTCAGTGAGCTTAGTATTATGGTGAAATAATTTATCTAAATTTCTAGCATTGATACCAGATACTGAGTGAAGCTGTTGAATCGTTTCAAAAAGTGTCCGTACGTAGTCAGTACATATCTAAATAAAATACCAATAACAGTTTATTGAACTGCTGAGCTTATCTACTTCTGTGGATTGGTAACTGTAGACGCAAGGTAGTTTGCGTATCTCGTGCAAACCTTGTACGATTTCTCTTTCTAATACTTAGCATGCACTTGCTAATAAATAGGTCGATGGTCTTTGCATGCATTGAAGAATCAAGGGGTGAATAGAATACGTTGTATTATTACATAACTATTTAAATTGAAATATTTGACGTTTATCTTCTTGTATGGTCAGACAGATGGTCCTTGTATGCATCGACGGATCAAGAAGTTACGCATTACTTGGTAATATTACGTAACTATTTGACGTTTACAAATGTATTGTGTAGTCAAATGGACTTTTTTGCATCGACGGTTCAAGAAGTAAATACGGTACTTAATATAAATACATAACTATGTATTTAAAGTTAAATATTTAGGAGTATTGTATGGCCTACAAAGATAGTTCGAAAAATAGTAAGAGAGTTTGTATGGAACTATCTTTGTCCTAAAGAAATAAAGTATTTGATCAAGATGTGTTCGGTTTATGTTATAATTTTACAATATTTAGTAGATACAACTAATCATAAATGTCAAGCAATTTGTCCTACCCCGAAAACATAACTTGGTAAGCGATACTTGCCCGCTTGCTGTGTAAATCGTTTAAGCCTATTACAAAATGATTTATGTATGAAATTCATACATCGACCACTTGCTTGCAAAACAATGGAACCGCCAAGAGGCCTTAATATATGCAAAGTTCGTTCCCAAACAGCTAAGGGTAGATAATATTCAAGTACCGACTGGACGACGGACAAAAGCATTAGCATAACACCTTTCCCCCGATAGCCGTTTTGTTAAGCTTAGCTTCCTTAGCAATAATTGCTTTTCTAATCAGCTGCTGTTTGGGAAAATGTCGTAGGGACTTTTTCTAGCACGAAAATATATTTTTGGTATAGATTGATTTACATTTTCTTGCTGACGTGCTGAAATATTTTTTAATTCAATTCCGGTTTCTCGCAATTTTTTTACGCGAAAACAGGAGTGGATTGTTGTAAAATAAATCTTTACTAACTTAGCTTCAGGTTTTGCTGCACTCTCTAGTGCAGATTTTTGCTTGACTTTTTTACCCAGGAACCCAGCCCTGTAAAAGCTTTTTGGGTAAACCCATGGGTACACCACACCAGCAGGGCTAGGCTCAGATTTTCGAGTAGAAGTCTCGGTGCTACCTTTTTTATTAGGTACCAACAAAATGGAATTTCGCGGGAATCAAGCAAAGGTGGTAAAGAGGTAGTGGAGAGATGGTCAGAAATAATTACTATCTCCCCATAATAGAAACTATGACTATGCGTTTCAAATATACAGGGGGTTTGGAAGCTCGCTGCATAGCATTGAGTGGGGGATGGGGTAGGTTACGACTAAGATAATCTAGCTTAGATATATGCCTAACGACGTACTGTTTGCTTATGCACACTCCGCGAATTTTCATTTCATTTCATTTCATTTATTTATTGATAATGGATCAATACATTACAGGTCAATCTTATATAAAAATTATTAAATTTTCAGTTTGTTAGTTCCAGGTTCGTGAGCTCATCGAAGGTATAGAATGGCGAATGCAGAGTAGTTCTACTGTGAACTACGTGAACTACTCTGCATACACGTACAATACAATACAAAAATAATTTATTTTAAGTACATAATAATTATCATTACAAAAGATATTGCATAAGGTAAGTAAAATGGGCTTATCCCATCGAAGCGATCTCTTCCAGGCAACCTTTGGGTGCAAATTATGGTGTACCAAAGATCATGTGAAAAAACAGACTTGTTTAACGACAGCCTTCCATCTATTTATGTCTCTTGGATTAGTTTTCATCATCATCATCACCAGCCTATAATAGTCCACTGCTGGACGTAGACCTCCCCTAATGAGCGCCATAGATGGCATCATTATTTGGGGGTTATTGCCCATAATCCCCACGCTGGGCATGCGGGTTGGGGATCACAGTTCGGTGTAGTTGATCTGCAGAAGGCGCTGCTGCCCGCCCCCCGCTGTGTTTCCCTTAGTCGCCTATTACGACACCCACGGGAAGAGTTGGGGTGGTGAAATTCTATGCCGGCACCACACGGCGATTGGTTTTTATTTTATTTAGGTTAATATCTAGGATATTAAGCTTTTCCGTGTAAGCTATAAGCTTCTGTTAAGTTTTTAATAAATGAAGTAACGGTTCGCCCGGCTTCGCACAGGTATCGATAAAAATTTCAAAATTATAAATTTTTAAACATGTTGGGTTACATTATTGAAGTATTCATACGTTTTATACATAATTTTTTTAATAGTATCCTATAAATAGTATAGACCACTTATAATTATCCCTGATAAGCCTATGCCCTCATCAGGTGAAAGAATTTTTCCATTTGGTTCAGTAGTTTCGGAGCCTATTCAATTCAAACAAAAAAACAATCAAATCTTTCCACTTTACAATAGAAAAATAGAATTATTTATAGTAGATATACACATAATATGTACATATGAACCTATTTTTAAACGTCTACCTTTTTTCTTTGTTGTTTGCTAACGCAGTTGTTTTCTGACATTTGACTTTCCTCCCGCACCCTATAACGCCTACATCATCCCTACTTCGCATGGTCACATGGGATACATCAAAGAAGTAAGAACCCCCCTTCGGTTGGTTACATTATTGAAGTTTTCATATATATAGAGATAAATGTTAACGAATGATGTTTGTCACCTTTTAATTCCAAAACTGAACAGCGTCCTGGGGCCTTATTCTCTATGAATAGGAAATTTCTTGCCCAAATCGTGTGACGTCACAATGTATTCTAAATACGATTTTGGTAAATTCCACACCGCTGTCTTGTCATATGTGTGAAACGCGTTGGGATTGGCAATAGTGAATATAGGCCTTATTCTCTATGAAATAGGAAATTTCTTGCCCAAACCGTGTGACGTCACAATGTATTCTAAATACGATTTTGGTAGATTCCACGCCGCTGTCTTGTCATATGTGTGAAACGCGTTGGGATTGGCAATAGTGAATATAGGCCCTGTTCAGTTTTGGAATACATGTAACTTGAAACACGAGTTCACAGGTGACCTGTAGTACCTACATTCATCGTGCCGCCCGACTAGACTTCCCGCGGGACCTGTCAATGTTTGGGACGTCGCTTGTGTCAAATTGTCCATTGTCCGTCCCATCGTTGCATGCCTATAAAATTACGTACACAGTGTACATATACACAGTGTCATATGTGTACTGTGTTACGTATTTCTCTTCCCTTTGATCATTTTCCAATTTGTGCTAGATTATCCAGATTGAAGAATCATGATATATGTATGTACATATATTATAGCACTGATGATACTTTAATGTTGTTCTTTCTACCCATATCAGCCCCCTAGCTCGGAGATTGTTCTTTATCGTAGAATACACAATAATGATATCCCATCCCCATTATATCGAAGCTGAAGACAGGGCGTTATGGCGCTCACTATGGAAGGCCAGCATTGGACAATCATGGGCTGATGATGATGATGATCCCCATAAATTGCGTACATTATTCAAGTTGAAGGAATTAATATCAAATACTCGTAATTTACGCAATCGATGACGAATTATCGGAATTTTTACACCAGACTATGCTATAGGGGGAAATCAGGGTACAAAATTATAATGATCTGAAAAAGCTATCCTTTTATCCTAACCTCCTACTTATTGTTCTTCTCTTTACTTTCTTCTAGTTCTAATTCTTCTAGTTCTTATCTACATAATTCGTTATCATTTTGTGATTGTAATGAAATATTTAATTTAGATATTTCACTAATTCTCTTTATAGCCCATTTGATTTGTAATCTCCGCTCCAAGCCTTTACAGAAAACTTTTTAAAAAAGTTACTTTGAATATATAGGTATATAATAAACATGGTTACAGATTTCCCTGAATGTTTTAGCTGCTATATTTAGATGCTTAAATCTGGTGTCGATCTAGAGTGATCTAGGGTCGAATGCAATTAATAGTAAGGACTTCTCTACGATGAACGTCATGGCGCAGATTCCTGCGCGAACCTGCCAAGGCCTCCATTGGCGTGCGAACCACACGCGTGCCATACAACCCTTTGTGGCACAAATAACCGAGAACCACGAACGCGATGCGATACCGTAATGAATGTGCGATTGGGATCTACACTCATAGTTCGCGCGTTCGCGCGCGGTCCACGTTCGAGTGTGGACTGGTTTTAACCGGATATTTACCTATGCGTCCATGCATAAGGTATTGAGACCATAATTTCCAGGAGTTGCAAGTTCATTTGAGCCCAGTCTATTCAAATATATTACAGCATTTTATTTGATACGTGTATTCACGTGTATTAAATAAAATCTGATCGATTCAGATGAATTCATGAATGAATGGCAAAAAATGTATACGCCGCTCGTTCGCAGAATATTCATTACGAATATTAATTAAAAACGAAAGAAAATCAACTCTGTATTTAATCAGCGCTGTTGAACAGTTTTCCAAGGTTTTTACTCACCATCAGTGAAGTTTGTTGATCGCTTGCCTGAAACAATGTAATAAATATATTAGTTTCACAAGGATGACAGGACCAGTCAGATTTTTGAAGTTCCAACTTTTTTATAGATAAGACCTTCGTTTGACCATAATCTCAATTGTCAGTAAATGAGGCTTCGTAAACTTGACGATGTAACACTAAGTTTTAAAGGACACTCTTGTCTTCAAGCTGCGTGTCTTCACGCAGGTTATAGCGAGTGGCAATCCTCGGTACGAACATCATAGGTGCGAAGCGCGTTGTACGTAATGTGGAAGGAATATCGACAAGTTTTATTGATTTAAAGATTAATAAAATTTCTAGAAAAGTTGCATGCTTTAGAAAATAAAAAAAATGTGTTTTGTTCAGCATTATCTATAGCTTCGATGACAGGGCGCTTTGGCGCTCATTTGGCCTAAGACCAGCTGTGGACTATTAGCATAGTTTTTATCATCATTCTTTTCTCCCCATTGGATAATGCTTATAGATATAAGCCGTTCTTTTTTATAACGTATGCCTTTCCTTATCCCGAGTCTGCACCATGTAGCCGATCAAATAAGTCCTCAAAGCGAGAAAATACGCCGAATTCAAAAGAAACTCATAAAAACATACGTGAGCCTATATGCCAATACTTTGGACTTGAACCGGAGATTATGGGATAGAACCCTAGGGCATAAGCAGTACGAATACTGAATCTTAAAGGAAAAATATATTTAAAGTTAGCGGAGCGGCCATAGCATATCTTTTCTTTGATTAGAGCTGGGAACGGCCTTAGGTTATTTAGGGCTTTAGGGAATTTATTAAACTAGCAACTGACTACTAGCTAACTGGAATAAAAAAGGGGTCCCCCCCCCCTTCTTCTCAGATCCATAAAATGGTAAACAAATAATTGTAAGGTTAGGTTTAAAACAATCAAACTGCGTCACTAACGTCATTAATCTTTATATAGTCTGTTATAGGAAGTATCCTATAAACGTAAAACAACTGTACCGTATAATTGCTTTTTAGGATTGTAGGTAGCTACAGATTTTCAAATGCAATCCTAATGTCAAACACAAAGGACATTACGTTACATTCGTACATTATACCTAACACACGACTTTCGATATCTGCCAAGAGAAAAGCGCAATATAGAGCCGAAACTTAGTTGTACCAGCTGTTCTATATAAAGTATATTTTATTTAGTTCATTAAGTAATTCAGTTAAGTTTTAGCTTTAAGTTTATTTAGCTTGCCGGAATCGTGCATTGCACTAAATATGTGGTTTAGTTTATTTCGTTTGGCAAATCTTGTGAAATCAAATAGACGCAGAGACCCAATGGACGATAGCGGATCAGTATCGCTTTATAGGACGTTGACGGGGAGTTTGCCCGAAATGGGGTTTATGGGATTACCCCCATATGATATAATTAAGCCAATAAGGTGTTTATCACATTGCGGTTTATAAGGGGACGCTTGCGTACAGCTATGGACTAACAGGCTGTATATGAGATAAGATGATGGGGAGTCTCCCGAGCTGCGGAAAACAAAAATGAAATTCTTAAAATTAAAAACTAGCAGGGAATTAAAAAATATTTCTGTCACTTTGGTATTATTACTACATAGGATAAAACAATGTCGTTTCCTGCTGTCTGTCTGTTACTATTTATGTTTAAATCTTTAAAACTACGCAACGGATTTTGATGCGGCTATTTTAAAAGTTACAGTGTTAAATGTATAACATGCATTAGCATTGCACCCGTACGAAGCCAAAACTAATCGCTAGTGTAGAAACAAGTAAATAAAGTATAGAAGCGACAAAGTACAATTTAGACATTATTATTTTATATTTATAATAATGGAAAACCAAAAGATTATGCAATAACACATGAAAATATATATTCTAAGAAGCTTAAATTAGGTTTTCAGTGCTATGTTTAGAGTGGGACCGAAACCCGTCCCAAGCTTTTATAATCCTACAGAAATCATTTATTTAATTTTTATAGTAAGACTTTATGCGCACGAAGTTTTCGAGGTTTATGGATTGATATCGTGATAATGTCATCATCATCATGATGAAAATCATTAATTATATGTATCAGTTCATAAACCGCAAAACCTCGAAACCACACCTTTTATGGTAGAAAAGTGGCTAGATAGAGGAATTCAATCAGGGAAGGGTACCTAACTTGACTTCTTTGTTATATTCATATATTGTGTCTGCTTTACCAATACGTGAAGTATAGGGAAGGTCTAGATTTGATTCAAAGAATGTTCAGAGTCCATTCATATGCTTATAATAAATGCGAATGTAACCTTTTTTAACTGTTGACTAGTAACATTATTAACTTATATTCTATATATTAACATTATATAGAATATATAGAAAAATGCTACCTGGGGAAGGAAAAATATTACTTTTTATGCAGTAAAAACGTGTTTGATGCCGCAGAAAAATCTCAAATAATTTCGTTAACATTTTATGATTAAACTTTTAAAACATGGTGACATAAAACACAAAAGTTATTTACTATCCGATTAAGTAATTCAGTTGTTCCGTAGTTATGGCCCATGAAAATATGCCGAAATATTGGAAAAACTCATTACAATCATGGTAATAAATGTTAAACGTCATAAATGACTTTTGTGCTATATTTCATTGTTCATTCATAAATGAAATAAAACACATTAATCATACATATCCTGTCAATATTTAAACTAATAGGCGTAGGAATTTAATAACACTAATTTCCGTACTAAAACCGGAAACATATTATTGGAATAAATATTTAAAACTTCGTCGAAAAAACATTAAAAACTTATTATCTGTGTTATTATTCATCATTCAGTATCATCCAATATTCATAGTGAATTAGGTTTTATAAACACCGGACATTGATGGACAGTCCTTTTAAATTTAGTTAATCGTACTTTTGTTCCATTGTTGATTTATTTAAAAAAAAATTTTGATTATTAGGAAATGATAATTTTATTTTTTACATTCAACTTTTCGGAAAACTTTACTGTTTTTTTTTTAATTTTTAAGTATAATAGTTATTTATATTTTACATGGCGGTAGATACCTCAAGGTCAATTAAAAAGTTTCCGCAGCTACGTACGTTTATTGAATACCACAGTGAAAGTATATAAGAAGAAATACACTACACAAAGCAAAATTCAGTAAAGTACATTATAGTTATCTTAACAGAATTCATTGCAAAGCAAGCATTTAAGCTTACTTATAGATGTTAGAATAAAACAACATCAATGAGTATTGGTCATTGTGTTGGTCATGAGATGAACGATTTGCTAGCTCGTATTAATAATGCGTTAGGTCTATAGTTCGTTTTTACCATAGCTACGTAAAGAATACACGGTTTTATCAATGCATATATTTGTAACCTTTATTGGTCATGCAGTTCAGGACAATTAATGTTATCATTGCCGATGGTTATGAGGTTAGAACAGCAATATGTTTCTGAATAGAGAGTAGAAGTAAATGAAACTTAGGACACCTTATAAAATAAGCAGGTTCCAGGACACCTTCTAAAGTCATCTCACCTCGTTTTTGTAGGTATCGCAATTTTTTTGTATTGATTCGAAACGCGATAAATAAATCGCGTAGCTCGGGTTCCGCACCTACGACGCGTACTACATACGTAAGGGAAATTTAAAATTTTAAGTTTTGACGTTTACGAGTTCCTATGACATTCTCAGAACAAACCACAGGGCGCGAGGCGCATTCTTTGGTATATCTATGTATTTGTTTGTTTGAATTGAAGAGGCTCCGAAACTACTGGGCCGATTTGAAAAATGCTTTACCAATAAAATCCTTAATTTTACCCGTGCGAAGCCGGGTCGGACCGCTAGTTATTTATATGTTTGTCATACAACTTGGTATCAAATGTGGTTCCTAAGTTTCTAATTGAGTTTGCTCCGGCTATAGTAAATCTCTAGGTAGTCAAAATTTTAGAAATAAAAAAGTTCATTTAGACCAGTTTTCTAAAACGTTTTTCAAAGGTCAAACCTAACCTACAAAAAAATTAACAAACCTAACAAATAAATTTTGAGTCCAGTATTTGGTATTTTTTTCAGCACTTGCATCAACACGTAAAATTTTATTAAAGTAAATATTTCATTCGCAGATTAAATATTCTGACCACGGTGAGTGTTTATGTTAAGATTAATATTTTACTGCATCCTGCGGAAGGGAAATTTTAATCCAGCTTAAAAATGGATATCTCCACACTCAATATGCTGAAATATTGTAAAAATTGATTTAACTGAAAGGATAAAAAGATAATTCTACGAACTGATAAAGTGAATAATATATAGAAACCGAAATGTATCTTAAAGTCAAATAGACGAATTTAGAGTGATTAACCCCATAATGCCTTAGTCTGATCAGACCAACTCATACTTGCTCTATCGACCATGCTTTCTAGTATGATCTTAATAGTTTAACTACACATCTCAAACGCTTCTCAAAAATTATCAAAACGGCGAGTAAGAGTCTAGATAGAGTCTAGAATTCGATTTTGTGACGAGGCGGAGGAAACGATTCTCCATCTGCTGGGAGAATGCGGTGCCCTGATGAAAAAACGTAGCACCCGTCTGGGTACGCACCTGTTTAGCCCAAACGAACTACGAGATATCACCCCGAGAGAAATCCTACAGTTCTTAGCAGCTGCACGGTTAAGTGGCGAACTGTAGCACCGCAGCTTTGGAGGTGAATTGTTGAAATGGCGATCATAATAGGCTAATCATGGCCGCAGCGATATAAAAGCCACCAAAAGCCAAATAAAATAAATCTAGGATAGGAATATAGATATGAGAGTGAGAGTTGAAATGCTTACAAGTTCACAAATATTTTCAGTAGAATGATAATCACGGCGGTTACGATCCCCTCCGATTGATAAGAAAACCCTTCAACTGAGTCAGCAGAAGAACGACAGATTCTTCTTTTTTTTTTTTGTTTTTCTTCTATTGCGACTCCTAAAGCGCAGTCAATCCCCATAGCATGGGTATTGGCTGATATTATATACCTATGTTTTATTCTTAATATTAAATCTATTTGATCGTGTTGACTATAGGTTTTATAACGAACCGATTAAAATAATTTACAAAATTCTTCGCTTGGTAGCTGAGATTCGCTACATTTTCTTCACGAATCCCGAGACAAAATTAATAATCGAAATAGACATCAGAAATATGTCTTCCATCTTGAAATTAGTGTCTTTCTGCGAAAATACGCTTACAAGAAACTTCTTCGGACATCTCAAAATTTCTCAGTCGCTTTGTGTGCAAATGCGCTATACAGTATTGAAACTGTGCGCATGCTGAAACAAGCAGGTACTTACTTACAGAGAGCTCATATTGGGGTGACATTACCCTCTTTCAAAGGCATTCGGACAGAGTGGAAGATTGCTCTAAGAGCTAACTAAACATGGGGTAGGTAAAACCAGTACGTCAACTTCCAACTTTAAGTTTCATATTTATGCTGTATTTTAAAGTTTTACGGAATAAATAGTTATATCTCGGCAGTAAATTTTGGAGCTCTAGATCTTTTTCTATACAACAAAATCAAAGAAATCTTCGAAATCAGACACCGACATCCATTTTCCAAAAAGTATTATTTTTCCAGACATTTTCTCATTATCATTTTCTCTACATTTTCCCTTAAATGCCAAGTATATTTCAGTTGGATCTCACTGCGAACTTCGTAATGGTAAATTTGTCGACATTTCAGAATATTAAAAAAAAAATATTACCTATAAATATTTCAAAAACTGCTTTCAAATGTAAAACATCACACCTTTTATATGATAAACTACTTGGTCTAGTAGGTCTCTTTTAAAATTATGGTATCACAATTATTTGTACCATAAAAAAACTATTATTTTAATATTTTCTTTAAATTTACAGGCACACGATAAGTACGAGATTTCCCGTTAATAAATGAAATAGTTGCTTTTCAGCAAAAAAAAAAGATAGGCCATAAACCTGGAAACCGATCTTAAAACGTTAAAAATAAAGCAGAAATAAAAACAAATGTGTATGGCAGAATAGAATACAGAAAATAATGAACATAGTGTAGACAGAATATTTTAATATATTCATGAGTCAACTCATCATACCTAACGGAACATAACATATTTTGTAAGCATTTCGTAGATTATTCAATCAGGGGCATAAATGATAACGGATCAGATCGTCATATTTATACGATTTGGTCACTAACAATACAGACATTATCTGGGTACCTACCAATCCGATGTCATTTTGATACAGTTATCGATTGTAATAATGGATACTTAACCTACTAATTAATATAAAAAAAACGATCGTTTGGATGAATGTTTAAACATGATTGAATGTCGTTACTGTCACCTCTTCACGCTAAACCGCCTGAACTGAAGGGGTTGAAATTTTGCGAAAATGTACTTCTAGGCTCCACAAACTGTATGAGTTTATAATATTCCTGACGTACACTGACGGCTTCACGCACTTTTTTGGACTAAATGTAGCCAGTTATAATATTTTAGGTAAGCATCTCTTATTCAGTATTTTTACCGAAAGATAATACTATGTTTTATCTGTTGATTAGTTGTCCAACATCGAAAATTTCGCTTTTAATTCTAATGTTATGTGAAAGACATTTCTATAGGCTTTTCATAAGCCCTTATCGCTTTAGCAAACTGTTCTACTGTTTTAAAAGTACTATGCCACAGGCAATCTCCTACGGCCGAGGTTCATGACACAGCATAGAATTTAAAATTGAATTTGTCCGACTTCAGGGCGCGTATTCGCTACAATTTCGAATCATCTCATAAATATCGGAAACTCATTCTCAAATAAGTTGATACCTAATAAAATAACTATTTACGTACACTCCGTTCTAGATTCAAAGATATTTTATAACAACAAAGATATGTATAAAATAAAATTGATCAAAAACTGATAAAAATTACAGAAAACCACAAGGTGATCACAATATAATACAATAACTTCAACAACGCAGAATTGCACACTCACGGCGAATACAAATTAAAATTCGAGCGAAAAACGGACGAGAGACGAATTAAATGATGAGTAAATAACCAAAATTTTGAATTTTATAAGGAATCCAAGACAAAGTTCTGGTCGCTATCTGAACCATAGTCACCTTGCGATGGCGGCCTCAGAGATAGGCCCTAGGGTCTCCTAGGCACACACCGTCTGATCATTTTATCGGATAAAGGCCCTCGATTGCAAATATTTTGTGCCATCATCATGAATATTTTTGGGCTTGGCCACGTGAATGTAAATAAAATGAAAAACTTATAAAAATGGCAGTATTAGAAACATTACAATTTGGTGATTTACGAGTAGATAAGTACGAGTAAGAACAGATATTTTATAAAATTGCTGTTGCAATCTGTTTGAACAATGATCTTTCTCAATCTATTGTGAAAATTGGAATAAGATGGTTTACATCTTCTATAACTCCACAAATCTTACAATTACGAGATTGTAATCCCAATAATATTATAAAGCGAAAGTTTGTAAGTATGGATGGATTTGTTACTCTTTCACGCAAAAACTAATAAACGGATTTTGATGAAACTTGGTACATAGATAGTTTACGACCTGGGATAATATAGGCCACTTTTTACCTCGAAAATCCCACGGGATCGGGAGTTATACGGGTGAAACCGCGGCCGCCCAGCACCCGATATTTTCAGAAGATGTTTGATTAAATGAAAAATCTGCTCTTAAGCTTACTATTTACAAACCAAGGTGGGAGACAAACGAGGGGGGAATAATACTTATGAGATGATATTGCTTGGCATACGTTCAATGGATGTAAACTGATGTACGCAAAATACGTATGAAACCACCAGCTGAACCATTATACACAAACTCATTAAACCCCAATTGCATCCCACTAACTGTAGCTAGCAGAATTACTTCGCCGATATGGCAGAGTGCGAAAAATAATTCAATTTAGCTTAACTTAATTAAATTAAATAATTAAATTTTATTTTATTCAACTTAGTACTTATCTTTTATTATTAGGGCTCTTTAGCATAAAACATACTGACAAATTGTGGATCCATTATGAATTTTAGCGGGTTAACAACGAACCTTGTTTATGTTGGAGGAACACCAACGTTTTATCCCTTAGCGAGGAACTTCATCAGGGTGAGTGCGGCTTGCTTCGTTTTTGTACTCACACTCCTATTAATTCGTAGTAAGCCCGCTAACACTCATAATATTCTTCGAACCGCGATATTTTTATTTTATGCGTAGTCAAAAATTTATTTAATTTTAATATAATCATATTGAGAGTGAGTGGTAAATGTGGCCCGTTTACGTATATAAACCCTCTTAGATATATAGTTATTGAAACAGCTCCGTCTAGCAAAAAGTAACTGAAATGGTTACTTTACTAAATTAATTTATACCTGAAACCTTCGCTAAAGAGCCTTTAGAGCCATATTTTTTTTTATTCAAGTAAGTCGTAACGAGTACCACGTGGCACGTTTTTCCCGCGAATTGTTTATATTTATGTATTCCTCAACCATGCCAAAAAGTTATTCTGGATACATCGGTTGCATTGATGAACTGAACGTCAATAGCAGTATAGCGTGGATTTAAGTAATTTTTTTTATTCAATAATTTCATTATTTAAAACATTTATGAAGGAGTAAGTGTCAAATACCTTTGCTTAGAAGGTAACTTAGATGTACTTTTTTAAAGAAAATTATTTTACAACTTAATTCGATATTATTTATCTCTCAGACACGAACAGAAAATTGCTGAATCCTCTTACGTATATTATTAATTTATTGATCATTTCTTTAAAATACTACATGCTAAAAGCAAAATGGGGGCCACATTACCACCTTTTCCTCTACTTATTGTATAAATATGAACTGCTTTATAGCTTGACCTCTTCTCTCCCGTGGGCAATAAGGATAAAAAGATTTTCAACACATTTTACTTAATCCATCACGCTCGTGCATTAAACATTAATTACCTAGTCTAATTCCCTAAAGAAATCCGACTATTTCAACTTTACAGTGGTGGATCTAGGATGTGGGCCCTATAATAAAATTTTTGCGGTGGAATCTAAATACGCGAATATAATATCTAATTAACTGGTATTAACACAGGGTATTAATGTGGATCAGTTGAGCTACCTATAGTTTGTTTGTAGCAGTCTGCAGTTAGCTCAACTGTTTCAATTCTAAATACTAGCTCTAATTTAGTTAGATAATTGTTATTTTCTATATCTAATCATAATCAAACAAAGATATACTAGAGTGGTCATATAAAGGATTTCTTTGTGATTACAAATACAATGAAATCTATAATTTCTTTGTAACGCTTTATTGCCCGAGATTAAATGTCCGTTAACTTAGTTCATTCAAAACAAAACTTAATTTAATACTTTTGCTAAAAATAACAATCCCTGGGTTCTGTAAAATAATATGCTACGTTTATCCACCACCTCCAAAAAACACATGATAAGTGCCACTATGCGGAGGGGGTTTGTCCAACAGAGGAGTTACATACTCTGCATAGACAATAGAGGAGCAACCCCATTACCACAAACTTTCACTAAAACATAGCCTAACAAAATCGCTTTCCGCTGTCTGGCTGTTTGTCATGCTTAGATCTTTAAAACTACGCAACGGATTTTTTAATAGAAAGAGTTTTTCAAGAGGAAGTTTTTTGTATCAGCATTGCACCCGTGCAAAGCTGGAGCGGATCGCTAGTCTCTTAGTAAAAATATAAGTCTTCATGAACAAACATGCCTACAGCCTGAATTCTATTGGCCAATATCTACAGCTAATCGGACTCAGTTCCGATTAGCTGTAGGTACAGTGTACGTCCAGTTTAAGTAGCCCCTTGAAAACGTCCTTGATACGACCCATAGCTTAGTTGCTTTGAATGATTTATTCCTATGCAATCCCAGTCGGAAATACTAAACTATACGAGTGGTATAATCTCAATGCTGCGGGAATAGCCCGGAACACTGTTTCATTCTATTTTACTCCACGTTTCACGTGCAGTATAAATGAATGATTGTTTCTAATTTTTTTGCCTTTATTATTTTGTTACTATCTGACAAACAAACTAAACCGTACCAAAAATCACCCCTAGATATTACGCCTATTGCTCAACTATCGCATAAAATTTAAGGAAAATTAAGCTGAGCTGAGCACGACTTTCATCAAATTAGTGAAAATCTTAAAAACAGAAGACACACCAACGGCGTTGACGACTTCAAATCTAGGAGTGAACACAATAAAGCCACAGCTTGCGTCCTCGGTTGGTTTGATAATACAATGTAAGCAGTAGGTACCTGTAGGTATATTGAGTCTCAGTATATTGAGAGACTTTAGTTCGTACCTACTGCTCACTAAAGTTAATTATAATTAACTTTTGACAAGTAGCAGTGTCGGGTACATGCCGGCGACATTTGTCACGGATATATTGCATGTCGGCGGTCACTATCGCGGAGATGATACTAGAAAATAATGTTGCCGACAGCAAAATTCATACTTTTAATTAAATTTATCTTTCGGCTATCACCTCTGTGCCACGTAGGTCAAAGTAACAGAGATAGCAGATACTAATAAGGTCGATGTACAAAAGTAATTTAGATCTGATCTCAAACATTATTAAAGTTAACAACATCAGAAATTAGGAGCTTTCGATAAACAACGTGCTTCAGAGAACTTAATTTAGTACTAGATGTATTTAATGCCAGTGTATGAACATGGAGCGGTTCTTTTAGCGGATATTGTATAAGTATTTTTTACAATATCCGCTCGGGTAATACACCCGAGCGGAATTTAGCGAGTACGTTCTATGTTAAATGTCCAACAAAAGACGTTCTAGAACTTTTCACAAAAAGCGTATCAATTATCGAATACTCATATCAGAAGCTAACTTTGGGGCTAGATGATACTATGTGGATTGCAGATTTTTTATAACGGGTATCAAAACAACCTATCTTACCAACAGGATTCAAATTTGCCAAACAGACTCGCAAGCCACATAACTTACTAGCGCTCCTATGGTTCAATTACTAATACCATTTAAAATCGCAGAAAAAATCAATTAAATTCCATATTTTTTTTCTGTAAGCGGATAAACGAAAGGCACATCTTAACAGACCTTCTGTGTGTATCACTGCTAGCCAAGGTTGGTGATTATGGCTATATAACCCTCCTTGTTGGAGGGAACTAGCGATTAGCGATGAGCGGTATTTATGCTGATGAGATCAACGAACGGACGAAATCCGCTACAAGTGAATACCTTTCCGCTTATTTATATTAAATTTATCATCATAATTGGGTTTTATCAACAAACAATAGTTTATCAATGGTTAATCTGTCTGACCACTACATTATTTAGACGACGAAATTTCAGTAATTAATAAGTGAATCGTGCGGTTTATACTATTAATAAAGACTTTAATGACTAGGTACCCAAAAATCATATGTGATATTCGTTGATCATTTAACTTTAAATGGTGGTAATTTATCACGTAGTGTATTTTGATTTTCACACACTATTGTGATATACAGTGGATGTTTATTATTCAAAGGTTATAAATTTAAATGTGTGTATTTATTCATGACAACGTTTTTTGTTTATTATTCAAAGGTTTTAAAATGTGTATATTTATTTCTGAGAATGTAAATGAATTTAGGTGTGTGTATGATGAGTATCTTCTTATAAAAAGACCAACAAGTCGTGGTTTTTCTCTTATCATGGGCTTTATAAAGAAAAACCCAAGTCAAAGAATACTCACGTGCCAATTAACTGGGTCTGAATGATTATCTCCTCCGTTACATATAAATTGCAAAACCACCACGACCGCAAGAGACAACTCTGCAGATAAAATCCATCATACAGTAAACAGGTCAGGAAGCTCGCTGTCACCCCCTGGAGACCTGATTTACCCCTTGATTTGTTACACATCCGCTTTACAATGGCCCCCTCGAGTACTGCCCTTATACGCCTTTGGAATCAAGTAATCAACAGATAAAAGTGGAGCATAAAGATAAGTAGGGGCAGCAAAATTATTGTTTTGAAGCTACGTTGTGCATTTTTTTCATGCTTAGATGTACCTAAATAGAAATTAAACAGAAAACAGTGGATACCTAGTATTTTCTTCGTCATCATCTCCAGCTTCTGTACAAAAGCTTCAATTAGCTCGTTTGATACAATTAGCAAGTGGTATCCATGAGGGTCACCACCGAAGATTTAGGAGTTAAAAATTGTACCTACATCACATCACATCATCGCCTTTGATAATCCACAGCTGAACAAAAATTGTACCTAACTACTGTAAAAATATAAGAACTTACCAGGATCTTCATACTGCTCCGTATACCCAAAATGGCATATAACAAGGTCCAAAATAACGAAAATAATCATCATCCGCCAGGCACTTTTCCCGCCGACGCCCGCCATTTTGACTTCACTTGTGCGCGACCATTTTGTGGTACTTTATTCTGTTTACATCTTTTTCAATTTGGTTAATGCCGTGCCTGACGAGTTTTACCTGTAAAAAGTAAAATATAAAATATTATAAAAAGGCAAGATTTTTTGTTTGAATTGGCTCCGAAACTACTGGACCGATTTAAAAAAAATATTTTTCCGCCGGACCGCTAGTAAAATATAATGGTCAACTAGCGTGTCCGCAGAACTTCTAAAGACACTCCAGAAGCCTAAAGTGACGTGTAAAACCACAGACAAGATAGTAGGTACATACTATAAATATAAAGTATTTAAAGTGTTGTTCTCTGATGCATCAGCGTTCCAAATCTGCTATGCTGACAAGTTGAACATCCAAACATCTAAACGAGCAAACATTTACACGAGATAATAATCCCTAGACCCACTTCCATATTGAATTAAGTCCCGGCTACACGGTGAAAGCTTTCGGCCATTCTCGTCAATTGAAACAAACCTTTTGAAACTATCATGGTTATTAACACTAAAGTCATTTATAACGGAATATTTACCATGGTTTGAGTTGTTCCTTGATCATGGCGCATGAAACTTTGAAGAAAACTCAAAACTCTAATCATGGTATATATCCCTTTATGAATGACATTAGAGTTGAAACAAAGATAGAAATATTAATATGGTTGTGTCAGCCATGTTACCTTAAATCTACTCGTTGCACCGAATAATGCCATTTTTAAGTGTTTCTTAAGTCTTTTAAACTAGCTTCTTATTATTATTTTTCTTTTCGCCAAATATTTGTGTCAGCCATGTTACCTACAATCTACTCGTTGCACCGAACCAGGCCATTTTTAAGGCTAATCATTATAATGGTTCTTTTTCTTTCCCTTCGCCATATTTTATTTAGATGGTTTTTTAGTTTTCTATAAACGAGAGTTAGTTATTCGATTGTGTATTTATAATTACTTTCTAATGGCTACTCTCAAGTAAGTATTTATAAAAAAATAATTGAATATTTTTTGTTCATTTTATTATATTATGTAGATATTGTTTATCGTGGTAAAACGCACAGGAAACTGCGGGGGGAAATCACTATTCTATGAATGAAATGTGAAAACTCTACTATCATTAATGAAATGTAAATCCTATTTTCGGCCGTAACTTTGTATTCAATATTAGTAGGTAGTATTATAATTAATTTATATAAAATTATTATAAGCCGTGTGGTGCCGGCATAGAATTTCACCACCCCATCTCTTCCCGTGGGTGTCGTAAGAGGCGACTAAGGGAAAAACACCGGAGGGCGGGCAGCAGCGCCCTCTGCAGAACAACTACACCGAACTGCGATCCCCAACCCGCATGCCCAGCGTGGGGATTATGGGCATTAACCCCCAAATGGTGCCATCTTTGGCGCTCATTTGGGGAGGCCTATGTCCAGCAGTGGACTGTTATAGGCTGGTGATGATGATGATGATGATGAGTATTATAAGGGCTGTGGTTTTGGTTTTATCAATAATAATAAATAAATAAATCACGTCTTAAAGGAATATTTTAAGCTGTATTGTTTGACTATTATCTAATTTATTGGAAAGTGTATTTTATGTATAAAACATAATTTATTATTTTTTTATAACATGTCTAATTAAGTATTTATACGAATAAAAACTTTACTTGAACTTAAAGGCACAATCAGTTTATTATTGAAAGAGAGCACTTATAATAATAATAAATAATAAATAAATCATTTACTTCAGGCAATATAAGAACAGTTAATGAAGGTAAAAAACTTATTCTAGGGCCTATATCAACAAAAAACATATATGAAGTAGATATTCCAACCATGTACAGAAGTTGTATAGTGCTCGGTAATATTTGAACAGCTAGGAAACTTCGTGCATCGCGTTGCAGCTAATTTTGTAGCGAAACTCGTGAAGTTGTCAAACTCGCTAAATGAAATATGGCGAAAATTGGAGTTCTTTCAAGAATATTGAGATGCCGTGATAAATTGGTATAGTTGGCCTTTGCCTTTAACGGTATAAAGGTTGAATAAAGGTTATTTTATGAGAAAGTTTTTACAGAAACTTACGAGAATGTAGCAATAAAGTATCATAAGATTTTAACTAACGTGTGATTTGGTGTGATCACAATACTCGTACTGTACCTAAATGCGATAACACTTTTGTTTTAATAATTGCTAAAAGAAAATACTGCTTTTTCGTAATTTTTTGTTCTATATTCTGTAGTATTCAATAAGTATAAGAATAAGTAAACAGCTGTAGTTGTGATACTACAAATAGAGGCCTTAGTCCTAATTGTGCACATAAGCTTACGATATACGTTTTTGAAAACCATTGACATCGTAAAAGGAAAAGGTATAGAATATCAATAGACACTAATGTAACGGTGAAGCCTAAAAATACTACGTCTCATCTCCTCTTCGAATCGTGTGCGTACCTATGCATGAAATCACTGAATGATAATAATTTTATACTTATGTAAACTAACACATCGATTCATGTCGATCTTTAAAATAAATAAATTTGTTAAATGACACTGTGCCCATGCTGCAATAGCAGTGTCTTTTTACCTCTATTATTGACGTGTAATCTAAACGATCACACGTCAATAAAATAGTTATTAGTACGCTCGTAGATCGCAACAGAAAAACTTGATGTCCTCCAATGGTAAGTAAAAGTACTATGGAGCCAGATTTGTAGTATCCTACAACGGTACGAGCGCTGCAAGACGTGAAATGTATAGGAAGAACACGAAAACAAATGATGTAGGTAGGTACTAGAAAGTTATTGTGCACAACTCAAACTAAGCACTCAGACCTTTATTTCTTTTATTTTCAGAGATAGATGTTAGTGTCTTATTATATAAAACTTATTATATAAAAACGAAAGATTTGTTTGTTTGAATTGAAGGCTCCTAAACTACAAGACTGATTTGAATACTCTTTCACCATTAGAGACCTATGTACGTTATCCCTGATGAACATAGTCTTTAGAATAATTTCAAAAAAGTCACGGTTCTGTATGAAAAATTCAATATTACATTATTGCCACCGAACGTGTAATTTTTTTTCAAATACCCTTGCAAAGCCGAAAAACCATTACGGTTTTCAAGGTCAATCACCAATGTTTACATTTTATTTTTGACAAACAAAACTTTGTTTAGAAATGTCAATGTGACAGCTTTATTCGTTCAATGAATGATTTCCGCTTCCGTTAAAAAACAGGCTATAGGCCTTTGAGCCATAGTTTTAGAGTAAAATAATTTTTTCGACTGGGCGAACTAGTGGGCACTGTAGTACCCGGGACGTAAGTCGCCTACTTTTTTTTGGGCACTGTAGTACCCACGAACGTTTAAGTGGATAAGTAGATAGTAAGGTCTCATAATACTTTGTTGCAAGTGACTCTACTTGCTTGCCTGTTCCTCTCTAAGTGAGCAATCTGTTATTCGGTTTAAGTGAATAATTAAGGTATTTAGTCTGTGATGCGACGTATGCAAGCGCTCTACAACGAGCTTTACGGAAATTCTGGTATCTACCTCCCTAAGTAACAGTATATTATCTGAGAATCCGGTCGAAGCGACACGTGTCCTGAGAGCTGGTGAATATCTAGCGCAGCGCATCAGCATTGCCATCAACATCAACATCATCATCAACATCATCATGAACATCACCAGCCTATAATAGTCCACTGCTGGACATAGGCCTCCCCTAATTAGCGCCATAGATGGCATTATCATTTGGTATTGCCCATAATCCCCACGCTGGGCATGCGGGTTGGGGATCGCAGTTCGGTGGAGTTGTTCTGCAGAGGGCGCTGCTGCCCGCCCCCCGGTGTGATTCCCTTAGTCGCCTCTTACGACACCCACGGGAAGAGTTGGGGTGGTGAAATTCTATGCCGGCACCACACGGCCATTGCCATAGAGCGAGGCAATCCAGCCAGTGTATTGGGGACGCTTCCCACCGCTAATGGATCAGTTGAGCTGCCTGTCGTACTTTCAGACAGTCGATTACAAATAGATGGAATTGGTTAGGTACCTACTTAGGCCAAGAAGACGGATACCTAATCTTCTCATTCACAGAGTTCTTGGTAGAACAGTCGTGGTCGTCATTGACCAGTCTTTTGTTTTGTGGTTTGATATCCCTCACGTTATATCGCCATCTCTCCATTTGGTGCTCATTTTGGATGCAGGGGGATACCTACGCAGATCTTACCTGGTCAGTCCAACTCGTAAGTGATCTACCCATCCAACTTTCCTCAAAACTCCGTCGCGCCTCGATACGTGCCCGAAAAACTTCAAAATTCGAGATTGTACGTTTATAGGTAGACACTCTTTCACACAGAGTTCTTGCAGGATGGAGTTTGGTGTGGAACTCAGTCCAAGATATACTAAGCATACTTCTCTAGTACAACTCTAAAGGATCTTTCTATTTCTGGATTCCTCGCAAGGATCCTTCTTCGCGATTTCTTGCAATGCCCACGTATCGGAAGCGTATAAAAATTTGGAGAAAAGGAAAGTACCTACCTACGTATGGCAAATTACAGCTTGGCGAACAGACAGACAGACATGGCGAGAACAGTGAGTGTTTTAGTTTAAACTTATTGTGATGAAATTTAAGTGGAGCCTGGAAGTATCCATTGTGGAAGAAAATAAGATATTTAAATATCTACGATAATGTCTGTTAATGTATAATTTAAAAATTAGCCATACTCAGTTCCAAAATTACAGAATTTTTGTTAGTAGTATATGTACTGCCGAAGCAAGTACCAGAATTTTTGTTAAGCGAAGGGTTTGCAAAAGAAAAATTTTACTAGAAAATATTTTATCATCTCAGCAAATCGCAGAAGATCGATAGAGCTTTTGGCTTTATAAGAACCAATGGAAGATTTATAATTTTAGTTCGTCTCACATCCGTGATCGAATTCGAATTACGATTAGATCCTTGTGTGCAATGGTGACACCGTTGCACACAAGTTATTTTCTGATTCTGTCTTTGTTGATTTAACATATCTTGGATTCTACAACCGAATATACAATATTCCCTACGAAACCTTGCTAATATCGGATACAGCAAAAAATCTGGAAACAAACCTAAAATAAAACCGAACCCAATTCAATATGTTTGTCCCTTGTAATCAGATAAGCCGTACGTACCCAACAAAAAATGTGCTTTATCCCTTATAACGGCTCGGGGAAAATAGTTTCTTGAGATGCCCCAAAACACCGACACCCCAAATGATACCCCAAAATGGCCCCAAGACGCCCAAAATGGCAATATCCTTTTCACATATACTACAGTAACTGGGCTACCTGGTCGGCTATTTTATAGAGAAATATGGGGTCCTATATTAAATTGAACATATGTTGACTTTGTGATGGCTTTTGAGGTAGTTTTTGGATTTATTTATGACTAGCCTGCTTCTTAACACGTGATTTTTATATGGAACGTAGTAGCAAACTAGTATTTATCTAGGTCCCTACTACACAATATAAATTTTTAAATTTATCTGAAAAGACATTAAAATACATAAAAAAGACATGGTTTTATAGTATTTATGTAGATCAAATAAGCTTCTGGCAGTAACCTAAATAAATACAATTCTAATAAAAATAATAGCAAGCCATGATGATAATATTCTCCAATTACAAATCATTTTAGTAATAACTTCGTATTGGGAAATTCATCCGTCGCCGCCGGGGGCAACAAGCATCTGTCCAAAAATCTAAATCAACGATCCGTCAAAAATCCGTCTCGTTGCTCGTTCTGGCGAGCGCCTTCTATCTATCTACCCCGTACTGGGGAAGAGAATGAGGATTCTCTAAGGAGATTTCTTGCCCAAACCGTGTGACAACGTGCTCTAAGCTTAGGTGATTCCTAGATTCCTATACGTGCTTTGGTGTAGAATCGAAAAATGTGTTCTCTAAACCACAATACTCGTTGTCTAGCGAGCGAGTTTATTTGACAATTCAAATGATGCTTGAATCGGGAATGATAAAATATATGGCAAGGTGAGAAGGTACCTAACGGTACGTTTTTGTTCGATTCCACACCGCTGTCTTATCGTATGTGTGTAGCGCATGTGGATTAGCAATAGCGACTAATGGGCCTGACGACATAGACTTTACGATTCAGGAACCCTTTGAAGACGTTATGACGTCACACGAATTGGGCAAGGAATTTCCCATGACATAGAGAATAAGGCCCTAGAACGCCGGTCAGTCCCGGATTCACACCTTCACACGCTATGAGTATATTCAAAACGATAATTCGAGAAAACATTTAGAATGAATGAAAATGAATGAAAGAAAATATTTTTACCGGCATTTAATAATGGCAATTATTAGGACTTTTAAGTCTGAGCTTGGGATAACTTTGTAATTAATCGGATTAATAACTACTAAGTACTTATTTCATAAAAGTTTAGAGCATTATATAAATTATTTAATCCAAAACATATTATTAAACTTTTTATCCGAGGCAATATAAAAATACTTATAGAACTCGTTTTAAACAGAAACTTTTTATTCAACCAGTAAAGCTTTATTCAAACAAGTATTATTATATACTTTCACAAAAGCTTTAGGTAAGCTTAAAGTCACCGTTTTTTTCCAAATGGACGCCTGAATTTTATTTTTCTAGCATGATACAGCCAGAATGCAGACAATATTTATCTACTCGTTGTTTTTTGTGAAATTGCTGCATTGACTGAATTTTTTGAGCGTCCAGTAAAAAACTTCTTGAAGCCTGTGGTTTATCGTATTTTTTGATAAGCGGATCATATTAGTCAGGACTCACCCGACATACGAGTACATTTGTATTACAAAAATGGTAGCTCATTTGAAACGCGACACATTTATGGGCCCTATATTATCTGCGCCCAAGTACGCACACCAAGAATATACTTATGCAGTAAATACTAAAATATGCCATCTCCATCGAAGAGTAAATATGTAGATGTCTTCTAGAACTTCAAGACACCTCGCAGTCAGCCGCTTCGTCACATTCTATTCTATTGATTAAGTAAAAAAAACTCTGCTCGCCTTCTATCTTTCCATCTCGAGTCATATCTATCTATGTATAGATAATATAGTGATTCCAATTTTGACTAATAAATAGTTATTCACCAACCAAGATTATAAAAATTGGGTTTTTTGGCAATGCGACGCATCGTTTGCGGCATCTACCCTTCCTTTACTCTACTGTCGCACCTGAAAGACGTATGCGGTAAAATGATACCGCATGTGGTATATTATACTACCGAGGGCCATTTTAGACCTATATCCCTCGCTAGTGACCCAGGATCTGTAATCGTCAAAACTAAATCGATGTTTTTAAACGCTAACCATATGCAAACGACATGCGTAGTTTTTAAACGAAACATAAACTCCGATTGCCTTTTTACTAGTAGACCTCCAGAGCGGGATTCCCACGTTCACTATACCAAAGGAATACTACTATACTACCGCGCCTCGCAAACCTAGCGAACTAGCAAACAGCGCGATAGTCTGAACAGACCTTTACCACGTGTGGTAGATTAACGCTACGACTGCGATGTATGTTAATACTCATATCACTGTCCGGCAGGCTTTATTTGCATTGTATTGGCTGGCTTCAACGGGTCAATAAAATAAACGGGATTTTTACGGTACCCCTAGGAGTTATTCGTGCTGAGTTTTTATTTCCATCGTTTCATTCCATCGAAATAGATTTGTCATGAGGTATTTAACCAAACACGGTTGAATAGCAAATAAAATAAACACTAGCTTTGCCCCGCAGTGTTATCCGCTGTAAAGAAATTTCATAATCCAACGGGAGCACTAAGTTATTATAAAAAATACTATTTATACACGGTGTAGCTCACGGTAGCTATCTATTCAACAGGAAATTATACTTTAAAAGGTACGTAACCTCTCACGTTAAATACATTTACTTTAAAAAAAAATTAAGAAATCCATTTTCATCAGTTTTGTCTACCGAATGGGAGCGCACAAGCCTAAGAATGAAGAATGTATGTTTTTTGGATGGTTAAAACAATGTAGTAGTACAGACAAATATTTTGATAATACGGCTGAAGAGGATTCAGTCCTTTGGATGCTACGAAATGAAGGTGTAAAAGTAATCACGAAACACTCACAAAGCGACCAGCCTCGCCGTGTAACACAAAATATACTATGATCATTCTTCATCATCATCTTTATCAGCCCATGTTAGTCCACTGCTGGACATAGGCATCCCCTGATCAGCGCCATAGCGCCCTGTCTTCAGCATGTCGCATCCAGCATCTGCCAGCAGTCTTTCGCAGACCGTAGTCCCACCTGGCTGAAAGGCGTCATACACTACATTTACCGAGTCGCGTTCTCTACTCAATAACACGTTTACCCCAGCGGTGATTATTATCATTATAAGACAGTACACAACAGAATAAAATATGGATGGATTGTGTGAAAGAGGACATGGGAGGGCCCATATCCTATTTAATCCATATATGTTAGTACAGAGATCACGGCAGAAAGAGTAGAGGAAGAAAATCATATTGTGCCCCTCCCCCACAGAAGAAGAAAAAGAGTTCAAAACATATTGGCTTGTTTCAATAACAACAGATTAACTTTTAAAATGAGTATAGCCTGTTACTAACAACCACAATTGTACAGGATGTTTCAAGTTTTATCGTAAGGAAATACAGGAACGTTTTTAATTTTTTCGGACAGTATCTTACTTTCGTATCCCTAATGGATGCGCCAAGTTTCCTTCGGAGATATTATTTTATAACCACTTTAGCTTTTAGAAGCAAGGGCGGGTGTAATCCCATCATCATTATCATCATCATAAATGCCTGAGCCTAAACCTCCCTAAATTATTGATAGCTGCTTTGTTCCTACTGCACGGTAAAAGGGCCCACCTGGGCCCTAGTTGAGAAAACCAGCCCAGTGACAATTGTTTGTACCTATATACAATTGTGTACATTAGGTACCTATAGTAGATATCCTCGTGAACTTCGTATCATCTCTCGTTGTTTTCTCCTGTTTGTCCTTTTAAACCATATTGATTATGTAGAGGTATAAAACTGTATCTACACTAATAATAATAGAAAGAGGAAATTTTGTTTGAATTGAATAGGCTCCGAAACTACTGGACCGATTTGAAAAAATCTTTCACCATTAGCATCCTACATTTTCCCTGATTAATTTAGGATTTTCAAAAAGTTACGAGATCTGCATGATTAATTCAATAATAAAACCGTGCGTTACATATTCAACAACAAAATCAACATCACCAGCCTATAATAGTCCACTGCTGGACATAGGCCTCTCCTAATGAGCGCCATAGATGGCATCATTATTTGGGGGTTATTGCCCATAATCCCCACGCTGGGCATGCAGGTTGGGGATCGCAGTTCGGTGTAGTTGTTCTGCAGAAGGCGCTGCTGCCCGCCCCCCGCTGTGTTTCCCTTAGTCGCCTCTTACGACACCCACGGGAAGAGTTGGGGTGGTGAAATTCTATGCCGGCACCACACGGCACACACGTTACATATTCAACTTATTTTTATTATGGCGTTCCTCGGAATCCTGTCTAGTGATCGTAATCTCGTGTTTTGGAAAACATTTGGCGGATCATTTTGCTGGTAGCCATTAATTGCATCTAATCCTCTATGTAGCCAAATAGATAAATATTAAATAATTTGATTATAATGGTGAAATAATTTTTAAAATCGGGCTAGTAGTTTTGGGGCCTATTTAATTCAAACAAACAATCAAATTTTTCCGCTTTATGATATTATGTTATAGTATTAATAATCCAATGAAATAAGAAATGAGTTACTTGAACGATAATCATTTCATAGTTTATAAAATAATTATTATCGTATTAGGAAAAGGTCTTTTTCTCTACGTCTCAACGTTATTATTAAGTCCGTGAACCCACTTTTGTCTTTAGTATTTAACTGAATCCATTTATTGGAAAATTATGTTTCTTTATGCGGATTATACAGGATTATTAATAATTTATGAATACGTTCGTGAAGACGCCATGACAGGCCGTTTTTAAATATAGAATTGATAGCAACAGTTTCAATAAAAGCGCTTTATTTGAAACTCAACTTAAAAACGGCTCGGCCTCGTATGCCGACTGCATGTTGGAGTATATCCAGGCCCGGATTAAGGGATCCAGGACCCCTAGGCACTTGGTTTTTGAGGGCCCCCCTACCCGATAAAATTTATTTATGCACCAAGCGCCCCCACCTCCCCCGAGCCGACCAATTATATTACAGAGCCGTAGCCAGAAATACTATTCGGGGTCGAGCCTTAGACCCGCCCGAGACAATATGCAACATCTTCATATAATGTACTAATGCTAGTTATGATAATACCCGGAGTGGTTTTCAATTAAGCACTTTAACCATGAGTAACGGCGAGCGGAGCGAGCTGCGAATTTTTTCTGATTTATCCGATGTTTAGTAAAAAGTATGCAAAAGTGTGACAATAGATGTGACAGCTAGCCCCGAATATTATGAAAACTGCGGTGGTCATTTTGGAGATCGGTATGCCAGCAACAAAGAAAAAAATGTGAGAAACACAAAAAAATAAGAACTTCGAGCGTCACATTTTTGGGTAACAAAAAAGTTAGTAGTAGTAGTTAAGGGGTAGGCTATAGCAATTTATAGTAACTATTTATAAGTATGAAAACATAAATAACAGCCAGTGGAACGAGCCTAGACATATTGTAGTTTTTGCGGCCATTGGAAATGGTTGAGAAATGAATACAATATAAATGTCGTCAAGTAGAGTGAGACACATTTTTTTTTTAAATTTGTTAGGCTTGCTTCGAATAGGTGTTTTGACAATTTGGTTTTTTGAAGATTATCAAAATAACTCCTACTACAGAAATAATGGCGAGCGAAGCGAACTGCCAAATTTTTGACTTATTTTCGGCAGGCTGATAAAAATGACCAAAAGACTACAGAATGAACGGCGAGCGAAGCGAGCCGCAATTTTTTTTAGCGACTTTTCGGATGTTCTGTAAACTAGAATCAAGAGTGACAAAAGATTATGATTAGCGAACCCTGAAACTTTTAGAGCCTTTGCGGTGGTAATTTTGGAGTTTGGTGAAGTAAGCAAGGTAAAAAGACAAAACATGTTTTTTTTTATTAGTACTTTTTCGGATGGTCTCGTGGTAGTATAACGGCGAGCGGAGCGAGCCGCGAAATTTTTTGTGACATTTTCGGTCGGTTCGGTACCAAATAGTTTAGAAAAGTATGTTATAAATAAAGACATAATAGTAAACGGAGGGAGCAATTCAATTATGGAAAAACAAGAAACTAGGTCTATTGATTTACAAAATTAATAGTAATGTCGTGATCTGCCTGCCTAACTGGAATCGGCCATAAATGAATGCGATGCGTGCACCCAGCGCATTTACATAAAATGTTTGACGAAAAAAAGTTTGAGTTTTCAAGAGAGAATAATTTAAAGAAATATTTAAGTGCGACGTGCTGACATACAATACAATGTATGTAGATGCACAATAGAAATCGCATGGCACGGAGCGCCAAGCTGAACACATAGTACGTCGTTTCTAATAATAAAAGGTAGGCAGCTTTTATTATTTGGAAAAATAAATGTTAATTTTTCGGGCAAGCCTGACTTTAGGGGTATGAATGTTCCGCCATGAGGGCCCCTAGGCTTGCCGGGCCCCTAGGCCCGGGCCTTGTGGGCCTAGGGGCTAATCCGGGCCTGAGTATATCGTTCTTTTGTATTTTTAAAATTTTGTACAGGAGATTTACATAGGTAAAATTTTAAGAATATTATCCTGACTTCTTCACCAACTTGTTCATAGCGTTGGGCAGCCGCATTTCAGTGTCAGTGAGATACCAATAACCCTGTATACCTACGTAACAGTGAATACTTGTCTGTGACATACATTGACAAGCAATTGACCACTTGTCTATCAGAACTCATGCACCCTATGCTAAACGTTCCTTCCCCGAAAAAAGGAGGGTTTTGCCTTGATCATCATGCTTGATGGCAGATGGGTGATAGTAATAGAGATGTTTATTATCACAGAAGAAATCTGCTGATCTTTCTCTAGTAATAGGCCACTGAAGCTTTAGGTATTTCTTAACTACAGAACCCTGAAAATAAATAGGGTATGTGTGCGTGTGCCCTTAGGCTTTATGAAATAAAGCCTCTTTAATAATGACGTTTTGATTGCCTTTGAGGAGAAAGTTTAAATTAGAAAAGGGTTATGTCTTAAACTTAGCTAAGCTGGAGATGTTTTTTTCGTAAGTAAATTATGTTTTAAACCACTTGTGACAGTTTAAAAATTTGACATTAAACTACGGCTGACTACGCTTTTGGAAAAAAATATAGCCACGTCTACTATTATACAACAAAATTACGCAAGTAGTTAGAGTCCTACCATCTCAAAAAACTGTGAGTTTTAAAGAGGTTACTAAGAGCCAATCCTCCAAAAAATAAGTTAGAGAAGTGTTAGAAAAGTGAATATCGGCCCATAGTATTATTAATCAAATATCATAATCTATTCCACCGTAGACGTGGCTATAACTTTTTCCAGAAGCGTAGTCAGTCGTAGTTTAATGTCAAAACTTTTAAACTGTCACAAATGGTTCAAAATATAATTTACTGATATTTGATTAATAATACTCACAAAACAAATATAAAATTCACTCAACTAGCAAATCTCGTGTCGCACAACATAAGCCATAAAAACTAAAATAAGCATTAAGTCAAATCGAAAACTCACCAAAATAAGCACCCACACCGCATACTCCAAAATTATCAACAATAAACTCGCGATATTATCACACCAACCGTTAATTCACTTCGGAAAAGTTGTCGCGATCGTAAAACGCTAGAGCGCGAAAAGCATCCTACACCCACGGTGGTTGAAGGCGCACTGAAATAAAATAAACCATACACCTTCTTCAGTACCGTAGTATTATACGGCCGGTTAGAATTTACCCTTTTACTTTAGCTAGGTGAGTGGCTATGGCCTTTTCTGTTTGGTCGGGTTACTTGGAAGTTTTTCTACCTTCTCGTTAGGTAGGAGGTAAACAACTTTAGTACACATTAGGTAAATTGAAATTAGCTAAAGCTTTTGGTTGTTGGTGTCTATTAGTGAAGGGGCTAGACTCTGGGGCCACAACTTCTCCAGTCAAAGGTGCTTCGATTATTATGATTATATTATACTAGCGGACCGCACGGGCTTCGCACGGGTATTAAACAAAAATTATAGAAATTATACACACTAACACGATGGGTTTCACAGTTTTCATACGGATCCCTTACTTTTTTTAACAGCATTGGGGTTTTTTACGTTGACTCGATACTCTATAACTGACACTGGCCGTAGAGAAAAAGCAAGCACCGTGCGCTATATTATATTCAACCTCTTTTTCTATTCTGACGCGGCATAATAGAAAAAGAGGTTGAATATACAGCGCACGGTTCAATTATTGAATTTTTCATGCGGATCCCCAACTTTTTTGAAAATGTTATTAAGTCTATGTTCATCACGGAAAATTTAGGATTCTAATGGTGAAAGAATTTTTCAAATTGGTCCAGTAGTTTCGGAGCCTATTCAATTCAAACAAACAAACAAACAATTAAATCTTTCCTCTTTATAATATTAAGTATAGATTTATTACGTTTATATAAAGTAACCCGTAAAAAGAATCCCGTTAAAAGTATTCCGAATTTTTTTTTTATTTGATCGCCTGAATTTTTCTAGAAGTGAACAGAAAATCTAAACGTTAATTCAATAAACGTTTTTGAATTAACGTTTAGATTTTCTGTAGTGTTCAGAATTCGAGATTTCCATAACTTTAATTCTTTTGGTATATAAAACAAGCTGTCAAATACTAAACTATAAACAGCCATATACAGGGTTATATAGAATTTAGGTGATAAATAACCTTAATGTCGACTTATATACTTGACTTCTTTGCTCACAGTAGCAAATGTGGGTTATTGATTTAACCTCAATAGGCAAACATATAAAGGTATTGATAAATGTTCAGTAGTTTTTGAGATAGGGAAATGTTAAAGGTTTTTTGTCCTCGCGTATTTCCGGAACCACAAGGTCGATTTAAACAATTCTTTTTTTGTTGAACACACATCAAATCACACATTAACAGCCTATGATAGTCCACTGCTGGACGTAGTCCTCCCCTAATGAGCGCCAGAGATGCCATTATTTATAATTTGGGGGCTATTGCCCATAATCCCCGCGCTGGGCATGCGGGTTGGGGATCGCAGTTCGGTGGAGTTGTTCTTCAGAGAGCGCTGCTGCCCACCCCTGTTGTGTGTCCCTTAATCGCCTCTTACGACACCTACGGGAAGAGTGGGGGTGGTGAAATTCTATGAAAGCACCCACACGGCACACGGTTTAGTTGAACTAGGTTTGTTAAACATAGGAGACAGTGCATGTAAGTTAGAAGTCGGTTAAATACTTCTGGTTCTCAACTCAACAAAAAAGGAAGCCATCATTCTTTATCAATATCATCTATCAAATTTTTACTCAACGAACCCAAGAAGAAAAATTCAAACACAATTTCCAAGTAAATTAAATTTTTGTTAGAAAATTCTTCCTTCACTTAGGTATTTTAATTGAGCTGCACCTTCCCGGATATCCGGGTTTTCTTAGCTATCTCAGTCAATTTAGGTTATTGACTTACAATTCATTTTTACCTGCTAAACTTTGCTGGTTCACGTTTTGAAGAGTTTAATAGCTGGGGGAATAGACGATCATTTTCACGAATACTTATACCCCCTTATTCATAATGACACGTTCACTTACTTAAACCGCTGCTAAGCAGTGTTACATCTCACTGGTTTGTGCCAAAAGAAACAGACAGAAATAACAGTGTTTTAATTTAGGAGACTGTATAAGGGGATAGACTTTTTTATTTGTTTTATATTATTGGTTTATATTTATTTAAAAAAACAAAACAAAATACAACTCGGGACAAATATTTGTACGATCTGCAGATATTTGTTCAGAGGTTCTGGTCGTTTTCTATGTATAATAAAAAATATCTATCTATTTCATAATATTGTATTATGTATATCAGTCATCTAGTACCCATAACACAAGCTTCTGCTTAGCTTGGGGCTGGATGATGCTGTGTGGATTGTCTGGCATTATTTATTTATTTTATTTATTTATTTAAATTTATTCGAAGGAAAATCGGAAGCTTACAGTGAGATACGCTAGTAATACATAGTACTTCAACGGAGGCTAATTCGATAAATTCTAGGAAAAATTAATTATTAAACGTTTTCACGGATATATAACAGAATATTTTATTAAAAGTACTATGAGCGTGATGAGACTAATCTACATGCATTATATACAAAGTTATTTAAGTATTTTATGTTAGGTACATTTTTAAACTCATCATTTTTCATCAACCTTGTTATCGGCGATTTATGCCGTATTCGTCCCTAGTTTTCGGCCCACATTCTTTAAATGTCTTTGTACGTCCCGCACGATGTTAGTTGTTCGTATTCGTCCCGCATACCAAAATTATTCTAAGTACAGTTAGCGTTATATTTTTGATAATATATCGACGCTACCCAAACTGGTGATCATTATAGGCTGAAGACTAAATAGTTTGTCAACTACTACCAGCCGGCACTTACCATCACCCTTTATTGGTGGTCATTACTTGTATGATTAGTTCACATAATAATCAAATTCATAGCTCTCATTTAATACCTAAATCAACGTAATACAAATCGTATTATAATTAAAAGAAACAAATGCGCTAAAGATTATCTGTTGATCCGTCGCCTAGCCAAGCTGGTGATGATCGGACTGTACTCAAAATAAATGACCATAAATTTACTTAATTTAATTTAATAATAATAATGCTGTAAAATCCACACAGCATCATCTAACCCCAAGACTGATTGGACATGCTCACGGATAATAAAAATCTCTTCTAGAAATATGAATGAGTTGAACAATTGTTCTGATAGCGTAAGTTCATTGATCGCATTACCTTATACCTATAGGTAGGTATTACATATAGGTATTCGTGTCCTTCAGATATAACCCGCGTTCACATGACCACACCCCATTGCAAGCCGGAAACAGGGTTTAACGTAACGGCGGACGTAACGGCTCTCTGACAGGAATAGACAATCTTGTTGTGATACAGGTAGAGTGGATCTAGAGGTAGATTACCATTGCGTGCTCCTTCACGATGCGGGGGTGGTGGGGTTTCAGTCGAAATCATATTTATAGTTTATAAAGAAGAAAGGATTGATTGTTATTTTTTTTTATTGAATAGCCTCCAAACTACTGAACCGATTTGAAAAATTCTCTTAAAATTAGAGACCTGTAAAATCCTATGAAAACTTCAATAATGCTAGAATCCACACAGCATCTAGCCGGTGACCTAAGTAAAGCAGAGCTTTTGTTATGGAAACTAGACGACTGACATACAATATATTACAAAGATAGATATTATTTGTTATAGAAAATGAGCAGAACACAGTGAATAAATATCTGCATAGATACAGTCTGAACAAATAAAATTGCAATGATCTAACTAAATATTAACTAGTATTTACAATTGAAACAATTGAGCTAAATACAGACTGTTGCGAACAAACTACAGGTAGCTCAACTGATCCATATCAATACCAGTTGGAAGTGTATATATAATAATATATATATGTACATAATCTGTTCAGACAGTACCATATATACACTTCTATTACGACAAGGTTCCATTCTATTGATTAGGACTCCGGTATAAACTGGTTAAACGATTACGCATGAAATCAGGCTGTTTTTGCGTTTTATTTTTACGAGTTGGATTCCCAAAATTAGTTAATAAAATATGTACAACAGAAAGTTCAGTGTAAAAACAGCGATTTCATATTTAAAGTCTGAACAGACTTCAGTTTTAAACTGGGTTTAAAGTTTTGAGGGACTTATAATAATCCCCGGCTCATTCCCTATTCTATAAAATTGCTAAATAATCACCCAAACTAGTCTATTGCTAGTGGAGAATTTCACGGGCTGTTTGATTATTTACCTTATTTTCGGACTAAACGTAATGATATTTTAAACCCATTTTTAAATTTTATTTATTCATGTTTCAACATTATTATAATATATAGTTTATCTGTAAAAAAATTATTAAGTTACATTGCCGTAAAGTTTGTTGTATGTTTTAATAACCTAATTTATTAAAAAAAAAGGTAAAGTTTAGCTGGATCCAGATTAATTCAATTAATTTAATGAAAGCCAGCACAACGCGAAATTGACCACGCTCTGAACTTAGAGGGAACAGAACGATGGAACAAAATAATAATTGTGTAGGTACAAAGAGAGATTTTTAGATATGGTTCTGCATACTCCAAAACTGTAATAAATAAAAATATCTACGTGAGAACCCAGTGCTTAGACAAAACTAACTAGAGTTTATGTTGGCACTGCTAGCAAAGTAAGTATTTTCTGAAAATGAAAAAATAAATAATTGTTTCTATCAAAAGTGTTATAAAAAGATTATGAAAGACTAGTTTTTGCGGTATCATTATCAGTCAACAGGAGGTAAATTTAGATGTTTACGTGAGTGTGTCACTCGTAGTATTTTTTGCCGCTCATTCATTTATTATCTATTTTATTCGTAACTAGCGGTATATACAAATCTTTAAAAATTATATTTTTTTTACCCATTCGCACACATACACTATGGGTTACATTATTGAAGTTTTTATACGGATCTCTGATTTTTTTTTAAATATTCAATAACATATGTTTATCAGGGCTAATGCAGGATTCTAATTGCGAAAGAGTTTTCAAATCGGTCCAGTAGTATCGAAGCCTGTTCAATCAAACCAAAGATTATTTTTTTCCTCTTTATAATATTAGTATAGGTATAAATCTAGCCAAAAATCTTATTCAACGACAGTAAGTGTATTTATCAGGTTTCAATGGAGATTTTCCACTTGACTTTGACTTCGCAAAGTGTCAAAAACCGCAAACTGTCAAAAACGTTCTCGCTGTCCATTAACGCAGCCTCACACACAGTGTACAAGGTCACTAAGCCACATTTTTACAAAACAATATGTCCCAAGCCCCAGGAAGTTTATACAAGGTAAAGTTTCATGTCTACTAAGCCGAAGAACTTTACAAGGTACTTCGTAGGCGAATGAACGTGTAGTTTGAGTTATCGTAACCGCACTGGCCGAGAGGCTCGTAAAGCCAAGTAAGGAACCCTAAAACAAAGACCGTCGACCGGAGTTGCCAATCCTCGGTTTACTGTTACTGTGTTTCGGTTCTGTATGTGAGAGTTCAACGGCGATTATATGCTTAATAAACCTTGTATGCTCTTCATTGATGAGTGACTTCTTCTTTGTCGTATTCTTCATTGCTAAAAGTCGTGCCCGTCTTGGAAAGCTTTCATGGAGACACTGTTTAACTGCTTCCACACAAATCTATCTTCGGCCTATCTCAAAGCTGCAAGAAAATCGCGGAAATGAATACAGCAGCCTTTTATGAACTTCAAACGTAAGACAAAACATCAGACATCACACGAGCTTAAACAATAGACTGAAATAATGAAGGAAAATCTATTTATTGTGCTTGATCTTCTAAATAATATATATTCAGCAGATGTCTGTTGTTATTGAGATTGTTTTCGATAAATTACAAAGCGTTTTGTACAAAACACGATATAAATATTTACGTTATAAGCTTTTTTGTGCAAAGTATACAATACAACTGCATACCGCGCCATACAGCACACAAGCCAGACGCATGCAAGACGTTGATATCGCTGTGCCGCGTGTTTTGGGATCGAAATATAAGATAATTCTAGTGTCTATATATACCTAATTTAGGATTTAAGACGCTACTTACCATAAAGGTGTCATCATTTCAATAAACGCCATCTCTATCTATCAACTGATACTCTTGCAAAATGTCGTTGAGTTTTATTGCCAGAAAGCGTCGTGAACAGAAAATTAATATATTTTTCCATGGAAAATAACTATGTAGCTATGGAATACAACTTGTGGGCATTATAACATTTTTTTGTTAACATTGTGGAGATTATACTGTCATTACTGTAGTACCTATGTACCAAAGACATATCGTACAATGATAAAATAATTTGGATATTTTTAACCTTTAAAGGCATATTAAACGGGAAACATCTAATCATACTCTGTAATTGGTTAGCATTACAAAATATGCATTAATCAATAAGCTACCCGATGCACTCAAACATAGCAAGAATGTATAACAAGACTTGCACAATTTACACTAAAATTGGTACTGAATAACAAATAATAAGTAATAACAACTACCATCATTATAGATTACGTAATGTAGTTAGACGTTGGTAAGTTTGTTAGCTTTATAGGGCGATATGGTTGCTGAACAAAGTCCCTTTAAATAGTGTGTTAAATAAAAAAACCTACCATCGAATCATCGTCGCTGCCAACGTTTACAGAATCGCAAGAGCCCAACCCGCCATTACAGTAGCACTCTTGTAGCACTCGTGAAGCACTAGTAGACGTGCAATAATCTGCATTTGGTAATTGGGAGCTGGTTTCTCAGCTCATCTCTTGTAATGAGAAAGTAGATGGATGAGAAAATAGACTGTGGAGAGTTTTTTATGTTTTGTGTGTTGTTAACAAATCAACGTTGTTGATTTGTTTTGGTTTGACGAGTTATTTAGTGACGGAGTAAATTAAATGCAACTATGACGAGGTTTTTTGTTCTTTTTTATTTACTACTTCATCACAGGTCCAAATTGAAATTCGGTCTGTTCTTCGCTAGAGTTATGTAATAATTAAAAACTAATATTGGGGCGTATGATTATATTCAATATACCTACCTACTACTGAAATTAGCCAACGTCTTGGGAACGCTTCCGATTGGTATTGATATGGATCAGTTGAGCTACCCGTAGATTGTTTGCAGTTAGCTCACAATTGAGCTACCTGCTGACTTTCAATTGTGAGTTATTTGTTTCTTGGTTAGGTACTTAATTTTATATAATTTCAATGAATTTCATAAAAAATCTTCTCTAAATCCCCTATATACACTGATTTTAGTATTAGTTTTGTGGGAGAAATAGTAATCTCTCGGGAGTTAAATTTATATAAGATCAGTGATGATTCGCTATGTAAACAAATCCAAAATAATCTTTTTAATCTACGGAGACATAGCGGCGACAGTTTTCTGCTAAAATTACTTCTTATTGCTCGGATTCTGAATAAATAATATCCAAAAAAACAGTACTATCTTCTTGTGTCCTAAGTCCCCATGTCGGGGCAGAGGGCAGATACAGTGTTAGTCCGAGTTGTCGTGCTTCGGCAACGACTGTTCGTCGCCAAGTTCGCTTCGGGCGGCCACGTTTGCGTTTCCCTTGTGGATTCCAGTCCAACGCTTGTTTAGGAATATGGTTATCGGGTCGGCGCAGTGTATGACCTATCCAATTCCACTTACGGCGGCGAATTTGCAACTCTACAGGATTTTCATGGCACAGTTTCCACAAGTCGGCGTTGGAGATGACAGTGTCCGGCCAGAAGAATCCCATAATCTGTCGTAAGCAGCGGTTAATAAACACTTGGAGTTGTTGCATAAGGTGTTTAGTTTCCTTCCATGTCTCGCATCCATATAGCAGAACCGGCTTGACGTTGCTATTGAATATTTTAAGTTTCAATCTAGTAGAGAGGTGTTTGGAACGCCATATGGGACGAAGACATGCGAAGGCGCCTTTTGCTTTGTTGATCCGGGATGTTATGTCTGAGTCTGTTCCTCCAGTTCCCGACACGACGCTTCCGAGGTAGGTAAATTGAGAGACTCGCCCTACGTCCTCTCCGCTAATGGTAAGCGGGGTGTTGTTCAGTGTTCCTGTTCTTAGATCTTTAGTTTTTCGCACATTGATTTGCCGACCTGTGCTGCTTCTCTTTGCAAGTCATCTAACTTGGTCTGCATATCAACGCATCGGTGGCTAAGTAAGCATAGGTCATCAGCGTAGTCCAAATCCTGGAGATGCTCCATTAGACCCCACTCGATTCCCCGTGGTCCGTAAACATTGACACGAGACATGACGCCATCCAGCACTACGAGAAACAGCAGAGGTGAAAGAAGACAACCCTGGCGCACGCCAGATCTCACCGCTATTTTATCAGACAAAAGGCCGTCGTGGCGAACTTGACAGGAGTAATTCAGGTACAAAGCCTTAGTCAAATTTATGATTTTCGCTGGCACACCAATATGCTGAAGTTGGGACCAAATCGCAGACCAACGAAGTGTGTCGAAAGCTTTTTCAAAGTCGACAAAAAGAGCATAAATATCTCTTTGGAATTCTGATGCTTGTTCGAAAATTAGGCGAAGGGAATTAATTTGGTCAACACAAGATCTGCCCGGGCGAAAACCTGCCTGTTCATCGCGAAGAAGGGGATCAACGGCTTTTGAAAGTCTATTTAGTAATATTTGGCACAGTACTTTCGATGGAATAGAGAGTAAAGTGATGCCTCTCCAATTGTTGCAGTTACTGAGATCTCCTTTCTTAGGAACCGTTACCAAAAGGCCTGTCCTCCACTCATCTGGTATATCCTCTTCTTCCCAGATGTGACTTATGAGGGGGGTGAGTGCGCACGTCGATGTTGCTATGTCTGCTTTTAGCATTTCGGCTGTTATAAGGTGCCGGGTGCCTTGCCATCCTTAAGCTTTTTGATCGCATCAGAGACTTCGGAATGAGATGCTGGGTTTGTGTCAATGTCAAGTAAGTTTGTGGGTAGTACAGGCGTTGTGCTTGGGGTATCATTCTCGGAATTATCTGTGCAGCGAAAAACATCAGAGAAATGCTCATGCCAGTGATGTAGTTGTCTTTCGGAAGTCGCAATCACTTCGCCATTTATAGCACGCAGAGGTCTTCTCTTTGGGCGACTATTGCCTGCCAAGGTCTTCGTGGCTTGGTACAACTCTTTTAGATTTCCGTTGTTAGCAGCAGTCTGTGCATGATCGGCGATCGATTCTGAATAAATAATATCCAAAAAAACAGTACTATACCCAGTTTTAAACTCTGAATCGTATTCATTCGATGTATTTGCCACTTTTAAAATCATTTTGGCGTATGGTGGCCAGCGTTTTGATATAAAACCTTTTCATCTATGTAAATGCATTTTTTCCCTTTTACATCCTTGAATCATTGGCAGCAAAAGTTCGGAAAAACACTGGTATTACCATGTACCTACTATCGCTTTCTTTTCAAAATTATTTAGTCACTGAAATAAATAACGTAATAATCAAATTTATACACAAAACAACTAAGTTTATAAGCCCTAAATAAGCCAGTTCCACAAGCAAACCCATATCTACCAACACCAAATCGTGTGCTGTAAACGTCCCCTTAATTTTAACGGCTTGCCGAAGTTTATAATGATCAGTACAATGTACCTTTACGACCGGTGACCTGGCGGTGTGTAGGTACAGATTCTGAGGTACCGTTTCCCGGTAAATTACATAGTTTTCGGTACAACTATTGGTAAATAATTGCTTCCGACTGGTGGATCAGTTGAGCTACATGTCAGTTTACAGGTTGTTTAACTGATCCATATCAAAGTAGTAGTCTGCAGTTAGATCAATCTTTTCAATAGTTAATACTAGTTCTAATTTGGTTCTGTAATTTACTGACGTTTTCTTTGTTATTAAAATTTTTCTTTGTTATTTTTTTAAGAGTACTAAAGTTACGTTACGATGATGACCAAGTCCGACACCACAAGATTTAGAGAAAAATCAAGAAAAGAGCCCTCGATTTATACAAACAAATGTTATAAGTCCCCAGGTGCACTAATCGCACAGAGTACATTATAATATATAGAAAACTAATCGTTTTCTATGTATAATAAAAAATATATATCAAAGTAAATATTGTATTTAAGACATATAATAGGTTCGTAGTTAACCCGCTTACATTCATAATGAATTCATCAAACTACGATAGTTTTTATAGTAAAATATTGTATTGTGTATATTCGTCATCTAGTACACATAAACACAAGTTAGCTTGGGGCTAGATGATTATGTGTGGATTATCCAGCAATTTTTAGCCTATTTTTGTCTGTTTTTAACAAACAACTTCCTAATTATTTGCATAATGGCTACTATAACGAAGTGTGCAAAAATTATTAAGTATCCACCTAGAGTCAAAAACTTCTATATTCTTTAAGTCAGTATGCAAACCATTATTGTCCCCACAGGGGTGACTAAGAATAATTTATCTGTTTAATAATCCCCCCTGCTTCCTCCTGAGCATATTAACTTTCTTTTTCATTTTATTTGAAAAGGAGTTTCAAAAACGTAGGTATTTTTTAGTACCTAAGTTCTGCATTTCCTTTATCTCATACAGGAATGTTGGATATGTCACAAAATGCCAAAAACGCAATTTGATGTCCCAGCCAAACGATAATGTCAACATTTTACACTATAATGTGAACAGCAATGTCATAAGCAAATACCTCAATTAGTATCATTTCTAGTAGTTTTGCTATAAACTACCAACACCAATAAGTATCGTTTTTAACCCGTAATTAATTAGTGTTATTATTATACCTTAGAAAACAATGATTTAAAAAAGAAAACTATAGTAATAAATACGACAGTTTAGCGGTTTTGCAATACATACAACCCGCTTTCTACGTAAGATTTTCACTAGTCGTAAAAGCAAACAGCACTACCAAAACAACAATAAAGCAGCAGCAAATTGTGATTAAAATTTTGCACACTTTAAAACAAATTTTGATCTGCGAATCTTAATAAACCTATCTCTACCCATAAAACATCAAGATGGCTGATAAACATATAATGCATAGGTACTACGATATACATATAAATAGACTGATATTTTACAAAAAACGACCATAACATGCTAAACAAATATCTGCATTTATGAACCCGCAACCTCAGAAGTCTTAAATAATGTACTCAATGTATATTATAATGGCGATACGATGTCTTTACTGTTTATTCTACCATCGAGAAGAATCACCATGCTGGGGTCTGGAATCCCAAGACGAGACTACACCTAAGTAACGTCAAAGGCTACGAAAACCGTGTCAGACAAAAATTCTGGATGTAGAATTCGAATGAAATTTTTGGCCATTTTATTAAGCATTCTTTGCATCGGTCCGTCGTTTAAAATTTAAAGTGGGGCTTTGCCAGTTTGTCTGTTTTTGGGTCATAAATAAACATGCATCTTTGCTTCAAAATTTGTGCGAATTACGTGACTGGCTTATGTTTGTTGGACAAAATTAGTTATTTTTAACATTTAAGGAAATCATACCATTCAAAAAGAGGGAATGGCAGATGGACTCGACTGGAGAGAAATACGGCGCAGGACCAACGACTTATTTTGCTTTATAAATCTTGAATAGAACTTGGTTCGATCACAATCTCACCTCTATGAAAATAATAGAAGTACCTATTTAATAATATTAATTATTATATGTATATTATAATAATATTAGCTAAACATAGATTGACACAACAAAATAATTGAACACCCATGCACTAAGCACTAACTCTTCTTCAGTAGCCGAGGAAAGAACAAATTCACTCGACTTCGGGACTGTTATGTTTTTTCCCAAACGCCAAGCCGGGAAGTAAGATAACAAATAAAGTTTTATTTTTGAACTGTTTCGGATATGTGGGTGTGCAGTCGGGCGGAAAAGTGATACGCCTGACTTTTGATGTATTGCCCGCCCAAGGAAAGTTGGAGAATAAAAGGGTATGTAAAGTACAATCTAGCGGAAAATACTTTAAAAAAGTAAAACGTATGCACATAAGAAATTTATTGCTAGTTTCTTGAAATTGCAAATAAAAGTTACTTTACGCCAATTTCTGCAATAAACCACAGATTTTGAAATAAAAAAAATTTGTATGCCATTTTTGTATGAATTTAACGTATTAACTGCCATATAACACGCCATTTGCACTCTGGTCATATTTAAAATGAAATGTTCACATCGCGTAACTTTAAATACTTAACCTTGTTCTCTTTAGAATATTACTAAACATTTGAAAACACCCTGTATACGTATTTCACTTTTCTTATCGAGTATACCTATTCTAAATCGATCCACACATATTTTCTGTAGCTATAGTACACACCTCACAAGGAATGATTATTTTCGGACTTCGTTCAAAAATAAAACAAGGATATTTGTGTTTCTATAAAATCCAGAACATTGTTTTTGGAAACAGTTTCTGTATTTTTACGTAAGTTAGGCAGATACTTTGGAGCAAGAAAATAACAATTAAATAAAAGTACAAAATAAGACTATTATTAACTATTGACACTATTGTGCTAAGTAGGGATTGCTTTCTACAGGTACCTCAACAGAGGTTTACTCCGATTTTCGCGCAGTCGATACTTTTGCTATCGATACTTTTTCGAAAACCATTAACTTCGTGAAAGAAAGAGGCATAGAAAGTAAGTAGATACTAACGAAGTGAAGCCTAAAAATGAGACAAATACGTCTCATTTTCCTATTCGAATCCTATGCGTATGCATGAAACCTCTGATTGTGGACCTGTAATAATTAGATGCTTACTGTGTCAACTCACACATAGATTCATTTCTGGCTTCAAAATATAGAAATTTGGTGGATGACGCTGTCCCCATGCTGTAATAGCAGCGTCTTTTACCTCTATGACTGATGTGTGGTGGGATAGACTTAGTACGCTCGTAAATCGCAAAAGAAAAGCTAAGCATAAGTACCATACCATACATACAGACATGTGGGTGATATCCTATGGTAAGTAAATAATACCAATGTTTCACTAACGAAATGCTGAGAGAAGAAGAATGCTCGGGGTGCTTTTATTTTTCTTAAATCACCAATTGAGGCCTAATTTCTAAGAATATTTCAGTTACATTTTTTTATGATTGGTGACGACTTGTGTCTAAGCAAGGTGATGATGACGTTTCGTATAAGACGAAACTGATACCGAAATGGCGACAATTGTTAATGATCATTAAATTTCATAATCTTCGTATCTAAAATTTCAGAATACTCTATTTAGCTTATTTAATTAGTTATTAGCATACTTAGTGAGAAATAATTTTTCGAATCGGTCCAGTAGTTTGGGAGCCTACTCAATTCAAACAAACAAACAATCAAATCTTTCCTCTTTATAATATTAGTAAAAATTTAAAAAAAAACTGAGTTTATGCGTTCAAAGTAGAAAACAGCCATTAGAAAATAATATTAGCCTAATTCATAATTTTACTACCAGATTTATGCTTATCGAAGCAACCTTACGATATTTTAGTATCAGGAAATAAAAATATAAAATTCAAGCCTAGAATTTAAGTATATCCAAGGCAAATAAAATTGAGTTTTATGTATATCTTAAAATATTTGCCATTTAACTTTATCATCTCGCAGTTATATCATCTCTTATCAAGTAACCTAACCGAATTGTAAAATTGTAGGTTTAAAGTTTTCAGCTTTTTGTTGCCCTACTTAAATCTCTCGGCAAGTCTAGAACACCGTGATGATAAAAACCCACATAGTTATAGTCTGAATCCCATTTCGTGCTCAAATAATTTAAGAGGAGAAACCAAGGTCGCCTCTCTGCACCGCTTAGGGTAGAAATCCTAGGTCCTTGGGGTCCTAAAGCATACGCATTATATAAAGACTAGCTTTTGCTTGCGGCTTCGCTCGCGTTAGGGGATGCCTACGTCATAGTAGTTTTATGCATGCAAAGTTTCAGCCCGATCGGTTTAAAATTGACAAAGTTTCATCCCCTATAATTATCCCCTTGGAGGTAGAATTAATCAAAATCCTTTCTTAGCGGATGCCTACGTCATATTATCTACCTGCATGAAAATTTCAGTGGTTTGGGCTGTGCGTTGATAAATCACTATGTCAGTCAGACACCTTTGAGTTTTATACCTACATTTAGATCTAAAAAAACACAGGTGATTGGAATGCTGCCTTTTATTTCCGTCAACGAATTAGCATCGCCATCAAATGTAAGTAATGCTGTCAGCATTTTAGTTACCCGGCCTTCTAGTGACAGCTTATATTTTAAAGAAACAGATATTAGTGTATATACTAAGTAGTTTTAATTGTTTTATTCTGTTATTGTAATTTTATTTTTTAATTAATGAGGAGAAATGTCTGTTTATAACTGTTAGATATCCTCTTGCTGTCACTTAACTGATAGAGTTTTTAAAACCATGGCAATGATCTGGCAATGATACATTTTCCTCTTCATCTTGCCATTTTTCCTACTTAGATGGGGTCTATACAAAAAGTTTTCTTCTTCCTTCCGCTTAAATCGGTCGGCATTACAACACTCACTCATTTTATTCTAAATTATGTTCTGTGGATTGTCTAGCATTATTTATTTTTCTTCAGAAATACATTTTCGCAACAACCAAGCCACATAATATTATAAATTGCAGCCCTAAACGTAAATTGAAATGATAATTTTAGGATCATATCTTTCTTTTCATTAATTAATTTCCAACCATTACTTTTGCCTATCACAACTTTCTGCAGAATTGAGTTAAATCTGCAACGAAGGCTTTTGTAAAATTATGTTGTAAAACTAGGTAAGTTTTTGAACGAGAGTAAGTTCAGTTTAAATTCAAGATTTCCCCGCAAAAGATGCAAGTTCCAGTAGTTTCAAACTCGCTAGGCTAAAAATATGTCGTTTCCGTCTACCAAACACATTCTTATCAAAATTTTAGGGTAGTACTTATAACGAAATACTTGTAACCTACCTAATTCTACGATTCAAAGGAACAACACCTATTGCAATACAAACGATGGACATTTTAAAACGAAGTCATTTTTGGTTTTGTACGCCGGTCAAGCTAGGGCCTAGCTTGACCGGCTTTAATTCACTACTAGCGGTCCGCCCAGGCTTCGCACGGGTATTAAACAAAAATTTCAGAAATTATACACATTAACACGACGGGTTTCACAGTTTTAATACGGATCCCTTACTTTTTTTAGCAGCATTGGGGTTTTTGACATTGACTTGACACTCCGTGACTGACACTGGCCGTAGAGAAGCAAACAGCGGAGCCATAATAGAAAAAGAGGTTGAATATATAGCGCACGGTTTAATTATTGATTTTTTAAAGTGGATCCCTAACTTTTTAAAAAATATTATATAGCCTAGTTCATCACGGAAAATTTAGGATTCTAATGGTTAAGGAATTTTCCAAATCGGTCCTGTACTTTCGGAGCCTATTCAATTCAAACAAACAATAAAATATTTCCTCTTTATAATATTAGTTAAGACTAGCGGTCCGCCCCGGCTTCGCACGGGTATTAAACAAAAATTTCAGAAATTATGCACTCTAACACGAAGGGTTTCACAGTTTTCATACGGATCTCTTACTTTTTTTTAACAGCATTGGGGTTTTTGACATTGACTCGACATTCCAAAACTGACACTGGCCGTAGAGAAAAAGCAAGCACCGTGCGCTATACAACCTCTTTTTCTATTCTGACGCGCCATAATAGAAAAAGAGGTTGAATATACAGCCCACGGTTCAATTATTGAATTTTTCATGCGGATCCCTAACTTTTTTGAATATATTATATAGCCTATGTTCATCACGTAAAATTAAGGATTCTAATGGTGTAAGAATTTTTTAACTCGGTCCAGTAGTTTCGGAGCCTATTCAATTCAAACAAACAAACATACAAACAATCAAATCTTTCCTCTTTATAATATTAGTATAGAATAGATATAGATATAGATAGCTAAAACTCGACTTAGTAAAAGTCACCTAGTGTTCACCGATATTCTTTCCAACGATGCTCCCTTTAGCTTTTATTAATATTGAGATTTTCGGCAATTACTTAGACCATGGCATGTGCTTGTAGAGTGCAGTAGCGTAGCTTCTCAAAGATTACAATACCTCGGGAAACCGAGAACACCTAGGGCATGCACCGGCGTCAGCGAGCTGCTGGCTTTCCTGGAGGATATTGGATGGTTATAGTAGCAGACCCCACCCGTCAAGCAAAAAGGGCCCACCTGTGGCCTAGTTGCGGAAACCAGTCCAGAAACAAGTAACGAGTAAGTAGACCATCTCATTAGAAGTTCATTTTTATCAGACGTCATAAGCCTATAACCATGGAAGTATCCAGAAGAATCATACGACACCACTAATTTGTAACAATCGGGTAAGTGTTTCAGCACTACGAACAAATAAATCAGCTGTATATTTAAGGTACCAACATCATGACACTCCTTCATTGGTAATCGGGTAAAAACGAAATGCCTTAACTGTCATTGAAACGTTCAGACAAAATCATGAGCATATCTCTAGCTTTTACAAAGTTCTTATCAAGATTTGAGCAATGCGGGCCGCTTATAAACTAAGTCTTAGGTACAGATATTAAAGCACAAATGCATTCGGAGTAAAAGATAATAATAATATAGATCTATTAGTGGTACCTAGTAACAGCTTAGTATGCGTAAAAATCGAATCAAGACAACGTCTGTGGCGCGGTGTGCGAATGTCCGCCTGCGACAGGTTTCGAATTCGAATTCCGCCTCGACACATATGTTTTGACATAACATTTTTAATTACATAATACAATATTTTTATAAGTGTGAATAATAATAATTTAATCAATGTTTCATAAGGTTGTGGATAAAAGGCTTTATGTTTATTTATTTTTTGTCTATGGCCTCGATATGAGCCTCTTGATGTCATAGAACCACAACAAAAACATCCTCACAATCCGTATTCAAAAAGCATACGATTTGATCCGTAACAAAAACTATCACAAGAACTATTGAAAGTACCCTTTTGATGTATTTCGTTTGATGTTTGGTTTATACTTCAAACAGATTGGGGGTTAAGGTTATGCAAGGCCCTGGTTGATAAGGCTTTGAGCCTTTAAATCCTGTTTTTGTATCATTAATTCTCCGGGCGCTTGTATTTCTACTAGTTATTATCATTATAATATGCAACCATGAAGTTGGTCCTGCACCCGACCTCTCCCCCGTCGTCGTGTCGGTCTGCCGTTTAGAGTGCTCTGCCAAATGTAGAATAGAATAGAAACATATTTATTTACAACAACACAATCAGTTAAGAAATTAAATAGGCCAACTGCGAGAACTTACACACTATAATAAACAAAATCTTAATGCAATGAGTTAGAACGAGACACATTTACAGAATGAAATAAAAAATCTGTCTTTAAATCTGTCTGGTGTTACGAAAAATCTCTAACCGATATAATTATGTCGGCTATACCTTGATAGCTCTGGTCTTCCGTTAGGACCTGTATACAGGGTTATAGGAACATGATCAAATTGGCGCATTACGAAACAGTTTCATAAAATCGTCTAAGTGACATAGTTTTTTTAAATAAATTAAAAAGATTCGAAAACTTTGTCAGTAGGTACCTACTTACATACCTACTCCTTAATCACTGAAGTAACTGTTTATAGTATGTATACGACAAAAGTTCAAAACCCTCGGGGCGCGTGTATACTCGCACTTGACGACTCTTATTTGTATTGGAAAGATGATGTAAATGTATATGTTATTTGTGATAGAGTGGTGATCAAAGCTAAACTCTACCGATTTTGACCTATTACAAAAAATATTACCTACACTTTGTCCCAAAAAGTATGTGAATAAATAAAGAAATAAAAAGATTTAACAATCTTTAAATTTAAATTTTAATCATTATTTCCATGTTCATGAGCATTAAAACAATACAACCATTTGAACAACATTTTGATACAGATAGTGTGCCAATATCAAAATTGGTCAAATAACTATCCGATAAACCTCGAACTTCAATATTTACCACTGGGACTCAGTTCCAATAACATATCAATAATAAACTTACAAATAAGTAGGAAATATGGAATAAAAACAGTTGATTCCTATACATCGAAGCGTATTCACAGGGGGATGCTAAATAATGATCGATGGACGAAATAACGGTACGCTCCAATTGGTTATGTTAGTGTGACGCAAAATGCTGGCGATTGGCGGTTTATTAGTGATACAATTACCGCGATAAAATTATATGAAAGTCGGTTTGGATTTGCTACAGATTTCTTATTATTATTCTACAGAAAAGGGAACATTTCCAATAACATAGTTTAAGTGAATTAAGAAGTTGGAGACATTTGAAACATCTAATGTTTAATTATTATTTATGAATACACAATGTCAAGTCAGCATGTCTGTGTAATTATTTAACTTTAATTAAATAAAATTAAATTCGTAAATTTATTAACGAACTGAAATAGAACAACTAACTGTCGCGTACATCAATCGTGTGTTGATTTAAAGTATAGATAAAATGTATTATGTATGCGTGGTAACGCCCTTATTCCTCTTTATAGCGACTTCGAAATTCTGCATTCGTTTTTGTTCGATAAAATTATTTAGGTCCATTTCACCTTCGACATTCGCGTCATTTATTTTAACACGAATATTCATGGCAAAAACAGAACACTTTTACCGCTTTCTGCAACAATGGCGGACTGTCTATTTATCCTTATTCTGTAAGTTGTGGCAGCGCTGCGCTAGGCACGCGCCAGTGAGCCGGCAAACAGTGCAGTTGGGACACCCTGTATAAACAGTGCGAATTAATTTCAATTTATAGCGTTTCTGCTCTTCTCGGCTAAGGAAATAGGTAATATCTAGCGTGGTAGTTCTAGTGCCTCTTTATTTTAATATTTATGGCTCACATCTTGATCATCTTACTTGGAGGGTATTTATTTATTAACAAAGAAAATTACCTTACATACTTACCAGAATAAAATAATTATTAAAGACCAACAACAATTATAATTTATTCCAGACCTCTGGCACAGCCGGCGAAATTGATTCCCGCCATCAATGTAAAGCCTAGTTTACACAGTGCGAGCTGGCGTACGAGTCAGCCTGCCGAGTAGCTGCACTGACTGCAGTGACTCGCACTGTTTGGACGTCGCTTACGAATAATTCGCACGTGCGAGTTGGACAGTAGCTACGAGTAGCATCCGAGTTACTTCAAGATTTTTTGTTTTCACTCGCATACACGCCTGACAGCAACTCGTACATGACAGCAGCGCGGCCGTCGCTCGCATCGTTTAGACGCGTTCGGCAGTAGCTCGCCAGTGCGAGCGGGACAGTCGTCGTGAGTGTTTCTTTTCTTTCAACTTTTTTTTTAATTTTTGTATATACATTTTGCAATTCTTGACATAATATTGTTGTCATAGAGCGTATCACAGTTTTTTTTTTATTTTAACACGTTCACTCGACATCGCGTTAACTCGCAAGACTGGACAGCAGCTACTACTGTCGTGTAGACAGCAAAGGCGAGCCGAGCTATTGGCGTACGAGTAGACAAGCCGAGTAGCTGTCCACTGTCTGGTCAGCAGCTCGCACTGTGTAAACAAGGCCTTAGATTCTTGACATTCGTTAAAACACATCATATCAAAAACAAAATAAGATCTTATCGTAAATTCACAAGGAACATTTGGTTTGGTCATGTCATTTGCTACAAATTATGATGTAGGTATGTACCAAAAAAATTAATAAAAATAATAAGAAAACAATAAATAAATGAATGGCTGTAAACGGCCATGTACAAATAACAATCGTCTTAAAAATCATGGCTTACTAATCAGTCAAGGACTCTTTTTCATTATTAAAGTCTTTGATAGGTTTTTATCAACAGATTTCTAAGATGCTTCTGTTAGGTTAACTATGGAACTTATTGTAGAAGCGAAAAGAGTTACCGAGTCAGTTGTTGGACTTTGGTAACATTTATGCCTAATTTGGTATGTCTTTGGCTCTTGTACTATAGTGATGTGTATCACCTAGCCTAGATGACTGTTCTTTTATCACCGTCGACGTTACATAACCTGTAAAGCGCCAGTCAATATCCACCATAAGAGCACATATTAGCGCAATATTAAATTATCCTGTTATTACGGCAGTAGCAAAACTTTAATAACCACAAATCATAATGTGCTGCTAATGCTTTTAGCGCATTAGTAGCAACATAATCTACAATATTCTATAATCCAACAGCCTTTCAGTTTTTCCTAACATACGTCTTGTTAGTTTCTCTAAAAAGTTTCATTAGTCGGTACACGAGCGGCACGTAATTGGCCACAACAATGTATGATTTTATTTGTGCACGTTCTTTGGATTTTATGTGATTGTTTATTATATTTACGAGCAAAATCAAGCGGGCTTTAGTTGAACCTGTATTGTATTACTTTGTTAGGTGGTACTTAAAACGAATGTAAGTACATCTAACCGGGAACTATGGTACGGACACAGTATACATTATAGAATGTTTATATTCTACAACAAGAGTCCAAGTGACTTAGAGAAATATCGAAAAATAATTCAAAGATATTATCGAATATGGATTATATATATTCTTTGGTATTGGTAAGAAAAGGCTTAGGTTCTATAAAATATCAGACTATCTAGACAATAAAAAGGTTTGGAACGAGTTTTGCTCCAACTCGAAGACTAACAACCTAACAAGGTTACTACATGTTCCATGTTATATATTTTGTCTTGTCCTTAACTGTCTGTACGGTTATTATTATTATAAATAAATTATTTTCTATTCTTTTGAATGAAATTTTGCATAAAAATAATGATAGGTCCTATGTTATTTTTGATGACTGTTTTTAATGTATTTATTGTGTTTCTCTCTTTTCTTTTCTTTCTTTCTTTTTGCTCGGTAAAACGAGTGAGAAGAAACATAAGCAGATCACCAATGAAAAATACAAACGTATGTTATCTGTAGATAAATAAATAAATGCCGGACCATCCACACAGCATCATCTAGCCCCAGCAAGATAATATATAACCACTCAAGCGTCCCGCTCGCGCGAGCGATGTCGTGTCTTACGTCCAGGCGTCGCGGGAAGCCGATGTGCGCATTCTACGCGCTACCTCGTCTCGAAAAAAAGCTTATAGCACGACAACTGTTACAGCTACAACCAAGCAAAAAATACCTACAGAATGCTATTAAAATTTAGATTTTAACAACACTATACGCTTATTACTCAATTGCAGTACAAATCTAGAAAGATACAAATCTAGATAGATATATTTTATTCTACATAGAAAACGACCACGATACCCGTTACATCTGCAAATGTTAAATATCTACAAACATTTGTCCCAGGCGGGATTCGAATTCGCAACCTCCTGGCTTACAGAACCCTTCACCCACCGCGCCTTTGAGGTCATACATTACAAAAGACCCTCAAAGACAAAAACCATGCCGACTTCATTAGATTAAATTTTGAATTGATTAGAAAAGTACGTTAGCCTGAACACAGATGAGTGATCAAAGCGTACGATATAAAGTTGGCCACTTGTCCGAGTTGTCCGTCTGTCGGAGGTTTACCGAATTTCATTTCCGATCCACAAGCGTGCAAACAAACACGGGAGTGGTCGCAGTGAGAGCGATATTCATACGTGTTTAGGCATCACTATACCATGAAGGTAGAGTAGATAGATTGGCCGTGTGGTACCGGCATAGAATTTCACCAGCCCCACTGGAATAATCCCTCTTCCCGCGGGTTTCGTAAGAGGCGACTAAGGGAGACACCGGGGAGCGGGCAGCAACGCCTTCGAATCATTTGTTGTGCATATTTATGAAAATAACAGCAAAATATACAGAAACAACAAATACAACATTTTCAGGGATTAATAGTTGAGCATGTTTAAACCAATCAAAAATACTATTTAAACCATTTTCAACTTCTGGATGAAGTCGCGGGCAAAAGCTTGTGTTTGTGTACAACTAAACTAAATCATCAACGTAAAGCTTACCCGCTGTGAGAAGGGCGCTGCTGCCCTCCCAACCTTCAATTTCCTTTTTCCAGTCGTTGATATTGAATTGTCTGTTGAGTACATAATAGGACACATGTCATGTGTGAAATTGCGAGAAATGAATGCTTGTTTCGTCCGTTTGTAAATATTTTATTAGTTGAAGCTGATTCGGGCTCTCTGAAGGTTATGTTTGGGATAAAGATGAACATTTTAGGATGCATTGGAAAACAAAAATCTCATTTTGCGGTATCTTACTTGTTTAGCATTTTGTTAGCTTAGAATTTGCATTATACAAGATCTCCCCGCGGGTGTCGTTGGAGGCGACAAGGGGCGCGTTGCAACGCAGGAGGTTGCGAGTTCGATTCCCATCTGTGGACAAATGTTTATACAATTTATAGATGTTTATACCGGTTGTTTTCTATACATAGTAAAAAATATTTATATCAGTCATCTAGTACCTTCTGTACCTCGTATAAAGCAATTTTTTTTATTAACGTTATATCTTACTTTAACGTATGTGAATGCATGAATCAAAACACACTGAGAAATAGCAATGCTTCAAATTAGCAGACTGTTCAAAACAGAGTATTAGTGTTCTGTGGTTCAAAATAAGAGGGTTAATTTAATTATACTCGTATATATTTAGCTACTTGCAGCGCCCCTACCGGATACTGAGAAGTACTACTTTTCGAAGACGTCATAGCTACACATTACCTATCCCATGAATTTTGACAAAAGGTGTCTTGTTCTCTACAATTTTTCAATGTGTTATTGAAATATGTCGTTTAATTTGTATCTAAATTTATGACAATAATCTAAGAAACAGACATACAAAATTCACGAGAGAGTGAACCAGTGAAATGTACTTACATCGAAAGATATTTTTAACGATGGTACAGTGGTCCAGCCTAGTGTCATCATCATCATCATCATCATCATCACCAGCCTATAATAGTCCACAGCTGGACATAGGCCTCCCCTAATGAGCGCCATAGATGGCATCATTATTTGGGGGTTATTGCCCATAATCCCCACGCTGGGCATGCGGGTTGGGGATCGCAGTTCGGTGCAGTTGTTCAGCCTAGTGTACCACGGATGAAAACCAACTTCCTCTAATTCGATGTACTATCAAAAATCAAAGTTAACCGGAACAGTTGAATACAGGCAAGAAGTATGCAAATCCGTTCTACCCTAGAGCAGATCGTATCACTGAAGAATTCTGGCCGATGAATGTGCTGTTCCGGCGTTTTCGCCGACGATTACCGATCGCGGGACATATTATATACTCGTATTTATATTATATATCTATAGACATTATTTTAGCTGATGGTGTTCCGAAATAAATAAATAAAATGTAGATAAATATCGCATGACACGAGTTCTGCTCCGTTGAACCTAAGATTTTTCTACCCAATAGGTATTTTGCTCCATTCGACCCAAAACATTTGTGATACGTGCTAGTAAATAGGTTCAATTTATGTATGTTAAACTAAGATATTTATTTTATATAGGCAGTAGTTTTTATGTACTTTACAACTTGTACTTACCTAATGTTGCCTGATTTTTTTTTATTATTTATATATTCCGTATATTGAATCTACAGTTTTTCCGTCACTAACTCAGGTAATTCCCCTGGTTTAGCGCCGCCGCTCATTACAGAGTTCTGACGCGAAATTATGCTAGAAATTAACTACCCTGGTCAGCGGGATCGCAGCGTGGAATCAGCTGGTTCACTCATCATCAGACTATGTTAGTCCACTGCTGGACATAGGCCTCCCCTAATGAGCGCCATAGCGCCCTGTCTTCAGCTTGTCGTATCCAGCATCTGCCAGCAGTCTAGTTCACTCATTGGTGATTATTTCACAATGTACAATAAAGCATTTTTGTATTGTATTTTATTGTATTTCTGATAGCTGTATCAATATTAAACACGCATAAAACGGGAGATTTTTTTCGGGAACGTGTGCATGCCGTAATATATGGGAAGAAAGGACACATTTTACAGCTGTAACGATAAGAACATATGCATGTACTTGTAGTAGTTGTATTGATAGCGTACCTTGTTATGTTTGAAGTAAATTTCTATGAATATAGGACTATTTTAAAAGTAGAAACGTTGGGTAACATTATAAGCAAGCCGTTTTAAAATAATAACCTCAAATTTAATAAATTAACATCAAAACTTGTGTAATTACAAGACTTTGATCCGGACTGTGGTCAGCTAATCATGAACCCCACTGAACCACGAACCTTCTTCGAGAGCAACGGAGCGGCGTTCAAATAGCACATTGTTACCCTAGGGTTGGAAGTAACACTCACTATCACTTCTAATGGTGGTTACAGGCTGAGCGAACGACAGCGAGCGCAGGCGAACAGACGAAGTCGAACAAACGAACCAGTGTGGATATTATGGCGAAAGCAAGCGAGCCCGAACGAGGGTCTTCATTCGCCTTCGGCCGTAATCCACCCGCGGTTTGGCATCCATTCGTTTGGTCGGTCGGACACAACAAAGAAAGCGAGTGAACGTTTGGTACCGATCGTCGAATCCCACTCGTAGCGTTTGCTCGCTCTCGTTCGCTTGGTCTGTACGCTCCATAAGAAAAACGACAGACTGCACCAGCTGTAAAGAACCTAGCTATACACCACGCAGAGTTGGATATCCAGATGGCTCAATTTGAAGCCATTAAAAACCCTCGCCAGACTTATTGCGAGGCGAGTGCCACCAAACTGCATTTCCGGAATAGGTATTATGTTATTATCCTGTAATTTATTTCTGCATTTCCTGATTTTCATACCTTTCTTTCTTCCATTTCTTCTATTGTTCTTCTAACAAAATAAGCATAATTTAGTTATATTAGGTACTTTATAAGTCAAATTTTACTCAGTAAACAGCTATAATGTATACAGAGTGTATTGAAATTTATGGATAATGCCGCAGGTACGTGTAAGTTTTTGGTGTCCTCCGCGGTTTACGTAGTCCAAAACGCTGCGGAAAAAATTAAAAAATACAACTACGAAAGTTTGCTAAAAAAATTCTTCGTTAAAAGACGTAGAGCCTGCATCGGAGTTCGAGGACACCAATTTGAACATTTACAAAGAGTTGTTTCAATTGATATGTTGTTTTCATTTTATTTTAAGTAGTATTTAATTAAATGTAAAGTAAAGCAGTTTATCTCGCACCCATAACACAAATTCTCATTACTTTCGGCTGGACTAGACTATTATTAATTTATTTAAATATTTTCCGCGTGTGAAACATAAATGAGCAAAAATAGATTTCACTCACCGTTTTAAGTAACAAAGTCACCGTTTGAGAACGTGAATGGCGAAAAAGATATTTTATTGATGTCTTGGTCTTATTTTATTTTTGGTAAGAAGAGCCTCTATTGACAAAAACGTAGCAATATCTCAGTTTCTTCATCAGGGCAAATTTTCAAAAAATAAGAAAGCACCTTTAAGTTTATCTACTCATTATGTTCCATAATGAGTGGATAAACTTTACACTGTTTACTAGTGATTTACTTTTGAATCATGTGATACTGCACATCTGCATATCCCCTAAATCAAAGAAACATCATTCATTCATTATTTACTGTGAGCAAAACATTGGACATTCCACAAAACACCATCAAGCCCAGGGTATTTTATTATGTAATTGTATGTATACTTCACGTATGTAATTGTTTAAGCCACGCCTTATTTATACAAAATATACGTTATCGTGGGAAAAAACATTTTTTTGGCATGGAGGCAGTAATTGTACTGTTGAACTTACGTCGACGTAATTATAGAAAAAGCACGTACCAAATAATTATAAGAACAGTCGATCGATGAGTATTTTTTTTTTTTTGTTTTTTAAAACAAATCAATGAATAAAACACATAAAAGTACCTATCTGTCCTACAAGTAAAATCATAGACAGGAAATAAATTTCATGATAACAAACTACAGGAAGGCCCTGGTCCCGATGCATATAGGAAAAAGTTACGTATCTATATGCTAGTAATAATTATTATAAAAAGGAAAGATTTGATTGTTTGTTTGAATGGAATAAGCTCCGAAACTACTGGACAGATGCTCAAAATGAAAACTGTGAAACCCAACGCGTTGGAGTGTTTAATTATTGAAATTTTTGTTTAATACCCGTGCGAAGCCGGGGCTTATGTTTTTAATCAAAGAAACCTAAGATTCATAAAACTCTGTCACAAATATTCCGTCCAACACTCCTTCATTAGCAAATAAACAAAAAAGTGCTAACTAAAAAATTAAAACGCTCGTAAAAAACGTAAAGAAAGGGCCGCCGGTGACCCTTATAAAAACCCCCTATTTCTCCCCCTCTAGTAATATCCCTTTCAGAATTAAGCTACGTTCGTATTCAGACAGCAAGTTTTACAGCTGCTAATTTAAATCAATTCCCTTGGAAGGTACATAAAACCGCGGGTTTCTATTCTAATGCTTTTGTGTTGGGGTTGGATATAGGTCTGGCATTTGGTTACTTGTTAGTTAATGAACGGAATAAAGTTGGAAATTTAGAGAAATTTACGGGGTTTATCTTATTTATGATACACATACACTACCTCTCCCTTGCCTAGACATACTTTCCTCTAATAATTTCTCAACTTCTGTATAATAATATAGGTAATAAAATCTCTAATAAAATAATACCTCAAAAATATTCTTCGTTTATTTTTCTCATCAGGCAAGTAAAGTTATTTTAAAACTTTTCTCTTTTGTTTAGTGATGATTCCCCACTTGGTTTTTATAGTCACCCCAATTTTCATCGGCTTATATATTTATTGATTTTGGTTACGTATTCTTTTCTAATTTTGTTTTAAAGGAATCAACACACCAAATTCAGCGGATCGCTGACAAATTGACAAAACACTGTCGGCTGAGTGTCGCACGAAAAAGCCGGACAGTATCACGGACTTCGATGTTTAGACTCCATAAGTCGCTATTTGTACCATTTTTAGCTCTTTAGTCCTAGAGCAACTGCCACGAACTGTAATCTATTCTATCGTATCTATTCCGTAAACAACCAAGGACGACGTTTAGTTTTATTTGTTAGTTCGATCGATGGCTTCCCGTTCGTATCAAACGAAAAGTTAAGTCATTGGTAGATTGTTTGATAGCTGGTTACTTGATTGGAAAGGCAGTTAAGAATGGCAGTTAAATTACGTTTATAGTGTTAACAACCAGGTAAGTTATAAATAAATAATGCAGGACAATCCACAGAGCATCACATAGTCCCAAGCTAAGCAGAGCTTGTGTTATGGGTACTAGATGACTAATACATATATATATAGTCAACTATACTAGCCTGTAAAAGTCCATAGCTGGAAGTAGGCCTCCACCAAAAGATACCTCATTGGCAAACAAATGGAATATCTTTATGCAAGGTACAGCCTCTGGCAAAAGCTAACCTGTAACGGTCATGGATATTAAAAGTTTACATGCTAGATAACTAAAATCATGGTAAATATCCTTGTCTATATTTACCATGATTTTATCTCTGTCTAATTGACATTAGTACCTTACAAAATTCTAACACAGAGATTCGTGGAACCGGATTATACGTGGTGAACAATTAATGCTAGATCTAAACTTTTGAAATCCGAGGTCTTAGGCATAATTCCAAATTCTTCCGAAACCCCCCTTGACTACATGATAATATGAATATTTTAAAAAGATTTCATAAGTTTAGTTAGATATAGAAAATACAATTAACTTGTAAATTTTTTAAAGCTGAGATCGCATCTTCTCACAAGATTATCTTAGTTAGAGCGAGGATTCAAACTTACATCAAAAACAGGTCTTAATAATTATGCTGATACAAAGCGATAGAATTTAAGTTTATACATATTTGGTGTCTTATTTTCCGAAAAATAAATACTTTATGTTTGTTTGTTTGACGGGTTCCGCATTTTGTATTTCGTCACTATCGTCACCCTGCCGTCGCAGTGAAAGTAATGGTTGACACCGTAACAACCGTTCTTCCTAGCGGGTAGATAACATTGATCGTTGCTAACCAACCAAATTGAGTCCGTCCTCATAATATTAAGTCCATTAAATATATTCTCACGGTGATTACAGCGCATAACCAAGAACTGTATTGACACAAACTTTATCATTTAAAATGACATTCCAACCTAATTAACCGTAAAATCATAAGCCCCAACCTAATTATCTAGTCGAACTGAACCAACGCTCGCGGAGCCGCAATCCGACAAATAAACAGTTAGCAAACAGATCCATTACCAGTTATTGCTGGTAAACCCTAGGGATGGAGTGAAAACTCCCCTTCACGGTTTTCGGTTTGACGGAAATAACTTTTATTCAAAGATCATAAGCATCATATAAGGCTATACTTGTAGTTTCCCCCTCCATAGCCTTGTAGTCTTTTCGGACAGTCGCGTAGCACTTTCAAGGAGCTCGTAGTAATTCATAGCAGCTCGTAGCACTTTGTAACAGTTCGTAGCACTTCGTAACAGCTCGTAGTACTTCGTAGCAGCTCGTAGCACTTCGTAACAGCTCGTAGCACTTCGTAACAGCTCGTAGCCCTTCATAACAGCTCGTAGCACTTCGTAACAGCTCGTAGCCCTTCGTAACAGCTCGTAGCATATCGTAACAGCTCGTTGTTCTTCCTAACAGCTCGTAGCACTTCGTAACAGCTCGTACAATTGCGTAAAGGCTCGTTGTTCTTCCTAACAGCTTGAAGCACTTCGTAACGGCTCGTAGCACTTCGTAACAGCTCGATTATTCCGCTTCTATACAGTAAATAATCTTGACAAAAATATATAACCATTCGCATATTTATTGTCGTTATAACGTGGTTGTTTATGTGGTTATTATTCCGAATTTAAGAGACTATTGATAGATAGATATAAAATTCTTTATTATACCATTAAAAAACAACAAACAGACATGCTAGTCTCATTAATTTGTAACTAATTTCAAAATATTCGTACTTATAAAGTTGTGCAGTGTTAATACTGTTAAACAGTAGAGTAATGGTAGCACCATAACCACCTTACGTGGTACGAGTAGCTCCTATTTTCCACAAATTTTATTCCCATACAAGTTAACTAAACTTGTTGGTTCAGTGCACGCCACCGCTTCCGCCCAACTTTCAATACCCAAGTTCATAAGAACCGCCGATAAACTACAACTATAAATCGTGAGTATCTTACTTGTTTTGAAGTGTTTTGAAAGGAATAATATTCACTTGGCTACTTCCTTTAGGATGTATATTCGCAGAGAGTTTGAGCAAATTTTTCACAGCTACGTGAGCTGCGGCATCCCAATGGTCTCTGAGGTAATAAGACATATCTATGGAATTTGCGTGTATAACTAGCGATAAAGGACTATGTATGACTAGCGGTCCGCCCCGGCTTCGCACGGGTATCTAACAAAAAATATTTTTTTCATACGGAACCCTCAGACACACATCACATCACCAGCCTATAAAAGTCCACTGCTGGACATAGGCCTCCCCTCATGAGCGCTATAGATGGCATTATTCATCATTTGGGGGTTATTGCCCATAATCCCCACGCTGGGCATGCGGGTTGGGGATCACAGTTCGGTGGAGTTGTTCTGCAGAGTGCGCTGCTGCCCGCCCCCCGGTGTGTCTCCCTTAGTCGCCTCTTACGACACCCACGGGAAGAGTTGGGGTGGTGAAATTCTATGCCGGCACCACTCGGCATACGGAACCCTAATTTTTTGAAAATATTCTTTAGCCTTTTTTCTTCACGGATAATTTAGAACTTTAATGGTGGAAGAATTTTTCAAATCGGTTTAGTAGTTTCGGAGCCTATTCACTTCAAACAAACAAGCAAACAGTCAAATTATGAACTAGTTACAGAATATGAAGTCTTCATACTTACTATGTACATTTTAAAGTTATGTCGCTTCTGTCAACCAGAGGGATGCTCTTACTTCTTTGTAGCATCCCTATATACGCTATCTCGACAAACGCCATCCTGACCCACGGGATCTCGACAATCGAAAAGAGTACATGAATTGAACGTGGTCGTGACGCATCTCTACAAATGGTGATTCAAGGAATTAAGTAGGTATAGTCCTCACGCGATCAGAATTATGTCTATATTTATTTGTACTAGCACGGCTTCGCATGGTGTTTAACAAAAATTTCAAAAATTTTACATGAAAACTTTAATGACGCAATTTTTTTCATAAGGATCCTTAACTTTTTCGAAATTATTCTAGCATCTGTGTTCATCACGGACAAAGAAGGATTGTAGTATAGGTAAAATAATTTTCCGAATCGGTCCAATAGTTTTTATTCGGCTGCTTCGGCTTCGGCCTCGGCACAAAAATGGGTGTACGTTCAGCATAAGTAGTTATTTTAAAGGTAAAATCCACATTCGGCCGAATTTCGGCCAGGATCACAGTATAACAACTGACAGAATCCCTACTCTTCGCATTGTCATTACAAAACAATTACCGTACGTCCGGCTCGGTAATCAAATATGCAATAGTTATACTGCACTGTAATAGTTCAGTACCTATTGTGGTGTTGTGTATTGTGAATTTAATTATACAATTTTCTGGGTTAATATCCGTTTTTATTTTCCCCAGTCTGCGATGGAGGATGTTTTTGTGTACTTTGATTATGAATGAGGGTTCATTACGGATGTAAGCAATTGGTTAACAATGAACCTTGTTTTGGAAGAACACCATAATGAATATGTCAATCTACAATAGTTTTTATGTGAATGAGGGTAGGGTTCGATTTTCCGTGAATTACCCTATTCTGCTAAAGTAATCGCTCCTCCATTACAATGTCTCCGTCGTAGAATCGCCATAAATTCGCGTTTTGGTAATTAGACAAATGGAGATAAGTCAAAAGTTTCGAGTATCCATCATTCTATCAGCCTCCCTGTGCAAAATGGTCTGCACCTTCTCTGCACGATGTTTCTGGAGTTTCCTTCATCTAAGGCGATTTTGCAAAGATAGCATCATAGAGCAGTGATTGGTAATCATCAGAATCGGGCCCCATATTTGGTGTATCTGAATTCAATAAGAAAGCTGTTTTCAATACGTCAAACCATGTGGAACTGGTAAGGCAAGCTCGGCATACTTATTTTCTCATAATGTTATTTATTTTTATGATTTTATCATAGTTAAGACTAGGTACTCCATTGTATTTTAGGTATAACCAATACCGTTTTTTCATTGTGTTATATTTTGATTCACCACCACCACCTATCTTCTGTTAACACAGATTCCCTAAAAATCAATAAATTACAAAATATTCAAACTCAATAGAGCCATAAATCGCTACACAACAATTAAATAGCACTCAAGGCGTGAACTTCGTTTGTACTCCCTGATAGAGATCTCTTAAATACGCAGTGAAGGCCTTCCACATCTTATTTATAGGCCCCCGGGGCCCGGAGGCCCCCGGCTTAACGACTGTGCTTCTATCAGGAAATACTATCTTTACGCTAACGAGATATATTTAAAAGTACCTTTAAGGGACCACGTTAAACCTCTTCACACGAATCACGCGTGAACTCTTTATGGCCGGACAAAAAAACGACAAACTATGGGAATGAGGCGGGAACGTGTTGCGATGACGTAGTAGTATGGGTATGGGATTCACACTCGTGGTGTACGATTTCGTAGTTCTTAATCTTCGATTTGTTTATCATCATCAGCCCATGTTAGTCCACTGCTGAACATAGGCCTAATGAGCGCCATAGCGCCCTGTCTTTATGTCTTTAGCTTGTCACATCGAGCATCTGCCAGCAGTCTTTCGCAGATCTTCATCCCACCTAGGAGGAGGGCGTCCTGAAATTTGTTTTTTGTCATAAATGAATTATTAAAAGTTTTTCATCAAAGTTCATAATTTTATAAACATTCACCAATACAATATTATTACCTGTACATAAATATTCATATCCTTAAACCTTATACATGATAGAGCCTACAGTCGGTACCTATTCGGGATAGAGACACCGAAGCTAGTAAAGAAGATCCTGATATGAATCTAGGTTTACGATAAGCCCTGGGTTCCATATAACACTGTAGACTACCTACTAAATAACTAACAGGGCATGAAAATAATTAGCCTTTGCTTGGACGTTGTACGGTAAAGAAAGATAATTTAAACAACGTTCATTAATGCAGGTCTTGACAAAGCCTACAGACCTGGCCTTGGAGTTACCTAGGTTCATAGGGTAGCAAGGCTCTCCAGCTTATAAAAAATGTCTGAAAAAATAATCTAAAGTATTTTATATCTATCTAACAATAGTCTCTTAAATTCGGAATAATAACCACATAAACAACCACGTTATAACGACAATAAATATGCGAATGGTTATATATTTTTGTCAAGATTATTTACTGTATAGAAGCGGAATAATCGAGCTGTTACGAAGTGCTACGAGCCGTTACGAAGTGCTTCAAGCTGTTAGGAAGAACAACGAGCCTTTACGCAATTGTACGAGCTGTTACGAAGTGCTACGAGCTGTTAGGAAGAACAACGAGCTGTTACGATATGCTACGAGCTGTTACGAAGGGCTACGAGCTGTTACGAAGTGCTACGAGCTGTTATGAAGGGCTACGAGCTGTTACGAAGTGCTACGAGCTGTTACGAAGTGCTACGAGCTGCTACGAAGTACTACGAGCTGTTACGAAGTGCTACGAACTGTTACAAAGTGCTACGAGCTGCTATGAATTACTACGAGCTCCTTGAAAGTGCTACGCGACTGTCCGAAAAGACTACAAGGCTATGGAGGGGGAAACTACAAGTATAGCCTTATATGATGCTTATGATCTTTGAATAAAAGTTATTTCCGTCAAACCGAAAACCGTGAAGGGGAGTTTTCACTCCATCCCTAGGGTTTACCAGCAATAACTGGTAATGGATCTGTTTGCTAACTGTTTATTTGTCGGATTGCGGCTCCGCGAGCGTTGGTTCAGTTCGACTAGATAATTAGGTTGGGGCTTATGATTTTACGGTTAATTAGGTTGGAATGTCATTTTAAATGATAAAGTTTGTGTCAATACAGTTCTTGGTTATGCGCTGTAATCACCGTGAGAATATATTTAATGGACTTAATATTATGAGGACGGAATCAATTTGGTTGGTTAGCAACGATCAATGTTATCTACCCGCTAGGAAGAACGGTTGTTACGGTGTCAACCATTACTTTCACTGCGACGGCAGGGTGACGACAGTGACGAAATACAAAATGCGGAACCCGTCAAACAAACAAACATAAAGTATTTATTTTTCGGAAAATAAGACACCAAATATGTATAAACTTAAATTCTATCGCTTTGTATCAGCATAATTATTAAGACCTGTTTTTGATGTAAGTTTGAATCCTCGCTCTAACTAAGATAATCTTGTGGGAAGATGCGATCTCAGCTTTAAAAAATTTACAAGTTAATTTTATTTTCTATATCTAACTAAACTTATGAAATCTTTTTAAAATATTCATATTATCATGTAGTCAAGGGGGGTTTCGGAAGAATTTGGAATTATGCCTAAGACCTCGGATTTCAAAAGTTTAGATCTAGCACTAATTGTTCACCACGTACAATCCGGTTCCACGAATCTCTTTGTTAGAATTTTGTAAGGTACTAATGTCAATTAGACAGAGATAAAATCATGGTAAATATAGACAAGGATATTTACCATGATTTTAGTTATCTAGCATGTAAACTTTTAATATCCATGACCGTTACAGGTTAGCTTTTGCCAGAGGCTGTACCTTGCATAAAGATATTCCATTTGTTTGCCAATGAGGTATCTTTTGGTGGAGGCCTACTTCCAGCTATGGACTTTTACAGGCTAGTATAGTTGACTATATATATATGTATTAGTCATCTAGTACCAACAACAGTAACACAAGCTCTGCTTAGCTTGGGACTATGTGATGCTCTGTGGATTGTCCTGCATTATTTATTTATAACTTACTTTGTTACCTTGTTTAGATTTGTCGAATGTAAGAATCGAACCCGCAACCTCCTGTGTCGCAGGACACCTTTGTCCACCACAGCGCCACAAAGGTCGTTGATCGTCATTTATTATTTATCTAGAGGTTATTTGCATTAATAACCACGCACATTATTATGGAGGTTTAAGTAATAGATATGATTACATTTCCAGAAACCAAACTATTTTTGGCGTTAAAAATAAAAAAAAAATTATGAATATAATGTAGTAGCACAGATTTACCTGACCGACATGCAGAAATACTATTTTACATATAAATCGTCGGAATTCACGTAATTACAGAGGAAAGGCGAACCATAAATATACTTTATTGCAGGCTAAATTCATAATAGCTGAACATTATAGTAGGGTGAAAGCAGAGGGTTAGATTTTACGTCATATCACTAAATAGTACAAAACAAAATAGCTTCTCGCTGTCTGTCTGACCCTATGTATGCTTAGATTTTAAAACGCAACAGGGTTTGAAGCGATTTTTATAATAGATACTGATTCAAGAGGAAATTTTATATGTATGACGTGCATTAGTATCGGCATTGCATTTACTTATTTATTTATTGGAAAACCAGAAGCTTAATTAAACAGAATAATATTATCCTAGAAAGCTTAAATTAAGGTTTTCACGACTATAAAACAGTGTAGCAACAATTAATAGAACTATGGACATAAATCAAAATAAAAACAACCCTAAAAACAAGACCCTTTAGGTCAACAAAAGAGCTGGCCGAAGAGACACTGGTGCAAAATAAGTCAAGGTCGAATCGCCTACATAGGTCATTAAAGTTGTTACTTGCTCGCCACAGAAATGAATTCTGTCGATAATTAGTACCAGCATCAGATTAGTACATATCGACACTCCCTACGTATAGTTGTGTATCTGCAAAACACAAATTTTACAGGAGAGCGTTTTAAAGATTTAAAAATGTTCAAATGCCTATAACTGGAGCCCTGTTTGAGATATTTCTGTGAAAATTGGTGAGATGTTCTTACTGTAGATCTAGTTTAAGATGGATACTATTTTTTATTTAAATTTATACTGGTTTAGATTTTATTACACTTACGTATTTTTACGTGGTGCTTTTAAAATAATACAATGCCGTATGTGGCACATACACACTTTTTCGTGGGAGCTTAGGAAAATAACAATATCGTAACTGCCTGTTACACGGTTACACTTAGTAGATCTATTTGACTAATTCTGTTTAACTGGTGCTTAAACGTTGGAAATTGTATAATTTATTAATATGCTACTACATCTGTTTCGGAAAATTAAGCCTGGTGACCAGTAGCTTATACAGGTCGCCAGGCCTTAATTGCCGAATATTCAATTGCTTACAAAACTAAGCCTATTTGAGGTAGGTAAGTAATTTGTAGTAGAAAAATGTAAAACTGTTTTCGTGAATTGTAGTTTTCCCTTTTATATACATATATACATATATTTATATACATATATACATATTATTATTTTAATTAAAACAAGAAATAAAAGAGCTCAAAATACCATTTATTAGGGAAGAAGGTGCTCACCTATACACAAAAAACGTTTTAAGGACTGTTATTTCAAAAATAAGAAAAACATAACCACTTAAGTACCTAACTCGGCTTTCAATTCTTAACGACTACCAAACACGACTAACCAGTCTTTACTAGTAGGTACTTCAACCTAATTAATATCAAAATGTGAAAACAGAATTAATATTATGAAATAGCAAACTTGACTTCGTCAATATCTATGTAAACAATTTACATAATGATAAGAAATACAACATTTATTATATTAAGATCGAATTAATAGTCGCCATTTCTTCCTAGATAGTTCGCTGTCATTGATTTCAAGCTGCTCAGAATTATTCCCTGACATACCTGTAGAGCTAATACTCGTAGCGCTGGATTGGAGGCTGGTGACGCAGGGCAGCCTAACAACTGTTCATCTGGCAAGCCAACTGGTAATGTCGCTGGAGTGGGTTCTGTTGACTCAGCTCAACCTAGGTGCTCATCCGGAGAGACAACTGGCAATGTCACTGGGAGGGTGCTGTTGACTCAGCTCAACCTAGGTGCTCATCCGGAGAGACAACTGGCAATGTCACTGGGAGGGTGCTGTTGACTCAGCTCAACCTAGGTGCTCATCCGGAGAGACAACTGGCAATGTCACTGGAGTGGGTGCTGGCGACTCCGTGCAGCCTAATTTGGTCTATCGGTTGAGCTATAAGGTCCGTAATTGGGAGAGTCATAATAGTGATAATGGCATATTAATGCTTGAGGTAGACTGTTGCTGTTTTTTAGTAAAAGTGGGGTCATTGAGCTATATTCCGGTAAATTACCTTGGACTGTACCACTTGCATTTTGTAAATAGTGGTACGTTTTTACTTTCCACGGGTTCAGGATGTTTTTCTTGAGATTTCTGGGTCAGGTTAACAGGTTTTTCACGAAAGCGTGGCGACGAGCAAAAGGCAATGTCATCATTCCCTGTGTTATTGCTAGAACCTCCACCACAAGCTTGTAAGGAAGATTGTAATATATGTGAAGCTAGGACATGCAATTCAGAAGATGTAGTACTATCACCGTTAGTTTTCGTAGAATGCAAGAGAAAAGAATGCAAAAGAGCGTAGAATGCGGTGCTAGAAAAGGTTCTTCATCGCTGTCAGCTATTATCTTACCCTTTCGGGTTAAGTCATCCTCAGTAAATTTTCTGAGAATGGTACTGAAAATATGTTAAAAAAAAAACAACAAGGGGCAAAATTAAAAATGTTATGAAATCCGACTTAAATTTCATGGGAAGAGAGCACCTTGCATTTATGACGTATATTGCTGTTCATAACTCGGAAGATCCTTATCAGATCCTCAGTATATTATTTGGACCACCCTTGGAATTATCTTCTTTCCGACCACAAAAGAATCAAGAAAATCGGTTCACAAACTACAAAATTATCCGCGAACAAAAAAAATACATGTTATACAAAATGGTATTATACAAGTCGAATTGAGTGAGAAACCTCCTCCTTTTTTGCAATTGGTTAAAAGTAATTGCTTTTTATTAAAATAATATGAAAACAAAAACACAGAACTATGTAAGTGCATTGGTTTCTATAACTTTAATTCAATAAATTTCCGATGTAAAACAATGTAAAAGTCAGTTACCGAATTTTGAGTTCAAATCCTTTCGAAGTAAAAATATGTAAGTGTCTAGTTACACCTTATGATCATATTGAATCCCGATGTATAAATATGTAAGTGCGTAGTTACACAATTATACGTAGGTTATCAAACATTTTTGGAAAATTGCAAAATGTGCTTACTAATAAATAGTGTATTTAGTCAGCAATGAAGGCAATAACACAAAACTGATTCAAGAGACCTAATAACTATGATTGGACATCAAAAAGTACAAAAAGTAAGTTAATCATTAATTATGATTTACTTACCTGATCTTGTATTAGATGTTGTTGGGTCTAGGATATCTATTTTTCCTTTCTTAGAAGCGTCTGCTTTTAAATGGTTCAGGAATCGGAAAAGCTCTCTTGTAATTTTGCGGCAATCAAAAATTTACGAGTCGTCAACGCTTAAAACTCGCTGTCCGCACAAGAACTGCGTAACGGGCAGTTACCCGCCACGAGCACCTTATTCCTCCCGCGTTAAATTGTGTATGTGGAAGATACAGCATTATATGGCGGGAAAATAATGAAGTTGGACAGTTATACGATCAAGAAAAACCTACTTAGAGTAGACTTTTTTGTTTTTTTGTAAGTTATAATGATAGACCGGGATGTGTAGATGCCAAAAATGCATCAAACGTATAAGTGTGTATCTGGCAGTTACACAACTATACGTAGGGAGTATCGATATATAGTGGGATGAATGTCATAGGTTTGAGCATTAAATTTAATAATATGAAGCAGATCGGGACAGTCAATATTATTATAAGTTATTTTGAAAACAATTATAAGTCAGCAATTTCACGCCGCTTAGGAAGTGGGAGTATATGAAATTTCTTACACATAAGTGACAGAAAATCTACTTATATTGGGATGCCACATGGGTATCAGTAGATTCACTGACACAGCCCCGCAGGTTGTTTTCGGAAGCATTATTTATGTGTGCGGAATTGCTTTTATTGCTGCTACTCGGCGACTCGTGACGACATTTTGATGACGCTGGTATAGGAATATACGATGACGAACGTGACGAGTTTTTTACCTAAAGTAAAGAATTGAACAACAAAACTTTACCTTGTTAGATTGTTAGTTTTTTATTTGGAACAAAACTCGTCCCTTGAGTTTTGTTTAGTTACCTTAAAAATATTAAAATAAAGAAACATGACGTGTCCAAGAGTCTTGTAAGGTCTAAAGGAATCAGAGCACATTAATTTTGATTATTGCAATATAAGTTTCAAGCCGCTGTCATAATTATGCCACTGTACTGTGTTGCTGGGCCAACTTTTTGGTGTGTAGACTCATATCTTTAAAGGACGGTTAACTTAAAACATTTGCTATTCACTATGACTTATTTCAATAGAAGATAGAGTGATGCAATAGAGCGATGCAATAGATAAAAGAGCAATGCTTTAATTTAGATAAATAGATTTTTATGAGTGGGTTCAAGTTTGCAATGTCAAACATGTTTGTTGTAGCATTTTTGTTGTCTGCTCCTGCTCTAAGCACATGACCGGTCGGCAGTAGTAAATTTGGAGCATGCAGTGGTCAGTAGATTTAGTTCTCGAGGCCACAGAGATAGAGTTCAAAGTTAAACAACTTTAGCCCAGGTGAATAAGCCGTAGTTTTGATGCAGGCGACTTTATAAAGCGACCACTGGCAATTCATATCTATAAAAAATCATACAAATATGTCTCGACCACACACTAATAACGGTTTTTATTGGTAGCCGACACATTGACGATTTTGGGGTCAGGGAAATCTACTTTTTTCAGCAATAACAAAACATTGGGAATTCATATTTTATGTCCTGAATTTGTCATGTTTTTACTTCAAATTGGTAATTGGTTTTCACGATTGGATAAGTATTACAGCAGAAAAAAAATCCCAAAAACTGCTCCATAAAAACATAGATTCTCACTTTACAGGTGAACGGAACCGATTTATGCCTCTAAATTTTCTGCACAGATTAGTCTATACCCCCTTTACAAAATGGTAATTGGATTTTACATAATTATCAATAGTTTTTATTTTAAACGAGAATTCCCGTTCTGGCGCTTACGACTTTTACTTCCAAGCTAGCTCTGGCGTCACTTTGTATGCAGACGGCCCCCCTTCAGTCCGCTTCGGACCATTGTCAGCGTCGGACCTGTGTCAATCGATTTTCCGCGCACTAGTATATAATATCGTCAATATTATCCTCTGAGTAAAGTGTTTAAAATGGGGAAAATTTCTAAAATGAAGATGAAATCTTTGTATATTGAAAAATGTAAAGAAATGGTCAAGAAAAGGTAAGTAAATGTCATACCTATTATATTTTTCACTCGCACTAGGTTTATCAATTATTGTTTTATTTATAAGTTATTATAAATAACTTATAGTTTATTTAGTATTTATTCCTACGCGGTTACCTACAAAATAAAAATCTAACATGAACATTCTAGGAAACAATTGTCCGAACAAAGAAAAAACATGGAGTCGTCTCTGGGTTTAGGCGAAACTGAAACGATGACAAAAGATTCTTTAGAAGGGTAAATATGTATTATTTAGCACACCGAGACTTCATAATAATAATTAGTGTGTGAATGTGACTAGAATTTTATTTTTAGTCCGGTCAAATTAGACCAAAAAATAAGAGTAAAGTTACCTAAATTCCCACAAAGCTGAAAATCGGTAAGATTGTTTGAAATATCATTAAAAACAAAATTTGAAAGTTCCCCATTTTTCCCCTGTAAGGAAATTTTTTTTATTTAAGGTCAAAGGAAAAAAAAATGAGTTTTTCGCGATTTTCAGCAAAACGGTAAGTTTTATCATAAAAATATCTCAGACAAAAATTGTAGATCACAAAATTATCTACAAAAAATTAATTAATACTTTTTTTTCTACGAGCCACCGTTTTTGAGATATAACGATTTAAAAGTTGTAAAAGTTGTAATCGTCATAATATGCATGAGTACGCCACGTATATCATCTCTATATAGTTGTAATATATGTTAAAATATTTTTCTAAAAAGTCGGACTGTTCTGTTCTCCGGCATGTACACATTGTCAAGGCCGGTTGTGCTCTAATATTGAATCACCAACAGTAGAGGATCCGTTTGATTCCAACGAGGCAACATGCGATGCATCGCTATTAACGCAGTTTACATGCACTCAGGATGAAGATGAAGAAGAACAAGAACAAGATGAACAAGAACAAGAAGATCAAGAAGAAGAACAAGAAGAAGATTTTGAAAGTTACGACTCGGACGATTAAATTTCACTACTTTTTTTAACTAAAATTGCTTTTATCTTTTCAATCTCTGCTAATATCCATTATTTTTCAATAGTTTCAAATTAAACAGGATCAAAACTGACCCGTGGAATAGGCCTACTGGGGAAACCACAAAAAAAAACGCGCTAAGTACACCTCATAGGTGGCGAGGAAACGTGTGCATATTATGACGATTACAACTTTTACAACTTTTTGAATCGTTATATCTCAAAAACGGTGGCTCGTAGAAAAAAAAGTATAAATTAATTTTTGTAGATAATTTTATGATCTACAATTTTTGTTTGGTATATTTTTATGATAAAACTTACCGTTTTGCTGAAAATCGCGATAAAACTCATTTTTTTACCTTTGACCTTGAATAAAAAAAATTCCTTACAGGGGAAAGATGGGGAACTTTCAAATTTTGTTTCTAATGATATTTTAAACAATCTTACCGATTTTCAGCTTGGTGGGAATTTAGGTAACTTCGAATGTCTAAATTGACCGGACTATTTGCAGAAGACAAGAAATGTCATCGTCTTATCGATACCTTAATTTGCAGACCTCATAACTCCTCTGGAGCAAATTTTACAGGAGCGACTTAAAACGTTATAATAAATTTTATTTAAGGAAATAAATAAAAACAAAAGTCCCGTTAGAAATTATGCTTTTTATTAATCTAAAAACACTTAAACAAAACTGTGACGCTCACAGTTTTGCTCACGCTCTTTTTTTTTTTGTTTGTTTAAAAAAGCGACTTTTTGTTTTTTTTTATCTTTTATGATGGCTCAATGCTGGGCAAATCCATCACAGTCTTTGGCGAAGTTTACTAATAATAGTATTGTTTAGGACGGCTCCAAGGGATCAGAATACACTTTCATGTTATTTTGAACAAATTACTCCTAAAACAATAGAAAGTTTGTATATTATTACGATATTTTATTACATGACCTGGAATGCTAATAATTTATTCATAACATTATTATAATTATTGTTTTATTTATGTTTCAGACTGAGACGCAATTAGATCAGCAGATTTTCAAATAAATTCAAGAATTAATTATGATCAATTACACGGACTCATTGTTCGATAACAATAATAATAATAGTACATTTTTTTTATAATAATCAGCAGGAAGTTTAAAATACGAAAGCTCCGGTTTCGATGAAATTGTGTTCACACAGCTGTATACAACTCAATATTATCGAGCATTTTTAAAAAAAATAAATTACGCTTACCGCTCGTCGCGACGCGACAACCGCTACTGACAGCACCGCGAAAACCCCTTAGAGCTCTCGTAGATGCGCATCTACGAGATGCATGTGTGAGTGAGCCGTTTCGTGCACACTGTGGTACGTGGTTGCACATAGCAAGGAAAATTGTGCGTCAAATATAATTAATATTTCAGAAGAACCAAAAGACAAAATTCTGATACTGTTGCTGACACTGAAAACTGCTGAAGTTGACGATTTTGCTGACGCAGACGATCGATATTGCTATTGTAGATAGTTCAGATTATGTTATGGCTTTTTCAGAATATTGACTGCAAAATACCCACTATGTCCTCAATAATTGGATAACATATTGAATACTTAAATTATAATCAGTGTCGAAATTTAAATGATAATTATATTAGCAACGAAATTTATTAAACACATGACACCTACTTCTTACTTTTGGTTTTACTTATATTATGTCAGAACAGAATATACCAAAGTCGAATAAGAGTGGAAGCAGTGAATAAAATCAGGCGTTTGTATGTAGGTATATAAGTTTGTATGTAGTAGGTATGTTCACTTTATATGTTCATCACACAATGTTTGACCTGATGCGAAAGACGCAAAAGTTGAAACCGCGACACAGGCGTCGTCAAATAATGTTTTTTATCGATATAGAACCTCCAAAAAATATCAGCTCCCCTATAAAAGTATAAAATATTTAAATGGATATAAAATATAAATAAAGGTAAGACGACTCCATGACGTCTATGTCCCAGCGCCCGATACCAAGCCGCGTCACATGGGGGCGTGGTTCCCGATTTCAAATAATTGTTTATCAATGCGTCACCTTAAAGCTGCCTATAGGTACAGATTTTATATGATTTTATTTGTAGCTGGCATTTAATCTATATTATCTATACTAATATCATAAAGAGGAAAGATTTGATTGTTTTTTGTTTGATTGAATTGAATAGACTTTGAAACTACTGGACCGATTTGAAAAATGCTTTCACAATAAGAATTTTCCCTGATAAACATAGGCTATAGAATATTTTCTAAAAATATAGGGATTCGCATGAAAAATAGATATTTTTAAATACCCGTGCGAAGCCGGGACCGACTGCTAGTGCTATTTACTCTCACTCTTTGTAAAACGTTCAGACGCCATGGCATTGACATCATCTCGTCGCAGAAATACCCCCCCGTCTATTAAGTTTTAAATTAAATAGGGGCTACTGTAAATGCCTCATTTATTTAGGAGTGGTCTAGGGAACACTTCCGCTTATAAAGCGCCGTACCTTTTGTGTACTATTTAGTTATTAAGTCTTTTTATATTTTATATTATGTAAGTCTGTAAGTAATAGTTGATATTGACCCTAGAATAAGTTTCCACCTATAAATAAGTGTTCCTATGATGCCTGAAATAAATGACTTATTATTATAATTATTCTGAATCTAGTTTTCTTTTTTTGCGAATTCCGCTCTTTTAGAAACCTGCCCTTAATTAAATCCACATAGGTCCTTAAGCTGAATCGACAGCAAACTTCTCGATGGCGCTCGGGATGGCAAATGGCAAAACTAAAGTTAAAATAGACTAAACTTGGTTTGTTATAAAATATTTAGAGAGCAAGGTATTTTTACTGTTATTGCATAATACAGGTAGGTATTTTTTCTCAAACACTGCTATATTATTGTACCTATTTAGTTAAAGAAATAAATACTTTGTGTGACGACCTCTATGACGCGGTGGGCGAAGGTCCGCCTGGGACGCAAGAGATTGCGTGTTCGATTCCCGTGCTCGGGACAACTGTTTGTAGGATCTGCAAATATTTATTCAGGGTGTTCTGGTCGTTTCCTATGTATGATAAAAAATTGTTTCGGTTTTATAATAAACTAGCTTTTGCCTGCGACTTCGTCCGCGTTAAAGTAAAATTGGTGCGAATATTGGTTTCTAACGATTTTAATTTTGTTATAATTATAACATATTAAACCTAAGTAAAAAAAATATGCATGCCCCAAATGATAGTACCATCTTTGGCGCTCATTAGGGGAGGCCTTTGTCCAGCAGTGGACTATTATAGGCTGGTGATGATGATGATGATGAAAAAAAATAAGATTCGTTTATATACGCAATATAAACGAATCTAACCAGTAGGCCAAGCACGGGGATTGTTCTCTAGGGTAGGATAGACAATAATGGCATCGCATCGCCATACATTGCGTACATTATTGAAGTTGAAGAAATTACGTAATTTCAAATATTTACGCATGAGATGACAAAGTGACGTAATTTTTGTCTATTCTACCTTAGACAAGAAAGCAGGTGCTATTATAAAAAAAAATCCGTTGCGTAGTTTTAAAGATCTAACTATAACAACCTTCCTAAACTTGCTTCATTTTTAGAATGGAACTACGCGAGTAAAATTAACAAGAATCTTTGTACAGAGATCTGTCTAAAAGGGTTGCTTTAATAAGTAATGAGAGCAAATAGCTTTCTTCATAACATCAACAACAACAACAACAACATCAGCCTATATCAGTCCACTGCTGGACATAGGCCTCCCCTAATGTGCGCCAAAGATGGCGTTATTTAATCTGGGGGTTATTGCCCATAATCCCCACGCTGGGCATGCGGGTTGGGGATCGCAGTTCGGGAGTAGTTCTGCAGAGGGCGCTGCTGCCCGCCCCCCGGTGTGTCTCCCTTAGTCGCCTCTTACGGCATCCACGGGAAGAGTGGGAGTGGTGAAATTCTATGCCGGCACCACACGGCCCTACATAACATCAACACTGTTGTTTAGATTCATATTAAATGTTTTTTCAGTTCAATGTTACAAGCATCAGTACATAGGACATACACAACAGACAGACAGCGGGAAGCGACTTTGTTTTATTCTACGTAGTGAAGTGGGAGATTGTTTTGTAAACAATATAAAAAAGTCCAATTAAATAAAAAAAAACAAATTAGGACTAGTATTACAATTGAGCTCAATTCAGACAGTCAATATAATATAATAATAATACGAGTAAAAGAGGGTTCGTGGCTTAGGCCCCCAGTGGTCGACGCACCTGTGGTTGACGCCCCCGATTCTATTAATTGTATTATTATTATTATTTGCACTTTTGCACTTAGTACAGTAAATGCCAAAAGTGTATCTTACATACCGTTTTAGAGATTTTTTTTTAGATAGTTTTAAGTAATTGTACTTTACCAATAAAATACTTCTGTCTTTAATCCTACTAATGTTATAACTGCAAAAGTTTGAAAGTAGGGATAGATGTAGAGATGAAAGATGAGATGAATGTTTGTTACTCTTTCACGTAAAAACTACTGAATGGATTTTTGCGATTGGTCTGTTGCGTGACGTTGGTAAACGGCCTGACGGTTACTTGTCCTTTAGACATTTAGATATTTTATTTATTGAAGATTAACAACGTACTGGCCTCTAAAACAGAATTTGAACAGAAGGCTACGTTCCAAACATCCTGACATGCGGCGCACGCAGCAATCAAATTTTCGTTGACAGATTTAGCAGAAGAATATGGTTTTGGTTTTCCGTGTAAAATATTTTTTTAATGTAATCTTTTCATTGATAAATCCAAACATTATGTTCACGGTTTTGAACTGAACACTTTCGAACTTGAAAACTGATATTAAAGTTTAGTGTGCCATCTCACAATGTCGAGCGAAGGTACTTCGCAAGGGCTGGTGCGAAGTAATTATGAAATGGTAAAAAATAGACTAGGGGGAAAAACATTGCTACATGCTGGATTTGCGTATAATTTTCATAGAAATAATAAACACGATAGTGTGTGGACATGTGTAAATAAAAGACATGGCCGATGTGGTGGTTTAGTGAAGTTAACTAATGAAAGCGATAATGTTCAGATGCAAAAAGGGCATAAGCCTGAGTGTAAGCCGGATTTATTAAAAAACGAGATAAAAGTTGTTATGAACGATTTAAAACAAGAAGTTACAACAAATTTTAGTCCTATACAGAAAATGTTTGAAGTGAAAACTGCAAGATTACAGAATAAAGGGCACAGTGAGAAAATTCCAATCTACAACAATGTTAAAAAAGCAATCTACAGAAGTCGTAATACATCCCTGAATGTAAAAAAAACAAGATTTACGGATCCAGCTGAAGTTGTTATACCTGAGATTTTTAGAAAACACATGTTAGTCGATTATAATGAGGATGGTAACAGGATCATCATCTTTGTATCAGAAAAAGCTTTGGAAGATATTAAAAATGTACACCACTTCTTTTGTGACGGTACATTTGATTGCTGCCCCTGTCCATTCAAACAGATTTATACGATACATGGAGATATAGGAGACAATACAGATGACACCAATATTGTGCCAATATTTTACGCGCTACTGGTCACTAAAGAAAGAAAGACATATGAGATAATGTTCAGAAAAATTAAAGAAGCTTTGATAGAATTCAAGCCCTTAAAATTCACTCTGGATTTCGAAATATCAGCAATGGTCGCAATAACTAACGAATTTCCCAATGCTGAAATTCATGGATGTTTTGTACATTTTCAAAATGCCATATACAGGCGGGCAAAGTCTCTTCGTTTATTAGATCATGAAGAGACCACGCAGTACGTTAAACTGTGCATCTGCTTAGCCTATCTTCCTGAAGAAGACATTGAAGACGGATGGCTTTCCATAATGGAAAACAGGTAATATAAGTATTTACGCTTCAAAACTTGTACATTCCTGGTATTTTTACATTTGCAGACCAATTTGATCCAAGACTTTCATTTCAGTATTCCAGACGAACAAATAACAAAGTTCAATGATTATTTTGTTGAGCAGTGGCTTGAACCCACGGAAAAAATTGCTAAGTGGTGTTGTTATAAAGAAAAACATAGGACTACAAATTTAGTAGAGGCTTGGAATCATCGACTTACGCGCCACCTGGGGAAGAACCCATCTTTATTATCATTTTTGGAAATGATAACGATTGATATTTCTACCTACGGCACGGCACAAGCAAGGCAATATATTTATTTTAAAATCGCAATTATATTTATTGGTAAAATAATGCAACTATTATAGATAATATCTTATTTCAGACTGAAAGCTAAAAACATTCCTGTTAGCAGGCGAAAAAACGCGTCAAGAAAGAATGCAAAAATGATTGCCAATTTGACTGAGCAGTATAAAAATAAAAAAATTACTACGATCATGTTTTTAGAACAAATCTGCCCATATGTGGAAATCCGAGCAAAAAAGTAATAGCTACCCAACTAGCAAGGGAATCCTATAATAGAATACAATAGGTGAAATTAGACTTATAAAGCTTAAATTAGACTTATAAAGCTTTTAATGGCTTTTCTCAAGTATACTTTGCTTATAATAGCAAGCATTCTTACTCTCCAGAGCAAATTTACTAATAAAACTGCCTTGTAGTTTACTACTATACTATATTATAGGATAATTACAAGACATATAATCTCATAAGTGTATTGACAAAGTCTTAATAGTCCTGCGAAAATTATAGTCTTATAAAAGCTTTGTGTAAGATTTCCAAGACTTATAAAATACTTAGCTGAGATCATTATAGGTATGAGGCGATGTAGTCTTATTAAAGACGCTTATAAGATTTTTTTGAGAGTAAATAATCTTTTAAAGAAAAAAAAAACAGTTTAACAAGTCGTTCGATTTGAGATACTTACTGTAAATTATTATTTATCATAGATTAGAAGCGTTTTAAACAAAATGGAGGTTACTGAAGAACTGTACATAAAAGACAGGCAGAATCGGTAACGCAAAAGCGATCGTCTCAAGCAAGTTCTGAAAAAGCAGAAACCAGTAATTTATTAGAATGTTCCGTACATTCCGAATGTGGTATCCTTATTACCCTAATTGCATACCTACGTTGTGAAATAAAACAGATCATTATCCTGTACTGTATTTTTTGTACAAGAATCTCTCTCTTTAATCATACTTACATAACTATAAGTTGCACATACACATATTTACGTCAAAAATGTGTAGCTATTGCAGGTTTTCAAATATTAATCGAGGAACTCTAATTTGATTCAACATGGTGGTTAGGTAATCTTAACTAAGAGTAAATCAAGCGTAGTTTTACCTATTACAGTCTTATAAATGTCTTGATAAAGAGCTATTTTTGAAACATGGCGAATGATCAAAAAACAATTATGAAGTGCTTGATAATATTTTTTCACTAACAGGCTTGACATTCAATTTATGTAAGCGCGTAAGAAAATTAGCGCAAACACTGTACACTTATACATTAAAAATAGATTTGCCATACAAAATTGCATTCGTACTTAATTCTAGATAAGCATTTTTCATTCAAATATTATCAAAGAAAATAATGATAAAATAAATTAGTGTTTATTAAACACTGCAAATACATATTAACAAAACGAACTAGAAGTAGATAACAAAAGGAATACTGCTACCAGTAGTAATCTTCTCTAAGGCAATTATAGGGAGTTCAAGTCCCTCCAAATACTAGCGCAAGGCAATAATTAGACTTAGCATGCTGTAAGCTCATAACAAGAACTTGTGCTCCAATAAATGCGCCCAAATCCAGCTTTGTAGTTTACTACTAGAATGTTATAGGAGTGTTGAAATGTAGTCTTGAAGACTGTTATAGGATCTATTTTGCTACTTGGGTAATTATTAACGAAGTAAATAAGATGATTTTGGTTGTTTTCTGTTGTTAGTAGACAATTTTAGTTCATGTGTCTTTATTTATATTTTTCATAGTAGATTATTTTTAATAATTATTATTAAAAAGTTTAAAATTACAAGTTTGTTTGTTTAGATGTTTGTCCGTCTAAAACTACTGAACGGATTTTGATGAAATTTGGTATACAGACAGGGTATGAGCTGACTTGGGTTGAATGCTCCCTTGGGAATATTCCACGCGGGCAAAACCGCGGGTACAAGCTAGTACAAAATAAAAACATTTCTAATAAAAATAGTTATGGTTATGATATAATATATTAAAAGCTTATGCCTTTTATGCCTGCAAGTACATTTGATAAAAAAAATATTCGGATTAAAATAAACTGACCGGGGGCGTCGACCACAGGTGCGTCCACCACTGGGGGCCTAAGCCACGAACCCGTAAAAGATCCTGGTTCATTTGTCTTCGTAAATTTTTTAGACTTACTTTTGGACATTAACTTTACAAAGGTGTTATACCTATCGGTTTAACCCAATTAGCCGATACCTAAAATGAAGACAATTGCATCAACGGATTTTGATGACTCCGCGAGATTGCGACACGACACCGGAGTTTCGCCCCGCGCCGCGTCGCATCGCCAATTCGGTTCACAAATCGAACCGGTCAATACTATAGATTAAATAGATTATAAAAACCATTGTAGCCGATATTAAATTGATATTCAAAACTCGGTGTTTTTTGGGAAACCCAGGCGTCGCGCGTCGTTTCTTTTAATTAAGGTGTTACAGTTTTGACATCACAGCTTGACCAGCAGTTAGTGAGTGAACCTTTTGATTGACCGCAAGGTACCTTTGGATAACAATTGTATTGATTTAACCTTGGAAACTGAACAATATAATATTGTTTTAACACTGAAGTAAATTATACGTTATACTTATAAATAACTATAATATTACTGATTTGGAAAGTAGTGTTGATTTGTATCAGTAGGTAGGTGTAGGTTCCAACAGTCTGCAGCTGCAGATAGCTAAACTGTTTCATGATATTATGTTGTATGTATGCAATTTTCTCAAAACCTTAAGGTGCTGTTCGAGGGAGGTTTTCGGTTTTCAACTCTCCAGTTTTAAAAACCTCTAATTTAAATAACGATTTTGAATTACACCTTTAAAAACCAACGGCATAAATTATTCAGTTTCCCATTAATCTACAGAACCCTAAAAAATTAAATAATGAACCATAAAAGAGTTTCCCTCGCAAACATTCAAAACCATCTCATGTAAACAAAGTATCTAATTTACAAGCGAAATTTTTCACAAAAACCCAAAAACAGTACAAAAACATGATATACGGTTAGCTATCTCAACTAGGACCATAAATAAGCAAATACACGGTGTGTGGGTTCGGTCCAGCCACCTCTCGCACCTTTTATCTCAAACAAATTGTAGGTACAACAATCGTTCACAAAATAATTCTATGATCATTAGCCTCCGCATTTTTCGGACTAAAATATCAGTATTTGTTGTTGTCAACATACTTTTTTACAATTTAACGCGTAAAGCGAGTATTGACGTATTCACAACCAGAAGAACATGAAGATAGGCATGTGCGTCGCGGGCCAATGGAAGTCTTAATGTTTTAGTGAATAGTCGGGTTGGCACGTTGCAGCCGTGTACCTTTTGTTCGCTTACATTACGGTGTGTACCCCAGGGCGCCGTAAGAACTAGGATGGAGAACCACAAACAACATAGAGAATTAAACGTAACAAGTCCGTAGTTCTAAGAAATACTGAACTACCCGCATTTCACCATATCCACGTAAATTAAGTGCGCAATAACCGCAAGTATCAATTAGTGAAAGGTAAAAATAGTACATCATACATCATCAGCCTTTAATAGTCACTGCTGGATATAGGCCTGCCCTAATGGCCCATAGGCCCATGACATTATTCATCATTTGGGGGTTATTGCCCATAATCTCCACGCTGGGCATGCGGGTTAGGGATCGCAGTTCGGTGGAGCTGTTCTGCAAAGGGCGCTGCTGCCCGCCCCCCAGTGTGTCTGCCTTAGTTGCCTCTTACGACACCCACGGGAAGAGTGGAGTGGTGAAATTCTATGCCGGCATCCCACGGCTATGAAACTAAATATTTTTTTCTAGAAATATTGCTTCTGTTCTGTTTGTTATCTGGCGCAGCCATCGAGTACGTATCTAGGGCGCAGCGCATCAACTTTGTCGAGAGCGAGGCAAAGCAGCCAACCTCTTGGGTACATTTCCAACTGCTATTGATCATTTGAGCTACTTATAGATTATTACTTATAGATATAGATATTTTCACCCTCAAACTATTGGCCAAACGCTGTCTAGTGACTAAATAAGTTACCTTCAACCCTATACCAATGTATTAAAAAGTACTCTTATATTTATTGAAAATATTCTTTAATCTTTTTAGTAATTTAAGTGCCAACGTCTATAGTATTTCTTCATGTCCAGTCCATCCCAAAGTTGCCAGGAAGAGATCGCTCATAGCTATTAGGCCGCCCTTTATACTTCCTCCTATAATAAAGTATTTTCCATCTATCTATGTAGAGACTGCGAAGTCCAAGTTGATGCTCGAATAAAAAGTGATTCAATTTCGTTCAGTGTTTGGGAACCGTTAAATTAGAGCCTAAAAGCAAACCGTACATACAAAGCAACCGCGCTCTAGTCGAGATTACAACGGAAGAGTGGGAAAGTTGCGACGCGACTTATTGGCGATACTATTTTTAGCTTACCTTAGTTAGTCATCTCAATTGTTTCAATTGTAAATATTAGTTCTCTTGTTCTGTTATTTATTTATTTTTATTTTTTATTTCTTTGTTAACAAAATCACTAAACATGGTTTCATAATAATAGATTCGTTAACCCGCTAACGTTTATAAATGTTTTCGTAAAACTACAAAAGAATTTAAAGTAATACTTGTAGATATGTTCGTATTTATTTTGTGTTTGAGCTTATCAATAAGTGGGTCTCACTGTGGCATAGATCCCTTAATGGATGAACGATTGAATGGATTTTCTGAATAATTAATATAAGCTTTCAGAGAAGAATTCTTCCACTTGTGAACAAAAAATGTTATTGGAAAGAAAATCGATAACAACTTATTTTATGTAAATTTACTGTATGAAATTTGAGTTGAATTAGAGCTTCTTTTATAAGTTAAAGTAAGTCATTGAAATCTGAAACTATTAGGACTTAGGACCATCTTCTGATAAGCGCTATTGGGTCCTATTCAGCATCTCAGCAGTCTTTTGCAAAATCATCATCCCACCGGACTACACGATAGAGAGGGACAAATATTCTAACTCTTAATTTTTATATTGCACGATAAAATGTACAAAAAAATATTTAGGTATATTGTAACGGCAATAGGAGAGCTCAACCCTAAGAAGAATTCTCTTCCTGCACACAGTTAAGTTTCTGTGCTTTTTTACAAGATATTATTACATAATATTATTGTATCTTGTAAAAACGCACAAACAACATAACAAATCATGTAGGTAAAGTATTCCTGAGTGGAGAACATTATCCATTTATAACTTTCAACCTTCAAAAATCGAGTCGAAACTACCATTAGAAAAAGATTAGCGACAAATAGTCGCGTCTGAAATATTTCCCTCCGAGAGTCTCGGGCTGGCTCACGCATGACCGGCGCCTACAAATCCTTTGGCGATTAAGTGCAGCGGCCACCGCAACGCGAATGATTGCACACGTGAACGCAGACGTGCGCCAATGAATCAGGTTACCTAGCCTTTAGTATCATAGGATTTTGCTCAGGTGCTATTTGTACAATTCATACGATCTGATCCACTGATTGTCAGTTGCTCTTGAGCGATAAGACCGTCCAGTGTCGCCTATTCTTATTTTATTCCTTTGATATATATACTATTTCCTATTCCTAGAGGTCCATGATTCTTTTGTTTCGTATTTCCCAAGAGGTCCAAGAAAAATATTTCAACATCAAACATAAAATAGCCTATAAAAGTCCACTGCTGGACATAGGCCTCCCCTAATGAGCGCCATAGATGGCTCTATCATTTGGGGGTTATTGCCCATAATCCCCATGCCGGTCATTACTTAAGTGTGCAATAAAGGATTAATTATTATTAGATAGATATAACACAAAGAAAGAAAACATTACAAACAGACGTGCTTAAAGTGAACAAAGTAGGCGGCGTTATCTCTATGATCGATCTCTCCCAGGCAACCTGGGGATGAACTGGACATAAAGGAACAAAATGTTCCACTAATACAATAATGAAAGTCAATGTAGAATTTTTGTAAGCAAACCATCAGACAAATAACTAAAACTCACTTGCTTTGCGTTCACTTACAGATATCATTGTAAACAAAATATTTATTGAAGGGTTGATCTCAAATCAAAATGTTAAATTACGTATAAAAAGACACGGCAACAGAGTGAATAACAGGCTCGGTATGGACGGTTTGTTGTTTTAGGGGTTCATTAGGGCAGGCCTTTGTCCAGCAGTGGACTCAGTGGTGGACATATAATTAGAAACACTACCCACGGAACTTAACTTATACAAGATATTTGACCTTAATACTTTTTATTTCGAAATGAAACCACAAATAGCATAAAATATGTTCAATAACTAACCATTTATTTAAAAAAACAACAAAATATCAACTAAACAAGTAAAATTTTATATTACATTTCATACAAACAACTAAATGAGTTTTAAAGTACTAACAGTAATGGACAACTAATTAGAAACAATACAAAAAAAAAATAAAAGATTAATCATATTTTATAGGTTTAATTATTTAGAATTATATAATTTAGGTAATAGATACTATGTATAGGCTACTAAAACTTATAATTAATATTTTGTTACGTATCCTTTATTATCAATTACAGCTCTACAACGACGTGGCATTGATTCAAGCAATTTCATACATTTTTCTAGTGGGATTGAATTCCATGCTTATACAAAAGCTTCGTAGATTTCGTTGTGACTGGAGTTACGTTTGTTTGAGACTTTCTTTTTTACGACATGCCATAGATTTTCTACGGGATTTAAATCAGGGCTATTTGCAGGCCAGTCTAAGACGGAAATACGCTGTTCCCTAAGAAAATATTTTACTCTGTTGGCAGTGTGTTTAGTGTCATTATCATGCTAAAAGATCCAGGTTACAGGCAAATTGTCGTCAGAGTAGGGGATCATTGTCTCTTCTTAGATATTTTTGTACTGCAGTTGATCCATTGTACCTTCAATCTTACGAACGGGTCCAACTCCACATCCAGAAAAACATCCCCATACCTTGATATTGCCGCCTCCGTACTTGACTATGCTTCTAGTGTATTTATACTTAAAAGCATGGTTCATTGGACGTCTAACGTAGCGCTTTCCGTCAGAATTTACAACAGCATTGAAAACTTTCTTTACCGAACATTTTAAATGATTAGCTATTCTCTTGTACGTCCATTCTTGGCCAATGTGCAAATTAACAATTATTTGCCTAGTTGACGCGTCACAACTTTTATTTTTGCCCATTTCGAACAAAAACTTGTAAACGGATTTTCAATTTGATGGTCAATTGCCGCCAAAACGATAGAAAATAGCTAAGAAAAAAGTTTTATTATTTCAATTTCAAAAATTGAATGCGCCGTGGATGCTTTTCTAAAGTGTTTCTAATTAGGCGTCCAAGAGGCCAGTAACAGAAAATAAGCTATGTTTGCTTTAAACTCATTTTATGATTAAGTTAAGGTAGTTTTGTTTTTTTAATGTATTCTATGAGTATTCTAAATTGAGTGGCTATATTGTAGTGGCTATATTAAAAAAATAATTTATACATTTTTCTAGAATGGATGACATGGACTTCAAACTTTCATAATTCATATGAAGTGTTTCCAATTATATGACCACCACTGTATAGGCTGACGATGTGATTGAAGGTTTGTTTACAAACATTCCACATCGAGTTTGGCTGAGGTATAGTTTCAGCGCTTCGTGGGAGCAAAGAAATCTGCTACTTTTACTTTTAAATTATTATAATTGGTATTGTGTTATTGTAGAATTTTTATTGTTTTGTATTATTGCATGCTAGACTTTAGCCAGACATGAGCACATTTGTATTAATTTTATACCACCTGTACGAGTATACCATGTTTAATGCAAATAAATATATGAATCTATGAATTTATCTTTATACATTACTAGCGGTCCGCCCCGGCTTCGCACGGGTATTAAACAAAAATTTCAGAAATTATACACACTAAAACGATGGGTTTCACAGTTTTCATACGGATCTTTACTTTTTTTAACAGCATTGGGGTTTTTGACATTGACTCGACACTCCATAACTGACACTGGCCGTAGAGAAAAAGCAAGCACCGTGCGTATATATTCAACCTCCTTTTCTATTCTGACGCGCCATAATAGAAAAAAAGGTTGAATATACAGCGCACGGTTCAATTATTGAATTTTTCATGCGGATCCCTAACTTTTTTGAAAATATTATATAGCCTATGTTTATCACGGAAAATTCAGGATTCTAATGGTGAAAGAATTTTTCAAATCGGTCCAGTAGTTTCGGAGCCTATTCAATTCAAACAAACAAACAAACATACAAACAAACAAACAATCAAATCTTTCCTCTTTATAATATTATATTAGTATAGATATGGCGATAGATAATCTCTAGGATGATGATTGAATGTCAACTAATTTGTCGTTGTTATTTCCTTTAAATATGTAATCATGTTCTATTGCCCACGCCATTACTTGCGCGTCTTCAACTGTGACGTTGTTCGTCGGCCAAAGGGCAAAATCAAAGGGCTGGTGATATTTATGTATGTTTTCTAAAGACGTCCACGTATTTTTGAGTCCTGTGAGAATCACCCACAGCCACACGGCAATGTATTGGTCAATTTCAATAACACGCAATACAAACATAGACCAAGTCTGTGTAATAATATTGACACGAAATAGAATTTATCCAAATACTGGATGCATTGTAGCAGCACCATTCAAAATACAAACGTTACGAGATTCCCAATTTCCCAGCTATTTCCCACGCTAAACCACGTCAAAATTTAAAAGCAAATAAATTGACCCGCTACGCTAGTGATGTGCTATACTAGTGTTGTACCTACATAAGTAGTGACGTACCAATGTATCGATGGCCGCTCGACACAGCATAAATAAACCATAAAGCTGTGAGATGTAATTATAAATAGAGCTATTTAGTTAAGGACTGTATGAACTGTAAGCCGGTTTGAGGGTGAACACGAATGGGTAATCAGGACTGTATATAAGTTACCTCCGTCTAGCCCTTAGGGCCGTGCCATATGCTACTCAAGGAAATTAGATGTACTATTCATTAAACAATTTTTAGAACTCTCATAGACAGATAAGGGATAATGTTGGCGGCCAGTATATAATGACAACCCATACTACTTATATAATTGTTTCTTATAAATTATTCGTCTGGGAAGTAGAGGTGTAGTCCCTTTTTAAGAAGGCGTATTAAAGTTCCTTAGTCTAGATATTTAAAGGATCCTAAATTTATAAGGAAGAACCTAGGCAGAATGAAAAAAAATCCTATTTCAAAAGACCGGCTGCAGTTGACGAAATTTGCGACTGCAAAGGTAAACTTGAATTCCATCGAGGTCTGCAGATATATCGATCTGACGTATTATAATTATTTTTTCAAATATTTATTAATAAACAAAATAACAGTGAAATAACCAAATTAGAACATTTTTACAATTGAAACAACTGAGCCAACAGCAGACGTGTTACAAATTGTACCTCTCGTGTCCTGATACGCCGCACCTGCCTGTACAGGTGATGGTGAAAATGGAATGTTTTAATTGTGTTTCACAGCAGTAGTTTTTAAATGCATTTCTGTTAAACTTTAAAACTGACTCCAACAAGGTACAAAGACCCAGGTCTAGTAGGCTTAGCTAGGTCTATGTAAACTTTGTCTGGGAAGTAAACATGCCAATTTTCTGTCGAGCTTATGATTGGTTATATGTTTTGGGTTTGATTCCCGACGAAAATTACTTGGATTTCAAACCGTAAATCGTGTTTATGATCATGATATTAAATAGTAAAGAAAAATTTCTCCTACTGCGTAGCTTCTTTAAAAGTCTGGATTAATTCCGAAAACCGTGTTTAGTTTTTCGGAATTAATCCAGACTTATAAAGAAGCTACGCAGTAAGAGAAATTTTTCTTTACTAAGTACTACGTAAGATTATAAAGAGGGAAGATTTGATTGTTTTGATTGATTGAGGCTTCGAAACTACTGGACCCTGATCTCTGACGAACATAGGCTATAATTTTTTTTTCAAAAAAGTTAGGTTACCTTATAAAAACTTTTATAATGTAACCCAATGTGTGTGTGCAAAAATTTATAATTTTTAAAATGTGTATTAAGTACCCGTGCGAAGTCAGCCGTTAGTTCTTAGATAAGTCTATTGAAACCTGTAAAAATCCCCTCCCCCATCTAAACTCCGTCCTGTATCCGCATCCGCGTATGAAATACAGTGGTGAGTGAACACTACCTAGCGCTCGCCTGCAGTGATGCAATCGATCGCCTCATTACGCACATAATCGCCTGCATTTACCATTAAGCGCTGTGTGTGCCTTTTCCCAGGTTCAGGTCATGCGCTACATTATATATCCATAAGTACTAAAGTTATAAAACCGAAAGTTAATGATATTTGCCAAGTAAATATATAAAAAGAAATATTATTTATTGGACACGATCACTTCTTTTCGAAGAAAGAAAAGAAATGACCCTTTATAGCTGCTTTTTAGCCCTGACCAATGTCTGTCCAATGATGGTCAACAGTATACTATATTATGATACTTGCATCACAGAAATAAAGATAACTATATATATATATACTATATTATGATACTTGCATCAAAGATAATAAAGATTTTTTTTGCACACATATGGGTCACAATGAAATTTGTTGATGGATGGAAAAGTTCCGTACATGTAGGTATTACTAGAAAAATCAACGGAACTAATGTTAAAATCTAGTGATAAAGTAAAAAGTAACATGTTAAATTAGCATTATATCTCAGAAAAAACAATCGTTTGTAGGTACCTAATCAGCCAAATATAAATTTTATTCAAAATCAATAATCTATTTTAAGTTAATAAAATATTTCCAGGGGATTTTCATATATTTACAGATTATGCCAATTTTCTCACGCTTTGGGAATTGAACCCGCAGAAGGTTGCTTCTGCGGATTTCGTCCATTACGCCACAGAGGTATCTCGTGAATATCGTCAGGTTTACTTTGCAAGGTGAACTAGAGCCGAGAAGTAAATTGCAAATCAATACCATCCGTCCATACTAATATTGTGAATGCGAAAGTACTCGTATCTTGGTCTGTTTGTTTATGTTTCAGAACGAAAGGCTGAGAGGATCATAAAGAATTTTAGCACGAAGATAGTTTCTATCTTTAGGAATTGTAAGTATGAAAACTTTAGTAACATAGAAAAAATAATTAAGTAAATAAATAAATAATTCCGGACAATCCACACAGCATCATCTAGCCCCAAGCTAAGCAGAGCTTGTGTTATGGGTACTAAAGATGACAATATTAATACTTATATAGATATTTTTTATTATACATAGAAAACGACCAGAACGCCCTGAACAAATACCTGCAGATCGCACAAATATTTGTCCCGTGGCGGGAATCGAACCCGCAACCTCCTGCGTTGCAGGCGGACCTTCGCCCACCGCGCCACAGAAGTCGTCGAGGAAAAGAAACAAATAATTAAGCAAAAGAAACAAATGTGAACGATTAGTAAGTATTGGCAAATAAAACAGTTGAGCAAACAGACTTGTAAAAAATGTAGGGGTCGAAATCGTCCGTAACAAGCTAGCTGCATTGTCATTCATGAAATTATATTGTAATTAAGAACTTACAATATAATTTAAAAAATATAGTAAATTGTGAGTTCCAATAGCGATAGGTCAACTAGTCTTTTAGATTTTTTTTATGGATAAAAAAACCTACCCAAAATCCCACATCCAAAAACACCTTCAAATCACCCGTTAAAACTTCCGGAAAAAAATATTACTTCGAAACTCGACCCAACCAAGTCATTTCGAGAAACCACTTGGCTTTTCATCCGTTTTCATCCGGATGGCAAATCAGTAAGTTTTGTTAGCGTTCGACAGATGTCGCCCCCGATGGGTCCCGAGATAGGAGGCCGGGATTTGTGGCCTATTAAGTGGTGCCGGTTCGGCCTGGCTACATACAAAAGTAGTTTGTGAAGTTCAAAGAATTTAACACTGCTTAGAAAACAAAAGAACACTATCACATGTCGTGAGAAACACAGACGGTGTTTGCGTGTCACGGCTACATTTCTTCGATGGATCTATTTGTACACCATACCAATCATAAAAGCAAGAGGACATTGCAGAAGTCTTTTAGTAAATAAATCACACAAAAGTACGTCGTAGCAAGAACCCGAAACACGAACGTTGCGGTCCACACCAACTATGACTGAGGTGGGTATTAAACCTAATTTGAACCCTATTTGTGCACACAAATCAAAAAACAAAGGACATTGCAGAAATATTTCATACAAAACTAAGTCGTGGCACACGAACGCCGCCGCGGTCCGCACTGAGGTGGGCGAACCTATTTGAGCCTCGCACTTTCGAGAACGTATCTTTTCTCTTATAAATTAAATCGATGCTAGGTCTCTGACTTACCTAGGTACCTCATGAGCGTCATATTACCGTTTTGTGCATCCGTTATAGGTACTTTAAATCCCAGAAAACGAGAAAAAAGTATGTAACTTTATCAATTTTCAAAAATAATGTCCATATTTAATAACTTTGATTTGATATCTCACTCAATAAAATACCCCTCCCACCTTCGAAAATTAGTTTTTTGACCGTTCAAAAATACGTTTGTATGCTGCTACCGCCAAGAAGTCCATCTTTTATAGTGTCCCTCAGGGGTTGCTTTATGAGGCTGTTATGAGGCGCCGCGTTATGAATGTAGCGATTTGTATGTCGTTACTCTGATCTATTGGATCATATGGAAACTAAATTAAACTTGTGTCTACTGAATAATGTTTTAAAAATTATATCAAATGCTACCTAGGAAGGTATAACACAAGCTCAGCTAGATGATGCTGTGGATTGTCCAGTATTATTTAGAATTTCAGTATTTATTAAGCCAAAGATAGGAACGTAAGGTCCGTAGATTTAACGCGTAATTTTTGCACGGCTATGGAATGCAAGAAACGGATGTACAAACTTCAAAAAGGTGGTAGGCAACATCCCTGTTCCAAATACAAAAAAATACTGTTCGAAAATAGAAACAAATTGAAAGAGGTTGCACCAATGCTCTGGGGTGGGAAAGGCTGGTAAGAAGGTCCTTGATTTAGTTGTGTGATTTTTAAAATAGTTTTATAGTTTCGAGACAGCTCAATAAATTAAAGGATAGGGATCGCTCCACGTTACTAGGAAAGTATTTGCCATTTAGTCATGCAAAGTCCCAAACACACCACCAGTGACTTAAATACAATAAAAACATTGCGTGTACGCGTAGCCGTTAACGTTGTCGATGGAAATTGTCGATAAAATCGCTGCTAAAATATGAATGGTTTATCGATAAATGCTGCCAGCTTGTGACAGATTTTGGTGCGCACAAGGACTATTTATTAATCCTGATTTAATCCTGGTACTTTAGTATTTTTTTGAATATCTACTTAATTTGTGGGGAACATGAAGACTTGACTCGGTAGGGATAAGAAATCGAATGGAAGAAAAATAAAAATAAAAATAGCAGATTCGATGATGAGAACTTTAGAAATTGACAGTCCCTTACTATTTTCTACACATGACTTAATGCGATTTTATTCATGTAAGTAAAATATTAGGGTGTCGAAATAGTGCAGTTGGCAACCCAATATCTGCCGATACGGTTATGTTACTACTCCCGCAATTACTGTGGTTATGTTTATCAAGTAGATCGGCCTCTCTCACTTAAATCAGTTTCATGTGAAATAAATTTTAACGCTGTCAGAAGATTAAATTTTTTATCAGACACGTAAAGGTGACTTTTATTTGAATAAGTAGGTTAAAATTGATTTCCATCTCTGTTTAGGTTGCCAATAAAGCGTAGCAACAAGTATATTTAGACACGGTGTCAACTTTGTATATAAATGGTATAATCGACATGTATTGTCATATTAATAGAATGTCCCGACACTAGCCCATTTGAAAACAATCCATTTCTCGATCTGTCAGTGTCACTTTATAGTTTTTATTACAGTTCTTCAAGAAGTCAAGCCAAGCTTATATCAACTATTGTAAGCAAATTCTGAAAGTCTTCAGTTTCTACTGAGGTCGAATAATTGTTATAAATTATCAAATTATTTTAAAATTAAAATTTATAGCTACATTGTTTTAATGACAGCGGCGTATTAAAAATGGCAAATATAAAAATCTTAAACAAGAAAGAGAATAAAAGTAAGATACAAAATCATCAAGTATAAGTACTCCGAGAATTGAACCTGCTACCTCTTGTGTCTGTTACAAACCCTTTGCACTTCGAAAGCCGTAAATTTTGATTAAATGTCAGCTAATTCGCAAACCTTGCTTCCTGTTTCCACTAATAGAAGTAAAATCCCGACTTTGCTTATCACATCCCATCTGCTTTTACCCAGCCTTATGCATACGGTTAAGTACCTTGGTTCAAGACACGACTAACACCCTATGTTCTTCAGAAGTACCTAACCTAGAAATTGGTATACATGTTTTGGCTCTTTTTTTTTTTGTTAGAAAAGTTAGAATATCCTCTGTACCAACAAGTGCATCTCTTGTGCATTTATAACAAATCTAAAAAGTCAAACTAGAAATTTATTGAATATATAAGAACTTATCAGAAGGCTTGAACGTAAAAGATATTTTAGTATTCTTTTCCTAAATACTATTTTTCTAAAGGCGCGCAAGATGCGTAAAAGAACTCGAATATATCGTTATAGTGAAAAAGCCAAATTAAAAATGAAAATCTTTATTAAAATTTTAAGATAATGTCTTAAGTTAGTAAACTATTCTGAATTAGGTGGTTAGAGATTTACGTTAAGACTACGAAATTTACGTAATACAAAGGGGTAGATGTAAATGACGTAACGTGAACATCTCGCCCGAGTCGCAGGTAGGTACCTGTCGAGCGGGTTCACTTTCCCCACCCCTACGGATAAATAATAAGCCTTATTATTTATTATTAGCCTTCCCCCGATAGCGTGAAGATATCACGCCTGAGACTCTAACCACGAATCAAAGCGTACAGTATCCACTCCACGTGTTTCGTATTCGTTTCTTCCGTAACTTACGGAGCGCCATTACGGGTAACTGCTAATAGGGTAGTTATTTAAACACCCAGTACCTAGTTATTTAAGACATGTGATGTAACTAATATCTAGGTCCCATAAAAATCTTTAAAAATCCCTTCCATTCGCTTTCAGTGTGCCAAAATAAAGGGATTTTTTTAGGACTACTAAGGGAAGTCTGAAACCGTTCTGGTGAGAGTTCTTCGTCTGAAAAGTTATCGAAAAGTCATATTAGGAGTAACGTGCTCGAGTTTGAAAACATTAAGTTCTGCACTTAAAAACAACGAAGAATTTTTTAGTTTTTCTAGAAAAGTTAGTAATGTGACCTCAATACGTCAAGAGCGTCTTAGCTCTTTTTGCCTCTAATCTAATACGACTATACCTATAGTCTATCGAAATTACTTGTTTAATGGTTTTTTTTTCTTCATCAGGTAAACTGCTAGTTCAGATTTCAATAACTTTATTTCTGTAGGCTTACAAAATAAGCAAGTGCTTATTAAGTTAGTTATTATAAAATAAGGTGTTGTTGTCCAGCAGTGGACTTACATGGGCTGATAATGATGAAGGTGTTATTAAATTTCTCTTCATCGGAATAATTGTCCAAGGAAGTGTCCCATCATTCCTTCAAGCGTTGATATTTCTCGGACACTCTTTTTCCATTGAAAAGCTTTTCCAAAATATGTAGAAGGATGTTTTGACATGTACGAACAACACAAACGATACGATACCTTTAATATGGAACCACTTTTGACTTTGTAGGTCTCTTTTAAATTTAACATCTAAATTTGTAGTAAAATAATTTCTGTCGTCCATGGTAATAAAAATCTTCATTTTCATTTTCATTGTTTTTAAATCTATACAGGCGCACGAAATGTAGTACTGAAATATTAAGGATTGAAATCAGGACAGAATAAAGTGAGACCTGCTGGACATAGGCCCCCTCCTGGCATTATTTATCATTTGGGGGTTATTGCCCATAATAATGGATCACAATTTCAAATATGAATTAAAATTTTAAAATATTGATTCCGTTATGAATGTGTAGATTGTTTTCAAAACTAAATTGAAATTTTTTCATTGGTATTTCTGTATTTTGCAATTTTATGTGTTTTTGATTTTGTTTTACGTCTTTGTTCGTAATATTTAATAAATTCTTCTTAAAGGGTAAAAACATATATGTAGGTATCTGTTAAACAAAATACGATAACTGATGAAATTAATTTCAATTCGAAACAATAATTGTCATAATTTTAATTCAAACTTTATAAATTTTTAATTTCAAGAATAATACTAATTAAAACTTCTTGATTTTCTTATTATATATAATCGAATCTTTATAATACTTAGACGCTTAGTTAGATGCTTAGTATTTCTTATCAGTGTGGCTTGCCATGAGAAAAAAAAATAATGTAACTGATTTCTATACGGGGCAGAAGTTCAGTATATACCTACCGGAAAACATTTGGGGCGCCAGATTCCGATAAATTTAAATGACCTATCATATTTTCATACCTTTTCAACAATTAACAAAAGCGAGTGCGAAACAGCGCGCGTAGCAATAATAAATAATAGTTAACCAAATTATCTCAACTCCAAATTGCTAAATACCCGAACAAGTTTACCGTATTATTAAACTGGTCAAAGATTAACTGCACTTCCCAAGGGCAAGCTAATACGCCGCTCCCGGCTCCGCTCGCGTAATCGCATTGCGAGATTAAACCCGGGGTTTCATCTCTCCAACGCTGGTTGATTTATGAGACAAACAGACTGACGAATGAAAAAGTTTTTAGTTCTTTTTTTATTGCTGTCTGCTTTTGTTGGTGATGGATGGTTTTATAATCGCAAGGTGAATAAAGACGTCAGTTTAAAGAAGTTGGAGATAAGGGATCACTTCTACGGGCGAGTTTTATTGATTCTGTACAATTAATCGCCAGTATAATATCGCTAGGGATAGCACGCTGGTGGGAGATTAACTTCGAAATTTTGACTAATGAAATGAAGAGAAAGAAGTTTGTCAGAATCTATTTTGTAAACTTCATCAGCATTTCAGAGAGCTTATCTACAACGGTAGACGTTCTAAAAATCGGGTAGAAGTCTTTAGAATCAATTGTATTTATTTCAGCTTGTATCCGGCGCAACGCATCAGCATTGCCATGTCTCACAGCGAGGCAATGCAACCAGCTTCTTGGGAACGCTTTCGACTAATATTGATATGGATCAGTTGAGCTATCTGTGGATTGTTTGCAACAGTCTGCAGTTAGCACAATTGTAAATACTAGTTCTAATTTGGTACTGTTATGAAATTGTTATTTTCTTTATATTAATTAAATAAAGTTATTTTATTTCAATATTTTTTTTTTATTTTAAACCTGCAGGGCATAGATACAAATCAGGCAAAATAAGGGAAAATAGAGTGCTATTGAAAGGTTTTCAAGTTATTATTGTTCTTTCACAATGTAGAACTACGTATTCCATCCAAGTACAGGGCATCGTGAATCTTCATAAGGGAACCGCGTTCCACGGCAGAAATACGCTATTATCTATTATCGTACAACAAAGCCATAATCTGGTGTTGTCGCGACACACGCACAAAAGCCCTCATAAGTCGAGGCTCAGGTGTACAATTCTATTTCATTTCGTATTTTCTTTACAATTTTCTTGATAATAATAATATATATATTAAACCCTTGGTTGTAACTTCGATTCCAGATTTTTGATTGGAATATTAAGATCGCTCTCTGTAGAGATTATAAAAAAACAGTACAGGTTTAATCTGCCTCGGAACGAGAAAATTTTGAAAGAAATGGATTAATGGATTTTTTTGGTTTATCAGCCCCGGATTAGCTTGTTCTAACTTTTACAGATCAAGCCTGTTCATTCCTGTCGAAGACTGAGACAGGAATAAGCTTTTGGATCTGGAAAAGAGCGTCATTTCATTGGTTTGTTTTAACGTTTAAAACCTTTAGGAATTAACAAAGAAAAAAAATCACAATAATCAAATTAGAACTAGTACTTACAAAATTAAACCAATTGAGCTAACTCCAGACTGTTGCACTGTTGTTTCATTTTGAAACTCATTGCATCTTGTAACATTTCGTAACAATGCACGTAGCATCATAAATAATCATTTTTGTACCCTAGTTTATTGATGTACTTGTAGATTTAAGGCTACGGTGTATAGTTCGTTTTCTTAGGTTAAATATTAAAATATTTTCTTTCATTCCTTCACTTTGTAGCACCGTGTAGCATTTTGTGGATCCGCGTAGTTCTTCGCAGCGTTGCGAAGATGCTCGTAACATTTTTTCTTTTTAGGACCCTTTTGTTTATCTCTGTTGCTCGATTTTACAGGTTTTGTTACATTTGATTGGATTTCGAGTTTCTAACTCGTAGGGCTTCATAGCATCGTGTAGATTTTCCTACCACTACCTATGCAGTGTAGGATCTATACTATACATATAATATAATAATAATAATATATTATAATAAAGATGAAAGATTTGATTGTTTGCTTCTTTGAATTGAATAGGCTCCAAAACCGATTTGAAAAATTCTTTCACCATTAGAATCCTAAATTTTACGTGATGAAGAAAGGCTATAGAGGTAGAATATTTTCAATAAAGTTGGGATTCGCATGAAAAATTAGCTTCTGTTAAATAGAAGCCGGGGCGAAGCCGGGGCGGACCGCTAGTACAATATATATTCTTCTAGCATTTTCTAGACATTTCATAGCGTCATAGCAACCGCTGCTATACTACAGTGTACACTCACTGTACACTGTACAGCATAGAGTGAAGTTCCCATCGAAATGTTGGTTCCAGCATATTGGATGTAGAATTTTTTACCGCTATGTTTACAAATTCAGCATCCAACTACTACCGCTATGTTTATAAATTCTACACCATACTTAACCTGAAATTCAAAAATAAAATCAAATCAAAATATCTTTATTTATAAACGGCAAAGAGGATACACAAACGCACAAACATAAAACTTAAATAGAAAAAAGAAAGAAACCGCCGTTTATAAAATTCATTTTGGTGCTGCTTATTTTAATACACAATTTACTTTATTTTGTAAAATAAATAAATTGAATTACTTCTGAAATCGAGATCCGAACACGTTATAACAAATATTTACGGGTATTCACCGCGGTAAATGCCCGTGAATACGGAGCGATGGTTTCTGAGAAAAAAATTACGTGTTAAATTTTCTCAGAAACAGTAGCTCCGGTCATCCTTTGACCACAATTCTAAAGCTGTTGAAACGTCGGGAAAAATGAGAAACAAAGAGTTAACAAACTGTTGACTAAGCGTTGGTTTGATGCGACATCTTAAGATAACTATTGCCATCAGTTATTTTTGTTCTTTTTTCTCTATTTTCAGTTCCTGTATTTTATAATTTTATGTTTTGTTATTTGCTAGGATCAGATTTTTGCTTCTTTTTCACTTTTCCTTTTGTACAGTTCTATTAATTGTTTGTTATTATTAGTTTATAATATTTTAGTAGGTATATAAAAGTATAGTATATAAAAGCAATAAATACCCTAAAATATTTCTTATGAATTGAGTCCATCCATATCCTTCCATAAATAAATATTGCTTTAAAACTCGAAACTCGAAATATTTTAAAGCAAGTGAGCTTTATTTTTTGTGTCATAGTTTTTTTACAAATTTAACATCTAATTATGCTACTGTACTGAAAAAAATACTGAAAAATTATATCGTTCGCGTGAAGAGCTTCAGTTTTAGGAGATACAAGCTTTCTTCTCCGTTAAAAAACGCTATAAAAAAACGTTCTTTTACGGCTTTTATGGTTCATTGTAAATGTTAGCCGGTTAACTACTAATCCTGTATGTTTTGAAAGAAGACCAACGTTTCATATCTTCAGGATGAGAGGGGTTCGAGGCATCCGCGTTCCTTTTTTTCTATTTTCTGTACCAACCGTCAATTCCATAGAAGAAAAATAACTCTGCAAAAAGTATGTAAATGCAAAGCGAAAGTTGGCCGATTGTTTGCGTCGAGTTGGCGAGTAAAGAATCGGAGTTGTAGATCATAATTAAGTTGGTCCCATCAATCATACGCCATCTGTCGGCCGGGGAAGGCGACTGGGGTGGATGTATAGGCGGGCTTAGGTTGGAGATTTGGAGATAAGGGAAATTGAAAAATATACTTTCCACTCACGTCACACACGTCATTCCACTGTCATCAACCAAACTGACCAACTTTTTGTCCAGTAGGGAACTCGATGCAGCATTGAGTTTTAATCTGATCATCGGACACACAATTTGGTAAAAAGTTGTTCCTAACGAACCAACTGAATAAACTGGATAACCAACTGGATCATAAATAATAAGTACTAGCTCGAATTTAGTTAGACATTTGTAATTTTCTTTGATAATAAAGGCTAATTATTAAAAAATCTGAATAAATGTTAATGATAATTTAATTTAATATTACAATACGAATGAGAACACCTGTAACGCGTAAGAAAGACATAAGTATTTAATATATTTTATTTCGTCTAAATATTGCCCTTGCTTTCAGCGATAGGGCTACAGATTATGTATCTTAAAAAGTATTCTGTATCATAAAAAATATTTTTATAAGTTTTGCAATATCATCTATCCTATTTATACAATCATTGCATTCATAAAAAACTTTCCAAAAATATACACACACTAATAACTTTCATTAAAAACAACAATTTCAAAGGACTAGACTTTGTAATGTCAATGACATAAAACTACATACACTCTCCTCGAACTAACTATTGCAAGAGAAATTAAATACGAAGGTGCATAAATGTTTGATAAACTATCGAAATATATCATTTATTAATTATTATTTTATTATATTATGTCCAATTAACTAGGTCACGTAATAAATTTTGTAGTTTTATATTGATTGCATTTCACTCCCAGTTGTTCTGGCTTTTTCTAATCTGGCTGCCAATTTAGCTTGTTTACGTGTAGAGACTTCATTATGGCATGTTTATATTTAAAACTACCTACATATTAATTTAGCATTATTATTAATTAAGTATAAACGTGCTAAAACTTTGTGTTCTCATGTAAGTGAATTTATTTTTAATGAGAAATAATACAATCTATAACCTGAATGATCTGGGATGACCCTATCAAGATATTTAACATACTTTACTTACACAAATACATATATAAGATACGAAAGTTATACGAAATCTCTCTTCGACTAAACTCTAACTAGACCTGGACTATAGATACGGCCAAGCAAATAGAAACCCACCTCGCAAAGTTTCCCACAAACATACATTAGCTTATTTGATTATTCCGGTCTATTTAACCGTGGTTTACCGTGGTTCAATAACGGTGCTTAAACCCTTACTTAAATAACTCGAGTTTATAAAGCTCTAATTTAGATAAGAAAATAATTCACGTCTTTGAAACTCAAACTTCCTAATAATGTCGTAGGGTCTGCTTTCACCAATCTCTTTAATCGTGATCAACGACGTTAAATCAAAGACGATGAAAGCTTTAGACAGATTTTGTACTGCGGACGGAAGGAGCAGATGGACTGATTTAATGTTAACTACGCCTCGTGAGGCCTCGTGTGTGCGGTGTTATTATGTTATCTTTGGTATTGGTAAGTATAATTTAAATAATACTACCTACGCAATAATTATTTAATAATTATTAAAGATTGCTCAATATTATCAAAGTTATTAAAGGGTAGTATTGAATGATTGCATTTATTGCGTAATGTCATTTCATAACAGCGTGTAGTCTAGGCAGTACCTAGTATTGCGCAATATTATTCACTTAACTGTTTGGAGTAGGCGTGATCGGACGTCAGACATGTTGCTCGCATGAAAATATTGACGCGAATTATTGAACATCTGGATCAAATGTTTTGCACAATAAAAGTTCGTATTGCGTAACTTAAGAGTGCGTCAAGATAAGGATGCTCGCATCAGTTTACCAAAGAGCCAAAGAGCCAAAAATCCAAAAAGCCTTATGTGCTTGTAATATATATAGCACGCAGGTTTTCATACCTGTTGTGACACATGTTAAAGATTAATACTTACTGAATATTTTCTTAACTGGTATGAGCCAAATAATATATTATATTTATAGTATTTCTTTCTTTCTTTACTGAACCGAGACTACAAGTAATAAAAAACGCGGCCTTATGTTTTTGTTAAACTTAGTTTACGTTTTAGGAAGTTGGCCCCTACATATTTACAGAGACTTAAAACTAAAAGTACCTTCCGTGGAATAATATAAATTCCGTGATTACCAACAATGGTCCACAGATCCCGTAATGATAATTAATTTCGGTCCACAAAGGCAAAGAGCCTCAAAATGGCGGCACATCCGTCAACAGTATAAGTTGATTCCCTAATCTTATTTCTCAAATTAATTGCCAAATTCACGGGCAAGTGTTTTTTGGGGAAATTGTACTAAAGGTAAACAGGGAAGGAAATAGAATTTATAAAAAAAAATTATATTCTGGCACCTACGAAGTATTTACGCATTTCGTAACTAATAATAATAATAATAATAATGTTTTATTCAATTATAAGAGATACACAGTCTTAATAATAGTTGAAGACGCCTTTTAAGTATTATAGAAATACTGAAATACTTGTACTTGCTTGCAGAATACAAAATTGAGGGTGGGACAAAATAATTGTCATCATGTCGCTGAATAACTATGTAACTATTTTCTCCGTTCTAATTTGTATCGATTCTTTAAATAATATGTCCAATTTCATCTAAATATAATATAGGAACTATATTAGGCCTATGTCCAGCTGTGGAATAACATGGGCTCATCATCACGACGTTGATGATGATGATACTAATATAGGAACTACAAAGCTCTGGTATCTACCTACTTAAGTCTAAGTTCAAGAATACGATCCGTATAGCGCGACTTCTTAGACTTTATAACCTCATCATTAATTATATTCCCTACAAAGGAATTTAAGAGCCCCCTCAGAAGTGGGGTCAAGATTTTTTTAATAAAACAAGGAAACTTGAATGGCATGACATCTGGCGGGAACTTGTGTAAGCCGGTTCGACGCTTGACCTGTTTAGATTGTTCTAGTGACTCGGCTAATAAATATACAGACGGATTTAGGTATCACGCCAAATCTGTTCAATATAGCTATTTTTATGAGACCGTCATTTTATTTGGATGACGAGTGATCAGATCACTATAATGATAGACATTTTTTTCTAAAAATGTAAGAATAGCAACTGACAGACGAATTTCCGGACATTTAAAAATCATTGGAACCACCACTGCTTTTGTATACAGGGTTATTGATAATTCACTGACACTACGTAAACAGCAGGTTCTGCTCATCTTCATAAACCCTAAAATCATGAAGACGCGATGACATCCACCTCTGATGAATATATTATAGAAAAATTCAAAAACATGTTTGTCGGTACCTACCGAATTGCTAAAAATGACACTCCCTCACACCCACTGGCACGGGCAGAGACATTTTTAGGTTTGATTTAAGAAGTCTCTAAGAACGATTATTGAATAGAGGAGAAATATTTGGGGTAATATTTAAGTTTTTTAGAATACCCCGAAAGCGAGGGCATTGTTGTAACTAAAATCTTAAAGGGGGATAATAATACTATGTGGATCCCCACATGACCAATAACCCCCAAATGATAAATAATGCCTTCTATGGCGCTCATTAGGGGAGGCCTATGTCCAGCAATGGACTATTATAGGCTGATGATGAAGTTAAACATTAAGACCTGGTCTCTTGATAAATGTGTCTTGAAAGATAGATCCTACAGCTCACGCAGTGTCAATGAATTACCAATAACCCTGTATGCGAGGCTGTGACAACGTTTTTGATTGAAATAGCTCAGCCATTTATGATTGATCAAAGTATCTAAAGAATTCAGATTAAAGTGGATGGATTCTTGGTGAGGGTCATAATAACTTCTATGCCAACTATTCTGGACTTAACTCGCCTGGTGTAATCACAGCCTAAAGGGGAACTGGAAAAATTATGAGCTTACACACCTTAGAGGGGAAACTTGAAAAATTGTGACACGGTAAAAAGGATTCTTTATGGGTACTGGACATTTATTTGGCGGCTTGTTTTACTTTTCGTAAGGTTTGGTTAATTAGCGTCGGTTTTAAATTCAATGGAATGATGGATACCTACTGTTGTTTTCGTATTTTTAGAAAAGCAAAAGTTACTTTTGCTATTCTGTCTGTCTGTCATGCCTAAACTAATCAACCGATTTTGAAATTGATGAAATTAGGCATAAACGGCCGAAAGAACGTAGGACACTTTATCCCGTCTTGTTGTTCCCACGGGTAAGTACAGGGACATGCGATTAACTGAGTCTCATTTTTTATATTATTTACATGTACAAAATAAATAAAAATAACCAATTAAAAATGGGTTCGTGGCTTAGGCCCCCAGTGGTCGACGCACCTGTGGTTGACGCCCCCGATTCTATTAATTGTATTATTATTATTATTTGCACTTTTGCACTTAGTACAGTAAATGCCAAAAGTGTATCTTACATACCGTTTTAGAGATTTTTTTTTAGATAGTTTTAAGTAATTGTACTTTACCAATAAAATACTTCTGTCTTTAATCCTACTAATGTTATAACTGCAAAAGTTTGAAAGTAGGGATAGATGTAGAGATGAAAGATGAGATGAATGTTTGTTACTCTTTCACGTAAAAACTACTGAATGGATTTTTGCGATTGGTCTGTTGCGTGACGTTGGTAAACGGCCTGACGGTTACTTGTCCTTTAGACATTTAGATATTTTATTTATTGAAGATTAACAACGTACTGGCCTCTAAAACAGAATTTGAACAGAAGGCTACGTTCCAAACATCCTGACATGCGGCGCACGCAGCAATCAAATTTTCGTTGACAGATTTAGCAGAAGAATATGGTTTTGGTTTTCCGTGTAAAATATTTTTTTAATGTAATCTTTTCATTGATAAATCCAAACATTATGTTCACGGTTTTGAACTGAACACTTTCGAACTTGAAAACTGATATTAAAGTTTAGTGTGCCATCTCACAATGTCGAGCGAAGGTACTTCGCAAGGGCTGGTGCGAAGTAATTATGAAATGGTAAAAAATAGACTAGGGGGAAAAACATTGCTACATGCTGGATTTGCGTATAATTTTCATAGAAATAATAAACACGATAGTGTGTGGACATGTGTAAATAAAAGACATGGCCGATGTGGTGGTTTAGTGAAGTTAACTAATGAAAGCGATAATGTTCAGATGCAAAAAGGGCATAAGCCTGAGTGTAAGCCGGATTTATTAAAAAACGAGATAAAAGTTGTTATGAACGATTTAAAACAAGAAGTTACAACAAATTTTAGTCCTATACAGAAAATGTTTGAAGTGAAAACTGCAAGATTACAGAATAAAGGGCACAGTGAGAAAATTCCAATCTACAACAATGTTAAAAAAGCAATCTACAGAAGTCGTAATACATCCCTGAATGTAAAAAAAACAAGATTTACGGATCCAGCTGAAGTTGTTATACCTGAGATTTTTAGAAAACACATGTTAGTCGATTATAATGAGGATGGTAACAGGATCATCATCTTTGTATCAGAAAAAGCTTTGGAAGATATTAAAAATGTACACCACTTCTTTTGTGACGGTACATTTGATTGCTGCCCCTGTCCATTCAAACAGATTTATACGATACATGGAGATATAGGAGACAATACAGATGACACCAATATTGTGCCAATATTTTACGCGCTACTGGTCACTAAAGAAAGAAAGACATATGAGATAATGTTCAGAAAAATTAAAGAAGCTTTGATAGAATTCAAGCCCTTAAAATTCACTCTGGATTTCGAAATATCAGCAATGGTCGCAATAACTAACGAATTTCCCAATGCTGAAATTCATGGATGTTTTGTACATTTTCAAAATGCCATATACAGGCGGGCAAAGTCTCTTCGTTTATTAGATCATGAAGAGACCACGCAGTACGTTAAACTGTGCATCTGCTTAGCCTATCTTCCTGAAGAAGACATTGAAGACGGATGGCTTTCCATAATGGAAAACAGGTAAGTATTTACGCTTCAAAACTTGTACATTCCTGGTATTTTTACATTTGCAGACCAATTTGATCCAAGACTTTCATTTCAGTATTCCAGACGAACAAATAACAAAGTTCAATGATTATTTTGTTGAGCAGTGGCTTGAACCCACGGAAAAAATTGCTAAGTGGTGTTGTTATAAAGAAAAACATAGGACTACAAATTTAGTAGAGGCTTGGAATCATCGACTTACGCGCCACCTGGGGAAGAACCCATCTTTATTATCATTTTTGGAAATGATAACGATTGATATTTCTACCTACGGCACGGCACAAGCAAGGCAATATATTTATTTTAAAATCGCAATTATATTTATTGGTAAAATAATGCAACTATTATAGATAATATCTTATTTCAGACTGAAAGCTAAAAACATTCCTGTTAGCAGGCGAAAAAACGCGTCAAGAAAGAATGCAAAAATGATTGCCAATTTGACTGAGCAGTATAAAAATAAAAAAATTACTACGATCATGTTTTTAGAACAAATCTGCCCATATGTGGAAATCCGAGCAAAAAAGTAATAGCTACCCAACTAGCAAGGGAATCCTATAATAGAATACAATAGGTGAAATTAGACTTATAAAGCTTAAATTAGACTTATAAAGCTTTTAATGGCTTTTCTCAAGTATACTTTGCTTATAATAGCAAGCATTCTTACTCTCCAGAGCAAATTTACTAATAAAACTGCCTTGTAGTTTACTACTATACTATATTATAGGATAATTACAAGACATATAATCTCATAAGTGTATTGACAAAGTCTTAATAGTCCTGCGAAAATTATAGTCTTATAAAAGCTTTGTGTAAGATTTCCAAGACTTATAAAATACTTAGCTGAGATCATTATAGGTATGAGGCGATGTAGTCTTATTAAAGACGCTTATAAGATTTTTTTGAGAGTAAATAATCTTTTAAAGAAAAAAAAAACAGTTTAACAAGTCGTTCGATTTGAGATACTTACTGTAAATTATTATTTATCATAGATTAGAAGCGTTTTAAACAAAATGGAGGTTACTGAAGAACTGTACATAAAAGACAGGCAGAATCGGTAACGCAAAAGCGATCGTCTCAAGCAAGTTCTGAAAAAGCAGAAACCAGTAATTTATTAGAATGTTCCGTACATTCCGAATGTGGTATCCTTATTACCCTAATTGCATACCTACGTTGTGAAATAAAACAGATCATTATCCTGTACTGTATTTTTTGTACAAGAATCTCTTTCTTTAATCATACTTACATAACTATAAGTTGCACATACACATATTTACGTCAAAAATGTGTAGCTATTGCAGGTTTTCAAATATTAATCGAGGAACTCTAATTTGATTCAACATGGTGGTTAGGTAATCTTAACTAAGAGTAAATCAAGCGTAGTTTTACCTATTACAGTCTTATAAATGTCTTGATAAAGAGCTATTTTTGAAACATGGCGAATGATCAAAAAACAATTATGAAGTGCTTGATAATATTGTTTCACTAACAGGCTTGACATTCAATTTATGTAAGCGCGTAAGAAAATTAGCGCAAACACTGTACACTTATACATTAAAAATAGATTTGCCATACAAAATTGCATTCGTACTTAATTCTAGATAAGCATTTTTCATTCAAATATTATCAAAGAAAATAATGATAAAATAAATTAGTGTTTATTAAACACTGCAAATACATATTAACAAAACGAACTAGAAGTAGATAACAAAAGGAATACTGCTACCAGTAGTAATCTTCTCTAAGGCAATTATAGGGAGTTCAAGTCCCTCCAAATACTAGCGCAAGGCAATAATTAGACTTAGCATGCTGTAAGCTCATAACAAGAACTTGTGCTCCAATAAATGCGCCCAAATCCAGCTTTGTAGTTTACTACTAGAATGTTATAGGAGTGTTGAAATGTAGTCTTGAAGACTGTTATAGGATCTATTTTGCTACTTGGGTAATTATTAACGAAGTAAATAAGATGATTTTGGTTGTTTTCTGTTGTTAGTAGACAATTTTAGTTCATGTGTCTTTATTTATATTTTTCATAGTAGATTATTTTTAATAATTATTATTAAAAAGTTTAAAATTACAAGTTTGTTTGTTTAGATGTTTGTCCGTCTAAAACTACTGAACGGATTTTGATGAAATTTGGTATACAGACAGGGTATGAGCTGACTTGGGCTGAATGCTCCCTTGGGAATATTCCACGCGGGCAAAACCGCGGGTACAAGCTAGTACAAAATAAAAACATTTCTAATAAAAATAGTTATGGTTATGATATAATATATTAAAAGCTTATGCCTTTTATGCCTGCAAGTACATTTGATAAAAAAAATATTCGGATTAAAATAAACTGACCGGGGGCGTCGACCACAGGTGCGTCCACCACTGGGGGCCTAAGCCACGAACCCCTTCAATATGCTATTCGCCACACACGTCACACGAGTTAACACTTACCTTTTAGAAAAGTGCACTGATGACTGACGTTACAGATATTTTTAATGAACCGGCGACGAATGCATTTCCCATACTAATGTACTACCAAAATTATTTGTTGTAATTTGAGAATATTTTCACCATGATCTGCTATTATTTGTATTAGAATGCTATTTATTTATTTAGGTTTCTGCCACAAGCTGTTTTTTTAATATGTACCTATCGACACTAATACTTAGAAAACATGTCTTCTTTGATGTAAAAATACAATAAGACTTAGAATTAGAATTTCATTACGGAAAAGTATTTTGGAAAAGTAAAAACCGAAAAGTGTAAAGTAGGAACCACGATAAATACTATTTTAATACAAATAATAATAGCAGGCCATGGTGAAAATATGCTCAAATTACAAACCATTTTGGTACTACGTTTGTATGGAAAATTTGTCCGTCCCATTCTCTTACATGACTTTTTAATTATGTATACTGAATTGGTTACATAACGTAAGCGAAACGACAATTGTATAAAATAACAAAATAAAATCGCGCCACGCTTTAAAAAATATACCTACTTATAGGTTTCTATTTTATAACTTTAAATAAGTTATAAATAATGCGTGAATATCACGCATTATTCTCACACAGTTCATCTAGCCCGAAGCTGAGCAGAGCTTGGTGGCTAGATGACTTATAGTATATTGTTTATATTATGTTTTTATTAAACATATGTTTTTTATTAACATTACCCTGAACACCCGGAATAAAATAGGCACATAAGACAAATTATTATTAGTGAAAAAGTCTTGGCAGTCAAGATATGGTCAAAAATATGTTTTTATAATGAAATGCCAATATTTTTTTTATATAAACTAACTTCGTAAGTTGTTCTTATAATATCTTTAATTCTAACTTTAGGGAAGGTAAATTCTAGTACCTATCATTTTGTATGTCTTGCTAATTTGAACGAATGTTTGTAGGTTTCGTTCATGTACGCGGCATAAAACAAGTGGGGCAGAAATTCAAACAACTTCGCCAGTCTTTAGCAGACACGTGCCCTGTTCAAAATCACGAAAAATTTACCTACAGTCTACTTATTTATCTAAAAACGTCAGCCCGCGGCTTATAATTTTCCTTCTGGTCGACTTCGACTTCTTTGTTACAAAGCTTAAAAGCGCCTACCAAACATGAGCACTAAATTAAATAAGTTTATAAAAACTTAGACATTTTATCGCAAAGTACCAAGAAATTATAAAAATCGGTAATACTTTTTTAATTGGCACCGATTTCACGCATCTGAGCTTTTAACTTTTTACCGTGGAGTAATAATACCTAATAAGTAACTCCGGAGATGATAAAGGAGTAAGATGCATATGATCACGGCTGTGTAAACTCAGACAAAAAAAAATGTTTTTGTTTTATCTGAGCGTGTAAAGTAGAAATCTAAAGCCTGTATGTGTGAGTTTTTGTGCCGAGTAGAGAATTTACTTAATTTACTGTCTTTTAGTAGCTAAGTCGGTAAATTCTTTATTCGCTTTCATAAAGCCTAAAGAATTGTATGAAATATGTGTGAGTTTTTGTGCCGAGTAGAGAATTTACTTAATTTACTGTCTTTTTAGTAGCTAAGTCGGTAAATTCTTTATTCGCTTTCATATGTCGGCATGACCGTGTCGCCCTTAGAGAATGTATCGCCCGTCCATTTCTATCAGTAACCGTATTCAAGTGAAACGGGCCTAACGGGGTGAAATTATTGAGCCCATGGCTCATGCAATTTACAACTCTCATTGGTAATCTTATCATTCATTTGTTTGTTTTTTTTTTCGAAAAATGCAGATAAGAGTAACGATAGTAGTAGTTTAATATGTAGGCATGACTTATGTCATTCACTCATTCACATTTCAGTTGACCTGACCATCAGTGGAACGACGCGGTGTGCGTTCCATGGTTCTAAAATCGTTCTACATAATATTCTTGCGCAATCGGGTAAAAGAATCAACAATTATAAGCGTTTTTAGAAACGTATCAGACGTAGCTTCGGGTCAATCGGGCAAAAATATCAACAATTTTAAGCGGTTTTAGAAACGTACCAGATGTTAACGTGATTTGGCTTTGTATAATATTCAGTTATTCCCGAAGAGCAATTTATAAGGGCATAGTGATAGAGCTTTACAGCTTTATTTATACATATTATTTATTTACTAGCTTCTGGCCATGATAGCAAAAGAGCTAACTCGCTAATTAGATAAATCGTAGGGAAATAACAACGTATTTTATTAAGTTCATACTTGAAACCTTGTATAGCTGAATAACACTCCGCACCTTTTACCTACTTCCGAACTCGTCCAACTTAATTATAAAAGACAATTAGGAATCCCGAGACAACTCGTACTCGGTCAGGACAGACGAAAATCACTTCTAACGTGCTCTAAAATAAGGTTGAAGGTAACTGAATGTTTGGTTGGCTAGCTTAATCGTCGTATTAAGAAATTTGGATGGTAGCAGCTTTTGCGTTTAAAGAGTTGAGCATAAGGAAGTGAGACGTGGTCCCCGACCACGACTATATTTTGAAAAGGTCTTATCTACCTAACCTGTCATTTTAGTTAGTTAATTTTTTATAGCATGTCGTAGTAAGAAAACCCAAAATAGAGGATTTTTGTTGAATAGAAGCAGATGAACAATCACTGTTGCACAAAAGGAACTCGTGACAATGGAAAACTTTTTCTACGATTTGGTTTTCAAAGGCCTATTTGGGATAGTATTCAGGAATATTATACCGAATTAGCTATTATTATTTTAAATTGAGTCGATTAAATCAACTATTTAATCGACTCAATTATTAAGATCAACTTGTTTCCAATTTCTAGACGGACTCAATGAACCTTTCATTTAACATTTAATCAGACTTCTAAACTGCAGATTTTTGTATTATTAAATGTAACAAAAATATTTCAACTTGCCATTTTAGCGATCAACTGTGGAATTTTGTGATTTTCGCGAGAGTCATAATAATTCGTGAATAAGTCATTTTTAGCCAAGTGAGGCTTCGTCTAACCAACAAAACTATGGCTGAACGGTTTTGAATAGTCTATGCCAGCTTGGCTTTAAAGCTGTCTCGTCATTAACTATTAAAAAAAAACTTAAATAAAATTAAACCCATCAATCACCGGCCTGCTAGTTGCAATGTGCATGTCCTATGATAATAAATAAATAAATAATGCTGGACAATCCACACAGCATCATCTAGCCGCAAGCTAAGCAGAGCTTGTGTTATGGGTACTAGATGACTGATATACAATATTATTAAATAGATATATATTTTTATTATACATAGGAAACAACCAGAACCCCTGAACAAATATCTGTAGATCGTACAAATATTTGTCCCGAGGCGGGAATCCAACCCGCAACCTCCTGCGTCGCAGGCGGACCTTCGCCCTCTGCGCCACAGTGATATTTTTTACTATACATAGAAAACGACCAGAACACCCTGAACAAATATCTGCAGATCTGTAATGTATATCTAAATAGTTGGACCCTAACCATGTAACACGCCCGTAGCTCTCCCTAATGATTCCTTATGATTAGAGGCAGAGAGCCCCAGGATGCCCCTTCTAAAAATTAAAATGGAAGTTTAGAAGTTGCCCGTTAACTTAGATTGCATTTCATTAGGATAAACTTGCAAAATTCTTTGTGAATCATTGTTTTTTGATTATGTACGTGTAACTATGTATTCCATGGTATTACACAATACCATATGGTAATATAGGAATCTTTTATGGCAATACCTACCTGAGAGACATTTGTAATTATTTTTAATAGCAGCATTGAAATTTTAATAAATAAAAGTAAAAAGTATGGCCCGCAAAATCTGCAATGGCCACCTTATATGACAATTTAACAATAGGTAGTAATTAATAAATTTAATCTATATCTATATCTATACTAATATTATAAAGAGGAAAGATTTGATTGTTTGTTTGTTTGTATGTTTGTTTGTTTGTTTGTTTGTTTGTTTGTTTGAATTGAATAGGCTCCGAAACTACTGGACCGAGTTAAAAAATTCTTTCACCATAAGAATCCTTAATTTTCCGCGATGAACATAGGCTATACAATATTTTCAAAAAAGTTAGGGATCCGCATGAAAAATTCAATAATTGAACCGTGGGCTGTATATTCAACCTCTTTTTCTATTATGGCGCGTCAGAATAGAAAAAGAGGTTGTATAGCGCACGGTGCTTGCTTTTTCTTTACGGTCAGTGTCAGTTTTGGAATGTCGAGTCAATGTCAAAAACCTCAATGCTGTTAAAAAAAGTAAAGATCCGTATGAAAACTGTGAAACCCATCGTTTTAGTGTGTATAATTTCTGAAATTTTTGTTTAATACCCGTGCGAAGCCGGGGCGGGCCGCTAGTATTTAATAAAATAGGGTTTCTCAATAATAAAACTATGCGCCTATATTAAAAAATCCTTCTAGGTATTAAGGTTAAAATTCAATAGCTTGATAGGTATACCTATCCAGTGAACTTTGTAGAGATCGCTTCTTAGAAAAGATACAACTCTTTTGTATGTAAATAAAAGATAGGTATTATGTTTTAGCATCAGAATTCATCCAAACCAGCCCGGAGTGTAATAAATAATGCATTTAGGGGGCTGACAAAATTATGGTTTTCTCGTGAGTGACATTTCAGATTTCAATTACTTTTTTTATGTAGGCGTACAATAAGCACTTAGACAAGTCAAATTTCATAAAGTACCTAAATTATTATTGTAAAAAAAGAAAATAAGTTGTTAATGATTTCACTTCAATTATTTGTCTACTAGTGAAAGAAGTGAAAAAGAAACCAGATTATCTTCAGAGTGATAGACGCGTAGGTACCGTATTTTCTAACGCCAAAACTGTTTTAGTGTAGCAATGAGGTAAGTCATAATACGAGTACTTAACCACGTCCAATGCAAAACGTTTGAAAGTCATCCTACGCAAAAACACCCCTTCTTTGTTCGTGTGTTACGCATCCGAAATTAAAAATTCAGCCTCGTATGCGGTAGCCATTTTAGTATATTTTTTATACGCATCATAAACCTAATGTTATTTATTAGGTCATAAACGGGAAAGTGAAAATAACGGCGATCCCTGGACTGTGGCGAATACACGGTCGGATATTCACCGGCTTTTTCACAGATTCCCTTATTCATAATAGTCTACGAACTGAAGCGGTGCTATTTCTCATTCTGTCTTTTTCTACTGACATAAGTCAGCACTGTCTGTCTACTTAGCAACTGCTTTACGCTAGCAGATCATTATGAACAAAGGGGGTTTTAGTTAAGTTATAATTCATTGATAATACTTTTTAAAATCAGATCACTGTCCTTAGACTTACCTTAAAATAGCTACCTACTGATAAATTACTCCAAAAACTGGGTGTCCGAAAGGTTTTTTCGAACAAAGCAATATTTTTATTTTACCACCGATTATTATTATTTTGCCCCAAGTACCATTATAGTACCATTATACATACTACTCTCATTAAAGGTACATACTTGACTTATGGATAGATCCCTGTAAGTTATTTCCCTACACTGCGTCTAGTAGTCTGTTCAAGTTCTGGAATCCCATCGTATCTCATAATAATAATATCACTGCCGTAACAAAATCTTAGCTGAAATTGGGAATTGAGAATAAATCCTCATTCTATCAAATATACACAATTGAACGTATTGTACGTATACTTTATAGATGTACCTACCTACCAATTTAGTTCGTAGCTATCCGGGAGTGCTTATTTTGTAAGCCTAAAGAAATAAAGTTATTGAATCTGAATCTGAATCTGGAGTGCGCGGGGAGTGGCAGACCCCGCGCGGCGATCGCTCGTCGAATACACCTAACCTACGCAACCATGCTCCCACATCGCCTTAACCGGTCGGACCGAAACAAAACACCGTGTATGGCTTTTAATCGAAGTATGAAACAATACTGTATTCCCCGGGGAATCGTTTTCAGGACGAGCTCGACGTGATCCGAAACTTTGATATATAAAAATTGCCTTATCATAAATCAACATTTGCAGTTAAGATTGCTTGAGTAATTTTAGTAAAATCAACCCATTGGGTCGCTATAATTTTTATTGAAAATTATATTGGTATCTAATTGAGATGTAAAAATATTTCTTGCTATGGTAGCTAGGTGCCCTTTTTGACAAAGAATATAATTATGTTAATGTTTGAGAATAATATGAATGAGAGTAATATGACATTCAACAAAAATGTATGGACAAAATTTGTTGAATGAAGACTAGGTATATATAAGATAAATAAATAAATAATGCTGGACAATCCACAGCATCACTTAGCCCCAAGTTAAGCAGTTTGTGTTATGGGTACTAGGAGACTGATATACATAATACAATGCTAAATACATATTTAGATAGATATTATATTTTTTAAATATATATTAAAAAACTAACAGAACACCTTGGACAAAAATCAGCAGATCGTAAACATTTGTCACGAGCTGGAAATCGAACCCGCAACCTCCCGCGTCGCAGGCGGACCTTCGCTCCCCGTCACAAGTCGACGATGGTGTTCAATCAAATTTTTTCAAAAAAACATTTAATCAAAAATAATAAAAACTGTAAAAGCCTTAAATTTTTTTCAAACTTACTTTTTATACTAAATAATAGGAACAATCTATAACCAACCTTCCAACCGAACTGTCTTTAGTCAATCAAAATGTCTTCTTACAAGTCTAAACTAACAAAGAAAGACAAACCAACCAACCAAGTTCAGTGAATTTTCCATAAAACTCGGGACAAACAACATTAATCATGGAACACAAATAAAAAACAATCTGGTAATTTCTTCAACCTTCACAGACTCTTGCCTTGTTTAGTTTATGGTTATAGCTGCCGAAAACAATTTCAGCTTGGAAGAGTTACCTTAAGTATGGTGTACTTATTTTTACTATCAAAGTAATAATCAAAATAAGTACACCATACTTAAGTACACGACACCTAAATGCAAACTTATGTTTTGAGATATATTATATAATAAAATACATAATACCACAATCCACACAGCATCAGTTAAAAAGCAAAAGCTAAGCAGAGCTTGTGTTATGGGTACTAGATGACTGATATACATAATACAATATTATGACATAGATAGATATTATTTTTATTTTACATAGAGAACGACCAGAACACCCTGAACAAGATCTCGCAACCTCCTGCGTCGCAGGCGGACCTTCGCCCACCCCGCCACAGAGGTTGTCTTAGGTAGGTACCTGCGTGATACACCGCACCGTTTTTTGCCACATTCCTTTCTATCAGATGAGATTTGGTAAAACAAAGGTCCATTAGTAATAAAAACCCTTTCACACAGATAATACACTATAATACCGTGAAGCACTTCAGTGTGAAAATTTACGAAATCCCCATTTAGGTTAGAAGTAGGTACCAACTAGTGGACAATGATATAGAATTTAAGTGAAGATAAAATCATTATCACCTCATATCTTTCATAAATGAGTTTTTGAAGATACTGTCTGTGTGTACAACAAACGACAAGGTCACAACACAAAGTTTTTTGTTCCAGATTTAATTGATAATAAATTTTATAGTAGGTATACAATTTGACTTACCTATACATAATATTAGTGTTGACCCGACCCCCAAACTTAGCTGGTTACTTGTACCTATAGTTTCTACAAGTATCTATTAATTTGCATGGTATAAAAACACTACTTATCTAAGGAGTACTTTGCATACCCATTCCACAAAATAAGGTAAATAAACTAAATAAAAACTCATGCCAAAATTAGTTCAGCAAGATCAAACTTAATGTGACATGGTACAAAACCCTTTGACGTTAAGATCTTTTCCATTAGAAGGACGCGATTAAATTAAAGTCTGCCATTTTGTTGTGTTAATGTTCTTAAAATGGCGATCTATTGAGAAGGATTTTAAGATGACATTAAGATGGGCTGCCTGTTTGTTATCAGATTTAATTAGATTTGATGTGAACATAAACTTGTTTAAGACTATTTAATGGCTTCGCTTATCAAATGGGTATTAATAATGGTAGCTGACCTGTTTACAACCTATCTTTTGATGAAAATCGCCTTGATTTAATTTCACACATCACAAATAATTGTAATAAGATTATTAGAACTTTTTCGTCTCGTAGAAAAAAGCTTTGAATTTAGCGCTATTTTATTTAGCGCCAATGCATGGAGGTATAATGTAATTGCCAGCATCGTAAATTCTACTACATTGGTAGTTTATTTATTACCATCAGAGATAATGCCCAGTAACCATAGCAACCATTTCAAAACAAGACAAATATTTTCAGACTTGCATTTTATGATGCTCGACTAGCATTTGTTTTTAACAAAACAAAACATGTCGAATAAAAACAAAATAGGAGCTGTATGGGAGGATAAAGAAGTGCTATTTGATTTGCCATTCTCGTAAGTCCTATGCCTCGAAGTATGTAAAATAGATAAAATTAAAATACGAGCCTTTTCTAAATTATTTTTACTTTCAGACACTTAAAGCTAAGGCCTGGTGAAAAAATATTTGAAAGAATAGAACCGATTGAAGATACGAAAGGAAACAGCGGCACAAAAGGGCGCATGGTGGTGACGAGTCTCCGAATAATATGGCATTCGTTAGCTTCGCCTAGGATTAATATGTGTGAGTTATGTTATAATCAGATATTGTACAACTATATAGGTAAGTAGATGCAGGAGGACTAATTATACAAGGTGAAACTTGGGATAAAATATAGGTAATTAAGTAAAAGTCAATAGACAACGATTAATAAAATTATCTACAAAATATCGTATGTTACTTACTCACATAATGTTGTTACATTTTGAATTTAGATAAAGTGATGAATGAATTGGCTAACTATAAAATATAGGTAATGCTTAGTTTAACCTTAGTTTATTCACTGTCCAAAAAAAATTGGTATAGTATCAACTATTTGCTTGCTAGTTCTGGCGTTGTGGTTGTTGTGCAAATCTCTAACATTTATCTTAACAAATCATAAAAAAAAAACAAATGATTCGTCATAATAAATTCCAAATCATCTATTCCAGCTGTGGGCCTTAACTGCATATTATCAGCCAGCACAAAAGTGGTCAACTCGGGCCTCCGTGGAACGACACAGGCTTTGTACATTCTAGCGCATTACAGAACGAACCGATATGAGTTCATATTCACAAACCTATCACCGAACTGCGTCAGGCATTATACTTCTGTTGTTGGAGTTCATAAGTGAGTAAATTGCGCAAATGTAAGTATAAGGTTTTTTTAAATGAGCAATAAGCAAGTAAACCTTCTCTGTGACGCTTTGATCGAAATTTCTTGTTCCAGAGCCTACGTCGGTTCTAGATTGTACAGGGATTTGAAACTGAGATCTGCGTTGATACACAACAAGCAATTGATAATGTTACGACATGAAAAGGTATCATAATAATTATTTCTTTTCCTAATATATATTTTTTGAACTTCTTCAGGAATCGAACTTGGTTTGGACTAAGGATTGGTCTTCAAAGGGCGCACCTATTTAATCCCAACTGTGTTTTATTATTATTATAGGTACCTACAGTGGTTTTAAATCCTGCAAATGGCATCTTATGGGTTCCTTTCGTATGCATACCTATTTACTTAATCTGTTATACTTTTATTTTAGATTATCCTGAACGAGCAAAGCATTTGGAACCTGTCCAGTGACTCAGGAAACCTCGGCACGATGTTGGTGACCAACGTTCGAGTGGTCTGGTTTGCGGACGTGAACGATGCATTTAACGTGTCAATGCCTTATATTACAGTGGAAAGTGTAAGTAAACGTACCAACAAGTAACTTTTATCAGGTTGATTTTAAGCTGACCCAAACATTGAAAATTTATTATAAATATCTATGTTTTACAATAAAACGCCAAGCATGTGAATTGTAGTTTTTTGCTATTTTTTATATACAAACATTTCACTTCCACTTTGCAACTGTGATAATAATAACACCTAACTTTAATAAGTTCTATGATATTATTATATTCATCATTCCAATTCCTGCACTTTAAAGGTTTCCATCCGCGACTCCAAATTCGGCCCAGCCCTAGTTTTCGTGGTGCGGCCTTCCTCCGGAAGCTATGTGCTTGGCTTCAGAGCGGATCCCAGTGAGAGACTTCGCCCTCTGCTGATGGAACTCCAAACCTTGCACCAGGCTTATAACGAGAGACCGATATTTGGAATTGAGATGCATTGGAGCAGTGAGGTTTGTTTATATGTATATTTGTACTATGCTAACTCGAAAAATAATAAGAATTCGTAAAATATTTCACTTGGATACGTGATTTGAATTTTTGTACGTGCCTAGAAAAGTCTAGGTCTAACATAACCTACTTAAAAAAAGTGAATAGTGCAGTGCATAAATAGTGCATTGCATAAGTAATCAAATAAAAAAATATTTTTTAATGGACCTATCTTATTTTTGTTGTCGAGGTATAAAAATCTAATTTTCTAGGTCACCAAGCCTGTTAAGGACGATTTCGACGAGCTAGAAGAAATTGGTGAACCAAGAGGAGAAATGGGACCAAATCTGTACTTGGCTTCTCAGCTGGCTCAAAATAAAGAAGAAATTGACCATCAGCCAGTCTACAGCTCCTATTTAGGGCTTGCTATTGAGCCGCTGAAAGAAGGTTTTACTTTGAAAAGTCTGTTTGAAGTTCAAACCGCCTCTTTCTAATGTTACGATTTAATGACAAGTTCATTGACGATTGAAAGTTCGATATTATAATTATATTACTTATTTAATTAAGTTTATATCTTCACACTTATTATAACCTACATTATTTCAATGATTTTTTATGTGCTGGGATGGCCTTTACAAAAAGAGCCTAGATAACGATTAACTTGGATGTCCAAAATTACCTCTCCGTTGTCAAATAAGGCTCTAAGTTTTATTTAATTATGTTCGCAGCAGGTCAAACTTGTAGACCTACTCTCATAAATTCATAATCCAATGGCAATGTTTTATTTTCCCATTGGATTGTGTAACAAAATAGTCACAGGCTAATAAAATATTTTAAAGCGAAGCGCTTAGCTCATTGTGTAATGTGAATGATGCAATTTTCTCCACTCTTCCTCTCCTATGCAAAGTCTTATAATTTTTATACGACATGACCACGACTTCCTCCTTGATCTGACCCATGGCAGCAAATTCTTGGTCTTCCTGTTCCTAGAAGCAAGCAATTTAGTAGGAGAAATTGACATAGGCACCTTCATTTTGATCCATACACACTAACTAAATCTCACACAGAGCTTAGTAATGATGATTTTGGTAAGTCTTTGATACCAACCAGACAGTTACTAATAAAATAATGTTTTTGTAATCCATTGAAATTGAAACCAACACGTTGGCAACATTGAAAATATTTTAATCTGTTGATAATCTACCAAAAATATGTTGTAATGTTGTCGACCGTCAATGTCATGTGAAGTCATGTCATGTCATGTCAGTGAAACTGAAACAGATGACGAGAAGAGCATTTTACGATTTTATTTACATTTTACGTTGACAAATATTCCAAAAATATTTACTTTACCAGTGAGATGAACGTATATAAAAAATAAGCTGTTTTTAAACTTCTTGCTGAGGTTCCGTTAATGTAGCATCCACAAAGTCTAAAAAACCAGAATTTTATGTTCGAAAATCTTTAACCAAAACATTACATTCAATAGCCAGCTGCCAGTCGCTCAAAAAAAAGGTTTACTGTGTGCAATTGCTAAAAGTGCTGATTAAATTGATGCCCTACCAGTTCATGAGTGTGCAACTCATCTACAACTAAGAAACCATTTTATTCTGTGTTGGGTTTTGAACACAACAAGCTAAGGCTTCAACATGAATAAAGAAAATAATAGATCTGCTGCTGGTTTGGTAAGTTTATGCTTTGACAGTTCTTTTATAACATATATTAGAAATTGCAGCTTGTTGTTGTTCTATGTAATGATTTGAAAAAACTAAGCTACTGAACAAATCGCAAGACAACTACCCTTCTCAAAACAAAGACTTAAATTTGGTCCCAAAGCGTTATGGACACCCAGACTATGAAATTATACCTACTTGTATTTTTGCAGTTAGCCTTAATCAGTAAAACTATTACTTTCTAGAATAAAAAGAGGCTGTTTAATGCTTAACCTTAAAGGAGCCTTTTACTATTTGTTTTTATTGTAACTAGCAATCTGGCTTTCCACGGGTGCAATGCTGATACAAAAACCTTCCTCTTGAATCACTATCTATGAAACCACATCAAAATCTGTTGCGTAGTTTTAAAGATATAAGCATACATAGGGACAAACAAGTACAGCGGGAAGCGACATTGTTTTATGCGATGTAGTGATAATGTAATTACAAAACCAACTAACCATAAGCATTATTTCAGCGTCGCTCAGCAGTCGCAGAACGAATAAGACTGAGGGAGGAATGGTCGGCGCTCAAAGAGATTGACACACAACAAACAAGACCCAACACTGTGCAGGGCAAGAAGCAAGCCAATGTGAAATTTACTAAACCTCCTGTAAATGACATGAGGCCTCCAAGTACTTTACAAGTAGGGAGACTTAAAACGGTAAGGTTTACACATTGTGATTGATGAATGATTTTGATTTTGAGTTATCCTCTTTACTGTTAATACTCATTTTACTATAAAAACCTCTGTTTACATCAGCATGCTGTATTGATGAAGGAGGTTTAAAAACTCATACTTGTGTAACACTCCTCTTAATACAATATACTTATAAGATATACTTAATAGTTCTAAACTTGAACCTCATTTTGCAGAAAACATGAAAAGAATGAATCATCCATCCATACTATGAAAATTTAAAATTTGAAAGTAATTGAATCTGTCTGCTAACTTTTCATGCCTAAACCACCTAAATCTGAGGTCAACTTGTATAAAACAAGATAAGGATCTTAGTGAAATTTGGATGTTATCCTGTCCTGGGGACAAAAATGGGTTACTTTTATCCCGACAAATCTTGGGCAAAAACCAGTATACATATTTAGTTTTCAATTTTTAATTTCAATTTTTTCAATAAATAGCGCAGCACATTAGCATTGCCATACAGCAAGGCAATGCAGCCAGCATCTTGTATTGTAAATATTAGTTCTAATTTGGTTATTTGATTGAAATTTAACTTACTCTTTGATGACCTCTGTGCCTGGTGGGCGAAGGTCCACCTGTGACGCAGGAGGTAGTGGGTCCGATCCTGCCTCTAGACAAATATTTGTGTTCTGGTCATTTTCTATGTACCAATAGTAAAAAATATCTACCTATCTATGTACTTGTATATTATTATGTTGTACATCAGTCATCTAGTACCCATAACACAAGCTTTGCTTAGCTTGGGGCTAATAGCTGTATGAATTGTCCAGCGTTATTTATTAATTTTCTTTGTTCATAAAGATTTTTTGGTGGACAATCCACACAGCATCATCTAGGCCCAAGCTAAGCAGAGCTTGTGTGATGACTGATATACATAATACAATATTAATACATTACATAGAAAATGACCAGAACACCCTGAATCAATATCTGCAGATCGTACAAATTTTTGTCCCGAGGCGGGAATTGAACTCGCAACCTCCTGCGTCGCAGACCTACGCCCAACAGGTACACAGGAGTTTTGTAAGAGAGTAATAAATAACTTGTGAATTTCCCCATCAGCGAACTAACTCGCTATCGCCCACCGCTGTCCTCCGTGGCGTAGTGGCGCTGGTGGAGGTCGGTACCGAAGCCAGGGCTCTGCCTCTCCGCGCCGCGCTCTCAGCCCTGGGGGCCACTGTCATGGCGACTTGGAGCCCCCTCATCACGCATCTAGTGTGGGCTCAAGGTAATTGTTAATGAATTTTAACCCTAACATATTTGATTCGGATATTTATTACGGTAGTAATAGTACTTAAATTTTTATAACAGTACTTTTTAGGAAATTAAATAATTTTTGGCGTTGAAATATAATTATTACACATGTGGGCTCAAGGTAATTGTTAATGAATTTTTATAGTTCAACCATAACATATTTAATTCGGATATTAATCACAGTACTTTTTTGGAAATTAAATAATTTTTGGGATTATATTCATCATCAGCCCATATTAGTCCACTGCTGGACATAGGCCTCCCCTTATGAGCGCCATAGCGCCCTGTCTTCGGCTTGTCGCATCCAGCATCTGCCAGCAGTCTTTCGCAGATCGTCATCCCACCTGGCCGAAGGGCGTCCTACACTACGTTTGCCAAGTCGCGGTCTCCACTTAAGAACACGTTTACCCCAGCGGTTATCGGTTCTTCGCGATATATGGCCGGCCCACTGCCACTTCAGTTTGCTAATTCTCTGAGCTATGTCGATGACTTTAGTTCTCTGTCGGAAGTATTCGTTACGAATCCCATCCTTCAGAGAAACTCCGAGCATAGCTCTTTCCATAGCTCGCTGAACGACTTTGAATTGGTGGACCAACCCCATCGTGAGTGTCCACGTCTCAGCTCCGTAGGTCATGACTGGTAGGACGCACTGATTAAAAACTTTCGTTTTTAAACATTGCGGTATGGATGACGAGAAGACTCGACGTAGTTTTCCAAACGCTGCCCAGCCTAGCTGGATCCTCCTCTTGGCTTCCTTCTCGAAATTGTTTTTACCCAACTGCAAATTCTGCCCGAGGTAAGTGTACTCAGAAACAATTTCGAGAAGGTGGCCATGTACGATCACCGGTCTTGGATCAATTATAATATCCCAAAAATTTCGAGATATGTAGTATAATTAGATAGTATAATTACTACTGAGATGTTGCAAGTCAGACATAGGTACCTCCAACTAAGGGATTGGTGCTAAACAAAAAAAAAGGAAAAAAAGAAAGAATTATACTCTAAGTGATAGCATCCTTGTCATTGTCAGTAGATTGTGCTGTCATGTGTCAACTCAACTGCCCGACACGTCATGAATGTCATTTCAACCTTGGCAGTCAGTAGAAATTATATGAGGGTAGTTAGAAACTGCTGTCCATTCTTAGCGGTAACTCTGAAGCTACACAAGTAACTTAATAACCACCATTCGTAAAGTTGGGAAGTAAAACGTTGGCGAAAATAGCAAAACCTGAGGATTCAAGGTTTAAAATAAAACTTCCGCTTTAGTAGAAAGGATTTCTGCGTGTTTGTGAGATATCTCTTTGAGCTAGTAGAGTCGTGCCGTGTGGTTACGGCATAGAATTTCACCACCCCAACTCTTCCCGTGGGTGACGAAACAGGCGACTAAAGGACACACCGGGGGGCGGGCAGCAGCGCCCTCTGCAGTACAACTCCACTGAACTGCGATCTCCAACCCGCATGCCTAGCGTGATAATGATAAATAATGCCATCTATGACGCTCATTAGGGGATGCCTATGTCCAGCAGTGAACTATTATAGGCTGACGTGATGTGATATCCATAGTTGTGTGATTATATTCCAGGTGGTTGCCGCAGCACTCGAGCCCGCGCCAGAGCCCTAGCCTCTGCGCTGGTGTCCCCGCTGTGGGTGGAGGCGTGCGCGGCGGCTGCGTCCCGCCTCCCCGAGCGCGCCTTCCCCGCGGCGCCGCGACCCTCGGACCTACCCTCCCCGCACGCGCTGAGGGTAGCCTTGGTGAGTCTTGTGCCAGCCCTAGCCCTTTGGCTATTCATAATCATTTATTTTCCAGAGTGTCTGTATACATCCGTTACCGTTACCGGGGATATTCATCCGTTACCGGGGCCTTATGTACAGTGCGCGTCAGAATTAAGTACCCCCCTTGTATACAAGCAATTTTCGACTACTTCTAATTCCCTTGTCACAATTTTTCACATGCAGAAATTTATCACGCTGCCGCTCAGGATCGAACTGCCCACCCATACTCAAAGTCTGAAATTCCCAACAATAACAACTATTGTGTCCCACATACATTGAGATAGGGGTACTTATATGTGAAGCGAAATGTACATAAGGCCCCGGTAACGGATGAATATCCCATACAAACGAATGTTTGTAATCTGAGCATATCATCAGATTTAGATAGAACTTTATTTCTTTAGGCTTACAAAATAACCACTCAGACAAGTCAAATTTCATACAGGTTTGTAAAAAAAGAAATAATTTGTTATTGATTTCTTTTCACTTCAATTTTTTGACCGCTAGTGGAAGATTATTTAAAAAAAAAAGCCTTTGGTAGGAACCTAGATAAATACCGCCGTGTGGTGCCAGCATAGAATTTCACCACCCCAACTCTTCCCGTGGGTGTTGTAAGAGGCGACTAAGGGAAACACACCGGGGGGCGGGCAGCAGCGCCCTCTGCAGAACAACTCCACCGAACTGCGATCCCCAACCCGCATGCCCAGCGTGGGGATTATGGGCATTAACCCCCCAAATGATAATGCCATCTATGGCGCTCATTAGGGGAGGCCTATGTCCAGCAGTGGACTATTATAGGCTGGTGATGTTGATGTAGATAAATACTATTAACTAATACAGTAGGATAGTCTTGGCATGTAACCCAGTAGGTTGGCTTTGGGAAAGCAACAGATAAAGCAATATTCAGAAGACTACAGCCTCATAGCTGGAAAACTGTTTATGTAAGTGGTATCAAACCTATAACCAGCTAACTGACTGGTGACACAGAACACTGTACTTATTCACCTACCTTTTATAATAAATGAATCATCCTTACTCTTCCCAGAAAAGAGCTGAGGCAGAAAACATATCACTCTTCAACCTCGACAATAGTGACGAAAAGGAGAAGCTACCTCGACTCCGGATATCCAGTGAGACTGAACACGATACTTCCGCTGATACCTCCATGGATACATCTAAAGATACAAGCAAAGATACCTCCAAAGATACAAGCAAAGATACAAGCAAAGATACCTCGAGGGATACAAGCAGAGATTCTACAAAAGATGTGTCAAAAGATACTACAACTGGTAAGGATTTTCATTGTATTATAGTTTATTTCCCTTTTTGTTTTAATGTCATGGGATTTGGAGTGTGCTGATTAAGTTCGGGCCCAAATCTATCGGGTTTCGAGATTAATTTCATTATGTTTAATATCTCAGCAGCTACTGCATGTATTAACTTGAAATTTAAAATAAAAACACATTTTGCGCGCCTGAAGTAAAATTAAGATTTTCTATACAAATTTCAGCTAACGATGAATGCAAGTATACCAGCCATCTATGATTTAAGATCTAGTACTATACTCATAAATCGTCTAGGTTATATGCGTTTTACTATAATATTTCGACAAAGTTGCTTACAAGTAAGGACACAGAGGACGAGATTGTTTTCTATCGCTTTTTAATTTTATATGAGTTGTACAAGACCTTAAATAACGGAAAATCATTTTCAAATCGTAAATAATATTCTATGAAATCTTTTTGGATGCAGGTGAATTTTTGTAGTTTTTACTACAAAAATTCATAAAGTCATACGCAAAGTAAAACGAATTACTTTATTAGCAAATCTATACTCTTTTTCTTCCTTGTTAGGTGTTAGGCTGGCCTCAGACATCCGGAATGTCTTTCTGAATTCAGAAACGGAATTCAGATTCTTAATTCAGAAAGCCCGGAATCCATACAATTTATACATTCTCCACACACATTCTGATTTTTTCAGATTCTGAATTTATCAGATCGATCTGTAAGAATGATACTGACGAGCGTTCTGAATTCCTGATCGGAATATTAAGATTTTGAATTCAGAACGCGCGTAATCCCATACATTTGCATAGAGCAACACACACATATTGAATTCAGATTATGAATTTTTCTGTATTGAGCCAATAACAATGCGATTAGTATTAATTCCTCCTCCATTTTGAGACGTTTGCGTGTGTCGTGAAACAAGAGACTACTGATCTATCTCAATTTTTAAGATAATGTGAGTTGAAGGAGCCGGAATTAAGAGTCTGAATTAAGATTCTTAATTCAGATAGGTTTTCCGGCTGTGTGAGGCCAGCCTTAGGTTTTTTACACATAATAATAATTTGATTGTTTACCTTTAAAACAATCAAATTATTAACATATTATTTACTATAATTACCTCTTTTGTAAAAGAAAAAAGAATTTGCGTGAATTTTCCCTAGTGTCAGATGTACGTTTGATGTACGTGTTACTGACATAAAACTTATATTATATTATACTTCAACTTAGGTCGCACATTTTGTCAACAAAACAATTTATTGAAAAGTATACGCTTTCTAAGTTTTCCAGCATATTGAAAAAGATTGCCTTAATTTAGCCGGTGTTGATGTTGAGTTCTTCAACACTTGCTCATTAGTGTGTTATTTTACCATTGCCAACTCATTATTTACGGTAAATAGTAACTCATTGAATGCTTTATTTACACATAACACAAGATAATAACTTTATTTCTTTAGGCTTACAAAATAAGCCATAAGACAAGTCAAATTTCAAACAGATAATTATTATAAAAAAAGAAATAATTTGGAAGAAGTGAAAAAGAAACCACTAGTACTTTACATTCATATAATAACTTATGTGTCTAATACAATTTTGTCAAGAACTTGAGGAAGTCACTGGTTGACCAGTGGTCGTTTGGAGAAATGGCCGAACTGGGAAATAAACGATCAAGTAATGCAGATTCAGGTTCAATAACTTTATTTATTTAGGCTTACAAAATAAGCACTTAGACAAGTTAAATTTCATATAGATAGGTAATTTGGGTGATGGCCGTCGTAAGAAGTGGCCGTGGTTGACCAGTGGTCATTCGGGAAATGGCTGAACTGAGAAAGGGACGAACATGTAATTTAGGTGATAGCCATCTAGGAAGTGGCCGTAACGGACCGGATCCAAGCTCTGCTCTCTAAAATCTGTAAACGGGAAAAACGAGTGAAATGGTAGTATTGTAAATTAAAAAAATAATTCTGGGCAGTTCACACAACATCATCTAGCCTCTAGCAGAGATGGTGTATGTGTATATTTAATAAAGCATATCTATGTATGTAATATGTATACTGTTTTAAGTACCTATATCAGTCATCTAGTACCCATAACACAAGCTCTGCTTAGCTTGGGGCTAGATCATGTTGTGTGGATTGTCCAGTCCAGCATTATTTAACATTCTCCCGAGGCGGGAAACGAACCCTACCAATTTAACCCGTAATCCAATTTAAGTTCTTCACGACAAACCACTTAACTTTATATCTTCACTTTACCTATTTACGGTGTTTCCAACAGACATAGAATCCCGCGTGAACACCGCTCCAAGGCGAGTTCTGCCCAAGATGTCTGAGTCCGTCAGCCCGCCAAGGAAGTCGAGAAGGAAACTCTTCACGCAGAAGGAGGCTGAACTAAACAAGTCTACTGATGATGAAGGTAATTACCACTTTGACTTTGACGCAAGGTTTTGACATCGGTTTCAAAACCCTTACAGCATCGTTTTTTTCTGGGTTGTGTTTTGAGTCTTTGATATCTCAGAAACTATAGCTATTGACTTGAAATTTGATGTAACATTTCGTGCGCCTTTACAAATTTGTGAAAAAAATAAATGAAAAATCTAAATTTTGTAATTATAATTTTAAAGGGACAAAGACCAAAGTGGCATCAAATGAAAGGTATCGGTTTGAACATCCAAAAATTTTTTTAGGTATCAGTTTGTACATCTTAAAATAGTTTTCGAAATTTCGGTTGGTTGTATACTTCAATATATTTTTAAAAAGGTGGAAATATCCCCTAGTTCCGAAGTGTGCAGAACGAACCATGTGAAATGTACTAGGCTTTTGTAGATATGCATCTATTTACAGGAAAAATATAGAGAACTCTGTAAATTCCAACTTAAAAACAAATATGGTCGGGAGTGTGGTATCAAATGAAAGGTATCGGTTTGTACCTTTGAACATTCCAAAAGAGTTTTCGGAATTTCAGGTCGAAAATTGTTCTGACAAACCGTACTATTACCTCGGGTCAATATTTTTACCGATAATAATGTCGCAAGTTCTAAACCGATGCATAAAGTTGCGAGCAAAAACGCTCCGCAAACTAGCGAAATAACACCACTCATTTTCTTTACAAAAAAATCATATCGGAATCCCTCATAATCGGCAGCGAATTTTTTATATAAATTAATATCTACCTTATTTCATATCCCGCAGAAGAAAACACCAGACTCCGCATTCCAAAGCCCGCAACAAAGCAGACACGAGCAATACCCAAGAGGCCTGAACCGAATCGCAAGGAGTTGGCGCGCGCTGAACGAATGGCGAAGAAGCTGATAGAGGCTTGCAATAACAATGGGACTCCGCGGGCGAAGACGCAGGTGACGCCGCGAATTGTAAGTATTTATTAAGTCTATTGAAAGAAGAAAGAAAAAAATCGTTTATTTTGGCTCACACAAGAAAATATATACAAAAATATGCAGATTATGTACAAATATAACCTTAAATAAATAAAAAAATCCCTAAATTATTTTATTGTATACAGCGTATGTATAAACCAAAAAAGGTCCTACCTCAGCATAATGTTGCTTGACAGGAGTCGAGCAACGCTGGTTTTCTGGTAGGACCTTTCGTGCGAGCGTGTCTACACGGCTGACATTCTACAGCAATCTAACATCAGATCTCTAGGCCACCCCTAATGAGCGCCATAGATGGCATTACTTATTATTTGGGGGTCCAGTGATAATCCACGCTGGGCATGCGGGTTGGGGATCGCAGTTCGGTGGAGTTGTTGTGCAGAGGGCGCTGCTGCCCGCCCCCCGGTGTGTCTCCCTCAGTCGCCTCTTACGACACCCACGGGAAGAGTGGGGGTGTTGACATTCTATGCCGGCACAACACTGCAACGGCACACTGACTTATAGAACAAAAGTTAGTTTTGATCTACCCAAGTTGCCTCTAAGAGGTTATTGATTATCTACCTATTATAACCCTATAAATATATTTTTTTTTCATTATGAATGTAAGCGGGTTAACTACGAACCTATTATATGTTTTAAGAACACGAACGTTTCATCCCTTATCGAGGGACTTCATCAGGGTGAGTGCGGCTCACGTCGCGCCCGTATCGCCTCAATGCGCTCACTCTTCGTAGTTAACCCGCTTACATTCATAATGAATTCGTCAAACGATAGTTTTTAAAGTAAAATATTTTGTAACTTTATTAATTATTTATAACTTGTCAAATTTCAGGTGCTAACGGGCATGTGCAGTACAGAACGACGCGAAATGATGTCGATAGTGATATCTCTGAAGGGAAGGGTACAGAAATGTGTCAATAAACGGACCACGCACGTCGTGTTAGGATCCTTTCAGGAGAGGCCTGAGAGAAACCTCCCTGAGTGTTCTGGTAAGAGTTTTTGTTAGGAACAACTTTATATTCTAACTAGCAGTTTTTTCTGTAGCATCAGTCATTGATATTAACCTTCTACCATCTAAACTAATATTATAGGAAAGATTTGTTTGTTTGTTTGAATTGAATGGGCTCCGAAACTACTGGACCGATTTCGAAAATTCTTTCACCATTAGAATCCTTAATTTTCCGTGATGAACATAGACTATAGAATATTTTCAAAAAAGTTAGGGTTCCGTATGAAAAGTTCAATTTTTGTTAAATAACCGTACGAAGCCGGTGCGGACAGCTAGTTATCTATAGAATCCAATGTGATAGCTGTTAGTTGAAATCGATTCTCCCTAGGGTTGAAAAGTATCACTTTCGTTCGACCCGCTTTATAGGCAACTTCAGACCTACTTTCCGAGTAAAAAATTTTTTTACACACACTCACACGCTGGGTCATATAATTGCAGTTTTCATACGGATCCCTAACTTTTTTTAAATATTCTATAGTCTCGTTTATCATTCTAATGGTGAAATAATTTTCGTGTTTATCATTCTAATGGTGAAATAATTTTCGAAATCAGTCCTGTACTTTCGGAACCTATTCAATTCAAACAACAAACACAACAATCAAATCTTCCCTCTTAAAAATATTAGTTAAGATTAATTTACAAGTACATGGATATATTTTTTTAATGGATTATGGGCAATAACCCCCAAATAATGATGCCATCTATGGCGCTCATTAGGGGAGGCCTATGTCCAGCAGTGGACTATTATAGGCTGGTGATGATGATGATGATGATGACGATGATAGAAAACGATCAGAACACCCTGAATCTATCTAATCGAATATCTGCAGATCGTACAAATATTTTTCCGAGGTTCGGGAACCTCGAAACCTGCGTCAACCTGCGTCGCAGGCGGACCTTCGTCCACCGCACCACAAAAGTCGACTATGCTTTTTTTGACTTGACTTGATTTCTTTATTCTTTTTACACAGGCATAATCAACATATCCCAAGAAGCTCTCACCCGCACAAACAACAAACCCCGCACACTCTCCTGTTTGCTCGGCGCGGCGAGGGGATGCCGCGTGCTGCATGCTGCGTGGCTGAGGGACTGTGCGGCGCAGCACGGCTGGACGCAGCATGGCCCGTATGAGGTGCGGCATTTGATGAAAATAGCACAGGTAATGGTCCCACTAGAAGATGCTCGTACAAGTTCCTATCTTTTACTGCGACATACATCATTTTTAATTATAAATAAAATTCAATTACAGAAAGCACGCGTAGAACGAGCAGCGCTAAGAAAAACCCGCTCAGACTACGCCTACGACGTTTTTTGCGGAATGAGGGTACTCGTTACACCAACCGCTGACCAAAGAGACGCGGCCATCGAACTGCTAAACCTCTGCGGCGCTGTAGTCGTCAACCAAGATGGCGGACACACACAAAATGGCGGACCCACACAAAATGGCGGCGGTGGAATCCAACATGGACAAGGCCTTACCCAACTAGACAAACTACTAGGCAACACTCAAAAGAAAATCCAACCAACGCAAAGAACTCAGCTCGCTCTGGTCACTCAAAATGGCGAGATTCGCTACGGACTAGTGCAGAATAGCAATCAGTATGATATCAAGATTGGTGTGGATGATAAGGAAGTTAGCAGCAAGTGGGTGTTTGATAGCGTGGCTGCTGGTAGGATGAGGACAACGCGACGGTATGTGGTGAAGTCATGTCCGGGGGAAGTTGTTGAGGTTATGCAGAGCTTTTGTCTGGACGATTGTTGAACTGTGGAGGTATCAACTCGGTGTGATTTTAAATAACCGGAAATTGACTTATAATCATAATTTTACACTAGGTTTACGGACGTAAACCACATTACTTGCAACATGTAACCCGATTTGTTAGCTTTAAACGCTTTTCTACTCCGTTCATATGAAATAAGCTCGATCGATATGAAATTAGCTCGATCGACAATAGCTCGTAAAATCAATTTTGACTTTGAATCGTGAAATGGCGGGAAATCGTGAGTTGTGTACAAAAAACTGGACCATATTTTTTTTTATATGATAATTTTACTTATTATTTACCAATAGTTAAGACTATTTCCTACAATTAGGTTGTTCTAATAATAAGTAAGAATTCTTGTTATATTTCACTATCTATATAGCGTGGGAATCTAAGAAAGATTTTATCTATTAGTATTTTTATTTATTCATTACGACCTCCGTGGCGCGGCAACCGAAGGTCCGTCTGTGACGCAGGGGGTTGCGGGTTCGATCCCGCCTCGGGACAAATATTTGTACGATATGTGCAGATATCTGTTCCGGGTGTTCTGGTCGTTTTCTATGTATGATAAAAAATGTCTATCTATGTAATATATGTATTGTATTAAGTATTTCAGTCGCCTAGTACCCATAACACAAGCTGTGCTTAGCTTGGGGCTAGATAACGCTGTGTTGATTGTCTAGCATTATTTATTTATTCATAAATAATAATAATAATAATAAATAATGCTGGACAATCCACACAGCATCATCTAGCCCCAGGCTAAGCAGAGCTTGTGTTATGGGTTATAAATATATGTTTTCTCTTTTCTATTGCATTGTATATGTCTTATATCTCTATTCTTAAAGGCAAATAAATATTAGAGTATCTAGTCTATACTGTACACCTAAGATTGTGAATAATTGTGTAAACAAGCTAGATTTAGGTAATTTCTTCAACAATTTGGCTTTCTGGTTTGAAATTAAGTATTTCACCTGCGAAACCTTAAGCTTAAATAGTTATATACTGTACTGGATGTGTTATCTCACTATAGCTTTTTCTAAATCATGTCATCAAATTTCAAGAGTGTATATTTGCTTTTCTATTTTGTTGTAATGTTTATTACTGTCATTAAAATCTATTTAAATGTGATCTTAAACTACCTCTTTTATTTACCTACCTACTTAGTTACTTATTTCCTTACTTTGCCTTAAAAGAAGTACCATAGCCTGCTAGTACTGCCCTCTCCATCAGCAATAAGATATCTATGTATATCTATACTTATTATAAAGAGGAAAGATTTGATGGTTTGTTTGAATTGAATAGTTTCCGAAACTATTGGACCCATTTGCAAAAATTCTTTCACTATTAGAATCCTACATTTTCCGTGATGAACATAGGCTATAAGAGAGAGCTAGAAATTTTCAAAAAGATAGGGTTCCGTTTAAAAAATTTACCCGTGCGAAGCCGGGGCGGACAGCTAGTAATTTATAATCTTATTCGTGATTCTGAAAACAGCTATAACCAAAAATTTTTAAATCTGGTTCGATACATTGATTGTAACTAATTTGCCACAAAGAAAATTAAATGGACTGGAAATTATCATCATTGTAAAGTTAATGATTACGCAGCTACACGTTTTATGTATGAAAACGTGTTACAATAACGTCAAAATAACTTCAATTTATCCATCTTCAGCATTTGAACGAACATGGGTCAGATGGTCATAATAGTCAAAGTTCTACATGTGTAGCTAGTAGGAAAAATGTTGTTAAAGGATTGACGAACTCAGGCGCTTCGATTCCCGCCTTGTGACAAATTTTCGTACGCGCTGTGGATGTTTGTTCCGGATTATCTTTGTATAACATAAAATCTTATTGGTGATTTATTAGTACCCATAACACATGCTTAGCTTTGTTTGGGGCTAGATGACGCTGTGTTATCCTCACTAGTCTAATTTATTTATAATAATTATGAACTTCAAAAATGGACTGAGATCCAAAATTTGTAGACAATTGTTTAGTTTCTTTAGACGCCAAAGTTAACCGACGAAACAGATTAGTTTCATTATCATTTGGTGAATACCAAGTTATCTACCAGAAGTAGCACGGATAATCTTTTCAAAAGCAAAATAATCCCGCCAACCGCCATCTTTTAAACCATAGGTATACATCACTTTGAGCAGGAAATCAAGTTGTGGGAATCAAAACTGGTTTCGTTTGGGATGTTGAGTGACACAAAAGGACCTTAGCCTTGCAGAATTTTAGGGCGAGCGCTAAGCTTCGGTGTTTATTTGCAAATGCGGCCTTCGGGGACTTATTATAGTCATTTCTTTGATAGAATGTGAACTATATTTTGTAGCTAGGTAGGTCTCTTTGTATCACGCCCAGCTTTACCGTTTTTAAAACGAGGGGTGGCTTTGTCTATAGGTACCAACTTGTACAATGGGGTGGGTTCTTTGCAACAAGCATGAAAGCAGTGTAATTTAGTTCCACAAGTTATGACGTTTATTTGTGAGATGAGTACACTTTGTAAGATGAGGACGACCACTGTGGCGCGGTGGGCGAAGGTCCGCCTGCGACGCAGGAGGTTACGGGTTCGATTCCCGCCTTGGGACAAATATTTGTACGATCTGCAGATATTTGTTCAGGGGTTCTGGTCGTTGTCTATGTATAATAAAAAATATCTATCTATTTAATAATATTGTATTACGTATATCAGTCATCTAGTACCCATAACACAAGCTCTGCTTAGCTTGGGGCTAGATGATGCTGTGTGGATTGTCCAGCATTATTTATTTATATATTTAATAATGGATCTCTGAAACGAAAAATGATTTTCACAGTCTATATGTTTTTAACCCTTTCAGTTCGGAAGGGGGTACCATAAAAAAACTGCACAATAGGTACAAAAAAATTAATTCCTTGTGTATTTTGTTTGAAATAGGTAGAACCCTCTATATTATATAAAGGTATACTTTTATACGAGATACTAAAGCTTATCCCACACTAAGAGTGGGGTACAAGAGAATGAAAATATGCATTCACTCTTTAGATGATTAGGTCTAACTAGGTAAAGATAAGGAAGGTAAAGCTATCCCGAAAGTATTTTTACGATTTTATTTTTCCTAACTTTTAAATGTAGATAGAATATTATCATAACATAATATGTTTTGATAATATTCTATCTACATTTAAAAGTTAGGAAAAATAAATATACATTTATCAACGGCGATAACGGCATTAATAATTAATGTATATTAGGTAAAACCGTTACAGCAGCGGAGAGATTTCCATGATCACGGAAAAACTTAAGTACTTACCTACCTACTTGCTGTCAAAACTAAGAAATCAAATCATGGTAAATGGTCCGACAAAAGACTAGAGAAAATACTTGTAGTTTTATTTAAGTATCTATCTACTTAGATTTATATTTTAGCAAGACTTACCTAGGTATTTAGTAAAAACGTAACAAAATAAAAATAAGCCGCGGACGCAGAAAGGGGGCTCGCAGTTTTAATTTTTTAAATTTTCTGTAATTAGTACAGAAACAGACTGTTGGGCAAATAAATAACCTACTTTATTAATATTAGTATTAGGTACTCTAAAAAGCAATTTCTTACAATCTTTGATAAGTCCCAGCAGTTTTTTTACTATGTTTATACATATATGTATATTATCTACCTACATACTTACACGTATTAACAATGTGTTGTGTTATAAAATTCTCAGTTCCCTAGTCGCTGGATTCTCCATTGTAGTATCCAGAACCTTGTACGTTAGTAGAATGTGGTGGGTTCTGGACCTTTATTTCTAGATTTTCGCCAGCAGTTATCCAGTTGCGACCTTCCTAGGTATCTAGTCTAGATATTATATTCGCAAATCTACTTAAAGGTGTTATAAAGATGTTGGTACTTCTGTGTTAAGAACTACCGAAGTAATTTAAACTCCATGCATTCCATACGTAAACCCACCTGAATAGTGATTTCTGTGTGAATAGTGATATCCTATCTAGCCTACAAGTTTTTAAAACTCCAACAATTTTTACCCTCAGATCAAGCAAAGCAGCGTTTTTTACCCTACCAACTTTTGAATTTCGAACTGAGTGAATGAATGAGTGATATCGAGTTGCGCTGCATTTTTTTGGTTTCGTTAGGGTAAAGGACGGGGTATAGGCCCTCCTGCGTCCTGCTTTGTCTGAGACGAATCACAAACGACGAATTATTTTTAATATAAAAATGAGTTTTGAAAGTGAAAGAAACGACAACTGTTAATATTGTTTTTATTTTCGGTAAGCCCTAGATATACATTATATAATAATACAACAAAGGAAGATTTATTTATTCATTTAGTTTTCTAATAAAATAAATAAATAAAAATAATAGAAATGAAAAGTTTACAAAAAAGTAGTAGGTAATTGTAGTTAGGTTGTAAAGTTAAGAAAAAAAATGCGGATAAGGTAATTTAATAAAGCATAAGTGAAAGAGATAATTGTTGTAAAATTGGAAAAAACTCTACTACTTCTAAACATAAGTACCTATAATATTATGTAGGTACCGAATGTAGGCACAAAATATAATTTATTATAATTATTATACATGAATACCACGTGGCGAAAAAACATACGCTCGCCAGGGGGAGCGAAGGCCTTGACACCGAACAACCAGACCGTGAATGTTTCACTTTTAACGAATACATACATTAAAAATTATTACTCATCTTTGAATTACGTTATTCTCATATAATTCAAGTCACAACGGCGCGTTAATTAGTAGGTACATAGTCGAATGTACTCAAATCTTTATCCGTTTTGGACTTTGCCGATATTTATCTTGATAAAGAAATAAATTATTATAGGTTAAACTAAAATTATATCATAATAAATAAACACAAATTAATTAAAATACTATACAAAATGATTTACCAATAAATAGAACACAAAAAAAATACATAACTAGAATTACGATAAGTGGCGTTGTTGTATGTAGATTTTTCTATATTTTGTTTTCTTCTATCTTGGGATTTTTCTGGCGTTTTCCCTCGTGTTTTCTGATCATGCCCTCCTGTGCTGTACTCTCCCACTCTTCAGAACTACATCGCGAGCCTCTGAATTCTGTAGTGAGCAGTCCGCTGTCTGTTGCTTCGGAAATGAAAAGAGGTTTGTTCCTGAGAGTTTTGGATGCGCAGGTCCATCCATATTAAGGTTTTGTTAGTGTAGGTAGGTATCTTGTTGGCCTTGTTGAGGCGCTTCCGTGCTGATCTAGCCTGTCAGCATTCTTTTCCATCTTTTGTTATTTATTGTATTTGAGCTTCTAACATGTTCGAAACCGGTAGAGATGATTCGTTACTGGACCTGTAAAAATACATTACATATTAGCTAGGTACAAGATAATAGACACAAATAAATTAAATAACAAAATATAAGCTGGAATAAAATTAACGGGGTCTCCAAGTAAATTTGGATTTGTTAAGATGGATGAAAAGGAATTTTAGATAAATTTCTATTTTAACACTATATATTCCAAGATTGTGACAATGGGCGATCATTAGGCATCTCAAGAGCGATCTCTACCAGACAACAGTTGTCCGTACTATGTTAACGTATAAAATTGTATTAAAACTACTTCTGTTCAACCATCAAAAATAATTATTGAAAGATAAGCAGGGTACAGTACAGAGTGCCAGGTACAAGAATTTTACACCAACCTTTGAAATTACAATCGGACAATAGTAAACCCTACTTCTCGGTAACAGATAAAAGAATACTTATCGACAAAAAGAGAACCATTCACCTAACGGATTATATATAAGATATTACAATTTCTTCAAAAGATGTTCAAAAAGGTTCTAAAATAGCTTACAAAACGTACATACCTGCAAGAATGGCGGGAAACAAAAGGTGGATGTAGTATTGCCGAAACCCAAAAATATCTTGTCCTTGAAGCCGTTCCGAGAAATGGCCCAAGCTAGGGCGTGTATTCTCGGGTGAAACTCGTCGAGATGACGTCACATTAATCTGTTATGAAAAATAATATTATTATGTATATGAAAAATAAAATAATATGTATTAGTACAATAATAGCAATAGGATCGTTCTTCATCTAATAACAAAGTACCATATGAACAAGATATAAGATAGATGATAAGTAAGTAATATAATGTGTAAATTAGAGATTACAACGAGTGCGAGGGCTAAGAACTATAAATTATGAAAAATCTTAATTGAAAATTCTGGTAGGTGGGATCTACCTATGTAAGTAAGCAATTTATTATTGGACGTGTAATAATTACACAGGAATTTCATAAGGAATCATACACAAGGCCACTCATTGGAAGAAAAATCTCTGAAACGCGCTGTACCACTGTACTGTACAGTTCTTAAAATTGCATGTAAACCAATAAAATTTGAATCAATACATTTTTGCAACTGATCATACTACATATTTATATGCCTTAGGTTTAAGAAACATCAGAACTCCCTTGGTCTGACAATTTTATATAAGAAATTTTATTAATAGGTAACGTTTTTGTTATTCCCGGGTTCATGTTGAAGCTTTGACATATTTTTAAGACATATGTAGTACAACATGACATAATTATATAAAGAAACTAACTAGACCTTCTCCTACCCGACATTACTGTCATATCTTCGAGATTTTCATTCGAATCACCTCCCATTCCTGCATGCAGAGATACTACCTAATGTGATGTGATTCGACATCCTTCCTTCAGTTCACCTTTGTTTTCTATTTAAATTCCTCGATTTTTTCATGTCACCTTCCTTAGTGTTTCACTAAGGAAGGTGACATGAAAAAATTGACTGATACCTTCAAAATAAATGAAAAAATTAGAAGAAATTAGTAAATGTATATCGAAAGTCTTGTATTGAAGAAAATACATAAATTACTTAAAGAGACAGCTAACGAAATGAACATCGGCTTATTTAATTGAATAAGTACAAGATTAATTTTTCAAAATTTCAGAGATACTTACTTACGTATTATGTATTGAATAAATTTACGACTAAATTTTGTTTAGTCTTTTTAATTTCGTGAGCTGTCTCTACCTTAAGTAATTTATTTTATTTTATTCAATACTTTCGCTATACATTTTTACTAATTTCAATAACAAATATACTTGTTTTTTTTTTTTAATTTCGATCTCCATACATTAAGTTATTTAATAATGAAGTTTCCTGCATATTCTACTAATGAGTCTTATACATCTATGAACATTCTCAAATTAAACAATTGCAAATAATTTACAGTAATAAAACAAAATGAATACATAAAAAAAGATGTTTCCTTATTTTTATATTTTGTTTTGCGTGATTTTACCTTGTTCGCTAGTGTATTTTTTTATATACTAGATAGGTGAAACGGCGTCTGTGTTTTGATGACTGTCTGTGCAGTTTTTCAATACCTAGCCTCGATCTATATCTAGGCTAGGTATTGAAATACCTACACAAAAGGAGTGGGTCGTAAAACAATGCTTCTTAAACAAACGGAATCATCGACCGACACGCTTATAATGTGAAGCATAATGTCACAAAATATGCTAAATATTTAAACTTTATTATACTTAAGTTTTTGAATCAGTTTTTTAGCAATGATTATCATATCCGGTTTCATTCATTTCATTCATCAATATAACTATAAGTTAAATATAAACACATACAATACAACTATAAGTTATAATAAGGGGAATGAAATTGTACTCTCATTGTTTATATTTTCTTTTAAGTTTAAAGCATTAATTAGGTTTCTAGATATCCATAATTTTAAGTCATTAATTTGTTTTTATCAAAAACTCATAAATTTTATATTTAGTACCTACAATAAATAAAACTATAATGAAGTAAAAATACTTTAGATTTAGTAAATGATTTTCGGACAAAACAAATCGTTTGCTGTTCCTGAAATTATATAGGTAAGGTAGCAAAATCTGTTTTTTTTATAATATGACCTCGATTTTTTTGCCAATCCTATTTTTAAAACACGTTATCCAATATTCGCAGTACCATTTTCATAAATGTGAAGGTTTTCAAAAATTCTATCATGAATAATATTTTCGAACTACAAAACTTTATATTGCACATCTAAAAAAATGGCCGAGTTTAAATACTATAAAAGCAGAAAGTCAACAGAAATCTGATCTTAGGTTTACCGAGAAAACCTGAGAATCTGATTCGCAGATATTTAACATTTTAAGATCTTAATGTTGTAGAATATCTATCAATCGGATTAGTATGCTATGCCATAAATAATGTATATTTTTTTATTTATACAAAGCGATAGCTTCAGTCATCTCATCAGCATCACCCTGTGGGTAACTAGATATATCAGTGTAACTAACTAGACTTAAACAGAGAGATGTTTTGTAAAAGCTCGATCTTTTATCTTTGTAAAACATAACAGTATAATGAAGTAGGTAGTCACTGCTCTCAATCTGCGCTCCGGGCATATTTCATCCAACAAATTTGGATTCCATAAGAAGAAAATTGTGAAATCTGTGGTAGTATCGATGATAGTCATGTATACGAAACGCAAACGAACGGCTTCGTTTTCTTAACAAAATTGTATAACATTGGCAAAAGTTACAGTAGAAAAGGAAAAAAAACAAACTTGCTTTATGTTATTTCTGTGAAGATTAGTTTTAGTTTTCATTATTAAAATATATAAGTACGAGTATGTAACTACTACGATATAGTATATATATAATACCAATTAGGCGATATGGTCGCTCAGCAGCACAGCAAAGCCTTTTGCCGTCTCCTGTGAAATAGGAAAAAACTTCGTAGCATATAAAAAGATTTATATAATATGAACCTATATATAATTGTTTTCATTTGGGCCCTTAATGGCCTCTTAATCCATTATGCAGTTTAAAGTTGTTCTAATACCAAGGGGTTCACTAAAGTTGCAAATAAACATAGATTACGTACCTATCTACGTCATCAAAGTTAAACCACAGACAATATACTATTGAACCAAATGGAAAAAAGAACGAACAAAACAAGACAAAATTCCGCGTTATTTCTCGAGCCTCCATTTGCCAGTAATTTTACTCCAAACTATGCAAGTACCGCAATTCACGAGAGCCCAATGACAGCTGTAGCGATTTAAATCATAACGGTTTTGCCCATTTCTCGGGTTGCTTAGTGAATCATCTTTCCGCTTGATTCACTTATGTTATGCATGTGTTGTATCTACTAGTTGAAATATGTATACTTTTTCAAAGTCAAAAATTACTTTTCCATTATTTTTCTACATACCTTCAAGAATTTTGGAAGTTTTTAAAGTGTTTTTCTTTTTAATTTTACGAATATAATACCTAATTTGATAGGTTCTAATTTTAAATTGAAATCTTTTGAATACAGGTAAGTTAAGCTTATGATTAATAGGGGAGGCCTATGTCCAGCAGTAGACTAACTTGGGCTGATGATGATGAATAATTTGGCAAATTAAGAAATAGGTAGGTTCTAAGTAACGGAAAGAAGAACTTTTTCCTTAATGATATGGAACACAAGATGACTGTACCTAGTACATAACTTGAAATGCCTAATTCTTTACTTTGCCAGCTACACCAAGGTTCTTTACCTTAATAAAATACTATCTTGAAGATAAGCTTAGTTTGCTTAAAGTGTCACTAAGTGCGCTCAAATAAACTATGCTCCGTTAGAGATAACAAAACACGTTTCTTTTTAAATTCCTTTCCATTAGTAGGTAGGTATGTATTTCATTCAAGCTTGATAATGTTTGCTTTATCCTCTAATTGAATACGTCCAATGAGTAACCCAATCTGTATAAAATGTATTTGTAGGTATCTCAGTTTTAATTCTTAAGAAAATTTTCATTATAGGTACCTACCTCGCTCGAGAAAAAATAATTGCTCAAGTGGGTAGTTACCTACCAAAGTTTGAGCAAGTAGGTAATTTACTTTTACTTGCAAGTTTTTTTACCTAGGTTATTACTTTTTACAAAAAGGTAACCAAGTAGGTAGGTATCTTCGTTAAGTTTAAAATACCTAGACAGATAACTTTTGAATCAAGAGCAATTACCTAAATACTAGCTTTACAACTTTCGTAGGTACAGAAAGTCATGGTAGGTAGGTGCCTACCTAGGTATTTAGAGTTTGACATTTCCTTCAAACAATGAGACGATTTTAGGTATTTAAATCTTAGATTCAAACACAGGTTTCTGAGAAAGATACCTACAGCTTCATGTTATTTTACCCAGTAATACCTATCTAAGTCTTAGTACCTACCTAGCTACCTACTGTTGATACAAAAATAGCATTTAAAATGTAAACTGCATTGTCCAAAATAATCGACAAGATAGAAAGCGAAGAACAATAAGTCATTCAACTTTGATGAATATGTCGATATTTGTAAATTATTACCCGCCAACATTATAACTTTGTGTAACAAAAACAAGGCCATTGACCGCGATCGTCATGTGTTCATGAGGTTCACTTACAAATATTGAACTTGTTCGATAAATTTTGTAATAGAACGAGAACCAAAATAACGGGCTGATAACGGGGGTGTTTACCCTAAAATGAATGAACGATTGAATGAGATTTCCATAACAAAACAGTAGGTACCTACTGTCATGGGTGGTCCTACTAAACAGCTGTTAGCAATGACAGGAATCGACGATTCTGAATTTGAAATGAAACAAAGAGCATAGTGGGTACAATCACAATCAACTGGAATGTCCTTCGTTTCAGCATTTGTTCGATACAGATCGGCCGAAGATAGGTAGGTACTTGCTATCTATAGTTATTATAACTATGTTCATGCATGGATACTTGTGTGTTACGATTTACGAGAAAACCGGTCGGACCTGCAACGGGCTGTCTACGTCAGTTCAGCTCACCCGCGACCCGAAGTTAAACTTTCTTACGAAATGAATCACAGTAACCACTTACCGATCCTCGACTTTCTACTGGAACCAATCGAAAAGTACCTTCACACACGGCACGGATGTCCGCGGACACCTTGAAATTCACAATAAAATGCAAACAGCTTTGGTAAACGTAACATACCTCCGTCGTAAACTAAAAAAATATGAGGGTAAGAAAAACCGTTGACTGTTTCTTTCTTCTCGGCACTGTTTCGCAGGAGCAGTGACCACAGGCAGGCCGGGATCGGTGCAATTTGATACACAATCACAAGGTTTACACCGATTCGCGTCCTATGCGTGGCCACTGCTGTGAACGACCGCCGGGCAGGCAGGCCGCGGGTAACGGGACCGCGCGCCTTGGATGCTGGGCCGGACTAGCGGTCGCACCGAGCCCGCTTGGATAGGCCGGGACTGGTGCAATATCGCACTACAACCGAATATAGCGCCAGTCACCGCCCATCCACGCGAGCCTCGCGAACAAAGGATCTCCACTCCTGTATGCCGCGCCCGTGCGCTCGTGAACTTGACTCGGACACGCGCGGAATGTTTCGCGGGCTCGCTCGGACCAACAAACACGACTGCTCCGCTCAGCGGCCGGCGGCGGAATGGCGGCGCGCGGTCGGTGCGGGGCAGGCGCTCGCGCAGCTGTCGCGCCGTCTTCCCTTCCCCGCGCCCGTCTCACCCCCCGCAGGCCCTTTATCGTTCTGGGAAGTGGTTCCTGAGCTTCCCGACTGGGATGCCATTGTGGAAAATTCTCAGAGTTATCGGGACTTGTGGAACGATTTTGAAAGTAGTGATCCTTGACATGACAGCGAACGAGTTGGCGCGGCATGACGCATGCGAGCCGCGCTGGTGATCTAAAGTTCACGAGGCCGATTTAGATGATCTACCTTACCTAGCAAATGGTTTTGATTACGTACTTTAATGATTATCTACGCGACATGACCACGCAGAATATCTTAAAGTTAATTATGTAGATTGAAGTTGATTATGGCGCTATGGCGCACATTAGGGGAGGCCTATGTCCAGTAGTGGACTAATGTGGGCTGATGGTGATGAATTATGTAGACTGCCATTTATACAACAAAAAAGTACTACTAATAATTAAATAATTATATTGACATCTCTAGACCACGAGTAGTAGAATGTTTGAGGTCAGAATCGTATCCAATCGTCAGGTTCAGGTCGGGCTGTCAGGGTAAACCACTTGCTGTGCTAGGTAAGCAGCAGTCTAGGTAACCTAAGGAAACACTATATTACCGACTAAAGGTCTGTCTAAGTACCTATCTATATTATTTTATACTTGATTCGTTTTTAGTTCTTGTTCTTCCTATTAATAGTTGTTTTAAGTTCTTCATTAACTACTTTCATTATTATGTATTTAAATAGTATGGTGGGGTAAGGAGGCTATTTTAAATTTTTAAGTATTCACTATTAACATCTAATTTTAAATTAATAAAGTGACAAGTGAAAATTGATAAGTTACATAACAAGTAAATGCTGTGCATACCTCTTAGAAGCACACATTCATACATAAAAATAAAAAATCGATTGTTTTCATTGCTAATGATTTATTATGTTATGACGTATTGTTGGCATTGTCTTATAAATAAATAACATATTAAATTATGTGGCCAAGACGAGATAACAGAAGTAAGACGACAGTTACTTAGAGTGGCCAAGAGATGCATAGCGACTTTGACAACACAAGGCCATGGGCTGATAAAAAGTCATAATAAAAAATATTATGATGAAAACCGGGGTAAATATTCTTCCCAACATGGCATCCCCAAAGCATTCGACATTCAAAGCGTTCATCCCGCTACCTGCGCAGCAAACTGCAGAAGATTACGAATTAGGGATACATAAATCCCACAAATGGGAAATAAAATGCCAACGTTGCACAGAATCATGCCAAACGGCAGAATGGCCACGTGGTGATATATTATCAGAGGGTGATTGTGACGTCAGTATTTGTCTATTGATATTGATAAGGAGGTAGGTTTATTGCCGACTAACTTTTAACAGCGGTTTTACTTACGGTTCTTTAACTAAAGTTAGGTATTTTATGTTAATTTTTAAACGGGTCTACTACCTAGAGGAATACTACATCTATACTAATATTATAAAGAGGAAAGATTTGATTATTTGTATGTTTGTTTGTTTGTTTGTTTGAATTGAATAGGCTCCGAAACTACTGGACCGATTTGAAAAATTCTTTCACCATTAGAATCCTAAATTTTCCGTGATGAACATAGGCTATATAATATTTTCAAAAAAGTTAGGGATCCGCATGAAAAATTCAATAATTGAACCGTGCGCTGTATATTCAACCTCTTTTTCTAATAAGGCACGTCAGAACAGAAAAAGAGGTTGCGCACTGTGCTTGCTTTTTCTCTACGGCCAGTGTCAGTTACGGAGTGTCGAGTCAATGTCAAAAATCCCAATGCTGTTAGAAAAAGTAAGGGATCCGTATGAAAACTGTGAAACCCATCGTGTTATTGTGTATAATTTCTGAAATTTTTGTTTAATACCCGTGCGAAGCCGGGGCGGGCCGCTAGTAGTTTACAAAATTATGTCCTCGAGATGTCTGCCTAGTCTTGTCTCAGACTACATTCGTTTGACGACCTCTGTGTCGTGGTGGGCGAAGGTCCGCCTGTGATACAGGAGGTTGCGGGTTCTATTCCCGCCTCGGGACAAATATTTGTACGATCTGCAAGTATTTGTTCACAATGTTCTGGTAGTTTTCTATGTACAATAAAAAATATCTGTGTTTGTACGCGTATACATATTATTATGTATGTATATCAGTTATCTAGTACCCATAATCAAAGCTCTGCTTAGCTTGGGACTAATAATACTGTGTGAATTGTCCAGTATTATTTATTAATTTAATAAAATGTACACGATGTACATATAAAAAGATATCTAATTTAAGACGCGATTTATTAGGATAATAAACTTTGATGAATTGATGACCTTTGATTAGTCACTGCAAAAGCCCATTTAGCAATCCATTTCATTGGTTGGGTTATTTATTAGAAAAAAATGTCTACGATTCCATACTTACACCCGCATGTGAATCGCCGCCCGCGCCCTTGTATTTTGCAGGATGGAAATTCCCCGGGGTAGATTTAGGGGTAGGTTTGATTTAACAAGAATGAAAGGTTTTTTGGATCGCCCTCTACCAGTCATTATTATTCAATGTTTTTATAATGTTACCTATGAATCAATATATTAATTATAGGGATCAATAATTCGTATATTTATTGGAATGTATGTGAACTGTTATATTATACTAAAAAAAAAATGCATAATTTTAAATTTTCATTTTTAATTTTGAGGTAGAATATATATTATAACTATTCTATAATAGAAGCATTGATATTCATTTTAAGACAATGTAACACATTTAATTTCGTAGGTAAATCAAAATTAATCATTTTGTCAAGCTTACATTTTTGGTGCAAAAAAGGGAGTAAAATAATAAAAACGGCATCAAAGCTGTAAAAGGTTGTAAAAATATTGCCAATTCTAGAACTTTGTGCTGATATAATCCCATGTTCTTTATTTAAATTCGCAGAGATAGTTTATTCTATTGTTCTACACTCCATTCAAGTTTCTACAGCTTACAATATTTCTTACAAAAGGAACAAAATAATAGGTTGGTAGGTAAGGTACTTCACAAAGGATTTTGCTATGCACCTTACATAAAGTGACAATAGCTTTTGCAAATTAAGTAATTTTTGGGTTGGTAACTTACATTGAGATGTAGGTAGGTATTAAAGCAACCGGAAGGAAGTTTATTATTCTGTTTTTTTAAAGATAGCGACCCGCCGCGGCTTCGCTCGAGTGGCATTTTCTAATTAAGATATATACAAACTCATCAACAAATTAGGTTAGTAAAAATAGCGTGATTAGTGTTATATGTATAAAATACTAGCGGTCCGCCGCGGCTTCGCACGAGTAATTTGCAAACAAATCAAATATAATAAATTTTTATACACTTTGGGTTACATTATTGATATTTTCATACGTAGACCTTTTTGAAATTGGATCCTATAACCTGTGTTCATCAGCGATAATGTATCCAACATTATCTAATGGTGAAAGAATTTTTCAAATCGGTCCAGTAGTTTCGGAGCATACAATTCAAACTATCAAAGAAACATTCAAATCTTTCCTCTTTCACTAGCGCCCCGCTACAGCTTTGCACAGGTGCAATGCTGATACAAAAACCTTCATCTTGAAACAATCTCTCAATTTAAAAAAATCCGTTGCGTAGTTTTATAGATCTAAGCATACATGAGACATACAGACAGACGCGAACTTGACGGAAGCGACTTAGTTTTATACTATTGTAAAGTAGGTTTACATTTTAAACCGAAAATTTCAGATACCCATAAGTTATGGCAGAATAAATAATGCTGGACAATCCACACAGCGTCACCTAGCCCCAAGCTAACCAGAGCTTGTGTTATGGGTACTAGATGACTGATATAAGTACTTAAATAAAACAGTATAATATACATATTTTCTATACTAATATTATGAAAAGAAGATGAAAGATTTGTTTATTTGTTAATTGTAGTTTGTTTAGGCTCCGAAACTACTCGACCGAAGTGAACTACATCACCCCGTCCCTGATGAGTGATGAACATAGACTATAGAATATTTTCAAAAAAGTAAAGGATTCGTACGTAACCCTACCTACGTGTAATTATATTGTGTGTAAAAATAATTTAGATTTTAGAATAAAGAACTTATTAATTGACTTAGGTGCTATTTGCTTATTTGCGAACTTTGTTTATATGGATGTTAATATTATTTTTTGTTATTTTTTTTGTGAATTTTCCGACATTGAGTAATTATAATTGTTAAAATAAATTTTGCACACCTTATTAGGTAGATTGTAATTTGGACAAACTTTATACTAAGAACTTATGTACATACATTCTGGCAAATAAATGATTATGATTATGAATTGTTTTTTGATTTTTATGTTAAATACCCGCGCGAAGTCAGTGCGAACTACTAGTTTACTATACATAGAAAAGGACCAGAACACCCTGAAACAAAGAGAAGGCAGTGTGTCTTCTCTACGGGTACTAGATGACTGATATACATTATACAATATTATTACATATATAGATATTTAAGACAGGGCGCTATGGCGCTCATTAGATGAGGCCTATGTCCAGCAGTGGACTAATATGGGCTGATGATGATGATGATACATAGAAATCGACCAGAACACCCTGAAACAAAGAGAACCCACACTGCTTCCATTCATGAGATGAAACTGCTGACTGGAATGTGCTAACTGACACAACCAGGATGTTTAGACTAGTATATTCTGCTGACTCGACTCGGTTCACACTCACACAGACTGCCCACGCTATATCTGACTTTGCATCTGCGAGCTTGTTAGCAAGTAAGTACGTACAAACCAACGGGACTACGGCTTTTTATATGTTAACAGCGGTTCGCCCCGACTTCGGATATTTCACCAACATTATAAAAGTTAAGATTTTACACACATTGGGTTATAGTTATAAGGTTTTACACAAATTGGGTTACGTTATTGAAAATTTCATATGGGACCCTAACTTTTCTGAAATATTCTAATAGCCTATGTTCATTTATTGATGTTATCATACGGTACCCTTACTTTTTTTAAATATTCTAAAGCCTATGTTCATCAGGGATACTGTAATGATGATTTTTTTTATAACTAACATAGGCTAAGACTTGTACTAATTTATGGACCTATGTAATCTGAACAATAAATAAAATATTATCATTATAAATCGGTTCAGTAGTTTCGGAGTCTATTCAAACAAACAAACAATCAAATCTTTCCTCTTTTTAATATTTACTTTAAGTCTTACTTCTTTGGAACCTGCCTAACTAGTTCATTATATATCATTATATATACATAAAAATATTTATATCTCCTACGAGAGAACTTGGTTCGATGTAACTTAACTGACGACCTCTCTGGCGCGGTGGACGAAGGTTCACCTGCGACGCAGGAGGCTGCGGGTTTGATTCCCGCCGCCAGAACTATTGTTACTACGATCTGATGATATTTCTTCTAGCTGTTGGTTGTTTTCTATGCATAATAAATCATAATGTATCTTAATTTACCATAACACATGCTCTTCTGCTTAGCTTGGGGCTAGATGACGCTGTGTGGATTGTCCGTTTGATTCAACTACTGCACTGTGTAGGTCTCTTCAAAATTATCTAGAACTTTTAATTATCTCTCTTTGTCCTAAACAATTGTAGCTTTTATTGTTTAATTACTTTAATAAGTAATTTTAATTTTGTTTGGATAGAGTACATGAATGTATACACACTATTTCGTTAAAAAACAAAGTGCCTAGTAATTAGACTAAGTTATAGTTACTTACCGATAAGTTTATTTATTTTACGTCTAGTGTAGCACGCTCGAAACCCAAATGTAAGTATTTTACATTATAGGAATTTATTTACCATAAGTTTCTAATTATAAGTGATTTTTTGTAATTAGGTACTTTCAAACAGGAACTGCATGGATGTTATATCTGAAATAAACATATTTTCAATTTCAATTTCAATAGAAAATAGGCCCTATGCGCCACAGTGCAAAACCCTAAACGGTAAGTCAACTCCATCTATCATCCCGTCATCTTCAAATCACACACGAATCAATCATGCCAACCTAAGAAACAAAAAAACAAAAGCACCTAACAAAAGGTGCAAAGGTGGGGACGACATAATGCCAGCACGCGCGCGCCAGCTGTAGGTAGCATCTGCTGTTTCACCCCCGCGCGCCTTGGAAAATAAAAAACTATTGGTCATCCTGCCTTGTCACATCTGGAGATAAATAAATATTTATAGATTCAATAACCAATAAGTTATATCTGATAGATAACTGGGCTAATATTTGAGGGAAGGATAATTTCATTAAAATTGGGGTTGCACTAAAATTATGCTCGGTTTTATAAAAAAGCTTTTTACGACTTATAAATTAGCCTTAAACACGTATTAATCCGCTCATCTAAATGAATTTATACTTTCTGAACTCCTTTCTTTAGAAGAACTGCGTAACTAAAAGTACCAAGATTTTTGTTATTATATTATAGTGCGGAAGCCCTCGCGCTCGATATCGGAATAATCTCTGAGGGAAAGTCGCGGGTTCACGTCCCGCCAAAACCAATGTTTTTTGGGACTTTTTAATTTGTTTAAAGAACCAAGTACAGAAAGAATACCTAATAACCTAGCTAGGTAGGTCTGACTACATCATCATTACATTACAATTATGTCGACGGGTCTTTATGAACAAATCATTAAAAGGAATAAGAAAAACTTAATTTTACTTAATACCATCGCTTATTTTACTGGCGATAAATAAATATAATGAACACCACCTGAGTAATTACAAGTTTATTAGGTACTGTTATTGTAACTTTATAGTAGGTACATCACTCATTTTATCATAATAAAATAATTATTTTAGACCAAGCCTTTTCCATTACTAGAGAAAAGTTTTCTTTTCCTAGAATGAACCTAAATCTCTAAAGTGTAAAGAGGCGCGTTGATGTCTTTTTTTGTAAAGACAAACCGTATTTTCTTTTTCATCCGTAATGTCAATTAATGCATGCATGTCATATCTTGAAATGTGTTTTTCCAAGACACGCGTTGATGTCTTTTGTACTGAAAACATGAATAAAGCTAAAATTTTGTATTTTACCTTATGAAGATTGATATTTCAATAAAAATCTATGCTACTTCTACTATTTCTTATCACATTATGCCCTAATAATTTTAAATTATGAAATCAGTGGCGTTTCGTTTATTCCCGCTCTTTTGTTGAAGCCATTCGAATTCGAATTTGGAACGATCTTCAATTTTCCACAGTATTATTACAATTCCGAGATGCACACATAAATTATGGTCAAATTTTGCATTTTAAAGCTTATTAAGAATTGATATTATATCAAGTAATATAATAATGGAATGGTGTTCAGAAACTCGCTCCTCAATACGTCGAGTGTGAAAACACCGCGCTAGTTTACGCCGTGCGAGAATGAAGCGAGCGACTTTTATTATTTCTTACTGATAACAGTCATAATATTATTATGCCCTCAACATCATCAGTGACAATTCGAAATCCATTCCCGCTCTTTTTTTGAAGCCATTCGAATTTGGAACGATCTTCAATTTTCCACAGTATAATTACAAATCCCAGATGCACCACACCATACGAGTAAGCACAGACTCAAGCCTGCCGGCCATCTGTCGGGGCAGCTGCGGACTACAGGTACCAACATGATGGATTTTATTTATTTGATTTATTTTTATAAACTTGATCGCTATTTTGAGCGACTGGATTAACCTGCTTTATTATAGGTGTAACAATAACTGATTCACTGCAGAAAATGCATTAGGTACTTATTGATGAAACTAATTAATATTTTTGTGTTTATTATTGTTTATTTTTTTTAGCTTTTGCGATAGTTAATTTTTTTAGCTTGAAGTTACACAATCTTATTTGTTTTATTATTATTTATGTAATTTTATATAAGTAGTATATTTGTTGGCGAATTATTGTAAAGGTATTGTAGTATTTTAATGTTAATTCGTTATTTGTAGTATTTTAATTTTAATTCTTTAATGTTAATAAGTGCCACCGTCTACAGTGTTCCTTCATGTCCAGTCTATACCTAGGTTGCCTGGAAGAGATCGCTTATCGTGATAAGGCCGCCCTTTATACTTCCTATACTCTAAGCAGTCTGCTTGTTGTCCCTTTCTTTGTGTGGTATAAGTATAAGTTTTATCTACCTAAGTTTTTTTGCCCCATTACGGGGTAAATGCCTCCTCCGCAAACTTCCAAGCATCTCGGTTGTTTGCACCTACCTTTTTGGATCAAAAGCCACGAGGTCGTATAGGCCACGTAAAAGGTGACCGCGTAATCACATCCTATCTTCTGGCTGGGTCTTGGCATATGGGCCTTTTCCTCCGGGTGTCCTGGCCTTTTTTCCTACTTTGGCAATACCTGTGAGTGAGCGTGATATAATTGACACTCGATTAGTTTGAGGCCTAGAATGCTACTTCATCGTCTTTCGGCAGATCTTGAGCTTGTGTCTGCGTAGCGTAAATTTTATATAATAAAGTAGGTATTTATATACCTACTTTATTATATAAAATTTATTTTTTGTCAACATCAAACCATTAATTTAATTATTTTTTCATTTTATCGAATGACGTTTCTCAATGTTAAATGGATTTTAATGCATTATGTAATTTTTTTCCTCATAAGAATAGTTCTATTTTTAAACATTTTCACATAGCGATTTAAACCTAGCCTACTATCGAGTTTTTATCAGGGACTAATTTCAGCAATCCAACTCGGTCATTATAGCCCTGAATTGTATCGGTCGGGAATCAAACCCACTACACAGAGTTACGTGGGCCGAAGCTAACGGTCGCCCTGGATGAGACCGGTCTCGACCTTAGCCTCGCGAGTCACAGTGCCCGTCACAGTTTGTATGCATTCTGCCTTATTTCGTGAATACTGGTAGACCGTCTTTCAAAACCTATTGGTTATGTAATTTAACTACAGTAGGGCAAGCACGGGCTTTCTTGTCTAAGGTAGAATAGACAAAAATTACGTCACTTTGCCATCGAATGCGTAAATTATTTGAAATTAATTTCTTCAACTTCAATAATGTGCGCAATGTATGGCGATGCGATGCCATTATTGTCTATTCTACCCTAGAGAACATCCCGGTGCTTGGCCTACAGCTTGTAGCTGTCTGAGGATATATTGATTGAATTCTTATTATTGATTGCTTAGTTATATATACCTTAATACTAAATTACCTACTTAGCTTACATAAACTACTTCTAACATAAAATATGTACCTACTAATCATAGGAAAATTTTATTTCTCTATTTGGAAGAGCGAGATTCCCTAATACAGGTATTCTTTTACTTAAAAGGGAATCTCAAACACGGTTATGTGATTGTATATATTACGTTAAGAAATAAATATTTTTGTATTTTTTGTATAATTCGTTCCAACTTACACATGAGAGTAAAGAAATGTAAACATTAGTTGAACTAATGTATAACTAATAAACATATTCTTTAGTTCCTTTTATTTCTGATACTATGTTATTGAGCAAAATATTATCCTCATGATGAAGCCTTTCGATCGGCATGATAAAGCTACAGAGTAATTATTTTTCTCGTTTGCGGGTTCGATTCCCGGTTCAAATATGTAACTATTTAAAATAATTAATCGTTTTTTAAATTAAAATAATGTCTGTCCTCTTTCAGTAAAATGTTCCATCTACATTAATTATGGTACTTTCCCTCCATGTGGCATAGCTGTGGGACGCTCTAAAAATAAATAAATAAATAATGCTGGATGATACACAATGTCATCCCTCGCAAGCTAAGCAGAGCTTGTGTTATACTAGATGACTGATAATAGGTTATTAATATAATATTTACATTTATTTTTTATTATATACGTAGTAGGTATTCGTAAAAATGCAAAATACAAAATTTAGCTTTATTCGCATAAAATATTGGAAAAGATCTTATAAATCATATTTATGCATACGTATTGCAAAAAAATTCTTAAAACTAAGAGCGTGGTTTTTTTTTTAATAATACATACAGGCAAGAAGCCTGAGTCTTTGTCTTCAGTTATTTATAAAACATTGTAGATACTTAAATATCTTGTGCTGTTGACTGGGCTAACAAAACTTAATTCATGCTCGTGCTAAACCACATTAACTAGACTGGACAAAAAATTGAAGTAAAGAGAAATCAATAACAAGTTATTTCTTATTTTATAATAATTACCTGAAATTTGACTTGTCTAAGTGCTTATTTTGTAGGCCTAAAGAAATAAAGTTATTGAATCTGAATCTGACTCTGACTAGACTATGTAAATAAGCCTAAACCTAAGGTACGTAAATAATACCCATAAGACTTCTTACAGTAGTTTTTTTAATGGTATTTTGAGGAAGCTTTCCAGTGTAAAGACGATGTGCGATGCGTGACGATGCATATATCGTGAAAAACTATTCAAAACACAAAGTTCACTTTTTTACATTTCGTAGTTATCGCATAAATTAAGTGAATTTCGCATTTAACGCACCAAATTCGTGAAAACGAAACTTACTACTACTACTATACTACTACGACTATAGTAAAAATCTATTCGGTTTAGTTCAAAGTTCCCTTATCTCAAAATAAATACAAAGCATTGAAGCGGAATAATCACACAACAAAGCTATTTTAAATAAAAGAAAGGACTCCTTTATAAAATAACGTACATAAAACAAAACTCTCAGGCTAATCTCAAACTTTGAACGCGATCAAATTCAACACTTTTGCTCAAGTTGACAAAACAAAGCGTGGTTCAATAGCTCTGTTTATTTCATTTCCCCGTATCTGCCCACTTCACTCGGGGTCAGATATCAAAGTTTGACGACAGACGGTTTAGCCACACAACATTTCTGCAGTAGGTCATGTTTGTATAAGAGACCAAGTAATAGTTATAGTAAGAAAGTCTTATTTGTTTATAATGATAAAATAAACATGTAGGTAGGTACTTACGTCGAAAATATAAAATATTAATTTTTCTTTGATCGATATTAGTTTACAATAAATATGTAGGAATCTTGAACCGCTTTATTTATTAGGTAGCTAATAGTAAAAAGTTTAATTTAATTACTTAAAAGAAATATACCTAGTAAAGCAATATAAAAACGCCAATCAATTTTCTTCCACAGAGTGAAAGTTCAGACAAATTGTGATCATATATCTTTTTAGACGCTCACAATCGATTTTCTAAATCTATCAAGATTTCGGCTGGGGAATGTAGAGTTATCAAGCTGGCAGGCAGCAGCGAATTGACCGAAATTATCCGAGTTACCTATTGCTTACCAGCTACTTTTTATAAGTAGTTATGGTACGGACCATTATATTTTATGCTGTCACAGATAAATTTGATACAACATGCTTTTGCCGATTGGTAATTATATAATTTACGAAATTTAAACAAACTGTTTTGAGATGTACAATCCAATACCTTTCGTTTGATAGCCCATTTGGAGGCTTTTCTTTATATATTTGACCATTTTTCGAAAAGTGCTATTTTTCCAGTCCTTTATCTCTCATTTTTATATTTTACCTGTAAAATACAGATCCATATCTAGAAAAGCAACATAATTTCAAATAGATCGCTCTGGACGAATATAGGATATTTCGACTTTTTTCAATAAGTATGAAACTCACAAAATTTTAGGAACTGTTTTAAGATCTACCTTCAAACGGAATTTTATAACATTCTAGCAATAAACGAAAAACATATGATTAAATTTTTAAACCCATAAAGCTGTATTTTTATAAGTTTGACCTCCTGTTTATGTAAATTCTTTACACTGTGACTTTAAGCTCGCAATTAAAGTGTTACAAACATAACTGTACACTCACCCATCATAATGTAAACAGTTTGAGTAGGTACCTGTAGTACTTACCTACCTTCAGGTTGAATGTCTAGAAGCCGCAAAAAAAAAAAAAAATATTTGACTTTGAGGTTAATCTGCATTTTTTTGTTTTGCAATGAATAAAACGAGCGGAGTAGCATTTTCGGAATATGGGAATTCAAGAAATCTTGGTCTATCAATTAGAATTAGATAAAGTTTTTATCATCTCTATCAAAATGGTTACCGATTGCGACAAATAAACTTTTATATTGCTTTATTCCTTGTAGAAAGCAGATAATATTACCCATTTCGTGCCGTACCAAATAAATCATCTACTAAAAAAGTCAATCAGTAAAACCTCCCTTTAAGTAGGTATTATGTTATCTGTGCTCTAAGTGAGTACGCACATTAACTACCTGCCTTGCACTACTCATTTCTTCACGCAAAGAAATGAATAGAAGCCGTAACAAAAATTATTGCAAAAATGGTAGACTATTGAAACTTTCACAGAATGCCAACAACAGAATAATAAAAATAAGTATTAAAACTAAAGTCATTCATAATCATCTTTCATTAATATAATAAATGTGATTTTAATTGCTGTTTTTGATCTATTATTACCAATGCTGTCTCTCTTGAACTGAAATAGGAAATACGAAATAGTCATTTAATATGGTACGGGTTAGAGTTTAAAGAACTTTATTCTCATACAAACACAATGGTTCACTTAAAATGAGATACAATTTGAAACATTAATCTAGGTATAAAAATACCTATATAAATTACCTGTGGTACCTAAAATTAAATTATAACTAAATGTTATTAAGAGATTGTTGATTTACATTAGGTTATAATATAAAGTATGTACTTACATGTAATTTAAGTTTATTTTTAAAAGCGTTCACACTAACACATTCCCTTCACATTCCTTTATAGAATTTGGCAAATTATTAAATAGTGTAGCTCCATCTGATAATATTGTTTTTTCACCGTAACTAGTACGTGTTTTAGCAACATGTAATTTTTTTTTCTGAGGTTGTGTATATCTTTCAAATATAATTTAATATTCGATAGAATAGAGTTGTTTATGTAAAGTTTATTTATATAAAAAAATTTAGTTTTATTGTACATATAACTCTTTTGTCAGCGTAAGATAGTCAAAGTGGTATAGGTCTTAATATAATAAACTTGTAATAAAATAACACATATGGTACCCTCCCTGTGTTACTCGACAATAGCACTTAACCGGTTTTATTTGTAGTTAATGCGTACAAAACGTTCTTACCTATTGGTATATTTTCAAGATCGTTTCTATTGCAGTCCTTCTGTACTCTATTGTTGAAATCTATAAAATATGGACAAACTAGCTGGGTGCCCGCGGTTTCACCTGCGTTAATCTTGATTCCGTGAGATTTCGGGATAAAAAGTGCCCATATGTTATTTCAGGTCATAAACTATCTGTACCAAGTCATCAAAATCCGTTAAGTAGTTTTTGCATGAAAGATTAACAAACATCCATCCATGCACAATCTTTTGCGTTGATTTTAGTAGAATACAATTTTATATTAGGCACATCTAAATTTTATCTTTAGCTAACTTGTGTTTTTATTTTAACTTCATTGTCTTCGTAATGAAAAGCACAGTGTTTACCTCGGGTGACAGTAACTTAATTAGTCCCTCGAACTATTGGCTCCAAACCACATATCGGCACTAAATAAGTTAATCCAACCCTAGGGTAACAATGTACTATTGAACCTTTAAACTACCTAAGACTTAGGCACGCTACGGGGAAGGTAAACTCAGGCGTTGCTGCTTGCACCCAACTTATGTCCACAAATCATGTTGGTTTCATTGATTTTACCTTGACAAAAGATAGATTTAGATTTCTAAATACCGATGTTTCGAACGATAATTTCGCGCACCATCTCCCCGGAAACCCAAACAAAGGCGAGCGGTATTTTTTACGAGCCTGGTACATACTTACAAGCTATTCAATCGCAGGTAAATTTTGCCTCTTTGAGATCCAGTCGAGGTAATTTTAACAACAATTGCTTGTAAGCCGACCTTTTTCTATTTTATGATTTACGCTAGAAAGATCCTGTTCGTTTTATTTTATCTAGTAGCGTCCGCCCGCGGATTCGCACGTTCTATTTTCGGGACCGATAATAAGCTAAATATAAGTAATATTTCCATAAATAACAAATCATAATGGAGAATCCACACCACACATCTTCTAGTCCCAAGCTAAGCAGAGCTTGTGTTATGGGTAGGTACTAGATGACTGACATACTTACATGATATTATAAGTTACATAGATTTTTATCACACATATAAAACGACCAGAACACCCGGAACAAATAGCAGCACAACGTATGAACATTTTTCCCGAGGCGGGAATTGAATCCGCAACATTTTGCGCCGCAGTGGGACCTTCGCCCACCGCGCCACAGAGGTCGTCTCATTCCATAAGGTTATCGTGCATGTGGTTCGTACAGCCAGAAGCGAAAATTTTAAATCATACGCTGATACGCTGTATCTAAATAAATGGTACCAGCACAGTACACTATATTTGTACGACAGCATAGTAAGGTGACTTGAGACTTCAATGGGAATTGGGAACCCTATTAATACCAACTAGGAACATTAGGGTTCCTTATAAATAAAAAGAAAATGACAGCCTCATTCATTATACTCATCGTCCAATGTATACAGTAAAAATTTTAATGAGGAAATGAATACACAGGCAAATTCAATTATTTATTTAAAAAGTTAACTTGCAGATAAAAACAAAGCATTCAAGAGTCAGGCAAGGCATAGGCATGTACGGCAAAGCTTTCTTCCAAGTCTAGCCAGACCACATACCTACTATTATTTAAACTCACGCTGAGTAGGAGAGAAAATGGTATGAACATGCATTTTTAATTGGGTTATTTGCATACTGTAATCTACAGCGTGCAATATCTATTGACTTATCAAAATTTTATATTTACCTACTTGAATTGTGCATAAACATATACTTGACTGTAGTTTTTATGGACGCATTCGGTCCGTTGTCACCCACTCCCGTATTCACCCGTCCGCTTTCCCCCGATATGGTTTAGGTACAGTCACTTCCAAAACACTTTTTATGAAAGTACTGACAGGCACACATCGACAGCAATCGTCGCCCCTGATAAAATTCTAAAAGGAACCCACCCCTAATCTCCCGCGCTTTACACAGGTAGGTATCATGACATCTGAAGACAAGCTCCTTACAACTGTTCGTGTGTGAGTGAGCAGGTGGCCAAACTAAAGGTTTCCTTTGCAGCTGGGCCGAGATTCTTTACTTGATACGTACACGCCTCAAGTAGGTGCGGATTTGAATAAAAGGATAGGTAGGCCCACCTGTGTAGGTACTAGGTACGTATAATAGGGAATTATTTGCAGAGATATATTATGCGCATTCAGCATGCTAAGGGCAACTTCGCATCTGATGATAATTTGTTTGTGTGAGAGGGTCAGAATGTAACCGTCGTTGATCTTGATCACGTGACAAATATCAGAAAATAAATAACCTTTTAAAAAATAATCGAATTATTTATTTCTTGGTCTTCTACTTCTTTTTGCCTAGTTTCAAAAGCTCGGCATCCTAGCCTGCTACTTAAAGCTCTCGTACCTATCCATTTAGTTGTAATTCCTGGGTGAATAAATTAAATGAAAGCACATCGCAATAAATACTTACCTAGGTTAAACTTGGGAACTTTGGATCAAGGTCAAATGCACCCCTTTTCTATTTAGGTAGGGTGCAGTGCAGCTCAGTTGACCTTGATTTAACATTGTCAAATTAACTATTCAACTAAGGGTTTGGGATTGCAAGGTTAGGGGAGAACCAGTTCATTAGTTTTTATGTTTGTTTGCAGTAAATAAAATTATTTGCAAAATGGCGCTTATTTAACACCAGATATCCTGAAAAAATTATAATGTATAGGTAGGTACATACTTGTCGTTATAAGTAGGTACCTTGAAGTACTCCACTGGTAAGTTCAGGCCCAGTAGGTTGGTGCCTACCTACTCTACCTAAGTAGGTACTATCTTAACACCCGCACTCACTAGTATTTATAATAACTCATCCATCTTCATTATACCGACAAAAGACCGTTCAACGCGCGATGTTGATTAGTATGTTACGGACGATCGTCTATTATGAAAATGGTTTCCGATTTGGGGCAAATTTGATTCCACAACAAACGATAATCGCAGAATATAATTTAAACCCACAAAAAATGAAATCTCGCACCAACAGGAACTGATCGGCATCGACTTTATGCAAAAAGATACCGAATCGGTCATCTTTTTTATCACATCAAGTTATGTGCCCAACTAATTAGGGTAGATACCTATACATACTAGGTAGCAAGTTAAATAAAATAAACCGTTAGGTACACGTGTCTCTAATGACCTTGGTCTCCTGGATCAAATGGACCTTGGAATGAGGGGAGCCATTGTGTGTGACCATAACGAGTTCAAAGGAATAAAATAAAGAAAAGGCCGGATACAGTCCCCTAGCATGCAGATGGGCAAGCCAACGATAATTTCCTATTGGAATTTTAATATTGTGTAGAATATGTATACTAGAAAATCGTTACTTGCGTTGCTAATCTCATTGTGATAGGTACCTAGTTATGCATATAAGAACGTGGCTCTGACGTTTACTCTTTTGAATGAAAAATTGAGCTCTTAACACTACAGTTAATAGTGTTGCTGACAAAATAATTAATTATATTTCATGATACTCGACGCCAAAATAAGAATTATCAATTTTCAAAGATTAAATGAAAATTGGTCCACATCACCTTCATCGATACCACCCACATTCACCTAACAGAAAGGTCCGTTTCGAAATCCGTTAAGGAAGACTGGAATACCTAATATATGGAAACAATTGAATCTCGCGCCAACTTGATGTGAACACTTTTGCCATTCTGACATTCGCAAAAGGTGCATTTTGACCTCGTTTTTCTGAGATTTTGACCTCAATTCTGACAGAACAAGAGTGTTATTTAACCTTCTGGACACTGACACTAGCACATCGGCATCATGTAGGGTATAATTATAATACACAATACGAAACGGAGGCCACCTCGTTGCCGCCGCACGCGCTGTTGTAAGCGACGAATTTTTGGCGACAAAAATGTTTTCAGACATAGCCATAGTGTTGTGTTGCGAGAAAATTTTACATAATTAAAGTTATAAGTAACTCAACGTTTCAGGGGGAGGGATATTTGAACCACCTAAATCCGTGTGCGTTCGCCCAGCAAAAAGTATCGTCTTTTCAAGAATCGAATGATGCAGATAATTTGTGCCCTATGTCGTGTAAATGTGCCCAAAATTTTAAATTTGTGCCCCCAAGGGCTGCAGAGTTATTTAGGAAAATCTGATTTTGCTGCACGAACGTTCGCCCAGCAAAACTTTTTTTAAAAAAAGGGTATAGCTGTATTTTAAATATGCAAAAAGATAGCTTAAATACTAGTGTAAATGTGCCGTAAAAGCAAAATTTGTGCCCCTAAAGGTTTTAGAGATATTTAGTTTTTTGCTGGGCGAACGTTTTGGTGATTTCTATATCTCGGAAACAGCTGAACGCACAGTCATAATTTTTTGTTCCTACAGATACGGTAAATTTGTGCCATTTGTGCCGTAATTTTCATTAACATGAGTAGCATGGTTCAGGAGCTATTATTGTTTTTCCTAGAAAACGGAAAAATGCTCTGGCTCTCGAATGAACAAGACCATCGACTTCACGTTGGTGCCGACTGGTACCCATTATATATTCACACGATCCTGTAAAGTTTCACCGGCCTACTACTTATAATAGACGAGTTATTAACGATTTTGTCTTTTTTTTGAGGTTATTTTGAGTGAAATTACTTAGGATACGAAAACACTAGTTTCCTGTGAGCTGGCTTATTACATGCTTCTACAATAATTTGAGCCCTATTTTAAGAATACGTATGCAAAAAATCATCTTTGTATACCCAATACTTTAGACAATAATGGTAAAATACCATTCGAAGTATTTTTGGTAGATAACCAGACCAAATTCGAATGAACATTAAAAAGCGGCCGTACGATACTACAAGCTATCCTTCCTTACTTGGTGGCGTTGTAATGAAATTTAAGTAGTACAGATGCGTACAGAATTGTTAAGTAGAAAATAATATTTATGTCACGAAAAATATTTTACATGAAATAAAATGTGAATTATTTTGTTTTTAATAATCTTACTATTATAATAAATGGGAAAGTCTGTGTGAATGTTCGTTATAAGTACCTAGGTAATCTTTGTGACTACTTAAGTGATTTAAATGAAATTTCGTAGGTAGGTAGGTAGATAGTTTAGGACCTAGAGTAGGATTAAATAGGCTAAAATTTGGAAATTTTAAACTCTGATGGGGTTAAATATGGTGGTAAGGGTTGTATGGAAAATAATTTTTACTTGATTCGATTCACTCAAAACTCGGTATAAATGAACTATGGATGGACTGAATAATTAAACATGTAGGTATTTTTACACAACCCCTAGGGGGTGTGCAATAAATTTCTGAAATTTATACGAAAAAAACTGGTTCGCGGGCAAAGCTGCGGGGTGCATCTAGTACACTATAATTTGTAATGTAGGTATTACTAAAAATAAATTGTCCGGAGACAACGGCACATCAGTGACCTGTTGAGATAATAATGAATGAATGATTTAACACCAAATACCTATAGGTACAACTTGACATCTGATCTAGCTTGATGTGCCGTTGACAGTATAGGTATTTGTTTTTTTTTAGAAGGTAAGTAATAACAAAACAGTATTGTTCGTTTTTTACATTGATTTATTTTTTATAGACAAATAACAATGAATATGCTATTGTAAATTACAATAACCCGAGAGGCAGGCAGACTCAAAAACAAATTACTTATGGGTGCGGTGCGTGCGATAAGGATGTGTGTGTGTGTGCATTCGAAGAGCACACACAACGGTCGTCGGTCACTCCGAGTTGAATATTGTATTTACTTATCAATTTGTAGAGCGTGTTGGCAAATACTTACCTACCATTATAATATTGGTACCTATGAAAAGGTTGGCTCGTTATGATTTAGCAAACAAACAAACCAGCCTACTAATTATTTATTCGCAAAAGAGCCGTGGATTATTTTCTTACAGGGGATACATACTCTTTAGGATTATCAGATAAAAAACATATGTAGGTACAGGTATGCCTACGTATAGGTACTTACTAAGTAGGTACCTACTTAATTATTTATTGAAAAGAGCATTTTCATCATATTATATTCATCATTTTTCATTATTCATCATCAAAAGTATATTTTTAAAATGACAATTCCACTTTTGTACGCAACGTTCTCTAAACACTAAATATTATCATGACGATTTAAGAAGGATAGCTTGTAGTATCGTACGGCCGCTTTTTAATGTTCATTCGAATTTGGTCTGGTTATCTACCAAAAATACTTCGAATGGTATTTTATCATTATTGTCTAAAGTATTAGGTATACAAAGATGATTTTTTGCATACGTATTCTTAAAATAGGGCTCAAATTATTGTAGAAGCATGTAATAAGCCAGCTCACAGGAAACTAGTGTTTTCGTATCCTAAGTAATTTCACTCAAAATAACCTCAAAAAAAAGACAAAATCGTTAATAACTCGTCTATTATAAGTAGTAGGCCGGTGAAACTTTACAGGATCGTGTGAATATATAATGGGTACCAGTCGGCACCAACGTGAAGTCGATGGTCTTGTTCATTCGAGAGCCAGAGCATTTTTCCGTTTTCTAGGAAAAACAATAATAGCTCCTGAACCATGCTACTCATGTTAATGAAAATTACGGCACAAATGGCACAAATTTACCGTATCTGTAGGAACAAAAAATTATGACTGTGCGTTCAGCCGTTTCCGAGATATAGAAATCACCAAAACGTTCGCCCAGCAAAAAACTAAATATCTCTAAAACCTTTAGGGGCACAAATTTTGCTTTTACGGCACATTTACACTAGTATTTAAGCTATCTTTTTGCATATTTAAAATACAGCTATACCCTTTTTTTAAAAAAAGTTTTGCTGGGCGAACGTTCGTGCAGCAAAATCAGATTTTCCTAAATAACTCTGCAGCCCTTGGGGGCACAAATTTAAAATTTTGGGCACATTTACACGACATAGGGCACAAATTATCTGCATCATTCGATTCTTGAAAAGACGATACTTTTTGCTGGGCGAACGCACACCCTAAATCCCCCTATCCCTACTGGCTTGAGCTGTGCGAACATCGTGTGCGTTAGGCTCTAGCTAGACAGACGACGGAACGCATTTCAACTGCAATTTGCGGTTGGACGTGAAGTCGACTCGGCTCGGAAAAATCGGAGCGTTATGAACATAATTAACATAGATACTTTTTACTTATTATACATAGAAAACGACCAGCAGAATAAGAAATGAACAAATATATGCAGAGTGTACAATATTTGTCCCGAGGCGGGAATCGAACCCAACCTCCAGCGTCGGAGGCAGACCTACGTACACCGCGCCAGAGGTCGTCTGTGGCGCGGTGGGCCAATTCAAATAAATAAAACAAATAACTGTGAGTGTTACCACCATTTATTGGGATTTTACTATAAAAATTGAATAAAAAATATTATTATTTCATCAACATGTTTCTTTAGAAATGAATTATTATACAGTTGTAGAAAACATTTCTAGGTCGCCCTAACGTGCTGTAACAATTTATGAACCTTTTCGATCGTCGGCAGAGAAGTGGATACTTTATTGGATCAATTACATAATTATCGTTTACTATTAGATGTTTCAAAACGAAACGCAGTTACTGGTGTCGATAGGCATCTACTTAAACACAAAACTTATGTCTCTGTTTGATACATACTAATATCCATACACGAAGCATAGTGTTGCCACTTCTTGTCGATGGTCCAAGAGGTAACAGTAAGGTGCGACGGGGAGGTACTCAAGTGCCCGACGCCGCTCAACTGAGCCATTACTATGGAGGGGGAGGAGACGTGCCGATTTATATGGAATGAAAGTACACGAACAGGATTCACCCTACATCCTATAATGGTGCTATAAATAGACCTAATATTAAAGCTACAGTAGTGCTTTCTGCACAGTATCGATACTAGAACCATTGCGGCAAATTTTTCAGTCCATTAGAATAGGACAGCACAAGTATTCTTAATTAACTCGGATTACACAACTAACGTTTAGTGTAAAGCATTACAGCTAACGGCAGTATCATGTATGAGGTTAACATCAATAAGAACAATTAATTTTACAGAGTAATTAACAATCTAGTGCGTGCAAGTGCAACACATACTCTAATCAATATACAAAATTACATTTAGTCAAACATTAGTCACAAACAGCGCCTATGGTTAAGCGGGGGGAGATCACGGGTGTGGTATCTCCATGGGTCCTAATGGATGGTGTGGGTAAGTGAATCTTGTTCTATCGTCTCGGTCCCCCGCGCGGGGTGGGAGGGGGAAGCGGCGTCCGTTTCGTCAGTCTCACGCTGCTCTTATACTAATCTTCATCTTCGCCGCTCTCAGATTCTGAAACAATGTAGATTGTGAATCAGTTTTGCTTATTGTGATCCAGAGTGCTCTAATAGTGTCCACCAGTCCTGCTCAAGTAATATAAACTGTCTTTAGGTGCCAAAGTCACAATCAGTTTGTGGCATCTACAGGAATGGTCTACACTTAGATGTTTTTTTTTTCTGCAGAACCCTGACTTTTTTTGAAAATATATTATAGCCTACATTCAGCACGGAAAATTTTGGATTCTAATGGTGAAATAATTTTTCAAATCGGTCCAGTAGTTTCGGATATTCAATTTAAACAAAACATACAAACACAAACAAACAATCAAATCTTTCCTCTTTATAATATTAGTATAGATTATTAATATACTATGATGGTTAGTAGTTCAAAGAAAAAATTGCTTTGGCGGTGTTCTGTTTTGTAAAATTTACTGTATTTAAGCCAGTATAATATAATATAGGCATTACTGTTTACATTAATACATTATAGTGGTCTAATGTGTTTGTCATACCTTCCTCTGCGCTCTGCAGCCACTCCACAAACTTCTTCATCTGGTCGAGGAACATAACCTTGCCCTTGGTGTTAGCGGGCTCGCGGTACCACTTGAGGATCACCTCCTCGCTGAGGACGTCCGTCTTGTACAGCATCAGCACCAGCTTGCTGAAGGCGCGCATGAACGACATGTTCTCGTAGCAGTACTCTTGGACCTGGGGATAAACCGTTCTATAAGTAAACGTTCACATAGCATCATTTGGCCCTTAAGTAGAATCAGTCGGATTCAATAACTTTATTTCTTTAGGCTTACAAAATAAGCACTTTGACAAGTAAAATTTCATAAGGTGAATTATTATAAGCTAGCGGCCCGCCCCGGCTTCGCACGGGTATTAAACAAAAATTTCAGAAATTATACACACTAAAACGATGGGTTTCACAGTTTTCATACGGATCTTTACTTTTTTTAACAGCATTGACTCGACATTCCAAAACTGACACTGGCCGTAGAGAAAAAGCAAGCACCGTGCGCTATACAACCTCTTTTTCTATTCTGACGCGCCATAATAGAAAAAGAGGTTGAATATACAGCCCACGGTTTAATTATTGAATTTTTCATGCGGATCCCTAACTTTTTTGAAAATATTATATAGCCTATGTTCATCACGGAAAATTAAGGATTCTAATGGTGAAAGAATTTTTTAACTCAGTCCAGTAGTTTCGGAGCCTATTCAATTCAAACAAACAAACATACAAACAATCAAATCTTTCCTCTTTATAATATTAGTATAGAAAAAGAAATCATTTGTTATTGATTTCTCTTCAATTAAATTTTTGGTCAACTAGTGCAAAAAGTGAAAAATAAACAAAAAAATTACGTAATGTATTACAAGATTATAAAAACTATATCAAGAAATGGTGAAATCGAACTTGTGGTCCCGTCATACGAGAGGACAAAACACTTATTCTGGAAATATTACAGACTTACGGGTCGAATTTATAACATCCTTTTTTTCAGTTAAAAAGTCGTTTAAAATAGATCGACTTAAAAATGTAGTGGTAAAATGCGTGGACTGGTCATAGAACAATCGCAGTCCGTTCATAAAACCACGTTAGTGTTGCGCACTTCGACACTAGAACGCGTATGTAACGCGTTCCAGTTCTAATTGTACGCAGTTTTCAACAACAAGCAGTCCGCCCGGCTTCGTACGGGTATTAAACAAAAATTTTAAGTTAAACATTTTTACTTGCCCACACATACACTTTGGGTGACATAAAGTTTTCATATGGATCCATAACTTTTTGGAAAAATTCTATAGCTTAGGTTCATCTGGGACAAAGTAGGATTCTAACAGTGAAATAATTTTTCAAATCGTCTAGTAGTTTGGGAGCTTATTCACACAAAAAAACAATCCAATCTTTCCTGTTTATAATATGAGTATAGACTAAATACTCTCCTAGTCCACCACAAGTACTACGATATATTTATTTTAAAATAAATACTATCGTAGTTTGAATTCATATGAATATAGATTCGTAGTTGAATGAACAATTTCTATCCGGCTCTTTAGCGCACGCTTAAGGTGCACCCCTTAAGCCGTAGGGAGGCCTCGAGGCCTCTTTTCCAAGGCTTTAACTCGAGGGGTCCCTCGGTCCTTGGGTTTGGACAGAGCTCTTTTGTCTTGCCTTTCCGTTTTTTTTTGTTTGTAGTTAACCCGCTGACATAATGAATAATATAAATCCTTACCTTGGAGAGCAAAGCGAGCTCCGCTTTGGTGGACTTGGCGAAAGCAGCGAGGAGTGGCGTGTACAGACGCAGATGCTTCGCCGCCTGCTCCGCCAATAATTCCTCTTTCTTGTTCCACTCTCCGCGGGACATCACGCACTGCCAGATCTAGATATAACCACTACATTAATAACCACGCACTTATAAATGTTAAACAGTTGCTATAATGCAGATTAGGTCAGATTGCCATATCGACATGTGGTACTAGCGTTTCGCGGCCGCTAGGGTTGACTGAAAGACTCAATCGCGCCGCGCGGACCGTTCAACGCTAGTATGTTACGACTCGTCATCAAGTTTCATCATTAGATAGTACTGTTGCTGTTGTTGAAAATCAGAGAAATAGTTACAATGCAATATGGCGTAAGTTTCATCATTAGATAGTACTGTTGCTGTTGTTGAAAATCAGAGAAATAGTTACAATGCAATATGGCGTTTTCTTACAAAGTTTATACAAACTAAAGAAATATTGTTTGAAAATATTTTACGATAAGTTCAGGATGTTCTGGTCGTTTTCTATGTATAATAAAAAATATTTATATATTGTATTGTATAATGTAATAATATTGTATTATGTATATCAGCCATCTAGTAATCATAGCACAAGCTCTGCTTAGCTTGGGGCTAGGTGATGTTCTGTGGATTGTCCAGCACTATTATATTCTATCAGTCATCTAGTACCCATAACACAAGCTCTGCTTAGCTAGGGGCTAGGTGATGCTGTGTGGATTGTCCAGCATTATTGATTTATTTTAGTGAACTTACTGATATTTTTAGGGGTGTACATGATATGTTGTGTTCTGTACTCACGATAGCGACGACCTCGTGGTCGGGGATGGCGTGCTTGACGGACATCTCCTTGAGCTCCTGGATCAGGTCCAGGATCGGCTTCTCGTCCGCCAGCTCGTCCAGCAGCGCTTGAGTCAGCTCGCGGCGGGCCTCCTGTAGCGGGGCAGAGGTAAGATGTCAAGTTGATAGAGATCCGACACAGCTTATATTATATTATACTGTGTATTTATCTGGGAGAGATAGGTTATTTCTTTTTCTAAATTACTCACAAGTTAAGTGTGCAATAGAGTATTTATTATGATTAATATCATGTACTCTTTATAAGTTAGGTTCGCGGGATAATTTTATCTGCAGCTATTTGTTTTCAGAAGACGCACTTCGCAATCCGAATCCTTGTCGAAATGCGATTTGTATTTCGAAGAGTTCAGTCTGTCGAGAGTATGAGTGAAAACGATTGGACAAAGACGATATGACCAAGTCGAGATTTTTTCTATTTTTTTTTTAAATTATTTTTCTGGTTAGTAATCTATATCCTATACATCATAGAATTTGAAAAATACCAATTTCGCCTATTTCAGAAGAAGAGAGAATGTATATTTTTTTTTATTGTAATCAAATCACAGTTACCTGCGAGGCTTGAGCGCGATGCAGACGCAGCAGCTCGGACAGCTCACGGGACGCGAACATGGCCGCCAACACATCTTCGCTGCGTTTGTTCAGGGGAAGGAACTCCAACAGTCTACAAATAAAACAATTCTTCATAAATATATAATAAAAATACAGGTATTGTACAACTGTACTTTCGGGGCCAGGTGTCCTCACCAAAAGTATAGAGATAATAAGAAAAGTGTTAACGGACACATTCTTAGTTATATGATACTAAATGTATATCAAATTACACCAAGCTTTTGAGCGATGTGCTATGTACAAATTGATAAGCACATTTTGTTACTGCAATAATACATTTTTTGAGTAGCTATAAAAGTTTTCGCGTCGATAAAAGTGCCAAAATGACCAACATACAATTCTAAATAATGTAATATATTACGATTGTAGTGTCAATTATGACCCCTCGTCGAGAATCGGACGAAGGGACAGTACATGACTCGTTCTTATACCCCGTTGCTATAACAAGCCTTATAGACAGGACTCATTGTGGTATTGCTTTGGGGAGAAGGTTATATCAGGTCTGCAGAAAACCTCATCAATGAACGTTTTTATGCTGTCATTGGCTCGGCTCAGTTGGCTAAAACCTATGTTTAACTGTTTCTGACAAGTATAAGTAGAATGTGCGTCAATATTGTGTTAGTTAGTGAGGCCATACGCCATGGCCATCATTTCTTCAGAATCATGATCTTTTGAATAACCTCAGATAAAAATAGGCCAGTTGTAAAGACAAACACACGGCACAAACACATGTACACCTGGTATTAATTTACATAATCTCCTATGTAAGATGTATCTAACTTTTGCTTACAACGCTGATTACGTCGGAATGCGCTCGCGCACATGAACCAACTGTGCACAATTGTTTGCTCCCTCCCACAACGCACGATTTACACATCGTGCGCTGTGTGCGAGGGGGTGAACATGAAAGCCGATGCAGTAGGTAGGCCCATATTAGACATCTTACAGTCAATGCCTAGTTAAAACAATGTGAAAACGAATGTTACCAAGACAAACCACAAGGTTTATATTATGGTACTAGCGGTCCGCCCCGGCTTCATTATTTAACAAAAATTGAATTTTTCATGCGATTCCCTAACTTTTTGAAAATATTATATAGCCTGTTCATTAAAAAAAAATTAGAATTTTAATGGTGAAATAATTTTTCAAATCAGTCCAGTAGTTTCGGAGCCTATCAATTCAAACAAACAATTAAATCTTCAAAAACGATAAATAAAACGATACTTACTTCAGACAATGGGATAACAAATGTTACCAAGACAAACCACAAGGTTTATATGTTACAAATACAATGTGTCTTGATTGCTTTCGTAATAAATTTAAAAAATGTGTAGTAAGATACTGACCTGCCTTCTAGCTGTCCCTTCTTGAGCGCGGTGACGAGGGTGTTGGTCCCGCGCTCCGCCTTCATGGTCGCAAACACTTCCAGGACAAAATCAAGCGCCAGGTTGTCTTTGAGGATGTGCTCGTTTTGGAGCACCAGTAGTACCGACGGCGGGACGCAGCCGTTGCCTAAAATACAATCATGCCAATTGAAGTCCCATCTAGGTTAGCCTGTTTAGGGGGATAGTGCACAATACGCATTGTATTTTGTATTGCAATGAGAGATGTCAGTGCAGATCTTAGTTCCCCCTCTTAGAATTTGAAGTCCCATCTCGCATACCAAGCCTGGCATTGCTGATGTTGGCACAAAGATACCTTTTCTTAACAAATTTGAGGAAAGCTTATCTGAGTCGCATTGCATCTTCGGGGGTGATAAATTAAAACACACGAGAACATATACAATAAGAAGCTCAAAACAGATTCTCGGCGTTCGGCACATTAATATTACAGGACCAATAAAAATCTCGACGAAACAGATTGGATGTTTGTGGTACGTTATTTGATAAACCCGAATATAAAATCAGACTTCGTTCAAACAACGCACGTTAATGTCGCGCACTTCGACACCGAATCGAGCATTTAACGCAATCCGGTTCTAATTGTACGCATTGTCCTAAACACATTAAAACTAGAATTCCATTTGGCTGCGCCAGGAGATATTCTGGCGCAGCCGTATGGATTTAGTCTCTTATTAATAGTACGATTGATTTGGTACATACCGATCCACAGAGCAGTCATTCGAGCGAGCTTGATGCGGTTGATGGCCTCAAAACCTTTCAAGTACACCAAGACCTGCAAACATACGGCTTGTGAGTATCCCATATAAAAATGTGACAAATACGAATATGTCATTGTGATATCAGAATAAATGAACGAACAGGTTTGTCAGCACAGATTTTCAGTACTCTAGCCTTTGATTTTTCATCATTTTGGTTTGGTTGAGTGTACTTTAACTAGGGTACAATCTTTAAAGAATTTTATTATAAGAATTCTATTTTATTGTAGTTTGGGTCTCATGGATATAAAGTTGTGCTAAGATAATAATGGATATCCAGTTGAAAAGGAGAATCTTACCTTCTTCATCTCTTCTTCAAACATTTTTTCCAAGTACTTGTACCGGCGCATCAGCTTGACAAATACCTGTAAATAAATTCTTCATTCAGAAACTCATAGTCAGGAATCACATCAATAAGTTTGATTATATTAATTCAGTATAAATTGAACGAGAAAGGTTTTCTCAACATTTGTGTTCAGGACTCTAGCCATGTTTTTCATCATTTAGCCATAATGTCAAACTATTGTACTGTCAAATTGAAGAAAGACTCAGATATTATAATACATAGATAACACAACAATTTTAAGACCTCAATGGGACTTCAACCCGCAATCTTTCCACTCATTACGGTAAAGCGCCTAGGGACTTACATAGGAACATTCTGCCTGTTTAGACAAGCGTCCGCTCATGTTTTGCGCTGCTACAAGGTGGTTTGTTTTATAGTGCTTACCCATACATAGGGAAAATTGTGCTTTATACACCTGTCTATCCAATCCAACTCCTTACTTACTTGGAGAGGACTCCTGTGGAGTCTGACCTTGGTTTTAATATTAACATCTCAACAGGTGTTGGGAACCAAACAAAAGCGTCGAATAGCCGAGATGTAAATTAATTAACGGCAAAAGCTCACCTGTTCAAAGTTTCGCATGGTCTCCATATCCTCGCTAGCTGAGAAGATGCAAGTGTTGGTCTTGGGTGATTCGCCGTCCATCGACACACCACCGCCAGGGACTAGGGAAATAATAATAATTAAGTTTATGACCGGTGGCCTTGGTTTGAGTTCAAAGGACCACTTGTCTCCTGTTGGTTTTTGATTGGGTGATTCGGGAATGCCCCCAAAGGGTTCAAACTTACTATCTGGCCTCCAAATTGACTGCAGAGTAGAGTAGTGCGCAATCAAGCTTATATGAGGGATAAAAGAGGTGGGATGTCTATACACATAACCAAACTTTGTGACATGTGTTGTAAACAAACCACAACACAAAAAACTAAAACTCACTTGCTCAGTGTGAAACTTCAGATATAATATAAATAAAGCTGGACAATCTAAACAGCACCATCTAGCCCCAAGCTAAGCATGTTATGGTTACTACATGACTGATATACTTAATACAAAGCCAGATTTTTTTTATTATACCTTTAATTTTTCCCAAGCGGGAATCGAACCCGACGTCATTATTGTAATATTTACTAAATGAAATATCTTAAACTGGTAAGTAATGTTAATTGCTGTTTATTCTGTTTGGACTGACCGTTTATATAAGTATGGACGGTTAATCAAAAAAATCTAATTTTGTTAAAAGAAAGGTACGAAGGTACGACCCAACGAATCCTTGGTTCCCCAGATTGTCTAGTGGTTTGGTTACTTACGAAGGAGCCCCCCGGCGATAAGCACGTCGAATATGACCTCCCCATAGCGACGGTAGTCGAGCTTGGAGCCGCCCGCGTCCAGGAACTTGTAGGCAGCGTCTAGGTCGCCGCCCGCCCGCTCCAGCCCCAAGACCAGAGCGTCGCGGAAGCCGTTCGGGTCATACTTCTCTTTCTCATCTGGAAATATACAAAATATATATAAAAACCAATAAACTCATAGATTATTTACTATAAAAGCTATGGTTTGAATAATTCACTATGAATGTTAGCGGGTTAAGTAAGAAGTGCCACTGTCTTTATTGTTCCTTCATCTCCAGTCCATACAAGGTAGCATGGAAGAGATTTTTTGAAATATTCTCTTTGTGTGTTGTTTAATAAAATATGTTCTATTGATCTAATTATCTATCAGTCCCGTAAGTCGGTGGGTTAGAACCAAGCTAAGCATGGTTTTCACCCGGCGCAGCGGAGCACCGTAATAGAACTCGACTGCGTCATAGGCTAATGACGTTTCAGTCAGAAGAACACGTTTTATAAACATCTAACAATGCAACAGGGACGTCGACTTGTGTATTATTTGTTTTCTGATTTGTGATCAAATCATGTTTTATTTATTTGCATGTTGATGCTATTTGAGAACATTACTTCGCAATATTGTTTTCCTGCTTGTTAAAAGAGGTAAATAATATAAATCAATAGAGCTTGGTATTAATACACCTACCTTTTTTATGATTATTTAAGGGTACCTTTTGTTTTATTTCCTCTACTATTCCGCTATGCGACAAGTGTATTCTGTATTTTTGGTAGATACTAACGCAGATATTTGTTCCATCAACATACCTATGGTTGTCGTGATCCTTTGTAGGATTTTGAATCGTTAACAATTTTAGTGATGTCGTAACATGAATGATTTGTTTATAACTCTGGGTTTATTATAACTGGATATTTATTACCAATACTTACACTTTACAAAATATTAGGTACCAAGTAACCTAATGGAGACCAGTATTAGGAAAACAAAAAACTAAGTTACAGAAAACAAAAAACTAAGTTACAGTAAACAAACAACAAAGGCTTCGGCTTCGTGCAAAACTTTGCACAAAAAGGAATTAGAAACTTTGTTTCGTCTTACAAATAAGCCTGCAGTTACTTAGTGAAGTGACGTGATAGTGGTTTCTTTTTCACTTCTTCCACTAGTGGACAAAAAATTGAAGTGAAGAGAAATCAATAACAACTTATTTCTTTGTTATAATAATTAACTGTATGAAATTTGACTTGTCTAAGTGCTTATTTTGTAAGCCTAAAGAAATAAAGTTATTGAATCTGAATCTGATATATTTTACAAGTGATTTGGTATCAGCACAAATTCACAGTACATTAGCCAATAACCGAAGATAAAAGGCGATGTGAATACCAACATCTGTTGTCCAGATGACTGCTTCTCATCAAAGCTTACAAAGAAACCTATTATGAAATATAATTATAAACTAAAACCAGAATACGTTAGTCATAAATAGGCATAAAAGGCGGTCTTTATAATTTTCTTTTAATACTTCGTAAGATTAGAGCCCTAAGGTACCCTAGGTAGGTTTATGAGGAGTGGGTTCCATTCGACTACCTTAGTAGGTACCTATCAAAAGGAAACAATAACTTTTTTGGGTGGTGGAAGCCATAGAAGGACCTGGAATTCCATTACTTCAACTTTATTGTTAGGTAAATAAATATATAAACCAGTCAGTTGTGACTGAAACAAGCGTTTGTGCGATCTAGGATTTTAAAGAGAATTTTTAATTCTATTTACGCTTTGATTTTTGAGAAACGAATTCAGATTTCGAATTAGCCTAACCGCCATCAAGGCAATGCTCTGTAGCTTTAGATAGCATCAGTTTTTCAGTTTTCTTGGGCGCTTCTATTGATGTCTGCCTTTGTATATCAGGTGATGTCGATGGAGGTTGCTATTTATAATAAGGACAGTCTGAACGCCAACGACTTTTATGCAATCGGGTTTAAGTTCAACAAACAATTTTTTGCTGATTAATTGAGAATAATAAATAAATTAACTTAGAGAAACAGTCGTGGAATGTACATACAGAGGCTTTTGCCAAGCATTTACTAAAGATTTTCAATGTTTACTTTAAGCCTAAGCTATCTCGTCAAATCCCCATTATTATCTGACGTGACATTTAACAAACTGGGTATTGAGACGAATCATACATAAGACACCTGAATCTTTACAATCGGACAAGTAGTTTCAGCACTATGTACAAACTAGTCAGCTACATACAAAAATAAATAGGGTGCCAATGCCTACCTCAATCAGGCAATTTATTTTTCGTAATTTAACCAATGATTATTTTCAAGAATCTTATTAAGCTTTGCACGGGTCATAACCACATCACAAAAGTGAACTTTATGTGAAAAAAATGGTTAATTGCCAAATATTGATAGTAAAACTAGGAATTTCCCAGTATATACCTAACTGCAAATAGATGATGCACATTATAGCTAATATACTACTTAAGCTAATCCATATTAATAGATTACCAAATTTTCAGATTATTTCAATTGCAAATAGTTCTTGTTATGTTTTTAGGTTTTAATCATTCAAACTCAACAAAGAACTCAAGAGCAAGCAAAGACCAAATGACTCAAGGTCAATGACTTGAACTCAGGTCATGAACCCAATTGGATGATTAATATTTTGAATACCAATATATTTGCTGACAATTAACTTGTTTTGTCTAATTAACAGGTTTTAAAAAAATAGTAATAATTACTAAATTAGGAGAAACCACTTACACTTACATGTGATAGGAAACTCCGTTAAAAAACTTGTGTAATCATCTCATTCACCAACCTCAGTAGTTACAAAAATTTTGTGTACATATTCAAATTCCACTAAATAAGAAATAATCTGAAGATCATGATTTGCGCCTTTGTCACATAAACAAGTTGTTAACACCCCAGTTGTATATTGGAAGGATAAACATTTAAATTGATTGTTGAACTAAGTTACACATTTCACTTGGAACAGACTGTTTCTGGCTAAACTTGAGATAGGTACAATTTTATACCAATTATAATAAATTTAGCACAAAGCTGAGTTTGACCCTTTTTGGCCGACAGGGGCAGCATCGACACTAATTGTATAAGTCATAACTTGTTTAATTATAGTATCTGTGCTGTATTCTAATATAATATATTTTTCTTCTTTCTATGTTTAAGGTTTAATATGTACCTACCTGTTTTGGCCAAATAAATTGATCTTTCTTTCTTTATAACAACTTGCCCTAGTTACCCTGAAAACCATTTTCTTCTATTGTTTTTCACAGATTTTGCTTTCTATCCAGGTAGACCTACATCTCATGCAATTTGCTCAATCTGATCAGTAGTTTCTGTTAGGAAACATAGCAAACATCCATCCAAACTCATGTGATCTGATTATTTAACAGGCACTTGATAATTAAATGTGACAGAATCTGCGCTAGATATGTTTAGTGATAAGACACCCATAAAGGCATGATAATTGATAACGGAGGTAACCTTGCCTCTCAATTGTACACATAAACTGTAGAATATAAAATTCTTAATCAAAAATTAGGAATGTATACAATTTTTATCAGGATTTATAGTAACTGCCCATAAGTAGGTAGCTAGATACCTAGTTAGCAGTGTTGCTATGAGAATTTGAACAGTTTCATAACAGCATGAAATTTAAAAATCACAATGATTAGCATTGGCACTAGCAATGTTAAAATTTGCAGCTTATCAAAGGTCTCACAATAAAGGAAAACGTTTGAAAATTCAAATGATGTTTTCCGGAACCCATAAGAACTCCTTGGTAATTTTAGGGTTCTGTAAAAGGGTTTTTAAATTGCCCAAAATAACGTACTTTAAAGGCTTGATCCGACCAGAAGTGACTACCTATTTAATTTATAGAGAAATTAATCACCTGCTCACAAGATAAATACCATTGATACACATAACCTAAAAAACGGGTCTTTGACGATAGTAAACTGTTCTTGACAGTGTTTATTGTAAGTGTAACTGTAATGAAACAGCAGTCTGATACTGTACATGAAAAATTGGCGCTAAAAATATTACTTTCATTGTAATACTCGAACCATTTTCATGATTCAACAATGCAAAATATATAAAAGAACTTTCAGAATTTCAGACCGTAGAAATGATGGCTCAAATGGAATGCAAGAGAATAATTAATGCGACCTACATAACACAGAGAGGCGACCTCCTCGGCATTTCATGACCAAGGTAACCATCATCTAGCAACTTGTTTGTATACTATCTCTTACCTCTTTTTCTGGTCTTGATCCGTTGACCCGATAATACTGGTTTTTCTACCTTCTGACTCATACAATATATTGCTGAAACAAAAAAAAACACGTGGCAATTAGTAGAGAAAGGTGCCCGTTATAAAGGTCATCGGCCGCTGCCCGCCACGCAGCCCCACGAGACCATAGGCCCTGCCCGTCTCCACGCGCTTCCCACACTCGAAATGGGACAGAGTCTCAGAACCTAGGGCTCCGCGCGTCCTAATATAGCACAACCCGGCAGATCACCTGGCTATGACTCAGCAAGGATTCATGGGAAATCTTCTCGATCACTTACTTATTGATTCGATAATATTATTGAAACCCGAGAGTATGCGTGATACTATACATGCACTGCACAGTACTTACTTTATGACAGGTTATGTAGGAGCCTTTTACTCCTTTTGCGAGTTCTCTAGGACTGCGCCTGTTCAGAAAAGAAAGATACGCTGCGACGGTCTCTATCCGCTGTGCTAGAGACAACGTAAATGCGGAGCGGAGTCGCCGGATGTCCGGTTTGGCTGGTGACGATCGATTCAAATTTTCTAGAGCTAAATTTTCTATCAATGTATTTTTGTGTTTTTACGCTACAAAGGATGAACTATAATTAATTTTATACAAAAGAAACACTGTCAAACCTCGAAATAGGAAGGTATGAATGCACAAAATTGACAAATCAACTAGAAATATAATGTGCAAAAAATAATTCTAGCCAATCTTTTTTGATTATTACAATACGAATAAATGTACAATTTATTTATAAAGCGACACAATAAATTTGTTAGATTTTATGCACTTCAATAAAAAACACTATTTGAATGGAAAATATTTGACTAAAAATGGCTGAAAACAAAACACCATAGACATTTGTTTAGTCTTGGTTGTCTATGATTTTTGACCATAGTCAAGGTTCAACCTAATAAATGAAAATATAAAAAAATAGTTTAAAATATTTTCAATTGGTTTCTTTAATTAAAGAACAATGGCAGGTCTCCATACTAAGAATTGTCTGGGATCAAATTGAAGCGTCCCGTAATGAAAAAAATGTTAAAAGATTTGGCGTTAGCTCCAGAATCTATAAATGAGACTATTTTCTTTGGGGAAAGCCGGAAAAAAAAGATTTCAGTGTTTGAATTTTTTGGTTATGAATGAACATCAAACAATATTTGTCTATAAAACATCGCAGATTGAAATCAAATCATAAAGAAATGGATAATGTGGTTTGGTCTTGGGTTTGGTCTTATCAATTAGACCACGCAACCTTAAATATTCGAAATGAGAAATGGTAAACAAAATGAGCAAAACAAATTCTAAACTTCTTGTATGTTTACGAAAGCTGGGCGTGTATTAAAAAAAATGTACCTACCTACTTGCCCCGTAAACACAAAAAAACTGAGGATTTTAATAAATACCTAATGTTGGATAATCCACACAGCATCATCTAGCCCGAAGCTAAGCAGAGGTTGTGTTATGTTATAAGTTCCTACTAGATAACTTATATACTTAAAACAATATATATAGGTATACCTTACATTAATAGATATTTTTTTATTTTACATAGAAAATGCCCAAGCACTAGCCAGACACAGGGCAGTATCAATCAAATCAGTCCATAAACAGTCCAGGTCGGGTGTAAATACGTATGTAAATACGTCGCCTGTGGCTTCCGTAATTCGGGTAAAAATAAATAGAAAACCAAAATATAAACACAAAACACAGCAGAGATGAAAAACGCCGAAGTCTCGGAAGGATTCTGTCAAAGAGAATAAAACCACTACGTTCTAGATTCTGAGGCGTCTTGACAGACAACTGCTGACAACATGACACTATCAAAGACAAATCAAAGACAAATGATACATTGCATTCAATAATTGTACCCGCACCACTAATAAAATGGTAACATTTCGAATGTACCTAATTCAAATATCATTTGATAAGCTTTTAAATATCATAAAATAACTCCGGCCTTTACGAGAAGGTGTGAATAATTGAAAAATCGTAGAAAATTTATTAAATTTGATTCATATACATCAGATCCATGGACGCAAAAAAAAGTCCAGACCAAATTCTGCCATTGTTCTTTCCAAACTGTAAAATTTGTTTCCAAATAAATAGAGCTAACTCGATTTCTTTTTCTCTATTTTGTCTTATTCTTCTTCATTTATTTTGGCTCTTCAAAAGGCTCTTCATTTTTGGTTGTTTGATGCAATTTGCCCGTAGAGTGAGTATCATAAATAATTTAATCTATGAATTTGCCTCATTTTGTCTGACAGTGGCACTTTGCCGACAATGATATTAAATTAGCCTGAACGAATATAGGGCTACACAAAATATGAAATGTTTACAGGGTTGCCAACTGTACGAGGTTCCTCGTACAAATACGAGATTTTTGGTCTTCCGTACGAGGTACGAGGACACAATCAACCTCGTACAGTTTTGTACGAGATTTTGACTTAGAAGAAATAATTAACATTTTTCATTGCAGATAGCATTTTATCTGTTGCCTAAAGCGTAAGTATTATATTTATTTTTCAAGTATTGTATTTAATATAAATATTTTTGAACTCAATTACTGAAAACTGAAGATTTTTCCGAGCTCTGGCTCAGTTCGCCCTATCTACAATGTACCATATACCCTACCCCATGCGATTGCTGACTTCGAGTGGTTTTTTAGTACAGTACAATCGAAACCGGCTAACAGGCTCATGGCCGTAGAGAGGGGGGGTTAGGGGTTCAAACAACCCCCAAACCCAATTGTGTACCCAATTGTGTACCTACATACATTGTATTGTATTGTATGTAAGCACGCAACACTTAAATTTTTTTTATAAGTTATATTCTCTTGAAAACTCACTTTTTTTTTGTACATTCTATGTAAATGAGATAGGTGCACGCTAGGGCATGCATTCCGAAATTCCGGAATTTCGCAACTCCGGAATCTCGGACAGTTTTTTACTATATTTCAATTCCGGAATTGAGACGAATATCGGAATTCCGATATTAATAAAAACACTGATCCTAACTACCTTAATCCTACACACGCCGTGTCCTCCGAGCTCGAAATAAACGATTCATCGTCTCCTGCTGACGAAGACGTTGCAGTTGATGAACCAACTCTGCAAGAGCAGCTAGACAAAGAACTGGATGAATGCAAAAAAGTCGCAAGAATCTAAGGACCAATTTTGACCTTGCAGGGTTCGTGAAAGTAGAGAAATAAATGTGTTATTTATAACGGAGGACAACGAGGTGTGCATCTAGCGTGTAGCGTTTGAGTGTCGAATGTGAAAGAGTATTTTCGAGTGCAAGCTACATTTGTAACAGACTTAGAAGCTCGCTCTCTGACAAAATGCTAGATGCATTGTTATTCTTGAAAACGCACTACCAAGAACAGCGTTTCCTCTCAAAGTGAAAATTCTATAAGTCAAGTGTTAATCTTTTTCTCAGTTTATTACCAAATTAATATTGTTGTGTTTATTATTAGCAGAGATAGGAATAGGTAGTGCAATCTATGGCTAATGACCTCAAACATTATCAATAGTATGGATACGCGCCGGAATTCCGGGAAAAAGATCGAGAATCGTTTATGTTACACTTCCGGTATTTTGTAAGTTTCTTTTATAAAATGTAAGTTAGATTATTAGGATAAACAAAACGAACGAACTTTGTTACTGCCTAAACCCCTTCTTCACTTATCGCCGCCGTCGTGAAGTCGAAACAATGCATTCCATAATAATTTTGGTTTGAGGCTCCGGCGACGGATGAATTTCCCATACCTACAAATGTAATACCAAAATAATTTGTATTTTGAGCATATTTTCGCCATGATCTGATATTATTTGTAATAGTATTTATCTAGGTTTCTGCCACAAGCTATATTGAAAATGCTTACCTATGTACACAAATAATAGGAAAACGTGTTTTCTTTGATTAGGTAAATCCGGTTTCAGTTCAATTTATTTTCGGTAAAGTATTTTGAAAAAAATTGTGGTAGAAACCTACCTACATTAATACAATTTTGAAACAAATAATAGTAGATCATTTTGAAAATTTGCTCAAAATACAAATCATTTTGGTGTTGTTTGTATATATTTGGGAAATTCATCCGTGTCGCCGGAGCCTTAACTAAAAGTAAATACCAATATGGCGGCAAGTTTATCTTCGTTGATAATAATGATGAATTGATAATATCAATCTTTTTATTGTATATTTAAAATATTATTTTACATACCTAGTACAAAACTAGGAATAATAATTTCTCATTAAATTCCCGGGACTTGTGGCATGTTAAGATAACCTTCTGAAGTCTCGGCAAATTGCACTACCTATTCCTATCACGGATTATTAGTTTATGTAAGTTTTAAAATGTGAAACTAATATTATTCGTGTTTTATCGTAAGATTTTGATATATATTCCTAAATAGATTAAAAGACTGTTAATATAACACATTCAGTTTACTCGATCCCTTCCTCAAAATAAAAAGTTCCAATACCGGAACCAGTTTCGGAATTCCGAAATTAGGCCTCCAATATCGGAACTCAGTTCCGGAATCGAAAACATTCCGATATTGCATGCCCTAGTGCACGCATTGTATTCATTTACACCCGACTCCAGCTAGGCAGGCAGATCACGGCATAACTTTTAATTTCGTAAATCAATAGATCTATTTTCTTGTTTTTCCGAAATTGAATTGCTCCCTCCGTTTGCTGTTATGCCATAAGTTATAGCATATTTTTCTAAACTTATTTATAACGACAGAAAATGTCACAAAAAATTTCGCGGCTCGCTCCGCTCGCCGTTAATTCTGAAATCTTCTAAGCTTTTTAACAGCCTTGCAAAAATGTCACAATTTCTCAACCATTTTCAACGGCTGCAAACACAACAAAATATCGGCGCACATTCCGCTCGCTGTTATAATTTTTATTATACTACCACGGAACGTACCACCCGAAAAAGTTACAAATTTTTTTTTTTTGTGTTTTTAATCGCTAATCATAATCTTTTGTCACTATTGATTCTACTTAAAAGAACATCCGAATAGTCGCAAAAAAAATTGCGGCTCGCTTCGCTCGCCATTCATTCTGTAGTAGGAGTTATTTTTTAATCTTCTAAAAACCTTATTTGTCTTAGCTTTCTTTTCTTGGTACATGCTTAGCATGTAACACCAATTAAAAAAAATGTGGCTCACTCCACTTCACGACATTTATAATGTATTCATTTCTCAACCATTTCCAATGGCCGCAATAACTACAATATGTCAAGGCTCGTTCCACTCATTGTTATTTATGTTTTCATACTAATAAATAGTTAGTATCAACTGTTGATAACCTACCTCTTAAATACTACCACTAACTTTTTATCGTAGTTATTTATTTTTTCGTCTTTTTTGTGTTACTCACATTTTTATCTTTGTTGCTGGCATACCACTCCAATCTCCAAAGTTACCACCGCAGTTTTTGAAATATTCGGGGCTAGCTGTTACACTCTTTCATACTTGTTTTACAAAACATTGGAAAAATCGCAAAAAAATTCGCTATTTTTATATTGTTTTTTTTTTCGAAAGTGCTTGGTTGAAAACCACTCCGAGTACTATCATAACTAGCATAAGTATATATGAAGATGTTGCATATTGTTTCGGGCGGGTCTAAGGCTCGACCCAAAATAGTATTTCTGGCTACGGCCCTGAACAGGCTTCAGTTATTATATCTGGACATCCTCATTTCCACATTTCCAAGAGATGTTTACTAAGAGTAGAAGCCTATGTAAAAAAAACCTGTGTAAAAAATGATTTAAGCAAATTCCGTTCATATTTTACGTGACCTGATTAAGAAAGACTACTTATAATTTGAATACAAAGTTATGTTTTAAGTAGCAGAAAACTGGCAATAGTTCATTTTAGTGTAAAACGCTCTAAATCCAATGGTTTTACAAGCCTTTATTTTGATTTGAGCACATTTTTGATGCTTCGGAAATTAATGTACGAGGTTGGAAAGCCAAAGTACGAGATTTTGAGCTGCTTATGTACGAGGAAAAAATCTCTGTGGTTGGCAACACTGAATGTTTACATATTTTGTTCGCGATTTCTAGGTTAGAAAGAATCTGTCTGAATATAAGTTTTACCTAATTTATTCTACGAATGAAAACGTACATTATATACGTGAATTTTAACGTGAAAATCAACCAGATAAAAGAGCAATTAGCTTTAGCACTTACACCATAAAGCGGCTGATACGACCATGGCTAATTCAGTCCTTACAAAGGTACGTGTGATATTATGCAAAATATTCCCTTACTTTTCCAGCCTTTGCTCTAATTGTTATCTATTTATTCAGTTTGGTGCTCTGCGAATAGTTCCAACACATATGTACACCCAACCATCGCGTACAACTACAACTAAACATTGGAATCCTAAGTTCAAGAAGCTAAGAGCACAAAAGTATCTGAAGGTGGATCTGCCCGATTTGAACGAGGATTTTGAAGCTATGAGCCCCGAAAAAATCAGGCAAAAGATGAAGGAGAGGGGATTGATGCCTGCACGGCCATGGATGGAGCGCCAGTTTTATATATCTGCCACAGGTATTAATTGCCTCTAATGGCATCTAACCCCACATAGATATCTCAATCTCAGAAGCCTGCGGGATTGAGGACATAGATCCCGCTGAAGTAACTGAAAACTGTTATAAATAGCACTTCCTTTTTTTCAACTTCTTAATCTCAAATGACTTGTTTTTTTTTTGACAAGTTTAACTCAATTACTTTTGATTAAATCATCATAAAAATTCAAATGTGAATAAAAAAGAAATAGTTGCAATATTTAATAAATTTTAATAGATCTGAAATTACTTTATTCTGTTTAGTTAATAGAATCACAACAAGTTATTTTACTGCTCAAATTACAACATCTGAGGGTTAAGAACTTCTGACTTGTCAATTAAACGAATATTATAGTATAAGCTGCTGGTTACCACATTCACGGGATTGAATTACCTTACTATATATTTTCATTACTTGCTATTGCTACCGTATCCTACTAATATTATAAACATGAAAGCTTGAAAGTATGGATGGATGTTTGTTACACTTTCACGCAAAAACTACTTAAGGTCATTCGTTTTTCATACATTTGTATTTTCCCAAATATGAGCCATATGAGCTAAATTTTACAAATAAATAACTGTATATGGCATTGTTATAGGTCGTTATTTGCGGCAAATTATGTTTCATTAAAGAAAACACTTGATTTAATTAGAAATAACGTGGTAATTTTAGTCCATTTTTGTCACTGTGTGGGTGAACACCGATAGTGTCGTACGAGAACGTCATGAACTTATGAGTGTGAGCGGCGACGACAACGTCATCTGTGAGAAACATAACGAATCAACTCGTAATACCATAGCTTACCATTCATAAACTTTGATTTTGTTCGTTCAAGCATGTAGAACGTACATATTTCGTCTTTTATTGTTGTCATGAGGCTGTCTATCGTTTTTGTAGGTATGTAGGTATTCTGTTGTCATTGACTTGTTTTGATTTTTGCAAAACGAAGCATAACTATTTTTTAAAACAATCAACTTCCCAAAATAAAAGATGGAGTCACGGAGGATGAAAATTCTAATAAAATATAATAAATTTCAATTGTCCTTAGTTGGACCCAAAAACTTCGAAAAAAAGTACTTACTAAAAATGATTTCTGTAGTTTTTTTCTTTCAAGTTTTTTTGTCCGGTGACCACAGTACTTACTGTAATGTATGCTCGTCCAAAGCTAGTCTAGCTAATAATAATAATAATTCACGCATACTGCGTCTAATGTAAAAATTTAATATACCTAAATTGGCATACAATATTTAAAATTACCTACCTCTCAAACGTTTTTTCGAAAACTAGGGATACTATTCACGATACTTATTTATTGACATCACTCTGCAACACAGTAAGTTGCTGGTTCAATTCCCGCCGCGCGATAATACCTCTGATCTTGAAGAAGTAATGAATAAAGTTTTGTGATGAATCATTATTTATCAGATCCAGGATCAACTACCTGTATTTTACCAGTACCTAATTGTGCTCAAAAGTCCGCAATAAACAAAATTGCATTGAAATTAAAGTGTACAGAAAATCAATGACACCTAATTTCTAATTTGATAATAATTACTAGCATACTTCTCTTTGTTTTTGTGTGATAGGGACCGAGGTCAAACAAGATACTTCGTTTGAGTACGAAACTCCATCAACGATTTATTACAATCGAATCAAAGGAAGGCTTGAAAACACGAATTTATTGAATTAGTGTTTTCAAGAATTTATATACCATGAATAAAAAAACAAACATTAATTTATTTATACCAATACTTGGTACTTCAGATTCTGATATAAAATATGCGATCAGAATAATTTTGATAAATCACAACGTCACAACAGGCAGATTTTGCATTTGCAGGCTTACGCACAAAAAATATGTTCACTAACAAGAAACAAATAGGAAAATGTACTTAGATAAAATAGAGTTATTCGCACCCAGGTACAGGCAGGTGGCGTATCGTGCCCAACAGTTCACATTATAATCTTTGCTTGTGTGAGTGATTTGGTCCGGCGATTTTGCTCTTCCCAAATACAAGTTCTATAAATGTTTTCAACGCTTGAAACATTTATTGATATATGAAAAACAACGTACCATTTGCGGCAAATGTATCACTTTTAAATAATATGCACAATTTAATAAGAAAACAATAAAAAACCAACAAATTGAAAGTCAGCGCCATCTATTAGCGAAGCTATACCTAAACAAGGAGAACGTTCCACCTTAACAGATTTTGATGAAACTCGGTACACACATAGTTTATGCACTGGAATAACATATCGGCACTTTTTATCGCGAAAATCACACGGGAGTTATGCGGTTGAACCTGCAGGCACCCAGCTAGCTATAAATATTTTATAACGTAATGATTAATAAATTCCAGGTGGTGTCTTCGAACCCTACATCCCTCCGGAAGGAGACGGCAAAGCATCCCTGGTCTCTCCAACTCGAGCGAAGCAAGCTGTTCAGTTACTCGAAAAGAAATCCAAAACTATGATGGCTATACGCAAAGTCAAGTCATTCGATGAAGATTTTGACTCTAAAGAGTTCTGCAAACAGGCCCAGGACATCTATATTAAGGCACATGAAAGTCTCGTGAATCAGGATAAAAAGGCACTCAGGTAAAAAACCCTGCCTTTGTGTCAATTCAGAAAAATAAATAAATAATCCATACAGCACCATCTAGCCCCAAGCTAAGCAGGGCTTGTGTTATGGGTACTAGATGGCTGATATACATAATAGAAAACGAAACGAGAACACTCTGAACTGCAGATCGTACAAATATTTGTTCCGAGGCTTGAATCGAAGACGCAACCTCCTGCGCTGCGTCGCAGGCGGACCTTCGCCCACCGCGCCACAGAGGTTGTCATAAAACCTGTCTCTGTGTCAATTGAGATGGCAACATAATAAAAGTAAAAGAAATTGACACCAATAGCTATCTAAGCTAAGTTAAGAAAATTATAATAATCTAACTAATCTAATTCTAATTCTAAGTGGGGGAACTTAATATCTAACCAATAAATTATAATCTAACTAAATTAAAGCTAGTATTCAGTCTTGAGCTAACTGCAGACTGTTGCAAACAATACAGGTAGCTCAACTGATCCATATCAGTACCAGTTGGAAGTGTACCCAAGATGCTGGCTGCATTGCTATTGATTTATTCATTACAAAAACAATCAAGATATAATTTGTACCATAATAAACCTTATGGTATGTATTAACATTAGTAGGTAGGTAACATTAGTTTTCACATTGTCTTAAGTAGGTATCGATAAAAAGATGAGTAATCTGAACCTTGCCTTGTGATGCCGGCATAGAATTTCACCACCCCTCTTCCCGTGGGTGTCGTGAGAGGCGACTAAGGGAACACACCGGGGGGCGGACAGCAGCGCCCTCTGCAGAAATACTCCACCAAACTGCGATCCCCAACCCGCATGTGCGTGGGGCTTATGGGCAATAACCCCCAAATGATGAATAATGCCATCTATGGCGCTCATTGGAGGAGGCCTAGAGGTCCAGCAGTGGACTACTATAGGCTGATGATGAAGCCGTGTGGTGCCGGCATAGAATTTCACCACCCCTACTCTTCCCGTGGGTGTCGTAAGAGGCGACTAAGGGAAACACAGCGGGGGGGCGGGCAGCAGCGCCTTCTGCAGAACAACAACACCGAACTGCGATCCCCAACCCGCGTGCCCACCGTGGGGATTATGGGCAATAACCCCCAAATAATGATGCCATCTATGGCGCTCATTAGGGGAGGCCTAGAGGTCCAGCAGTGGATTATTATAGGCTGATGATGACAGCCTGCCATACCTGCTGCATTTTCATGTTCATGTTCACTCAATGTACGTAACCCTTGCAGGATTTACGTGACAGAGAAGGCATACCCTGAGTTTAAGCACAACGCCAACCTTAAGACGATCCGGTGGAAGTTTCTGGAGTCGTTGGAGCCACCGCGAGTGGTCCACGCTCGCTGCACGGATGTTATCAGCAAGGAAAATATCTATGGACAGGTATTCTAATAATAAATCACTAGTTTTAGTTAAATAACATGTTTTGTAAGCTGACGGCGATAATACGATAGTTAATAACTACGATAATTTTAACAATAATACAACTTATCGAGAATGTAAAATAAAATAGAAACTCTACTAACATGTTTTGGATTATGAACAAAGAGATGTTGTCGATTCAATCGTTAATTATAAATTGGCCATATTTAGTCATTAATAATTCATTAAAATGTAATGTTACAGCCGGTTCACACATGTCTCCGTTTTACTGTTCCGTTTATCGTGTACGCAGCTTTTTCGTCGATGGCGTATGTGGTTGTATGAGCGACTTCACACATGGCACAGTATTCTGTATACAGATCGACGAACAAAATACGTACACGATAAAACGGAACAGTAAAACGGAGACATGTGTGAACGGGCCGTAAGTCTGTAAATAATTTTAACTTCCCTAGATTAGCTTTTAGGTTATTAAACTGAACTGTTATTAATCTTTTATATTTTCCTGCCATAACTTTAATAGTATCAGTAAGTAGGATAACTTATTGTATTAACTTACTATGTGTACTTAACTTAGACTGAGCCCTTGCAACTATATACAAGTGAAAACTTAGAGCAATGAGTCAATCTATTAGTCCCCTATAGGTTTTTAGTTCAAAGTATGTCCTATGTTATACTAAATACCAATTAAGTTTCATAATTATGTACTTTGTAGGCTTTATTTTCTGGAAAATAAACTTCACTTTACTATACCTTAGCCTTCAGCATGTCTGCCAAAAAAACCAAATAAAAAAAATCGTCGTAATTTCCCATCTATTCAAATAATATTGTCCTGCTTAAGCCCGAGCAAAGATTTAGAATGTTATTCATACTATTGAAAGCATTTATTATTTTCTGATTGTGGTACACAGTAGATCTTAAAATCTTACGTTCTCTTTCAAGTGTACAAAGATTTGTTTGTTTATTTCTATCTATTGACTAAGTATTATATTAAGCTAACTCTCGGTCCGAAGTATGGGACTTATCTATGGGTAGGTATATTATGTCCATACTATTGTGTAGAAAATTATAACCCCATAAACAATTATATCCCGGAAAACGTAAAGATTCGAATTCCGTTCTTATCTTTTCTAAACAAATAAATAATCTCTCACAGATCACAGTGCGGTTTCACTCGCGCCAGCAGCTGGCGGTATACGATCGCTTCGGCCGCTTGCTCCACGGCAGTGAGATCCTCGCGAAAGACGTCCTAGAGTACATAGTCTTCGAGAAACATCTGTCAAACCTCTACGGGACCTGGCGGATCCACGCTAAGATAATCCCCGACTGGGCACCCCCTAAAGACCCCTCGAAACTTACGAGGCTCCAGCCCCCTTTCGAACCCCCCTTGGAAAAAGAAAGTGGGGATTCGACCTCGGAAAAGGAAACAATAGATAAAACACCAGTGTTGGATGAGAAAGCGCCAGCTATTGCTGCGAATTGAATAGGTTTGTGAATTAAAGTTGTTAGATTTTATACTTATTTTTTATTTCATCCCTTTTCATGAAAACGCAGGCTTGTAAATAATAGTTTTTTAACAGACTTCGTAAAAAGGAGTAGGTTCTGTATTTTTTTTATGTATTTTCGCTGATTATTCCGTCTATTGTGGGCCGCTTTTGATGATTCGTTTGCTATTGTATAGAATAGAGAATGCTCCGCAGATAGTCTAACCAAAATTTTATTCTACAGGGATTTGTCACATAAATGTAAAGAAAAACATTTTTGAAATGGAAACTATACCTAAAATCAAACATTAGAAAAATTTACCTAAACCAGAACTTATATACAATTAACAAAACAGCTAATTTAAATGCAGACTGTGGTAAATAAATCTACACTCACGATAAAATCCACGGAGGAAAACTACATTTAAAACTCCATAATATTACCATTTTAGAGTCCTAAAACATAGGTAGGAACTAGTACCTACGGAAATATAAATGCTCGCAAAATCAGTTATTTTGCGAGCGTGTTTCGTATCGGAAGGAAAACCCAGGAACTATTTACAGCAAACGTCATAGGGATATATATCTTCGTCATTGGTAGTGTACCTTTGCCCAGCAAAGCCTGGGCTGGTCTGATTTTGTATTAAATACGTCATTTAACTACAATTAAAATGATTTCAATATTAGCAATGGTGTTGGTGTTCGCTGTAACAGTGAAAATGGAGAATTGTGATTCGATAAAACAGTTGCCGATAATAGATCTTGAGACAAAAGAACCTGTGGATATACAAAAAGATTGTGGTCCCGGAAACAAACCCTGTGTGATGAAATGCTGCGCTAAAAATGAAGTGTTATTCAAAATTCCCTTTATAGAATTCGGGTTTAAGTGTAGAAATATTAAAGAACTGTCTAAAGAGTATACGTCGACGTCTATACAGGGCGTTTTGGACTATTCTTCAATGTATATAGACACAGATTCCGATAAAGAAGTGTCGTTTTTTGAGGATTTCCATATACTTTACTCGGATAGGTTTGTTAACAAACCATGCACTCAAATTCTGTTTTTGGCAATGTTAAACGAGGTAAGTATTTTATTAATCGTTATGTCATCTCACACACTTCTGACGGCTATGGCGGCGCTGTGGGCGAAGGTCCGCCTGCGAAGGATTGGGTTCGATTCCCGCCTCGGGACAAATGTTTGTACGATCTGAAGATATTTGTTCTGGTATGTGTATCTACGTTTATGAAGGAGACATAATTATGATCAGATAAACCCGGAATCAAAGTTTGAAAATTGATCAATCTTATAATCTACTTATATCAGCTTAATCACAGCAATTTCTAAATCTTTACAACAAGTAGATAGACAAACACTAGCTAAAAGAAGTAACGCACTAATTATGGTACTACAACGATACAACGCGCGCGCCTTTTGGTACCTACTACATACGTTTGTACGGCAAATTCATGCTTCGCCGGAGCCTTAAACTTTTGAAACTTGTTCCACTTCAATTAATTAATCAAGTTCAAACTGTTGAAATTTATAATTTGGTTACTTGATTGTAATCTTTATTAATTAATTATTAATCAAGCGGATTATTATGTAATTATTTCAGAACGGCACAGGTTTTTGGAATCCAGCGGAGAATATCACGCTAAATGATGTTGCGCCTGACTTTTGCACGGATATAATGGTTGGATCGACTAAAGGCGGCGGGGTCAGCAGCATGTTTGCATTTATCTTTAAATTGGACGACCCCAGTTCCACCATAAACATAACTATGTTTTATGCTTACGGTTTGTACCATTTAATGACATACGGTTTGTACTATTTAATGACATACGGTTTGTACTATTTAATGACATACGGTTTGTACTATTTAATGACATACGGTTTGTACCATTTAATGACATACGGTTTGTACTATTTAATGACATACGGTTTGTACTATTTAATGACATACGGTTTGTACTATTTAATGACATACGGTTTGTACTATTTAATGACATACGGTTTGTACTATTTAATCACATACGGTTTGTACCATTGTTAAGTATATTTAATCACAACACCCTTAGGCTAAGCGCAGACTTGAGTTACGATAGTTTATCCAAAACATTATACTGAAATATTTTAGCTAGAAAATTTGAACTAGGTATCGTGTTTTTTAAACACTTTATATAACTGTTCAAAGTATCATAATGAAGGTGGAAGCTTTCACAGGTTTGGAGATTAATAATGACTTTGAAATACTTTATTATCATTAAAAATAAAAAAGTAAAAAAAAATTAAGAATGTAAGCGGGTTAACTAAGAACCCATTTTATGGTCGAAGAACACCACCGTTTCATCCCTTAACGAAGCTAACGCGTGTTAAACTCACGCGGGCGCGGTACCATTTTTTATAATGAACGAGCGACCCGCCCTTCATTATAAAAAATGGCTTGATAGGTACTAATGCATATTATACTTAAAACTTCCTCTTGAATCACTCTACCTATAAAAAAAACTGCATCAAAATCCGTTGCGTAGTTTTAAAGATTTAAGCATACTAGGGACAGACAGCGGCAAGTGACTCCTTTATACTATGTAGTGATTCGTCAAACTAAGAGTTTTTATAGCAAACTACTAAATTACATACTTATTGCACACTCATAAACCATTTTGTTATTTCCAGGAGGACTACTTTCTGCCTTCTTCTTGTTTCTTGTCCTCGTAGTACACTGTCTATTAAAGGGCCTGTATGGGAGCCCTAAGGGGAAGCTCTTCATCGGCTTCGCAATTCACCTGATGCTGTTCTATGTGTACAATAGTTGGTACTCCTTCAGTACTCTAGAGATTTTGGAGAATTTGTCATCCGTTGACACAAAATTGCCGGCTTGCAAGTGGGTTGGTTAGTAACTGCATATTTTTGTTGTAATATAAATCTATAGGTATGTACTAATGTTATAAGAAAGAAAGATTTATATCATGATGAATATAGACTATAGAATATTTTCAAAAAGTTATGATTTCGTGCGAAAACTATAAAGCAAACTGAAACCCACTTTGGGTTACATTAGATACAATATTGATGTTTTCATATACTAAAACATAAAAATATACCTAGGTAGTGTAAAAATTTTAATTTTTTGATTAACACCCTTAAGACAATACATTACCTACAAATATTCTTTTTACATTGAAATACCCAAAAGAACACGAAAGATTTTCTTACCCGTCACTTTGGAGAACGCAGAAAAAAACACGAAAAAATTAAAAACGGAAAAGTGACGATTCCTCATAAATGTATACCAGGGTAGAGATTGTCTTAAATAAATTTTTGATTTTGCTTTCCAGCTCCAATCGGTTATTATCTGTTCGTGGCAGCGTTCTTTTGGCTGAATGCTATGTGTTACGATATCTGGCGGAAGTTCAGGTAAGAACAGGCCCCAAGAAAAATATCTACTAAAAAAACCGCATTAAAAATCCGTTGCGTAGTTTTTAAGATCTAAGCATACATAAGGACGGACACGACTTTACTATGTATAAATAACTAACTAATAATAAAATATAATATAACTGTTTTATACTATGTGGTGATTATAAACATGCACATCTTCATCATCATCCTTACGGGTATCCGAGTACACCCAATGCAATAGAGACCTACTTTTCTTATTAAATTCCTTTGTTAAACAGAATAATAACATAAAGTAGGTGGTGGCGCTAGTTTAGGTGCTGTATGCGCCTTAAACATATTCAATAGAATGAGCCCGCTAAAAAATAAAAATTAAATAAAAAATCACATATATGTATGTATATAAACTGTGTCTGCTTAATTATGACCCAAGCTGTGAACTCTTAGTTTGACTATTTATTAAATAATTTCTTATGTCATGTAGTACCCTTATCGTTGAAAAAAGTATTCATAGGTATCTTTATTTTCTTTTTAATAGAAAGTAATAATGAAAGGAATTGTTAGAAGCTGTTAGAAGTTTGAACATCTCAAAACAGTTTTTGAAAAACGGTAGGTCTCATACTTTTTCAAACATTCTGAAAAAGTTCGAAAAAAAGTTCAAAAACCACCGCTCTTGTTTAAAATTATTAGTGAACTTTGACTCCGCTTTTAGATCATCCAAATCGTCGAGCTTAGATGTAAAGAAGAAGATGCGGGTGTACTCAGCTTACGCGATCGGCATGCCCTTGTTGTGCACAGCTATTTGTTTGCTGATTGACCATTATGGGTCGGACCGTGTGCGGCCGCTTTTCGAATATTGTCAGCAGGACGATGAAAACAGTAAGTTTATTTACTTATTATCACCTCTTCGATTCTTTAATTAGGTGCATATATAGGTACACTGTGACGACCTCTGTGGCGTGGTTGGCGAAGGTCCACCTGCGACGCAAAACCAGACAATCCGGAACAATATCTGCTGATCGTACAAACATTTGTCCCGAGGCGGGAATCGAACACGCAACCTCCTGCGTCGCAGGCCTTCGCCCAACGCGCCACAGAGCTCGGCAGGAGAAAAAAATTACATCACTTATTTTCTAATATACCTACTATTTTAAAAATGAAAAGGCGAAAGGCGTTCATGCCATATTGCCTAGTCACGTTTATCGAATGTGAACAAGCTGCCGATACGCGGTCCGAGCGAGATAGCTTCGCGAGAGCCCTCTGTCCCTTTCAGGATCAGGATCACCAATCACAACCAATTCACAACAAATGAATATGGCTGACGGGCTGCCAGTCTAACTTATATTATATTCTACTTAGAATCTTTTCTTTTTTATTGACATTTCAATATGTGTCCAAATTATTGCTAGAAAAATGTTATCATTCTAACAGATACTTGGAAAATATTAGAAAATATAAAGAACAAAAATTAATGCTTTTTAGTAAGACATGTCAATTTGTTCCTACAACTTCTACTAAATTCGGGAACAATCCGCCTGGCAACACATTAGAAAGGGACACAGGGCTCACGACGTGCTTCTCCCTCGGACCGGATTTCGCTCTGACCAAGTGATTGTCTATAATAGACTTAGGGTCATACACATAAGGTTTATTTTACATTGGTATCAAATTGACAACGCACATTCCAGATTGGGTATAAGTTCCTTGCGTTTATCTGATTATCCAAAGATTCAAAAGTGAGCTCTCAATCCACACTCACGTTATTTTTCTTTAGTTTATTTTAACTTCTTTCTGGTCAGCCATTTTTTCCCGCCTTACCTGATATTGACGTTTGTTGACAGATCTATGGAAGCGTCTATACGTGCGCCTACCCACGGGTCTTGTCGTGCTGTCAAACGTGGTGATGTGGTTACTAACAATGTTGAACATGCGTCGTGTGCGCGTTCAACTCAACCGCACTGCGCGTAAGGATAGCACGCATACCAGGAAAGGCGAGATACTGTTAGTATTTATTTATAAGGGCCTATAATGATTACAATGTCCACATTATAATATAGTAGTACAATCGAATTTAGTATAAAAAATATCTTCAAAGACAGGCGCTTCTTGGTGCTTGCCTAGAGCGCTCTCCACATTTAATCCGCCTCTGGCTAAGGCACTATGATAATTTTGAAATTTCCTTTGTTCAACAAAATAACATAATACGGCGACGACGCTAATTTGAGCCGGGGAAACGCAATATTAAAATAAGAATATTTCCCTACCTTACCTACCATATCGACTAAAAATTATCCTTACCTAATGACTTGTTTTTGTTCGTAGATCGAAAGTGTACCGAAAATTGTCTATATTGATGGGAGTCAACTGGTTGATTGAAATCATATTGGTATGTACTACCTAATTAGCGTATTTTTTCTGATCATCGGGCTGTTGTACCTAGTGATATAAGTAACTCTCCCAACACTCACAAACTTTCCTCTTTTTAACCGACTTCGAAAAAAGAAGGTGGTTATATTTGACTTTACGTATTTTTTTTAATTTATGTTCGTCGATTACTCCGTCAATTATAATCTGATTTTTAAAATTCTGCATGACCTCGAGGTGATCCCCGCATTTTTATCATGCATATTTTTTAAATCAATCAAATATCTTATCTTAGATACCGATCGCGAGTTTCGAGGACTGGATCTACTACCTGGTATTCGCGCCGAACAATCTGCTCGGCGTGTGGATATTCCTCGCCACAGTTTGCAGTAAGGATATCTTCGTCCAGTTATGCAGAAGGTAAGTTTTCTTCTATTTAGAACGAATGCCTGTTCAGACCACGCATTTTACTATAACCATAGCAGCAGTAGTAAGTTCCACACACTGGCTGGGTAGCAAATAAGCTAAAGCAAGCAAGCTAAATAGACTACCCTGCAGAATGGTTAAAGCTCTGCGTAAATTAATCCAAAGCTATATGCGCACACGCCCTGTTAAACTTTTTTCCATTCAATCGTTCACATTTTGAAGGTCATCATTGTTCAAAATTCCAACGTACGGCAGAAGATGAACTTAAAAACAATTATTTCAGATTCGGGATAAGAAACAAATGGACCCATTATACGACCACGACACAGGTCACTCAGAATTTCTCGACATCTAGAACGAAGAGTCTCAAATCCAAGCATACAGATATGGCCTAGAACTTGGAACTGATAGTAATTTTATTTTATTTGTTCTACAAGAGAATAAAGTTGAACATGCCGATATTCAATCCCGATCTAGGAAAGTGTTTGAAAAATTAATCGCGAGCGTAGCGATCCGTAGTGTTGAGCTAGTCAGAATAATCAGAATCATTAAATGTAGACCAAATACTTGTACATATATCTTTTTTTCACTAAACTGTAAAAATAATTATTTCAATTTATAACAAAATACCTTCAAAAAAGGAATCGTTTATCCGTCGATGATCTATAGGTATACATATTCGACTCAGTTAAACAATGTAGGTAGGTATTAATAATTGTATCCTAATGTATTCAAGTTTTTGTTGCAGTTCTATTATTATAAAGTTTATAATATTCCGTTTAAAACAAATTGTGATATGAGATGCGAAATAGACCGAAAATTAATCAATAATATTAATAGTTATATTTACCCTGTTTTGAACAGTATTTAATCATTTAACAATAATCAATATTATTTGTATTTTCCGCAATGAAACGATGAAAACAGTATGATGATTTTGAAATAATTTACGGGAAATAAAAGAAGGAAATTCAGTAGATATTGTTTATTTCACAATTCCTCTTAGAACACAATAATCATTACATATATAAAATAAATTAATTTATTGACTACAGCACCTTAATGCCTCAACGAAACTTAAGTTATAGCTTAAGGCTCCGGCGTCGGATGAATCTCCCATACAAACGTAATACAAAATTGATGTGTAATTTGAGCATATTTTGACCTTACTATTATTTGTATTAAAATAGTATTATTTATCTAGTTTACAAAAAAAATCAAAATGTTTTTCTGAAATGCATATAAACCTAATCAAATGTTTACATCAAAATATAAATATTTTCTTAGTAAATACTAAGAAAATATACTCAAATGAGTATATAAGTGTTTTCAAAAAAGCTTGGATCAGGAACCTAAATAAATACTACCCTAATACAAATAATAGCATGGTGAAAATCTCCTCAAATTACAAACCATTTTAATACTACGTTTGTATGGGAAATTCATCGGTCGCCGGATCCTTAAATACTTTAACAAGAACTAGAATATACAACCTAATAATACACTCAGTCACTACCTTATTTCTTCTAGTGGAAAAAGTATTATACATAAGTAGAATTACAATTCATTGTAATATTATACAGTGTTATAGGTAGATGATCAATAACCTCTTAAAGGTGACTTGAGTACATCAAGACTAACAACTTTTGTTCTATGATTTTGTCTAATTCAATGATTTTTTTCCATACAAAAAATAAATATCCAGTTCTGATTTTCTTAGCTCTATGTAGCTAGTCACAGATTAAAGCCATAATATGAATGCAGCTCAAGCCAGTAACCGATTTTGCTAAAACGTAATACAGACAACCCCTTTCATTAACGAAACCCCTTTCTATCTTTGCTAGATACCGACACAAAAGCGCTGTCGCGTGCCTCGTCATGTATCGACTTGTCTTAATCTGTTACTGACTTGTGCTGCGTTCGTATCATGGCTTTATACGGCCGGCTACATAGAGCTAAGAAGAACAGCAGTGGCATTCTGTAAACGTTTAAATTCGAACTCGAATTCACTCAAGTGAACCCGAACTCAATTTGAACGCTTTTTTTGTCAAATAAACAACGCATCTTGTTTATTTGACGAGTGAGTTCGAGTTTATTTTAGCAGAATACCAATTGTGCGTCATTCCTTGGCGTAAATGTCAAAAGAACTGAATTTATCCAGTTTCAGTTCATTTATTTATCTTCTGACACAATTTACATGCTCTTAGATAATCCAAGTCGCCTTTAAGAGGTTATTGATCATCTACCTATAACCCTGTATATTACATACATAAATAAGTAGAAATATAATTTCTTGTTACTTTTAAGAGAAGAAATTACAATTTTTATAAAAACAGATCTAGTAATTAATATATATATGTGCATTGTGATCCTTAAAGCGTCATGGGTGCTTCTCTAGGGCTCATTGACCTCAAGTTTCACATTCACTGAAGATTTCATTTCAGTTAAATTATAAATCTATTTATCAACAGGATAACACTGAGATTTTTATAAATTATATTAATCGTTTGTAAGTAACAAACAATTTGTGAAACGTTACACTAGTGCAGTCTTATTGTCTACTGGAAGGCACCAAATTATTCACACAACAAAATAGCTAGCCTACATTTTAAACTGGCACAGTTTTGCCAATGGTTTTGTGAATTTTTATTTTTTTGTTATATAGTTCATTTTAAAAATGATTAGGCGAAAGCCGGTATTGTCATATTGCCTAGACTTAAGTTAATTAGCTTAAGCTTTAGTGTAAAATACACGTTTTTACTGGTCAGCCATTTTCTTCCTTCTCCTTGGTGAATCGAATGATTCTGTATTATAACTGTCAAATAATTTTAACTCCATAATGACAGATGATTAGATCAAGACCTAGTTCCAAACAATATTTAGATTGACAAGTGGAAACCAATCTCCCTGAACTAGAGGAGCTGAAGACAGGATAATGCACTATGAGTCTTGTTATGCACTTTGGGTCGTAGAGCCACATTTGACGCTTTCAATGTCTATAACGCTTTCAAAGCCTTGCTTCTGCATTACGACCTGCACTGGAGCTATGCGGGGCTACAAGTTATAAGACTACATGTGCATCATAGGCAATGAAGGTGTTAAGTGTGTTCGCTTGCTTTGAGCACTCTGCCTTGACACAAGTGTTTTCCCTAAACCACACAACAGTCACTTGCCCTATACCACAGTCACTCATCAGAAGGTAAAAAAATTATCCGTGTCGTTTCTCCGTGCCAGTTTTAACCGGGTGAGGGAATGGGGAGAGACACCTGTGTTTGCGCACTGTGCACCATAATATGTCCGCTGAGACTGGCCGACGCGACGTGCCAAAATTCGGACACAATTTTCATCGTCATGTAAAGAATTGCCGCCATCCTATGGCTATGTATGTTTATACCCTCTCATACGACGGTCGGTTGGAGCCGCGGGGCCGGCTTGGGGGGTAGGGGGGGTGGTGTGCGGGGGGGTGCGTCCGGGGACGCGGAGGGGGGGTCCTTGGCGAGCCGCGCGCGCTGCGTCTCACGGAGGTTGTCGAGGAAATCTGAAGACAAAATATATTAATTTCATTACTTTTATTTCAAACATCGCTATTATTTTAACTTTTTTGTAAAAATTCCAAAGCCTATGTTCATCAGTGATAATGTAGGATTCTAATGGTAATAGAATTTTTCAAATCGGTCCAGTAGTTTCGAAGCCAAACAAACAAACCATCCATTCTTAGAGTATAGAAAGAAAAGGAGCTTTGTTTTAAGATAATTATGATGATATCTACATATTATATTATGTAAAAGAACACAAACGACTTTAGAGACGTGTATCGTAAAAGTAAGCATACCAGGTGGATGATGATGTAATGCTGCTCCGGGTCTCACGGCGGCCCGCACGCGGCCTGAGAGACCCGTTGGGCCTGAGGTACCCGCCGGGCCTGAGGTACCCGTCGGGCCTGTGGGACCCCCCACTCCGGTGCTGCGGCTGCTGCATGTGCTGACACTCTGTGGATACAAGTTTACGGTTAAGTTATTTTAAGAGGCGTTAAATTTTGTTATTTTTAGTGCAAAAGGGTCAGGGCAAACAGAAAGCTTACCAAATAAATAAATTATACTGGACAATCTATCTGCCCCAAGCTAAGTAGAGCTTGTGTTATGTATTATTAGTCAGCTAGGACCCATAGGTCCTAGCTGACTAATATACATAATATAATACATTAAATAGATATAAAATAAATAAATAATTTTGGACAATCCACAGAGCATCATCTAGCCCCAAGCTTAGCAGAGCTTGTGTTATGTTATGTTCATATATTTTATTATACATAGAAAACGACCAGAAGATCCGGAACAAATATCTGCAGATTATACAAACAATTGTCCCGAGGTGGGAATTGAACCCACAACCTTCTGCATCGACGGACCTTCGCCCACCGCGCCACAGAGGTCGAATTCTATTAGTATTGAAGTGCGAAATGTTTGGGTCACATATAGGCGCAAATATCGCGTTCAGCCTTCCCTCAGCGTTTATTTGATATTTTATTTCTGTATGCAACAAGTGTTTACCGTTTTATGTGGTATCCAGCTTATTAAAATCCAATGGCTGCGTGCAAATACAATGTACTTTTTAAAGAAGTATACAGAGTGGCCATTTACAGCATATACTATAATAATATATATACTTATTATAAAGAGGAAAGCTTTGGTTGTTGGTTTGAATTCAATAGTCTGCTAAAATACGAGACCGATTTGAAAAAGTTAGCGATCAGCACGAAAAATTTTTTTTTATATACCCTTGCGAAGCGGGCAACTTTTTTTTAAATACTCAGTTCATCAGGGAAAATTTAGGATTCTAATGGTGAAAGAATTTTTCAAATTGGTCCAGTAGTTTCGGAGCTTATTCAATTCAAACAAACAAACAATCAAATCTTTCCGCTTTATAATATTAGTTTAGATTATAAACGTTCTAACCGAAAAAGCATCTTAACACTTAAAAAAAAAGTTTAATAAACGCGATTAATATCAAAGTTATTTTAAAACATAGTTAAGCCATTATTTTCTAGCCCAAAGAAGCCCGAAAACCTTCGGGCTTCTTTGGGCTAGAACATAATAATAATAAATCATTTATTTTTTCTCCACAAGGTTTACTTAAAAATAAATCTTACAAAGAAACTACACTAGGTATAAATAAACCTGTATTGTGAGAGGCTGGAGCTTGCTTTAGGTTTTTAGAAAAACCTGTTTCCAGGGCCCACACTCCACGGATTAAATATAAAGGAAACTTGGGTCGTTATATAATATAGGGCTTGTTGGTCATAATGTGTTAACTAACCTGTGAATCAGCGTCCCTATCGTCTTGCAGCCGCAGCGCCAGCTCGCTCAGCGAGTCCGCGTCCGAGTCTCGACAAGCGCCCGCCGCGGGGGCGCCACTTGACACCTCACTCACTTGCACCTTGCTCCCGTCTAGTTCCTACAAATAATTGGACATATGTAAATGAATAAAAATGATAAAACCGATTTCATGTTTCAGATTTTTGCTTATTTCAATGAAATAATTAGGTAGATATGTTCCAATAGTGTTGTACTATGGGTACTACCTAGAAAAAAATAAAAAAATGTTGGTAGGTCAACAATTTTTTTTGCGTTTTTTTTTTTGCTGAGTTTATTCAAATATTGCATGCATGAATTGATTGCCCCCCCTTCATTTTTCGGTTATAGTCTTGTGACAACCTGTATAGTAAGGTTATAAGCTCTCTCTGAAACACCGTGGTAGGCAGTTCTCTTATCGGAAGCGGAATTTTGTTATAGACTGATGGTGCCATAGCAAAAAAGTTTTGCGAAAAAAAATTTTTACAGTATAGAAGTGTTGACATTACAATTACCTGCATAAGAGTATCAGGGTGTAAGGGAACTCCGTTTCTCGAAGCTAATACGTCAGGTAACCGGTATCTTTGCGCCACCCTCCTGTAAAAACATTAAAATCAAATACTACAACTTCGAAGTAAGTTGGTGAGTCATACGCCCTGTAAATATTTAAACTTTAATAATGTTGGAGCCGCGTGAGACATTTTATGTTTTTGACTTATAAAAGTCTTTCAAATCGATCAGAAGACAAATCACTTGCAAAAACAAAGAACTTTGAACTATGCCATATTAGAGCCGCGAGTGAAGCAAGTCACGCTGTCTAACGATATGCTATATCAGTGCGACGAGTAAAGCGAGCCGGAAACTTTAACACAATGTAGCGAGAGAAGTGAACCGCGCTGCGTAAAGTTTTGGCATCCCAGTGCGGGTCGTAAGAGGCGACTAAGGGAGACACACCGGGGGGCGGGCAGCAGCGCCCTCTGCACAACAACTCCACCGAACTGCGATCCCTAACCCGCATGCCCAGCGTGGGAATTATGGGCCCCAAATGATAAGTGATACCATCTATGGCGCTCATTAGGGGAGGCCTATGTCCAGCAGACTGTTATAGGCTGATAATGTGAAGCAAAAGTTATGAACAGGATGATTAATTCAAACAAACCTGAGCACATGATGCAACCTCCGATTCGCAGAGCATCGCACCACAACGGCGCGCGCGCCGCACGCGCCGGACAGTTCGAGTCTCAGCACAGCGCGGCGCTCCACCGCCGCCTCGCGACCGCCCAGCACCGACGAAGGTGACTGCAGGTCGATCGACGATGATTCACCCTGTCAAACAATTCACATTTAAAAACCACTTGAACGTCCAACCCTCGCGGCTGCGGGGGGCGACTTACGTCTAAACGCCACAGGCGGTCAGCGCCATTGAAATATTGCGCGATTTTCATCGATAAAAACGTTTGCCAAAACAAAAGTATTAAAGTAATTCCAAAACGAGAAGAATAAAATATAAAAAGCCCTATAATTCTCAAAATATAATTGAAAATTGTATGAAATTTGACTTAAAAAGAAAAGAGAGAAAATATTTTTATTTTATTTAATAAAAATAACTACAAACAATAACCATAAAACTAGGTTAATTAACCTAGGGTGCAGGATAGATTATTTAGTGCGTAGCAGTAGCAATAACTAAGGCAAATATAGCCTTCACTGAGCGTTATGCTGGATGACACTAGGGCGGAGTGATTTTTTTTTTTCGAATATTAATCTTCCTGTATGTATGACCCGTATTAAAATAATTATTTGGCTAAAATTTACCTAAGTTGCTAGTTACCTAAGTTTCTATCTTGAGGTGGCGCATTGGATTTGAAATTTAGAAAAAACTTTTTTGGCTTACATAGACATAATGATAGGTAGGTCTTAGGCTTTAGAGGAAGAATAGTCATAGTAAAGCGATTATTTATCAAACTGCAGGATGCTAAGTGGACTGACCTCCCTCGGTTCCTTCCAAACCACATCGTATGTGGAACAGATCAGATTCCTCCTCTGCAGCAGGCGATCCACCAGCTGCTGGACGGAGGCGCTTCCATCCACCGACACCACGGACGTGGCGCCATCTGGCAGCAACACGCGGCAGAGTCCTGGCTGAGAGGATTTTACTACCTGGAACAAGACAGGGTAATGTTGAAGCACTGATTGAAGCACAATGTAGAAATTCATTTCAAAAGTTGGTGTAAATTTTAGGGAGACAATTTTTTTTTCATAAGTCAAGCAAGATTATGAGATTTTTCGTTTAAAGGTATAAACGAAAAATCTCTATCTTATCTCATGAAAAAAAAACGATTTGACTCCTAAAGTTCACGCCAATAAGTGAATTTCTTTATTTTTCGGTTTTATTTTTGACAGATCACATAGGTTTATAGATTATTTATTTTCTCAAAGAATTATATGAGAAAAACAAAACTTGTAGAAATAGTTATCTTCTTAATTTCGAATTTTAGCGAGTGTGCTTACCCTAACTTTTATTATACCTCTATATATATATTTAATTATTTATTTCTTATTTTACTTGTATTTTGTGACGTGTCCAAGAGCCCTGTAAGGTCTAAAGGAAAAAAAGCACTTTGATTTTGATTTTTTGATTTTAACATAACTTGTTTAAATATCTAGTTATTAATACTACTTCGGAACAAAACTATAATACTTAAGTACAGTGAATCTTGAATTTCACTGAGTTTAAAGATCATACTACTTTGAAAGTGTTCTTTAAGCATGTGTATAATATTTTTGGCCATGTTCAACAAGTTACCAACTCACTACAATTATTTAAATGATAATTTGCTGTTAGTAAGATACGTTTAGATTATCTATGCTGTTATCTATATCTTAAAATATCCGTTTTTCATACCTAACTAATCGAACAGCTCATGATTACTTTTCCTACTTATTACTTTCCAGTATTACTTATAGGATATTTCTCAGAATATTTCCGTTAATAAACTAAGTGCAAAGTCAACTTCACGCTATTTCTGTCCTAATATTTACTATGCCTTTATTGTGTTTGATTTCGAAATACTATCTGCATAATTTCAGCGCTATCTTAGCTTACGTCGAAGTCACGTTTAACGAGCCCACAAGAATACTAATCTTTACTTTTTATGGTTCTAAATATGAAATACTGAGCCTTCGCTGTCAGTCTGTCTGAAATTAAAAACTAAAAATAGAGTGCCTACGAAAAATTTGTTACCAGGAATTTAATGCGTTAAAAATAAAAAAAAAATTCTTTGATTTGTAGCGACAGACATACTCGTAGCATAGAGCATAGTAACGCTACACATAAGTTATGGAATGTTATGTTAGTGAAATATTACTTGCAGGGATCGTGCAGCATAAAATGGCTGTAGGTATTTACGTAAAACCAACGCTGGTCTTCCTACAAAGCCATATCATGACGTCATGGAAGATTACATAGACAAGGACAGTATTGAAAAAAATTGTAAACTGTGGACTCGACGTTTTATTAAAATTGCACCATCATCCTTTTCAGTTACTTTTTATCACAAGATGTTTTAATAACAGACGTGGCATACTAGAGTAAACATTGACGTGCTATGGTAAATAGAAAGTGTTTGAATTGTGCGAATGTACGAGATAAAACGGTAATATAGGGTAGTGGACTGGTGACAGAGAAAACATCTATATCTATACTCTATACTAATATACTAATATTATAAAGAGGAAAGATTTGATTGTTTGTTTGTTTGTTTGAATTGAATAGGCTCCGAAACTACTGGACCAATTTGAAAAATTCTTTCACCATTAGAATCCAAAATTTTCCGTGATGAACATAGGGTATATAATATTTTCAAAAAAGTTAGGGATCCGCATGAAAAATTCAATAATTGTACCGTGCGCTGTAGGAAGAGGTTGAATATACATACATATAGCGCACGGTGCTTGCTTTTTATCTACGCTACGGCCAGTGTCAGTTATGGAGTGTCGAGTCAATGTCAAAAACCCCAATGCTGTTAAAAAAAGTAAGAGATCCGCATGAAAACTGAAACCCATCGTGTTAGTGTGTATAATTTCTGAAATACTTTGTTAAATACCCGTGTGAAGCCGGGGCGGACCGCTAGTTTATTATAACAGAGACTAGTCATGTAAGCAAACATAAAAATTTACTTTGTCTTTGGAAATTGAAACAGAACGTCCGAAAGCATGTTCGGTCGACGGCATGTTATAGTGGACATTATTTGTACGTGAAAAACGTATTTTTTCATACTTTTCATATGACAAGGATGCAGGCTAGAATTTAAAGCCTAATCTGAGTGAGACAAAGGGACTTTTCTCGCGGCCGGCGATTAGCTATCAACTATTTCCTCGCTCAAGAAACGAACAAAAGATATAACTTCCGTGTCAATAAAAGAGACGCATAGCAAGCCGTGTGGTGCCGGCATAGAATTTCACCAACTCTTCCCGTGGGTGTCGTAAGAGGCGACTAAGGGAGACACACCGGGTGCGGCAGCAGCGCCGTCTGCAGAACAACTCCACCGAACTGGGATCACCAACCCGCATGACCAGCGTGGGGACCATTAAATATATTCTTTGATGCCAATGATGAATTCCATCTATGGCGGGGAGGCCTATGTCCAGCAGTGGACTATTATAGGCTGGTGATGTGAAAAGGACGCATATATAAATCGTAGATCGCTGGCCGTTCACACTGCCAAAGAGAACTCTCTCCACAATTTGTCGCAGTTAAGACAACTGTCAACGACGCTACTAGCTCAGCTATACTCGCGCAACGATGCTCGCTTGGCATTCAGAACTCTCACCTAAACGATTCAGCTAGCGGCCATTTTATTAAAGCCTTATGTTCATCAGGGTAAATTTAGGATTTTAACTGTGAAAGAATTTTTCAAGTCAGTCCATTAGATTCGGGGCCTGTTCAATTGAAACAAACAATCAAATCTTTCCTTTTATAATATTAGTATAGAAGTAATGTCAGTTAACTCACATCAGTCACAGACTGCTGTTGTCTATCCTTGGACGCGGGCCGTAGTCTCGCCAGCAGAGATGCGCCGCCGCTTCTCCGTCGCTCTGAGGCATTGCTGACGGATTTCTTCAGCTGTAAACAAAGATATACCAATAAGAAACATTGTTTAGTAGTTAAATTCTGTATTTTCTGAAACTTAATCTATTCTTATTTCTACGGCACTTTAAACCATATAAGGTTTGTGTAGTGTCGATCGTTACAGCGTGTTGCGACACATTTGGCATGAAGTTACACTTATAAGTAAATAAATAATGCCGGACAATTCTGGGATTATGGGCAATAACCCCCAAATGATGAGCAATGCATTCTATGGTGCTCATTAGGGGAGGCCTATGTCCAGCAGTGGACTATCATATTGATATAATGTATATCAATATGATAGTCCACTGCTGGACATATAGAGATGTTGTTGATGTTGGACAATTCACACAGCGTTATCTATCCCCAAGTAAGCAGAGCTTGTGTTATGGGTACTAGATGACTGATGACATAAAACAGTAGATTAAATAGATAGATATTTTTTATTATATATAGAAAACCACCAGAACACCCTGAAGAAATATTTGCAGATCGTACAAACATTTGTCCTGAGGCGGGAATCGAACCCGCAACCTCTTGCGCCGCAACGTCAGGCGTACCTTCGTCCATCGCGCCACAGAGGTCGTCAGTGCCGCCAATGCTGGTCATTCACTCAACATTATCTAGTCCCAAAGTAAGCAGAGCTTATGTACATATATCAGTTATCTAGTACCCATAACACAAGCTCTGCCTACTTGGGGCTAGATAACGCTGTGTGAATTGTTCAGCATTATTACTCTATCTGATAGTAGATGTCTCATGGCAGTACTTACACTCCCATTCCCCTTGTGCTGATCATATTTGTCTTGCGGCAGATGGTTCTGTGCGTACGGCGGCGGTAATCCTCGTAGATCAGCGCGTGCGCAGTCAGCATGTGTTCCCGAGCGCAGGAAGCGAGGGTAGCTGTCGAGCTTCATCAGGTTGAAGATCTGGTTCTGCGCCTGGGGGCAAAACAACTGTTTAAAACATCTATTTTTGTACATTTTATATAAATTTTAATTTTTTTTATTTAATAAAATCTCTGCTTACAAATTACAAACATAGCAAATTATCTGCTTATTTCGACGCTAAATGATAGATGGAATATCCACCATAACTATTAAATAATAATGGAAGTGTCCCGAAAATATTGTGTCCCAAACGTCAGCAAGCCTTAAAATAATGTTAAATTACAAATAAATAAGATTAAATTACAAGTAAATTAAAATATATTACAAATATATACCTGTGCGAATAGATCAGCGGGCGGCGGTTCCTGGCACAGCAGAAGCGCGGCGTGCCGTCTCGCGCCGGCGTCCACGTTGACGGCCTCGTCCGCGCCCGCCGCCAGGTGCCGCGCCCAGATCTCGCCGGCCAGCGCGCTGCGGGCCGACGGCGCCGCTGTGCGGTACTGCTCGCATGACCACCAGAAACTGTGGGTGGTAATGGTACATTGTTACCCTAGGGTAATTTATTTAGTCCCGAGAAGTGGTTTGGAGCGAGCGTAGCGACGGCGCCAATAGTTCGCCGGACTAGGTATAGTACATTGTTACTCTAGGGTTGTTAACTTATTTAATCCCGAGACGTGGTCCATAATTTCTTGGCCTGTTTTTTGATTTGCCAAATATGCACACATATTTGGCAAATCGAAAAATAAAGGGCTCAGCTATATCTTTTTCTGAAGGATAGCTTTTGTAACGAAACTATCCAGCAGACAAACAAGTCGATGTAGGTCAAATTTATTTGCAAGTTGAAGTGGCAGTGGGTTCCCGAAGCCGATTACTATTTGGATTTACGTGTTTTTGGGCGGAGACCTCGACTCAGAAACGGCACCTTCCGGACAGGATGAAGATCTTTTAAAAACTACAGGCAGAAGCTCGATGCATCAGGCAGAGGGCAAGGCACTTTGGCGCTCATTAAATGAGGATGCACTTACTGTATATTCTCGACTGCGAACTCCTTGTCCAGGAAGTAAGCGAAGGCGGCGGCGCCAGCAGGGTCCGCTAGTAGGTGCTCCAGGCCGAGCGACCAGCGCGCCACGTTGGAGCCGCTACTGTGGGACACGGGGCTTGAACCTTCGCTCATTTGCTGGAACAATACGGACACCATTGCAAAGTAAGATAATAAGTAAGATCAAGACTGGTTTCTTTAGTTAAATTACCTAAAACTGTAAGATTACCACTATATAAATCATGTTGATATGAGGTATGAATGCAGATGAGTTTTAGATTCCGATTACTTCCGAAGATAACAAACAAACTCTTATGTTGCCTCTATCTAATATTTTTGTAGAAGAACAGGTAAACGATCAAATCATCAAAGTGGAAGAGGCAAATGTAAAAATAAAACAAATGCCTATTTATAATATGTAAATAAAATTAGGCACCGAAGACGCTCATATTACTTTTTCCCTTCTCATTATATAATACGTAGACTTATGACTCTTTTTACTTAGGTACCTAGGTACTCGTGCAGCTCCCTTTTACTAGAAATCTAGTGTTACAAGCTTGTGACATCGAAAACCTACACCAGCTGAAATTTTATAAGCAAGCTTAGTCAACATTAGTCGAAACCAAACCGACTAATGTTTGGACATAACGTATTTTTGAGTAGAGAACCTAAGAACTGACTACAGTTTGAAAATACGGGTTTTTGAGTGGAGAAAAGGTGACTCAGAAAAGGACACCTTCCGGGCAGGTAGGATGATGATCACTTGAAGACTGCAGGCAGATGCTTGATGTACTAGGTTGTAAAGGTCCGTACCTTGTTGTACATGTTCCGATGGTCGTGGTGGCGGTACGAGCTGCCAGCGCCACTGCCGGTCGTCCACCGTCGGAACGGAGACGACTGCTCGCTCTGTGGACAAACAAGACATGCAGCCGTTAAACAAATGAAGAATACAGGATAAATCACTATAATGGCTATCAGGTTCACATAAATAAGTCTTATCTAGCAGAGAGTAGTGATAGGTTAACGATGTTGAAAAGACGAAGGATGAGATGTCTTTTCTGTATAGGTAGGTAGGTGTTAGAGATCTCTAAAGGTAAAGCGGTAGACTAACCAGGAAGGTCAAACGATATCGTTGATCTAGCCAAGACAGCGAAGAGAATAAGGCGAGCGACTACAAAATTGATCATTGCTAACTACATAAAATTAAAAAAAGTAGTTTAGAGTCCATCAAAGTTATTCAAAGGCCACAAACCGGGAAAAGAAACCGCCACTGATTCAACTGGACTCTGCAGTCCAAATGAAACACACCACTAAAAACCAGAGTAAAAAATGACTATATTTAATGAAATGACGACACAGATAAGAGAATAGGTATGAAATTTCATACGGAACAAACGTAAAGGGAAAACCTGGATGTCGGTGCATGATGATGATGTGATGTACAGTCAAACAATCCTCTAATATAGTAAGTACTTTACACATTGTTTTAGCCCACACTATTTATGGTATGGACCAATGACGTAGTTTCATCATAGATGGAACAATGTTTTACTTATGAAGTTGTGACATGTATGTAAGTCGATGAAATACTTATAAGGAAATGGAGAAACTTCGTGCTGCCAATAGAGTATAAAGTTGCGTTGCTTAAAAATATTTTGTGCTATGAAATGTTCGTCAAAGGTTCATGTAGGGACATAAGTTACTTCCTATCGTAAGGTTATGTCCTATTACATATTTTGTTCGTCCTCGTAGGTGTACCTTTCATACTACCAATACGGCACTAAGTGACTACTACCAATATTCTTATTTTGTTTGTATAAGCAAAATGTTTACAAACTCATAGCAAATAGACAAGACAACACATACATATAATGGACATTATTATTATTGTGTAGGATATTCCTGTTTAGTTTAACTTTGTATTGTTTGTCAGATCTGATTTTTTACATTGTTCTTTCATTTTGGTTTTTTTTTTCAAACAGGTTTAAATGTATTTAAAGTTATGAAATAGTCAAGCCTAAAATCAGGCATTTTATTAAGCTTTTTAACTTATTTAAGAATTATTTCGTATTTTATTATAAAACATGACTTGAATGTAAGTAGAATTACTACATACATTTAAGGCCCTATATAAAGACAATATTTAGGTATAAGTAGTATTATTTAGTAGTTCGTAGCGCTTGACAAATAAAGTTGAAAATGGTGATGCGTTTGATTTAGTTGAATCTCTTGTTCGACAATGTCAACATTATTTATCGGTTTTATTTATTTTAAAAGTAAATACACCAGTAAATTAAAATTTTTATACATAATTCTCTAGATGATAAAATTACCTTTCTTACAGTAACAAAATTATAAAATGTTATCACTCAAAATATTGAGCATTTCGAGACGAAAAAATATTTTCGTGTTCTTTCTTGCGATATTTTTTTCAAGTTTCTAGATGGTTTTTATGAAATATTTTGTCCATAAACTTGACTATAAACTGTATTTTTTTTGGGCTTGTAATATGTCGCAGTAAGCCTAACTGTGCGACGAAAAAGTGGTCGTTTTACGATGTCTGTCGTATGGCAGCGCCTTAAGTCATCACGACTATGAACATAACCGCATATACAAAAAACAAATATAGATCGCTAGCTATAATCATAACAAATATTGAAACGTAAAACAGAAGTCACATTGATATAAGCGTTTACAGAGACAGATACGAACTCGTGTGTTGACACAGGTCGGAAATATTAAAAATCTGATGGACAGCATGTTTGCATGGAAAACCCCGCACATAAAAGAGTTCAACGGAAGATTTCTGCGCTAGGTAGCATAGTTTATGACGAAAGAGAAACTAATAATGAGAAATTCACTGTAGGTACTGAAAACATAGATACGAACGTAAAATGGTGGTCGATTAGAAGTAAGGTATCAATGCGAGCGGTAAAAGGTGTGTCTCCTATTGAAAGATTAACTACGCATAAACTATAGGTATTTCCTTACATTGTGTTGGATGAGCAGTATTTTGTAGATTTTATTTAACATTTACCCAGTCATTGATGCATATATATCTAAATCTATACATACAGTATTGTATGGAATATTTTCTACTAGTATATCTAGATTCAACGCAATATGTAGTATGTATAGTATCCGATTCTAATCTTAATCCATGGACAAAAAAATTGTTAATCATATATAGGCGTTTGTCCAATGAAACGAAATGCTCTAATCAAAACATTAGGTTTAATATCATGCGCTTTACCTGATTCAGGTCGCAGTCAATATACCATAAAACCATTTTCGCCACTAATCACTAGCACATTATCTGACCGGTCGCACAAAACACAATTTGGAGTATTGGCAAGTCATAGAATTTTCTACAAGTTCACTGCACACTCAATTCCTGTATTCAATTATGAATGAATCACTGAATCAGCGCAGTGTCCGCTCTGATCAAACAAACGAGGACAAATGGAACGGGCAGGATAGCATTGGTCGGTGTTAGTCACGCGACTGGATAGGAACATAGGAACCCCCCTGCCCACTCGCCACAGTCGCCACACACAATGCGAAATTACAATAACAATAATATTATACATACTAAACAAAACCATTTCCGTTTGGATTGTATCATAGTTGTCAGATAAACTTGGCTGTTATTCGGGGTTTGATTGCGATTATATATTTAGGGAAATTGTGTATTTCATAATCAGACAAAAGAAAGAAGAGAGTTCTTATTCCCACTCCTTGATTAAGGTCTTATACCTGGAGACATGACATTGTTTTGAATAAAGGAGTGCGAAGATTAATCTAACCATATTCACAACTCAAAACCTCATTGCGAATAACGTGAAAAATAATACCCTTATACAGGGTTTAGAAAGTAGGGCCAAAGTTACCATAGCTAATCCAGACATTCCAGGCTTATTTGGTGTTGATTCTCTTGTAATTGACCCTGCAGCTTTATGACTTGATCGTAAAACTAGTAACCTAGAGTGTATAACTACCTTAACCGTCCCGGTGAGGTTAACATAACAGGACAGTTTTATCATTATCACTTCTAGCGATCGGCCGCGCACTTCTCGAAGCCGCTTTGTTATGGAAACAGTGAATGTCCTTCGATTTGTTAAAGTTCACAGGTAAACCCATTCATTTGAATTCTATTGTTAACATCTGAATGACATTTCTGAGAATATGAATGAGAATGAATAGATATGAATTCATTGCATTTTAGAAGCGGGTTCAAGATCAATATTCGCGTTGACATTTTTAAGCTCCTCTATTAAAACCATGCCTAATCCAAAAATCAATATTTGGGATATTTTCTCGATGAGCAGCAACAAAAACGCTGCTTCGTTTATTGTTGAAAATAGTCTTAGAATTCGTTTAGTTAGATGATTATATCGGTTACTACAGGCAGATTTATTATTTACGTAGCTCTGACGTCGGATTTGATGATGATACGGCCTTTTATACAGAGCTTTTGATTGGCAGCTCAATGATTGAAAGATTCAAAGCGTAGACAAACCAAACACTGACGATTCGTAAGCTATTTTGAGGTCGATGAATCAAACCGGAAAATTAGATTAGATATTAGATATTTTTAGACTGTTGTTAGTATCTACAGGATAGTTGCAAATAAAAGGCGATGGGTTTTTACGAGTGGCATTATAAAAAGGCGCTGTTGTTGAAACTCAAACTAAACAATCCATTCCAGAATACTTAATTATAGTTTCTTATTAGATTAACTGTTGCAGTATCTCGTTTTTTTTATATAAAAAATATTATTGTGTATCTCAACAATTTCTTCGAGAATTATGCCTTTGACGTAGAGACAAACTTTATGTCACTTCACATTCAATGAACTAAAAAGGCATACCTACTTGATATAAAAATAACAACAGTAATCAACTTTTACAAATGTTTCACTGAAATCAATATCCAGATAATTAGTAAAACTTATGAATGAATGACGCACGAAGATAATATTCCTGAATGAATGAAGGGTCATTTGTCGATAAATTTAATTACATATCAATTAATAATGCAATGTTACTAAAATACTGATTACGATAATTATGTACTGGCGAGTTTTTATCGAAACCCAATAAATGCCAGTCATTTATATGATAAATGAAATTATCTCAAAATAGGACATTTACCAAAAAACTAAAAATAATACTAATGATAGTAGAAATTTTCGCTTATCTGTCTAGAACGAATAATTCAGTTAATTGCATGGCGCCAATAAGTTTGGTTGTATATATGCCTATGACATAATCTTTGTATTCGTCTTCTTGTCTGCTTAAAGTTCTTGTACCGGCGCAAGTTTGTGAACATGATTGGTACTTTAATTCCCTCATTTATAATGATAAATTTTTATTAACTTAGAATAGCTGTTACCCAGTGTTTTTTTCTGTCTAGGCTAGGCTGAGGTCTATAGATTTTTTTAGTTATTGTGCAATATATGTTAGGTTTATGAATAAGAGAGTATAATACCAAAACGAATTTAAAGATCAAGATGCAATTTCGTATTTATCCGGGGTTATAGCGTGTGAAGGCGATAAGAAACTTGTATATTTGTTATATATATATATATATGTATATAACATCATTCTATTCATATATCGCGATAGGTATTAAAGCAGCAACTGTGTAAACACTCGAGATCTCCTACGCAAGTATTATCTACTCTCTTGGTTATTCCATAATGAGAATCGGTGTGATATTCTAAACGAAGTAATTTTGTTTTCATTTTAATAGATATAACAGTGTTTATAGAATTAACGGACATTATGATAGTGAAAATATAGACTTATACAACAATTTGGTGAATATAATAATAGGTTATTACCTATGAAATTGCCGTTCTGACAATGACGAATTAAAGGCGATTGTGGAAGCTGATGCTACACAATCTACGGCTGAATTAGCAGCAGCTTTCGACGTTAGCGTCAAAACAATATTGGTCCATATGCGTCAAATTGGCAAGGTAAAAAAGCTTGACAAATGGGTGCCCCACGAACTCAATGATCGCCAGCGCGAAGTACCTACGCGTCGAGACGTGCCCTGCCCTCCTTATGAAAAGTGCAGTAACTAGCATTTTTAGCAAAATTTAGTTAGATACATATTCGGAATCGTCTAAAAATTTGCTAATTTTTGTTTTCACACACATATCAAAATTCCATCAGGAACTCAGAAAATCAGGAAGCAAGAATGCAGCAACTCGTGTGACAGTAAATAATTTTCTTGTGAAAAGTGCAGTATGTAATCATACTGCGATCTTAAGTTTCGTATATTTAAAATATACTATTCGACAATCCAGCCATAAATGCAGTAACTATTAGATACTATACTTAACCTAAGTGTATTTTGAGTTAAGACTTACTGAACCTTATGATAAATGCAGTATCAGTTAGATGCTGCGGTTATGGTAAGTGAATTTAGAATTAATACTTTGCAGTTCTGTGTGTCCTCTTTACAAAGAGTGCAGTAACTAGCATTTAACTACAGTTGCATATTACAGTTACATATGCAGATGGGGTATTTGAATCGAAATCAGTCTGTGCCCAACCTCCAGACGGGATGTGCGTGTCGTTGGAACCACTTTTTAAAGTATAATTATTTTCATAAAGTAAATAGAGGTAATTAAACATTAAAATTTAAACATGGTCATGAATCAGAGTGGCAAGAACTTAACTTTCTTCAGCAAAAAATTCTAAAAAGTAGCATATTCCCAAACTCAATAATGAAATCAGTACCACGAGGAATTACTTCTGAACGTAAAACTGAAATAATTTCAAAACTCTTGCCACTAAAGCCAGAAACATCGAGTACGTATCCAGCAGAGGCACTATACTACAACCGCGCATCTCAACAACACCTCGGTGTTTGAGCTCATAGGTATTTAGAGAAGGTACAAGCTAGTTTAGGCTATCAATATCGATATTATAGCTCCAGCATGACATCACACAATATAAACATGTAATTTTTTTTGCTTGTGATATTTGAGCTATTGTAGGTGGTCAATGGGATAAGATGAAAAGTCACAGGTTTTGCTGTTTTCAGTCCATGTTACCAGTTGAAATATTTTTTTATGTCTAGGTTTTTTGTGATTTAATATGTTGAATGGTACCACAAGAACTTTATTGTACTGAGGAATTATTATTACATCAGATAACATGTATTTAGCAAGTCATATTTTTGTCCAACATTAAATTATATTGAAAGATAACTGGGTAAAAACTACAAGATGAGAAAACTGTATTCCGACGAAGTAAGAAGTCATCTCTGCTCGACATTTTAAGAAAATTTATAATAACTAATATTAGTATTACTGTACTGATTATTATAATTAGTACAATGTTAAATAATATAAACAAAGCAGCATTATTAAATGAAAAAATATAAACAAAGTAGCATTATTGAATGAAAAATCGTTAATATGAGACTCACTAAAACATCGATAGAAAACTCAGTTTTACCGCATCTCTTTTTATTAAATGTGATTGTTTCGGCCAATCAGAATATGTGCGACTTTTTATTACTCTGTATAATTTTTGGCAGGACATTTTTGTTATAAATTATCAGACATTTCAACTCTACTGGATACGTACTCGATGAGGAGTGTTATCACTAGGGCATGCATTCCGAAATTCCGGAATTTCGCAACTCCGGAATTTCGGATAGTTTTTTACTATATTTCAATTCCGGAATTGAGACGAATATCGTAATTCCGATATTAATAAAAACAGTGATCCCAACTACCTTAATCCTACACATGCCGTGTCCTCCGAGCTCGAAATAAACAATTCATCGTCTCCTGCTGATGAAGACGTTGCAGTTGATGAACCAACTCTGCAATAGCAGCTAGACAAAGAACTGGATAGATGCAAAAAAGTCACAAGAATCTAACTACCAATTTTGACCTTGCAGGGTTCGTGAAAGTAGAGAAACAAATGTATTAATAACGGAGAACATCGAGGTGTGATTCTGACAGAAGCTTACAAATATCATTTGTGTGTTCTGCGTGTAGCGTTTGTGTGTCAAGAGTGAAAGAGTATTTTCAAGTGCAAGCTACATTTGTAACAGACTTAGAAGCTCGCTCTCTGACAAAATGCTAGATGTATTGTTATTCTTGAAAACGCACTACCAAGAATAGCTCTCAAAGTGAAAATTCTATAAGTCAAGTGTTAATTTTTTTCTCAGTTTACCAAATTAATATTGTTGTGTTTATTATTAGCAGAGATAGGAATAGGTAACGCGATTTAGGATTAATGACCTCAAAAATTATAAATAGTATGGATACGCCCCGGAATTCCTGGAAAAAGATCGAGAATCGTTTATGTTAGACCGTTGGTATTTCGTTAGTTCCTTTTATAAAATGTAAATATTTAACTAACTATAATAAGTTAGATTTTTAGGATAAACAAAAACTGTGGAACTTCGTCACTGTCTAAGCCCCTTCTCTTATCGCTGCCTTCGTGAAGTCGAAACAATGCATTCCATAATATTTTTGGTTTAAGGCTCCGGCGATGGATGAATTTCCCATACAAATGTAATAGGTACCAAAATGATTTGTATTTTGAGCATATTTTCGCCATGATCTGATATGTTTGTATACATTTGGGAAATTCATCCGTGTCGCCGGAGCCTTAACTAAAAGTAAATACCGATACGGCGGCAAGTTTATCTTCGTTGATAATATGATGAATTGATAATAGCAATCTTATTATTGTATATTTAAAATATTATTTTACATAGTACAAATGATACAAATAATAATTTCTCATTCAGTTCCCGGGACTAGTGGCATGTCCATGTTAAGATAACCCTATGAATTCTCGGCAAATTGCACTACCAAATATCTACTAACTACAAATATAACTGATTAATTATTAGTTTATGTAAGTTTTCAAATGTGAAACTAATATTATTCGTGTATTTTCGTTATTTTTTTTTTATATATATTCCTTAATAGATCAAAAGACTGTTAATATAACACATTCAGTTTGACTCGATCCTTTCCTCAAAATAAAAAGTGCCAATACCGGAACCAGTTTCGGAATTCCGAAATTAGGCCTCCAATATCGGAACTCAATTCCGGAATCGAAAACCTTCCGATATTGCATGCCCTAGTTATCACTTTTTTTTAGTTAATGTTTTACAATATTAAATAGTGAATACAAAGACTGCAATAATAATGAGTAAGACCAAGTTATTAATGTTAAAGATTAGTGTAACTAATTTGATTTTAAAACGTTTCTATAATTAATAAGAAGTTCTATATAGAATATAAGATGATGTATGAAATGAACCCACTTTCCAAAATATTTCCTTGAATTTATATGCAAATAATTAAGAATACTATAATAAGTATATTAGTAATAATTTTATAAAAAACTTTTGTACATAAATTTAAATAGAAATAATTTATTATTACTTAGTTCCTTCAACAATCAAAAGAATGAAAAGGTTATTTGAGCACAAATTCTATTTAAAAAATAAAGATTTTCTAATACTTAGCCTTAGTAGTTTTTACGCCTTATTGGCTTTTAAAATTTGTAACTCTTGTGTTTTGTTTCTGATCAAAACCTTTTATTTTCAGTCTTTTACTGTCGTTTTGTGTTTTTAGTTTTTGATAAATACCATTCCATTTATTATTCTATGGTTATTATTTGACCCCACCATAACGATAACCAGGTCTAGTCAATTCTGCAGTATCTATCTGCGACTACAAGTAATGAATGAGTGTATTTGTAATAATTAGTGCAGTAACTCCACAGTTACTGCATCTATGATTAGAAAGAAATTAATTATAATATTCGACGTCTATACGTAAAATTGCTGTAAGTATTTTTTCTTCATAAAACTGCAGTAACTATGGTATTTACTGCAGTTATTGCTAGGATACATAGCTCCAACAGTTTATATATACTAAGCATGTGTACATTTTTTAAATTATTAATATATTATAATAAATATTACTAAAAAAATACATTTGAGAAAACAATTGCTTTTTTCCCTTTCTTTTGACGTATTTCATGTCGCAATAGCTTGATTAGTTTTAGAGTAACAACAAAAACTTTTTTATTATTTTTGAACGCGTTTTTCTCTAAATCGTGTTGTATCGAGTTACTGCATTATTTCTAAGGAGGGCAGTGCCTTGCACTGCTCAACAGACACACAAATGAAGGAATTTTGAACCGCATTGTTACCTGCGATGAAAAATGGATTCTGTTTGATAAACGCAAGCGCTCAGCAAGTTGGTTGGATCCTGGTTCAGCACCTAAACAATGCCCTAAACGAAAACTCACCCCTAGAAAAGTGATGGTCACTGTTTGGTGGTCTAGCGCCGCGGTGTGATTCATCACAGCTTCTTACCAAACGGGATGAGCATTACTCCAGATGTGTACTGTGAAGAACTGAACTCTCGTCCTGCTGATTTCTTTAAGAAGGGCATCAATAAACTGCCACTGCGTTGGCAAAGATGCATTGATTGCATGGGTGATTAGATTACTTCGATTAATACAAATAAAAATACATGAAAAATTTTTTTCATACAAAACGGCAGTTTCATTGGTAAAGACCTAATATTATAAAAGTGGCAGTGATATGGCAGTGACAGAGGAAGTGAGTGGCATGTGATCAGAGATACAAAATCAGTGGTAAACAAAAAACAATAAAATCGATAATGTAACTAACAAACAAGGATATTAATGACAACGAAGAAAGTAGGTACTAAAATAGAATACGGAATTGGAGTTACTAAGGGGATAAAATCAAGAATCGATCAATCTCTTTACACAACACTCGTTCTAGACATCCAAAGAATGCAAGATAAGTTAAAGATAAACACTTCTAACAAGACTTAGCATAATAATTTTAAACGCAGCTGGTAAAGACAAGATTCTACTCCGACCATATTAGGTATATCCTGTATGTATAGTAGATCATTACTACAAATCTAAATGTTGCATGCAACAAAGCCGCGAAAGGTTTTAATAGGATAGGAGGGTTTATTTGCAAAGAAAAAAACAAAAGCCGAAACCTGTGTCAGGGCATTTACGAGTTTTTAGAAAGAAAATAAAGTTAGTAAAAAATCAAGTCAATACTTTATAAATCAATAAACCAAAGTGATGGATATGGATCGGTTGAGCTACCTGTATATTATATGTAACAGTCTGCAGTTAGCTCAATTATTTCAATTGAAATCAATAATTGTAATTTATTATAATTGTACTAGTTCTAATTTGGTTATTAATATTTTTTTTGTTACTAAAGAATTTACCCTTATAAACTAAAGTACAACACTTAGCATCTTAGCCTTGAAATAAAAAAAAATATGGACTTACAATGCTAACGAACTTCGCAACGAATCTCTCAAGGGCATCCGTAGGCATTGCTAAATCATCGGCGATCTTAGCCGATTACTCACAAACACTAAAATAATCTATTGAATCTCCGAAAATATTGTTTTTTTAAACGCGTGCGTTCGTTGCGACTTTCGCGGGTGAACTGAAGACGTGCTCTGCTATCTGGCAATATCGTACAGGTATGAAAGTCTACGTAGGTTTATGTATTTAATTAGTTCTGTTATCAACTACTATCGTAGGCACGCGCCAATGCCGTGCACGCCCCCGCAGAACATATTGTTATGTTTTATTATAGTTTCGTGAAACACAATCCCTAGACAAACTTGGGCTAGCTTCGCTTCTCTTCTCTTCTATTTTGACGGATGTCAAAGTAAATATTGTATTTTCTATCTATTAAATAAACATCAGATAAATAAAATATAACGTCCTATAATATAACGCGCGCAATAAAGTAATTGATTTTTGCTTAATCTAAAATAAATTATTTTATTGTTTATAGTTTATTTTAATTTTGAATGCGAATTATAAAATTACTATCGAGAAATATTTTTATTTCTGTGAACATACCTTTATAGTTTTTGTCTCGTTATAAATAACGTCAGATACTTTGTTTACATGGTATATAAAACTTATAGTTATGACGGCATCGAGTCTATAATAAGCCGAGAATTTCTATTATGATGATGATGATGTTAATAAAACAACTACTTGCAACATTGTATATACGTAGGTAGTAGGAAACTTTATCAGACAGATTTCCTCAGTTCTAAGATGTGTTAGTTTTTGAGAACCCACGTGCGAATACCGATGGAAATAGAAAGGTGGACGAACACGCCCCGATCTCGATTTAAACTTAAATTAATGCTTTGTTTGAGAAGATGACGAATGCTAATGACGGAGTCGGAGCGGATCTTTCTGATGAGATCGAAGGTCTGGGGAAACGAAAGAGAAAACCAAACATTTACAGGCGTGTCTATGCATTGGAAAACAGGTAAGATTTTACTTAAGCTTACTGTGTTTGGCGTTTAATTCCGAGATTAAGATGCCCGAAGCGTCGAAATACAAACTGAGCGATTCATGAACAGATTATCAATAATTTTTTGTCAATGTTGCACAAACTTTCTAATTTAAGGCAGGTGTCTATTGCGTCAACTTTTTATAAATGAAGAACACATTTCATCAAGGAAGTTCCAGCAAGCCCTATTGATCTAGTTCAGAATGATTAACTGGTTTCTAGATCATTTGCAGTGCATTAAACCCAGCAGTGGGTCATCAGACTAGAAGAATTGTCTATCTATAATTAAGACCACATGTTGATATGAAAGCTAATTTTATTGCCGGCTTAAATTAACACGGATTTGGTTGATTGGCTGTATTTGTAATCTGTTTGCTATTCACAGAACAGTATTAATAATTTTAAATTGATAAAATCAATAAACTTTTTTGCTAGGTACTTTACGTATTCGTAGATTTTTTGTGTTCTCGGAAATGTATTGAGTAAACCTTTTTCTAGCTTTTTTTACAATCATAAAGAATTGCTTATGTGGTATTCGTTCATCAATTTTATTAAAATCTGTAGACTTATTCAAATCCAACCCTTTGTACATATCTCAATTTGCTAACCAATTGTGAAATAGCTACAACAAATAGTAATTACCAATGTTTGCAAAATTATATTATCATTATCACAAAATTAATTAACGACTAGTTGTATAAATTTATAAGTGCTTTATTTCGGCAATACGGTTATTTTTACGATAACGATGTTGATTTAGTTTAGGTTCTTTAGTCGTATTTAGTATGTTCATGTTAAATATTATTTAATCATTTAACAGGATTGACTGCACGGACATACCATAATACTATTATGACTTATGATAACTAAAACCAAATTGGCTCTTTTAAATAATTAGCTATAGTATGTCCGCGCAGTTAATTCTGTTAAATGGTTAAATAATATTTAACGTTATATTTTATGTAAGAACATAAAAAATAACGGAGTAAAAAAATTATCTAATGATATGGTATAAATGTTTCATTGCTTTCATGTTGTACAAAGATCTTAAGAATAGGTTATCAACATGAGCCAGGATGCTGGAAAAACGGGCATAAATTCAACTTTACTTAATATTAGTGACTTAAGTTATTTAATTTATATATGAGGAATGAAAGATGATGGCAAAAGGTTTTCTATAAATAGCGACGACAGAAATAGGCACCGAGACAACAGAGAAAATTAAAGATTATACAGATAAAACTGTGATTTCTATTTATGTTCCATCTGTTATTTGTAGAGGTGTGAGTGAATGATAAAATAAGATGGCAGGTAATAAGAAATCCCAACTTGTGTTTATGAACTTTTAGATAAGGACAGGACAGTAAACGTATCATAATTTGTATTTTAAATAGTAAAAGCTATGCAAGAATTATGCGATACTGGACATTAATTTAAATTTATATGAGTACATACATATTTTATTGATATGTTACTTTAGAAAACATAAATGCATTTACAAAATCCAACTAAGTCCGTTAGTTCATGAATATTATAATTGCACGCTGGAATCAAACATTATGTCTTTCTTCATATTTTATAAATGTGAAGAAATTCGTGTTTATTTTATAAGTTTCTCATTTTGTCAATTGCGATACGAAAGGAATTTACGACAGTCTAGGATCAGATAAGAATTTCTAGCTTTTTTATTCTCCAATTAGCAATGTCAACAGACAAATACAGTTTTATGGTAGCATTTGGCTTATCATTGCTTGTTCATACGAGTATTACTAGGACAGGACTTTGAATTATGTTAAGGTGTAGCACAAGTGTACTTAAAAATTTGGGGAAATCAGCTATTCATGAATCATCTTTGGAAACTCAATTACATAATTATTAGCAACTAAGCAAGGCATTTGTACGAGCCTTATCCTTAACTGACTAGACTAGTCAAGACCAGACTTACACACTTATTATGAGTGTATATAATATGAATGCACTACGAAATGTAAAGTTTAATGGTCACCGCAATAATACCGCGCAAATGATCACATCAAAAACAAGAATCTGTCAATTCCTGTAAACGCTCAGTTTCAAAGCCCTTCTATTCTACGTCCATAGAAAATTTACAATTTCTGTTCTAATTCTAAAAAACTCCGATCTTATTAAACTCAACGTCAAAACCAGAGCTCAAAAATGTCATCTTCCATACTATTCAGTAGTCACTCCCGTTCAACCAACCTTTGTATTATGATTAACTGGCAAGCCCAAAACTTGAATTCGTTGAGCACCAACAAGTCACAACACTAAGAAAAACTTTCACTGTTCACGCTATACAACAAGAGTCAAGCCACACTTGCCCGGCGACACCTAAAAGGCTGTGGTTCCACCGCCGCGCTCCGAACAACTGATCTTACCACGCCGAGACTGCCACCTAGCCGCGGGTTCCCACACAATTTTGTACGAGACAATAAGGGAATAATTAAACAAATAGTATTTAATTGTGGGTTGAGATCGCTCGTGCGTGACGCAAAGTGCTTGAAGCGCTGATTCTAAAATGGAATTCATGAGGAAAACGTTTACGTTATCTGGATGATTGCTCCAACTTACAAGGCATACAGTTTTCCTACGTTCCATAAGTTTGAATGAATGCAGTAGAAATTTTACTAAAAATATTCTGTATCAAATTAGCTATATCTCACTACACGGCAAATGCCTATTCAAATAATTGACGAAAATCCAGCTCACTTCTCTGGAATGGAATTACCGGAAAAGCTAAAAAGGCAGGTATGCATAAGATGCATACCTAGTTAGGTTAGATATTTATGACACAGGATTGTATCATACATTATAATTAAGTCTGAGCTAAACGAGTTGACAGTACCTAGTCATCTACGTGATCTACGTCATAGTCACACTTAAAGAAACTCCGATGGAGGGATACGTGGGCGCAGTTAGGGGCTTGGCCAGAGAGGGAATCGGGACTGTTTTATAGTAGAATTGTAGGTACTAATTATTTAATTCGTTATCAAAGAAAGATATCTATATAAAGATTTGTTTGATTTTTTATTCGACTTCGGAAAAAAGAGTTTCTATGTTCAGCTATATGTATGCTTGATTTTACTATCATTTATGGACCAATTTGGAGGTGGCCCCATAAAAATGTTATTTCCGAGTAATTAGTATTTCATATTAGTAGTAGTATTATTATTATTTAGTCTGTAGTATACAATTCAAATTGCCTATGTCCAGCAGTGGACTATTATAGGCTGGTGATGATGATGATGATTATGATACAATTCAAAATTATTTTTCTGTTCACATGCTAGGAAAGAAGGTCCAGAAATAAAATGATTGATATATGATAGATTGAAAATATTTTATTACACCACACAAACAAAGAAAAAATTATAAACAGACATGCTTAGTAAAGTGGAAGTCTTTCTTCCTCTTCTACTCTTTTACCAAATTTTAAGATATAGCTGTTTGTTGTGGCTTCGTGCAATAAATACTATTATGACGTATTCCCATCCCCCATAGGTCCTAGTTTCGCCCTATTCAATCAGAGCAGCCTACGCAATAGCCAATGACGTACAAACCTATCTATATCTATCTACACGCATCATGGCTGGCTTATAGCACTCTAATGCTATTGATAGGCTAGATAAGGCAAATAGTAAACATATTTTGATAGCTGCTCGTTTAATACTCAGCTACGAAATAAGATCCGAATGTTGGTATTGGTGATTCGGCAGTACTCTGCATATTACGTCTATACTAATATTATATAGAGATTTAATTGTTTGTTTGAATTGAATATGCTGCGAAACTACTTGAGCGATTTGAAAAATTATTACACCATTAGAATGCTCCATTATTAAATCAATCAAGCGTGTATGTGCTTATTTTGTAAGCCTAAAGAAATAAAGTTATTGAATCTGAATCTGTATCTGTTACAAGAATAACGGCCTACTGGTGGATTTAGGGAAAAGCTTCAGCACAAAGCTACGCTAATTAGGGACGGCCTATGTCCAGCAGTGGACTGATATAGGCTAACGATGACGATGATGATAACAAAGCTAGTACTAGTATTTATACCAAAATCAATTTCTTAATAATCTAAGCCGTCACCAGAAGGTAGAGTGCTCAGAATGCTGGCAGCTTTGCTACGTTGGTTGGCGATACTAAATCGTTGACCGAAATAAAAGCCAGTTTTCCGATCACCTGTGGATTCTATGAGTAGCTTTGTAATGTTTCCCATATCTACTTTCAAAGTTTTCGTATACCTATATCAAAGCTGTGAAGTATATTTAATGAAGTAGAGTTCAGAGGTGACGTATCTTTAGTTTAGAGATCAATTTCTAAACTAAAGATAATTAAGGTTTAGCACATCACTTTTTTGTGATAGCGAGATATTTGATGGTTCTTGTATAAACTATTTTCAAAGAATGTAACTTTAGACGTATCTACAAAAAAGTATAATTTAAGACGTACAAACAAAGGTAAAGCAAGTAAGGTTAGAGAAATATCAACATCAATTTCGTGTTTGTGAGACATTGACCACGATGCGCCTTGATTTATCCACAAGCTCAACTATCTGATCGGAACATATATTTATCGGTTACCGATGTTTTCGTTGGCATTCTGTGAACATAGCCCTGCCAACAACTCTATATAACAAACTGTGAGCGTTAAGGTATCAATTGATTTAGAGATCAGTCTAACAATGAAGATAAATGAAGCGAACTTACGATTCTATTTGATGTTGGATAAGGACAGGAGAATGACATGTTTATGTTGATCAGCCTATAAAATACTTTGATAAGTCGTACTTGTATAGGCTCCCTCGATACAGGCCTAGCCTAGTGAGGGTGCCATCAGAAATAACTTTATATAACATCATAGGTACCAAAGTAGTTTGTTAAGCACATTAGATCATACAAAAAAGTAAACTTTTCTTAGTCAAATAAATATTTTTTACTTTACTTTACTTACTTTATCATCAGTAACTGGTAGAGAAACAAAGATAGAAATAAAACAGTATATGTAGAACTAAATTCAACTACTACAAAACTTTGCAGAAAATTACAGAAAGCACACAAAAGTTACAGTAAAATATGCAATTAAGCATTTTAGGAAGTAAATTATTCACATTCAATGCAAGAATTCAAATTTCTTGGAATACAGCCTTTTGTACCGGAAGGACTCGGTAAGTGTCTCGAAATAACGGTTACCTTCAGAAATCTCGGAGCTCAATCGTAAAAGCCCTTAGAAAACATTGTTATATTTCTTGAATGATATAAAGCGCACTCAAGGGCGAGCTTCCAGGGCCTGTTGTGTGATGGACAATTGGGGCACAGGTGTTTCTTTGAAGACTTTCTTCCGCAATGAATGACAAGGGCGAGGTTGTTCAGCTTGTTTTGGCGACAGAAATAGCAAATTGGGGACTATGCGCCAAGTGAGAGAATCAAAGATATATCTTTTCCAAATATTTCTAAAACTACGCGTTCTTTGTGTGATAAAAACTTTTAAACTCGGAAAGAATATACATTATGTTATATAAATATGTCATTCATTGACATATTTATATATACTTTTATAGGTACTTATACAAGATGAGTTTCTTTTTCAGGGCTACTTCAATTTAAAAAATAAAAATAATATATACGCATTACATGTCATTCCGATTTTAGATGTGTGGCAGTATTTACCACATCTGTTGTGTACTTTTGGTTTGAGGAGGTAACAAACATCCAAACATTCGAAATTATAACTCGCTTTTTAATGATTGAATCTAATCTCGCTCACTTTTTCACCAAAACAATATTTATTTTCATCCAGTGTTTATTTCGCGGCAAACATATGTACCTACACCCGTGTACACCCCGGTAACCTCTTTATCAATATTTTCGTAGACTACACAAATATTAACATCTATACGCACAGGTGTGCAAAATATTTGCGCACGCGCCATCAATTGTTTTGCGACCCCGACAATGGCAAGTAGCACACTTGACCAAACATCAGGATGCACCAAAGAAACATTGTGCCTTGTGACGCAAATGTATTGATGAAAGGTGGTTTGACTGTTGCCAGCCAGGTTCTATATAGACTAACAAAAGACTAGTTACCACTTGTGTAAAAGATATGCAAGCAGTGAGAGTAGGTAAATACTTTATTTGTTACACACAAATACAATTCGTTTAAGTTCTTAAAACATAAGTTATTTATAAAATTGCATAACTCTAAATAGTAAAGACTTCTCTTATGGTAACGCCTTTAAAGCCCTACATAAAAAGCATTGTTTATTCTCAAACAAAAAGATGTGTGTGCGAGATAGAAATAGTCTTATGGATAAAGATTATTCAGATTCTGATTGCAGTGGACCCAAAATATTCCTGGCGCGTGGTATAATTTCTTTTCCAAGATACTGTTCTACTCATTCGAGCGAGTTGACGAATAAGCCCTTTATCCTCGATCAGTATTCCGATCAGCGCAGTAAATCAAACAGTTCACGGGTAGTCATGCACCTCACGAATATCCGATTACACAGATAGCAAGTAAGCTATGCTAAACTGTGGGTGTAGCTTTACAGGCATTCACAGATAAGGTTATGTTCTAGTCAGCGTCACATTTTCCGTTTAATAACGCCTTTCGTCCACGTGAGCAAATGCTTTCATCATCAGTTACTATGGACTTTCTTTATGTTTATGCCATTCGCCTTCAGCGCTAGTGGATCTTGCCCAGAATTGCTTTATTTAAAAAAAACAAGTTTATTTTAAAAGCCGTAATTTTATTTGACCTCCTATGGCACGAATCTTGTCCATTCCTTCAGTTTTTAATTTTTCTCATGATCTCGCAAAAACGTTTTGTTTGACTACCTATACTGATACCAATAATTTATAAATAACCTTAAACAATGCGACTAGGGAACGGTTAAGGATCGTAAGGCATTAAGGAATCAAGCAAGGGGCTCTTGTCCAACATTGGGATTGTAGTTTTCCACATGAGAATTGAAAATTTATGTTGTGTATCGTTTTAACTTTGGTTAAAAGTTATTTTGTATGATTTTATGATGCTAATAACGAGTCCTTGAATTTTTTATTAAATTAGTTTGTTATATTTATATTGGACTTATGTGCTTGACTCTACTGACTTTTTATATTCCTTATAACTTATATACTCGCAATCTTTTGCAGTTGGTCGTGACGCGTCCGTTGGTTTCGACGGAAGATTCAGCGTTATGATTCCTTTGCCCTACGGCTAGGTTTCAGAAAATATGCTGAGTCGGACGCCATTTTGTAGCTTGTTATCTTATGCCGGCGCTTCACATGGGCTATGTTGGCTCCAAGTTATACTGTTGGATCCAACACACCAATGTGAGGATCGATCTTGGAACATTATTGGATAAAAACGGAACATTGCGTCCAATAGCCAATGTCAACCCGACTTGTGTCGGTTTTTTGTACAAGTTCAAAGGCGAGGCGAGTGAAGTGTGTATATTGGTTGCATCAGTACGCGCATTTTTATCATCCAGAATCGCCTTTTCCTTGGCTTCTTTTTCCTTTGACTAATTAAATAATAATAATATGTGCTCAATGCGTGGGCGTAAGTAGCCAGAGCGAAAAGTGTCCCGTCCGACATGACTTGCTAGCAATAAATTTGATGAATAAATGATACCTGCTCGAACGTCCAGCCTTCCAATGCTCTTGGCATGAGTGTTTGCCCAATTATATTGGAGCCCATATGAGGCCGCAATCTTGGTTGCAATTATTGGCCATTCTAATCGTAGCCAGCGTTGGAACCAAGTCATAAGCCCATGTGAGGCGCCAGCATTAGATTTATAGAAAAAGTCAAATCGTGTACCTAATTCTACAAATAAAGTTATCTGTAAAAACTTAACAAGTTTTGATGGCCAGCGATTTATCAGGCCGTTTTCTCGCGGTCCTACTATTTTGTCCTACTAGTAGGACCACGAGGGAGACCAGTTTCTGTTCGTCCTACTATGACATATATTAGAGCTGTAGTCATTTATTTATACCACCTGTATATAGTGTTTTCTCATTATCTTACTCTTTTGTCCTACTAGTAGGACCACGAGGGAGGCCAGTTTCTGTTCGTCCTACTATGAGATATGGAGTTTTAATTATTTATTTATATCACCCTAATTTAGTTAATACTTTTGACACAATAAATAAAAGGAAGGAAAAAAAGTCATTTGTTACAAACTAAACATATTATGCTCTTATTATAATTTTTTCTCCAATAAATGGCCTATTGGTAAGTCACCGAGAATTAATTAATTTTAGCAGGTTTTACATAGCATAGTCATCTCGACCAGTCATCCCAGTATATATACTCTCTCATATTTTTGTTTACCTAATCGAGATTACCAACTCCCGACAACATTGTTGGTACGTCGACGTTCGTATAACCACCATGATGAGCGGTAAGTACTCTTTGCTCTTGCAATTTTTCGTTTTCATATAGGTAGGTAGTTATTTCAGAAATGTAGCTATATTTGCTGTAGGTATTGATCAGGCATTAGTAAAAATCTTACATAAATATACACTGGTTTACATAAGACAATATTTATTTAGAAACTAGTTCATAGTAGTTAGAACTAGATGCGCGGAAACATTATGATTGCATTGTAAACCTTATCTGACAGGAATAAGCATCTAGTCCGGTAATTTATGACTTGAAGAGTCGCTTCGACGTCTTGAACGTTATCTATACTAATATTATAAAGAGGAAAGATTTGATTGTTTGTTTGTTTGTATGTTTGTTTGTTTGTTTGTTTGTTTGTTTGTTTGTTTGAAATGAATAGGCTCCGAAACTACTGGACCGATTTGAAAAATTCTTTCACCATTAGAATCCTTAATTTTCCGTGATGAACATAGGCTATATAATATTTTCAAAAAAATTAGGGATCCGCATGAAAAATTCAATACTTGAACCGTGCGCATACAGGGCACGGTTCTATTATTGAAATTCAACCTCTTTTTCTAAAAAGGCACGTCAGAATAGAAAAAGAGGTTGCGCACTGTGCTTGCTTTTTCTCTACGGCCAGTGTCAGTTACGGAGTGTCGAGTCAATGTCAAAAATCCCAATGCTGTTAGAAAAAGTAAGGGATCCGTATGAAAACTGTGAAACCCATCGTGTTATTGTGTATAATTTCTGAAATTTTTGTTTAATACCCGTGCGAAGCCGGGGCGGGCCGCTAGTACTTTAGAAACACATGAATTAATTAGGGATACATTTGTTTATCGGGCATATCGGATGCTCCGAGATAAATATATGTATCCCTAATTAAATTAATTAGGGATACATTTATTAATGCCCGATAAACATAAATAAATAATGCTAGACAATCCATCCACACAGCATCATCTAGCCCCAAGATAAGCAGAGCTTGTGTTATGCATACTAGATGACTGATATACATAATAATAAAATAAATGTATAAATCTAACCTGACCATTTGAAAAATGTCGACGTATACATACATAAATAGAATCTTTTTTTTCTGCTCACACAGTATAAAAGAGACTTAAAAACTCTAAAAAAGCTAGGAAAAACATAACCACTTATCATATGACGAAAACAATGGAAATATTATCAAAAAAAGAATGACTGTGCTGTGTGTTAAAGAAGCAAAATCAATCAAATCAATTCCTGTGCAGCAAACGTCGTAACTACTTATTGATAGTTTTATCTTTGATTTGGTATATAATATTCACTAGTTTTCGTAATGTAATATGTGACTTAAAAATATAGAAATCTGATCGGAGATCTGAACTTTTTCCCACGATTAAAGATTGTTAACCTAAAATATAGAAAATAATTTATTTATATTTGTAAATTTTTCATTCATTTCAATTTTCTATTAATTCTTACAACGCCATACGATAGTAATGTTGCATTTAGGTCAGGAATGTGTTACCTACATGGTTTATACATCTCCTAACACCATACATCTTGAAACTGACTTGAATTCAGCTTTTATAAATTGCGTCGGCATTCGATATTATTAAGGTGAGGATTACCACTGTACGCCACTAATATTTCTGCTCTATTTATGGTGCTGTGGTGACCATATGGCCGTGTGAAACGGGTCTGAAGTCGTATGCCACGCCTTTCCTATCTCTATCGCTTTTAAATAGTTCTTTTGATAATCAACCTCCAAACCGAAATGGTTTGCAGGCTGATTACCATATTCGAAGGCACAACAAGCCCAGAATAAATAAATAATACTGGACAATCCATACAGCCGTCTAGACTCAAAGTAAGCAGAGCTTGTGTTAGGAATTGAACATATTATATACTATGAATATAAAATACTAGCGGTCCGCCCCGATTTCGCACGGGTATTTAACAAAAAATTTATTTTTCATGCGGATCCCTAACTTTTTTGAAAATATTCTATAGCCTATGTTCTTTACGGAAAATAAAGGATTCTAATGGTGTAAGAATTTTTCAAATCGGTCCAGTAGTTTCTGAACCTATTCAATTCAATCAAATCTATCCTCTTTATAATATTAGCATAGGTGATGGTAAAAAGTTTATAAACATATATATTTCTTTCTTTCATTCTGGGACGGGTTTATAAAAAGTGTGTCTACAAGGAGTCTAACAAAGCAATCGCACGTTCAATCAGCTATTTCCTGCGCATGACTCCTTGTATTGGAAGATGACCATAAAAGCAAATGTTAAGCATTTTCGAGACCATTCGCAACACCCATTGTCGTGAATCGAAACCGGACTATAGGTGAAACAATGCAATGCGAGAATGGAACGAATGAGTTGGGTGTCTTTATTCGAGCGACGACGCCGGCGCGGGCGCAGCCTTGACCTAAAAGCAAGCAGGAGTGCGCGCAGGAAGCGGCGAATTGAGTTATAAATGCAGATAAATACAAGGTTACGGTCATAGATATGCTATGCTATATAAGATTAGGTTACAGGTTACAGCTCCCTGCCCCACCCGTCTCATGTTGATAGTTGTAACCTATTCTTAAGATTATGTACAACACTAGCGGTCCGCCACGGCACGGGTATGGTCCGCCACGGCACGGGTATTTAACAAAAATTTGAATTTTCATGCGGTTCTCTAACTTTTTTGGAAATATTCTATAGTCTTTCATCACGGAAAATGTAGGAATCTAATGGTGAAAGAATTTACTAATCGGTCAAGTATTTTCGGAGCCTATTCAATTCAAACAAACAATCAAATCTTTCATCTTTATAATATTAGTATAGGATGAAAGTAATAATAATAAAACACTTGAAACTTGATGTTATTAATCAAAATTGATTAAAACACAGGGCTTGAATGAGATGACATTGCGGTATGAGCGATATTTATATCAGAACATATTGGGTGAAAGGCATACCTAAGGAAATATCATTCATCCAAATAAAAGCCTACATAATGAAATTCGTAAGGACAACAACAATAAGTAAGACCACTGAAATAGGTAAAAAAACAATATAGAGGGTGAAGAATGCCCTGAAGTAAGGTAAGCAGTACCGCGGAAAAGTTAACAAATTGTATGACGAATGAGAAATTATCCGTGAAATGAACAATGCAGATATAGTCAAAGGAGGATTTGCATCTAAAATGCAATTTAAAGTAACTACAGAAGAACCAAATTCAGCTGAGGGCAATGCACCGAACACCTGGCGATGTGGACCGTGCAACTGCACGAGGTTCGACGTTAATGGTTAATTTGTCAGAGATTTTAAGGTTCTCGTTCTGAACGTAAAATATTGTTATTAACGGGTGTATAAAACATACTTTAAAAGTGTACTTTATAATAATCTATACTAATATTAGAGGAAAGATTAGATTGTTTGTTTGTTTGGATAGGCTGCGAAACTACGGACCAATTTTAAAATCGGTCCAGTCCGATTTGAGAAATTAATATAAGAATCCTACATTATCTCTGATGAACATACGGCTGTAGAATATTTTCAAAAAAGGCAGGTATCCGCATGAAAAAATCAGTTTTTGTTAAATATACAGTGCGAAGCCGGGACGGACCGCGAGTAAATGATAAAGATATTTCAGTACATATTTCGGTATTTTAGTTTAGAGGATATTTTAGTGGTATCGGATAATTGCCTTCACTATGTTTGTATAATCTTCAAATATTTGGTGCAGGTTGAATGTTTGTGTACTTACAAGAGTTTATAACACGTATTGTTTATTGTTTGGAATGTATGTTTGCCTGTAAAGTTGGCAAGCAAAACAAGATAGTCGTTATAGGTCGATTACACAGTTTCCTTTGCACCAAAGCGATAGTTGTATAAAAACAACCAATAGAATACCAACTTTACAGCGTGGTTTTATATTACAGATTGTTTTTAGATATTTTATCTCTTCGTAGATACCATTACTGATGATAGCGTTTTTGAATGAAAAAAAATTTTGCGTGATTCCTTAGCAAGTTTTCACTTAACATAATATCTAAGCCCTACCAATATTAGAAACGTCAATAGTACGCACAACCCGTAATACCAGATTCATAAGGCACTTGAATCCCTTGACTTATTATGATAGGTCAAAGAGCGCATGGCGACACAAAACTGCGAGACAGAACAATGTATCAGTTAGATTCGATGTTGTACCACAGTAGCGAACAAGGTGACGAATACAATTATGTATATATAAGTCGACAACAATACAAAATTAATTGAGTCAGGCCTATTGTACTAAAATAATGTCAGGATAAAACAACAAATTACAGGAAACTTCTAGGATATACCTACACGTAAAGTTTTAATTCCGTCTAGTATAGTTACGTAAGAAATAGCAAGTTATAGTTTTAACTTTTTCACAAAGGGAGCGAAATCTCCAAATCTAATTGCATTTAAAACACCCGTTATATTTTGGCAATTCCTTTTATAGATTTGCAAACACAGAGGTCCCGAAACTAAAATCTTTGCAACTAGCGATAGATAGGTGATGATGATTATATTTCAAGTGAACGCACCTTAGCAGCAATCTGCAGCTTTGCCGGATACAGCTCCTGCAGCCGCTGGCAAAAGTGCGCTGCACTGGTGGCCAGGCGAGCCATGGCGACGTCACGATCACAGCGTAAACGATAACACTAAAACCACTAATCCGCTTTCATCAGGCTTTGAAGTTACTGCTTTATCTCCTTTATAAGAGGGCGCAAAACATTTCTTGCATCCGAGCCCGAGATATCATAATTTTCAGAAATTACAAGGTCTGCAAAAAGATAAGGTCGAAGGACCAAGTTCCTCAAAAACTTTACAGATGATAGTCTTCTAATATCTCCAAACTCTTCAAAAACTAGTGGTGATGGTCGTTCAAAGTTCAATTCCGTGGAATTTTTACCTCCACAACATAGTCACAAGAGTCTTCACAACTTAGTACCTCCAGTTGACAATGCTGATCGTGAATGATATAATGTGAGAGGGACTAACTGGTACAAAATATCTACACCTATTTCCTTCAAGCAGTAATCTCACTAACATAAACACTCTTAAGTCCGAAAGTCTTCACAACTTGAGTGGATTGTCCAGCATTATTTATTTTAATTAATTTAAAATATAGTCACTTCTTCGTTTCGTTGTGTGTAACCAAGGAACACCAATCGGGGATGATTAATTAAACCTATCACGCACACGGTATCCCTCAATAGCCGCAAATGTCTAATAGTTTTCACAGAGTACATAAACCAACTTGTTGTACAAGTACCGATAATTCGTAAAGGTGTCAAGCACCGGACAGGACGCGTGCAATACCGCCGCCGGTAGCAGTCCAACTGTCGATGTCGAGAGCCAAATTGAAGAGATAAGCAAGTCGTGATGAGTCGATTATTGGGGATTAGCGCCTTATCTGATGTTTTGCACCTCTCAGGTGTACAAGAAAATAGATTATGATTGAAATATTTGAGGATGCAAGTGGTTTCCGAGTTTTAGGTTGAGGCCAAACTAGCGGTTAGTCAGAAAGTTTTTTTGTAGATAGATAAGCTTTATGAGATGCTTTAGTGGTATTAATTTGTACATACCGGACTTGGAAACTTGAAAAGTTCCCCAAAAATGAGAATTCAGCTGTGCTTACCTGAAAACAAACAAAAACATAAATAATGAAACAGACTTCTTCCAACTTTCGATGGCAAGTGGTATAATGACACAAATGCAAATTAGTCTTCAGTTTATTCGTTAAGTACATGAAACAACATTTCCAGCCTTAGAACAAACTGACATAAATCACGCATACAATTTTTTTTGAAACACAAAAACAACTTTAACTTCCATTCAAAGCTCATAAATTATATGCCATACATAACATAACATAAGCTAAAAGATAAGTGGTTATTTAAAACACAGCTCACAAACTGTTTATGATTATTACAAATAAATACTTTGGGTAACTACTATGATAATATTAAAGAAGTAATTTATGTAGACAATTTAGTTTTCTCAATTGAGGAATACAAATTGAGGAATACAATTGAGGAAAGTTGTTGCACCATCAAATCTCTACGGGGTTATTAAGGGTCTCTATTTGCTTGGATTTGAGGCTATTAAAATGGTTTGAACTCATACAGAGTCATAATCTACGAGTACCTATGTTAAGCAATTTTACGCGAATTCGCAAGCTTCAAAGGACAACGCAACATTCGACGGTAATGTCCACAGGAAACCATTCACAAGATAATTCCGAATATCCGCGCAAATACAGATGAAAATAAACGTTGTCCGCGTTCAACGCACGCTTTACGGCCAACCATGTCAGTGAATTCATAGTTATATACTGTTATGCAATTTCGTAATAGACAATTTTCTGTGGTTCATTCTCTATCGTAATTTCATTTAGATTCGCACACGCGAGGGTATCTCGAACCATTTTTTGTAATAGTATGAGATTGTTGGTCGATTGCTATAAAATGTATTGTAGTTTTATGTTCTTAGTATTCCTGTTTAATTTTATAGAGGAGCTCAAAGTACATATTCGTAAATAATAGAATATATTGAAAGATTTATAAATTCCTTTGTATAATAGTGAATTTCTTTCGTCACCAACATGTTATTTTAGGGATTTACCAGTCAAGTCATTCCCTAATCCGCCAAACAGTCTGAAGTTTTGACGAAAGCGAGATAAAACCAGATAAATTTTGATACTGGTAGAGCTAACTGACGTAAAATAACGTAAGTATTTCTAAACAGCCAAAGCATGTGCATATCCTTGTGTGGTATGCAATTGCGACGAAATGGTGAAGACGCCTGTTGTGCAAATGATACAAATTGTATGGAGGAAAATATGAGTTGACTAAAGGCGAGGATTTATTTATTTCAATAAATTAATACTAACAATTAGTATGATGTTCATTCATCAAAAGTCAAGTTTGTAATTTTCATTCTCTTGACAGTGTACCATCTATTATCATTTATAGTCTAGCATCTATTACTAACTGAGCACATACCGCAAGAGGCAAGCAGTTGTGCTACGCAAATGCGACAATGTACTTACAGCTATAGGTTATTGAACAGATAATTCTAATAGAATATTACATTGTCATTATAAGTATATCCTATTACAGATTAGTTACAACAACGATGCTGTGGTGGGATAAGCAATATTATTTACATCATTACCTCGCCATATCATTTTGCTTGCATCATAGTTTCTTGACTTCTTTGTAACAGTACCTCACATTCACGATTTCACGATTTCAATTACCTACTTCTAAGGTACCTATTATAAGTTTTTATTTCAAGGGATGTGTTTTTACTCTACGGGACGAAAGTTATATGAATTAGGTATTTTCGGTTTAAAGATCTTTATTTATACTCAAAAAAGAACAAACAAGTCCACTTAGAATGAGTATACATTGGTATCTAAAAATAAGTATTACTTTAGTAAAGTTACGGTAGATCTACGGCCGCGCGTTTAACAATATAGGAAACAATAAGTGACCCCAAAAAAGGTAGGTACGTAATTAGAATTAAAATAAAGTGGGTAGGTAAGCTAAGAAACAGTGAGCGTTGCGTCTCGCCGCGATTGCATTCCTGGCACAAGAAATCGTGGAGTCGTTATTGGTAGTTTTTATTTTGGTATTTTGTACGTTAAGTATTATTATTATAAATAAACAGATAAGGGTACTTAAGGGTATATAATGACTAAATATAATTACTACGATTGCATTTTAACTTTTTTAATTAGCTACATAGTTTTAATAAATATATATAGTATAAATTTTGAGTTTTTTTTTTTATTTTTTTTTATTATTTGTTTTTATTCATTTACCTAATTTATTTTAATAATTTTATCTCAATTTATTTCATTATATTGTCTTGGAGATGCTTTCGAATGTATTAATCAATTGAGGTACCTCCAGATTGTTTGTAACAGTATGCAGTTCAGCTGTTTCAGTGGTGAATACCTTATTAATTTTATCTATTAATACAACTATGCTAATCAATTTCTATGTTATCAAAAATATATTCTTTAAGTTTAATTTTAAAAATGGCGATACTATTTGCGTCTTTTATTTTATCTGGAAGGCTGTTAAATATTTTTATTCCATCACATAGTATGCTTCTTCTTCCCAGAGTTGTCCTAGACGTATTTCGTATTAGCTTATTTGTATTTCTCAAGTTATATCTAAAAGTTTTTTTTGTAAAAACAGTTTGGGAGTGGAGGTCACCTAGCATGATTTTTTTAATTAAAGAACATATGTTTAGTATATATAATTGCCTAAGGTTAAACAATTTTGTTTCTTTATATATTATTGGAGTATGAGTAAGTCTGTCGTATTTAAAAAGGATTTTAATTATTTTATTTTGGGCAATTTGAAGTGGTTTTAGGTTAGTTTTTGCTGCACTTCCCCATATCTCTATTAGATATTGTATATTAGATTTTACTATTGAATTATATATAATTTCACGCATTTTATATGGAATACAGTTGGATATTCTGAGCAATTGTCCGATAAAAGAAGTAAGTTTATTTCTTACCAGGTTAATGTGTGGTTTGAATGTTAATTTATCATCTAGGAGGAGGCCGAGGTACTTTTCTTGGTTAGATTTAAGTATAATTTCGTTATCTATAGTTAATTTAATTGGAGAAATGTGTTTATTTTTTGATGTAAATAGCATATAGGATGTTTTTTTTGTATTTATAGTGAGAACAAAAAAAATTATTTTGAACATTGTCCGTTTCTTTTGAGTCTTGTATTTTTTCAAAAGAATATATAGAGCATTTTTTTCTGTAAAAGAATGAGTACCTGAACAGTAGTCTAGTCTAGGATACCAAATTTATCTCAGTTACATAATCTAAAGTCCCTTGACATGTCAGCTCAGTATAACAGTGTCATTTGAGCTCCATGACTCATGTTACGTTAGGTGATTTGGATCAAAGATCCTTATTATCGTTCCAAAGACATAATATGAGGTTAGTGTGTATGGATTTATGATTGATTATGGCATTACTTCTTCTTTTTAGATCATTGATATGAAGTGCTTTTGTATCTTTATATTCCTATCCGGCTTCTATGGATGCCACCCAGGGTGGTTATACATATTGTCTCTTACTTGTTCACTCCTGTGGTTCAGCGACCCAAAGTAGATGTATCTTTTTCCTACCTTGTTTGCATAAATTTTTTAATTTTTATTTTCAACGAATTGCATAAAGCGCATTATTAATTAAATATTATTAATTATTGATAATCATTGACTAGCCATAATTACCAAATCCAGCTGAGACTTAGCTACTAAGTTTCTCCACGATAACCAAACATACAATCATATCCATTGACCCGGTGAAGTCAGTCAGGTCTTCTATGTAGTCTAATTAAATCAAGATTCAAAAGCACCGTATTATTTACCATACATTATGATTATGAATAAAAAGCTCTTTAACGTATTCACGGCCCAGCCTCTGTGGTGCGAACAAGGGCGCGCCCTCGCCTAAGGACAAGCAGATAGATATGCGCTTCGTAAGATTCGTAAGCCATGAAAATATTTGTTTAGTAACATTCTTAACTAAGCAAAACGGGTACCGCGGAAGCACACGTTATCAAAATAAGTATTTTGTCAGATTGGAAGGAAGCGCGGAAAAATTCGAACTGGAAGTTTTGGGAGCACCAGCCTAAGACCTCGAAATTAAGACATGTACGCTAAACAAATTACAGCCGGTTTAAAGTCACGACCAGTGATTAGCAAAGTTGGTGAAAATTGATTTGTTTGCGACATGCTTCTGAGGCATGGTGGCGAATAACATTTGTCCTTGTGCTTATGTGTCCCATATGTAATCCGTCCGGGTTTAGATTTGATACAAAATCTCGACTGCCTAGAGGGTAACCTACTATACTTAGGTACTCATAAACATTTTCATAAGCAATAATTTAGAAATCCTTAGCCTGAATCTGTAGAATGTGGAACTTAGATACGATTGAGAATAAAGAGGTAAGTAACACCTTCTATTAATTCTAAACGTGTTTATCGTCACGCGGTGGTGGTTGAAAAAATTAAAAAAATGGGAAAACGATTTTATTTTTGGAGCAATAACGGATTAGAATGCGTCTACTATATTCAAATGTAGCACTAATTTAGATCTAAAATCAACTATATTAATAACCAGCAATTAACATAGAAAAGCGGGCAACCATGGCCCCGCGTCTAAATATGGATTGGTGGTGTTGCCATTCAGTTTCCTATTGGTTTTCTTTCCTGTAGGTCTATTTCTGTTACAAATAATTTTCCTGTATTAAGAGGTATTCAGTACTTTGAGGTAAGTAACTAGAACTTATCAAGCAAGCATACAAGAATACAAGATGGCGGGGTTACCACAAAATGGCTGGCGAAAAGTTTGACTTTACCATGTCATTGTTATCTCCTTTAGTTATATAGAAAAACTAGATGGCAGAAACATACGTAGTCTTACGTATTTCGCAGTTAGATTTGAATTCAGAAGTCTATAAGATGTGAAGCACGAATGTTTGAGATACGTAATGTCTCTGAGATCTACTTTGGGTAAGGAATTAGAATGTTTTTGTGTTTTGAGTGGAAGTCAATATTACAGCTCGGCTAGCAAGTGATACGCGAGATTTGTGTTAAGTGTCATCTATTGGCACAAATAAGAACTAGATTTTACCAAACTGTCGGATCTTTTTATTTATTTATTCAATAAAGATGATTGACTAATCACATAAATCACTTAAAACAAACTTCTAATTTGTCAGCAGTACAGAAAAAGGTAATCACGATATTAAGGAACTACCTTCGTAAATCTAATTATAAATAAATAATAATACACACAAAACTGACAATATAATGATCACAAGATCAAGTTGGCATATAAAGATCGTCTCGTACGAGTATGATCACGACACATAAGATTCAACCGACTTTTAGAGTAACAATGTACCTACTTTGCGTTTCGTCAAAACTGAATCCGTCGTTTGATAGATTGGTTACCTACCTATCTCATGGATAGTTCTTTGTTGGATTGCTTCTTATCCTTCAAGTATTCTAGGGCCTACGTGACCTCTCAGATGTCCAGGAGACGTCCAAATATGCCGGTTACGATGCATTGTTCCACTGACGTACGCTGCTTTGTGTCGGATCACTAGACGAACGCGACGATCAAAGGAACGTCCAAATACGATAGTGGCCTTACATAGTACCACCATTGTTCAGACAAGGATAGTTTTTGTTAGTCATAATTAGTATGAACTGGTTGTATAATCTGACAGAAGATACTGTCTAATATTTTCCAAATATCTGTTAGAATGATAACATTTTTTTTAGCAATAATTTGGACACTATATTGAAATGTCAATAAAAAAAGAAAAGATTATAAGTAGAATATAATTTATGTTAGACTGGCAGCCCGTCAGCCATATTCATTTGTTGTGAATCAATTGTGAATGGTTTGGTGATCCTGATCCTGAAAGGGAATGAGGGCTCTCGCGAAGCTATCTCGCTCGGACCGCGTATCGGCAGCTTGTGCACATTCCAGATTGGGTATAAGTTCCTTGATCACGGCATACCATTCACAGATTAAATTGTGAAAGAAACAAAGACAGGAGTTTGACAAATAAAACAAGAGACAGATGTAAGCAGGAAAGTCTGGGAGTGGTCTATGACAAGCGGGAAAATAAACGTGAATAATAATATCCTTATATTGGTAGAGTACAGTACCATACCACTGCTTAAACAGTTCATACAGCACCATCTAGCCCCGAGCGAACCAGACCTTGTGTTATGGGCACTAGATGACTGATATACTGAAAACAATATAGTAGATAGAATCGCCTTAACCGATACAGCCAGAGTGTGTGAAAACTCTACAGGTTTTACTGATAAAACTCTTAATACAAATGGCGACTGTCTCAAAATAACCAGGTGCCTTGTTCGTAATATGCAGTTACTCACAGCTCCTTATTTAGACTGATTTGCGATCGCGAGTTCTCGGATATGAATGCATAAAATTAATTATCTATTGAATGGGAATGAAGCCAACTCATTTCTAGAAAGTGATAGCGAATATTTTTGCATTCACTTGATGATAATTTGAATTCATAAGAGAAAGAATTACAATCTATACTGACTCGTTATTAACCCCTCGCCAAACCAGTCAGTCCGACTCCTCGAAGAAGCGTAGTCGGACTTATGGTTGTTGATAGCTTCCGTTATCACAACAGGCAAAGACAAAGGTTGCATCAATAATTAAAATAAATAAAAATGCAGGACAATCCATACAGCTTTATCTATCCCACCCAAGGTGACTAGAGCTTAAGTAAAGAAAATACCCTTTTAGATTCGTTTTTGTCTGGCCTCTATGCTGATTCTATCAAAGTCAGTTATAGGCACTGTTTCATTGAAGCTTATTTAATAATTTCTGGTTTGTAATAAACAAAGTAACCGAACTAGACATTGTACAGATGTACAGGATATCGCGTCGCATCTATTTATTTACATTAGTTTCTACGTAATTAATACAAAAACTACACGCGTCAGTTATTACGTTGGAATTCGCCGACAATTATCGATGACGTAGAAACGAGTTGTATCACAGATGAATAGAATTATCTAGGGCAGAAGAAGATTACGGCTTTAATAAGAGCAGGTTAATAATCTATACTAATATAATAAGGGGAAAAGATTTGATTGTTTGCTTTTTTGTTTGAATTGGATAGGCTACGAAACTTCTAAATCGATTTCAAAAATGTCTTGACCATTATAATCCTACATTATACCTGATGAACATAGGCGATAAAATATTTCCAAAAAGTTAGCGTAGACTTATAAAAACTTTAAAAATGTGTGTATGGGAAAAATCCGTATCAAAATCCGTTGCGTAGTTTTAAAGATCTATGCATACATACATAGGGACAGACAGGCAGCGAGAAGCGACTTGTCAGATGCGATTGGAGTTAGAAAGAGGTTCCAGATGTGATTGAAGTGGTAAGGTCATCATAATCCACAAGCAGATGCAGTAAATTTAAATAATTATCAGTAAAATCATTTGTTTCTACTCAGAAAAACACGTCACATTAACATCTATGGAAAAACAATACATTAAATTCTAGAAGTAATAATAAAATAAATATGAAAATTATACAATTTAAAGACTAAATTTAAAATGATCTGCCGACAGATAACTTTTAGTTCCTTTTGATTAGACAGACAAGACCTTTAGCAGTTTAGGTAGACATTCATCATTGCTATCAATATCTGAATCATTAGACAGGCTAAAAACTCGTCGTAGCTATAAAAGTCGATGTCAATAAGCTAGTGCTTTAGCTTGTACTTGAAGGATGAAAGGCTTGTTGTGCTTCCTGAACATTTTCAGAAAGACTTGTTGTACACTGACAGTCCCATTATGCGCATTAACTTCCCTAACTTTCCGATCGTAAGTGTGCCAGATTGTCCTATCGCTTTTATATTACGTCATGTCAATGAGGCTTCAATCAATAAAATAATCATAACAAGACAAACTAGGCACATTAAATTTTATTTTATTTATTTAAGCTAACAAGAAACTGCATGATGTGATGATGGTTAAGTACATTGCAAGAAGCTGGGCTCCATCAAAAGCACGTGCAAAGAAAGTATACAATCAGTTAAAAAAAGATCATTAAACTATGCTCCCAGTAAAGAAATAGCTAAACGCCTCCTCACGCAAATCTATCATACTTCAACACTAGCTGGAACTGTCCAATGCGATCTAAATACTATAATCTACAATCCAATCGATTCCCACGGCGACAAATTGCCGTCACGTTGCAGGAAAATGCACTGCAAAAACTGAAAAATCCATGAATCGTTACGAGGAACGATTAATATCTATTTTCGCTTCACAAAGGGTCGTTTGGAACCATTTATCTAATAGGTTTAGGTATTAATTACAAAGAAAATTGATTTACTGATAAGTGGCATCGCTTCCTTTTTTTCGTTGAACATAACTTTATTGCAATACTACTGATTGTTTTGTACGTAACTCTTTCCTTCCTAAAGCTAAATAACATCGCAAATAAAATTCATAACACGACTCAAAAATAACCAAGCACACATCTAGGTGATCTAGAACACTAAGCATGAACGCTAAGGCAATAACAGAGATTTTATTTCCGATGTGATGTTCCTTAGCTTTATCGAAAAAATCTTTATCTGGTAGCTTTGTAATTTAAACCGGAAACTAGTCACTAGCCGACAACCAACTGATATTCGTCTTCACAAAACTAAATTTAGAAATAAATTCAAATGCTACTAATATCGAAGGGATCGTGCCATTGCATCGATTCCTAGACGACGTGCGTCACGAAGATACGAAACCAGAATGCTAATGAAGAGTTGGAAGGTGTGGTGAATGGTAAGTGAGTTTGAGCACCAAAATTACGGGCACGAGGTGCTTATGGAACAAATTATGGGCACATTTTCGGCTTTGGGTGTCATGATTCAGGTATTGATAGAAAGGATGAATGTCTACTTAACCTGTTAAAGGTCTTGTCTACGAACTCTAATGAACTGCACTAGACTTATTTTGTAACTGAAGGTAAACCATAGTGTATGTAAAGCGAAACGAATGGCAAAACAATAAAGGTAAAACACGACATTTTCTTTCTGATTTTCACATTACCCTGAAAGCCACCGCTTACATCATGCCATAAAAGTCCGCACCAAGAAAGTTAAACAAAAAGCAAAGATCACGTTCCCATCCACAACGTCTATTTTCTGCTCGGCTGGACACTATGAAGATTGCTTTTTGCGGTCGTTGATGCAATTTCAACCGTTAAGCACTTGAGAGATGCTATACTCGTATGCCGTAACGCCTGTGGGCATGCTGCGGTCATTTTTGCCTATTAAGTTGGCATTGCTGGCATGCGGAAAGCTAGCCTGTCAGACAACCGCGGCTAGTTTTTCCCCGATTAGCTTTCGCAGTATGGTACTTTTGCGATCTACGAGTTTTTGCGTCAAGAGGATTGTACTCGTTATAAGAAAGTAAGTCTAGTTTTTCGGTACGACACGACAGAAAATCAGTAAGACAAACAAGGAAGTCTCTTCCTGTAGGAAAGTCTCTTCAATAACCAAAATCAGAGAGCATCCCACTCAAGAAACCAATACCTCCATAGTAATTATAAAGAATGAATGCACCTTTATATGGCTTACTTACACTACAATACCTCACAAACAACGAGTCTGGTTTTAGTACAAAGGGTTATTTTTAACAAGTTCGGATTACATAATGGAGCTGTTTGGTATTGTATTGAATTTATATCCATAAAAAAATAAAACAAGCCTTTCAATACCCAGTGGAAGGGACATGCGATAACAAAAAGGCTTATAAAAATTCAAACAGAAGACAAAACGATGATGGAACGGAAATAGATTTTCTAAAAACCTAAGATTTCAATGAAATTGAACCTTGATTAATATTGATAACTATTGTTATAGTTATAAAATGTATAAAAGGGAGACGAGTTGGATATATATCTACCCTAATGTCTGCAATGCAGGAAATGGAAGGAACAAAGAGGTATTTTCCCCACAGTAGAACAGTAACGGCTGAGTTATATGCAGTGAGTTATAACATAACATTAGTAATTATTATTATGAAAAAATTTAAAGTTAATGATGATGTAGATGACAATAATCTTGACGATAAAGATAATATAAACTGCAAATATGCTGTGCGGTTTGTGTAAGTGAAGAGATGTGCCAATTGGTCAATCACGCTTCGGGTCAGACTCTTTGTATTTGTTTAGGATTTATTTTGGGGTTTTATTCAAATGTTTATATTACAGTGCAGAGTTTTACGAGGAACAAATCAACAAAGCTACCGGTTCCGGTTTTAAAAATTGTATCGTCGACTGCACTAGGCCTTTATTCACTATTGTTAATCGTGATTCGGGTACGATTACGAACTATCAAATAAATACGCTCGCTAGACAACCTAGTCTTGTGGCTTAGAGAATACAAGTTTCGATATTACAACAAGAATCGTTTACGTTTAGTACACGTTTGTGATGACACGCGGTTTGGGCAAAGAATCTCCTATGTCATAGATAGAGAATAAGGCCCTTGATTATGTTTTATATCACGTGAGCGAAGCCACATATAAAAGCAATTTCAGAAACCACAGTAAACACTGTAACGTTACGTACATTACACAAGTACGTTACTGCTCCCACCCTCTCATTGGTACAAGTAGAACTAAAGCCTCGAGGGGTGCTCAGCTGCCGTGACGCAGGCAGGTGGCAGGTGGTCCCGCACCTGTGCCTTGCTGAGCTTTTAACGGAATTTTATGAATATTAATCAAACTTCGGTAAAATGATCAAGTATAACAAAAGCCGTAGGTGGAAAGAGAACAAGAGAAAGAGTTTTGCACTCCTTTTTAATTAAATCTTACCTCTCGTAAGATTTCATTAAAAGGAATGCAAAACTAAAAGTTCTCACGAATCAAAGAGAAACCATTTAATGGCAAAACGTATAAAGTTACCTTAATATCCAGGAAATGCGAGAACCCTTACGAGTACTTCGTTTCTGGCACGTTGCAAATAAGCAAGGAATTCACTTTGTTAATCAAAAAAATAAAGTTACTTTATTTATGCCACACATCAATTAGACATCATAGAATTACATTATGTCAGTTAACTTTGCACTGATATCGGTGTTAGCTTACGTAACATAAAGCCCTTAATGAGCAAAACTAAACAAAGAATTACGTGAGAAAAGTTATAAAAATAAATTTCACAGCAGCCGTTGTGTCTGATAACAAATGTTTACTATACCCATAAAATAAAACGACGTTGCTTTATTAATCTGCGCCCGCGCAATGATCGATGTTACAGATTGTAAATTTTCCATTGTGATCGACTTTGCTTAAGATGCAGAGATTTGCGCGCGAAATTTATGATTTAGGCCGGATTGCAGAGAATCTGCGCACGAGAAATGAAAATAGGAACATCATAGTAAAATCTATGAAGTATTGATCGTCTATCATAGAATTGATATTGACTTATAGGCAATCGATTTATTAACTTTCGATCTAGTTAAATTGTATGACCCAAAAAAACATCGCGAACGACCTCTTTCTTACGCCCAGACATCAATAAAATGACAGATGAAAGTGTCGTTAGTCATCGTTTTATAGATGGGGCAGAAAAAATCATCGACCTAAATAATATTGTTAGATTTCACAAACAAATGTGAATCTATTGCCCCAAAATACGGCAATAACCTGAGCCAAATTTAGTGAAACCTAAAACGTCGGTTAAACACCGACGCAAAACAAACAAACAAGAAAGGCAAAGTCAGTAATCGTAAGATTGTAAATCGTAATCGAATGTCATTCAGATATCCGGCCAGTCGTAAACAGACAGATCCTTGTTCCAGATATTGAAGATCGGAAATGTACTGCATTTAGATTTACAGAAACTTGGCATCAGTTGTTTCGTTTCGGGTCTAGGTCTTGTTATTAGGAAGGCAGCTAGACAGAGAACAACCTGCCTCTCTACGGGGATTGTTCCATAAGGCGATAATGATATTGCATCGCTATTTAATTGCATAGATTATTAAAGTTGAAGCAATGAATTTAAAAAAAATTCGGTATCAGAAAATAGGAAGTAATTTTTCTCTATTTCACCATAGACAACAGTCCCCTGGCTCGAGTGGAAACAGAAAATAACTCAATGTTAATTTCTCTCTGTCATCTCTTCCTAGCCCCAAAGACAGCAGAAGTAAAAAAGTATTCGTTACAGCGAAAGACTTAGGTAATTAATAAAATTATGTGAACATTCTTTACTATGTATAAAAGTGTATAAGATGTATTAAGAGTCACTGGGTTTATGTTTAGTTACTGTACGCAGTGTTTCTTATGCATCCATTTACAATCTAAGGTTTTCTTTTAATTTGACAGATTAACTTCGTATTAAACATACTTGTTCAATAAATTCATGGTATGTAGCTGTAATCGATGTCGATGTCGGTGTGCGCCGGACACAAGAAACCTGGTGTTCAGTTCCGCTTATTTTATATTTAATTTAACGTAAACTTTCTGAAACATCCTCCAGGAAGCCAACTGGCCGATATTACCGCGAAACTCGACTTCCTAAATTACAGTTTCAAATAAATTCTGCGGACAGGATACCTGTACGACTTCTATGAAGTTTCTTGAACGTTAAAGGCCACTTTAACAGCACAGGAGAGGGCGCTATGGCGCTCATTAGGGGAGGCCAAGTCCAGCAGTGGACTAACTTGGGCTGATGATGATGAAAGGCAACTTACGTATGGTTCTAGTGTTATGGCCTTTGATGAGGTATAACGGTGAACATATTCCAGTGTTGGATGCGGATGGCGAACTTTTTCAAACGTGAGGAGTCTTCCATTCTAATTTAGATACTTCTACAATCTAGGTAGACGGACTGTTTACAAAAGCAAATAAAATTTTTATGCTTAATAAGTTCAGGGCAGATTTTCCCGACGTCTCAACCGCGTTATAGTGTAACCACTCTATAAAGGTATTTTTGGAAATCAAGTTTACATTGTATTTTAGTTAAAGTGCCGTCAGCAACCCATCCCACATACCTACCGACGTTAAATACAACATGTTTTGCATATTGAGTCATTATACTTCGCAACCTTCTTTTTATAAATAAATTTACACAATGTCCATGCAATAATGAAATCATAACCAACAACGTTAATAATGTTTCACATAGATTTTATTTCATCATTTACGGGAACTTTTATATTCAATGCGTAAAGTCTGTCACAAACAACCACAAGACATTATAAGGATACAGTGACAATACAAATCAAAACCAACCGTTTTATTCGCATTGGGTTTGCGCGCGCGCAAAGACATGTAAGCGCGATCCATCGCAGCTACAGCACCATTCGTCCCGCACAACATCACGTAAAACACTGATCATTTAACACAATCCCAAAATCTAAACCGATCGGATTATTTTTGATAAATTCGCGATTGAAGTCCTAACTTCCTCGGTCGGAGTCTTACTTCGAACTGGTCGGGCATTCCCCTCCACACAACACACTATTTTCGGAGCCCTGCGGTTCCCCTTTGACACAGTCGAGCGATTACAGTAGGGTAAGTCGAGTGTCGCGAACTCACAGTTCACGCCACGCCACGGATTAGGTGTTAGTGTGACTCACGGTGAAATGACTGCAGGATGTGAGTGGGGTGGGTTCAATGTTTCATAAATTGTGATGACTGTGACATTGCAATTGGAATAAACGAATTGTACTACAAAACATTATAATGTATGTTACAGCTTACAGGATACTACATAATTAGTATTCATAATGCCATATTTTTCCGTAAAGCGTCAGAGAAAAACTTAAAAATGTTAGGAAAATAATATAATTTGTTCTTTTCCATTTAGATATTCGTAGATTTTTTTTTGCATATTAAAGTTTGAGTCGAATATAATTTGAGGAACATTATCAAAGTCAATTTAAAAGTAAAACGAAAATAACAAAAATTTGTGTCATTTTTCAGCTTCTACTTACTGCTTTACCCTCCACTGTGTCTAAGATTGAGAAATCGCCAAGATAATAATGTCATTTTAATAAACAACACTGATGGATGTGTGTTAAAATATTTTGATTAGCTAAATTAAAATTAGAACCACCGCCATGTTTTTGACATGCCATGTCTTATATTTCGTACCTATTTTCGTATTTTGGATAATCGAATGAAAGAGTTTTCAAAAGGTGTGTTTTTCGATTATTTTGTAGATTAACTTGACCCACTGCGTTGTTTAATCTATGACCGTCTTAGTTTGGAACAATTACGCCATATGCGACTCCTTCCTTATACGGGAGTAGGCGACATTCTGTGCACTGATCTACATTATAGACTTTAACCCGGGGCACTAAGCTTTATAATAGGCGTCACGAAATTACCATAGCAACGCAAAGTTTACTAAAAGATGTCGTAAGTCAAGGTAATAAGGGCCACGGTCTGATGTTCATTCTATGTCGGCTTTCACAGGCTCATAGTGAATAAAACGTGGTCAAATAACTTAATCAGGTTGACGTTCATTCGTACAAAATTTATGAAAAGCCTCATCCGAGGAAGTTACTACTACCATCAACATAAGAAATTAAAGGGACCTTTGACAAAAAATTTGTAATTTTTCTCTATTTTACTATTAAGCAAACTGAAGACTCTATCTATTAGTATAAAGAGGAAAGATTTGAATTGAAAAATTGGACAGATTTGAATGATTCTTTCATCATTAGAATCCTACATTATCCCTGTTGAACATAGGCTATAAGTATAGAATACCTATTCACAAAAAAGGTTTGGATCCATAAGCATACTTCAATAATGTAATCCAACGTGTGTTACGTAAATTTATATATAATATAATATGTAAATTTATAATTTTTGTTATACCGTGCGAAGCCTGGGCGAGCTCATATTTTATAGAACACGAAATTATTTAGGTGAGTAATGTTTCCACAGAACAGAAGACCAGGTGGGCCAAAGCTCCTCGTAGTCACGTAGCACTATAATTCCTAGAAGCCTTGCTAAATTTCCTCGAACGCTAAACATAGAACAAAAATCGATTTATTAGAATGAGCAGCAATTCGTTCAAATTAATTCGTTGTCGAATATAGATAAACCAGTATTCATTTAACGAAAAAAATTAAATTAACTTAGCTGACGGCATCCACTTGAACACTAAAGCCGATAGTTTGGTTTCGGAACAAAGAATATATCTTGAAAAACCTTACTTCGTTGGAAGGGTAAAAAAATATTTTCATGGGAAAATAAATTTTCTCAGTCACGTTTTATAGATGCCAGAATAATAGACATTCCCGCGTATAAACTGTATAATAGCCTCTTTTTTCCAGTTTAAACACATAAGCGACATTTCTGTGGTGCCAACATTTCCTCCGTACCCGGCAATCAGCCAATTAGGGCAAGTAATAAACTTAAATAGCCGTCAATTAAATGCTGCTCTCTGCTCTCTACTATGGGAACTCGAATGTGCTGGTTAAAATACGTAGTCTGAACTCACTAAGGTTAGCGTGAAGGTAGATAGAAAATATTTTTAAATGCATAGGGTGAAATAAATTTAAATTTACTTATAGCTACTTCATTAGACCTTGATCGTCGATAGATCTTTAGATGCTATATTAAGTAATCATGGATGGAGCGAACATCGACAATCAATATTTAAACATAACTCTATTCAATATAACATCCACAAAGATATTTTCGATACAATCTAGAATTCTCGATCCAAATTTGAATTTTCAATAGCAGGAAGTTCTTAAGTAAGGGTACAGAAACAGAACTCCGTCTCAATGTCCGGCGGTAAAGGGCACACTCTTTGGTGTTCGTTATTTGTTTACGTACACTTCCTACTGATGTTCATAAATGCTTATTATAATGTTTATCATCATTTTATTCATAGGTCCCGATTTTCACTGCCCAGCTACACTAACTAATCCAATACACCCAGTTGACTGGTCGCCGCAACTCAAATACAATTGAGTGAATGCAACAATCGCCCCATTAAACAATTCCCGGTTCGTCCGTGGGAAGCTGGGCCGCCCGTGAATCAACACTTCCTAGGCAGAGGTCACGCGGAGGTCAATACTTTCTCCCTTTACAGTAGAGGAAACTTCAGGCCACTTAGTGGAAAAGAGATATCGACTAACTCGATAAATATAGTGAAGGAGGCATAGGAGTACCCAAGATAAAGATGTTGCGGATTACGGCTTCAACTACGGTGGGAGTGGGAATTGGGAACAAGGGCATATTTGTAAAAGGTTTCATCTCGCTCGTGGTGCTGTCCATTGGAAACCGTGAAAGTTACACATTTCTCGCTGTCGATCGAAAACTTGGAGCAGTTTTCTACAAATATTAATTTCAAGTTTGTAGAATTTCGACTAACTTTCGAAGGAATAGCAATGAAACGGTTGCGCTTGTCGGACGGCCGACAAAACTAAACAGAAAAGCAAAGCAAATTCACTAGCACGATTATTTTCTCCACAATCATGTGATAACTAGACAGTTCAAGATAGATGCAATATCACGTCACAATGCATGATCTAAACGACTTTGCATGTCTGGTCTGGGTACGGCATGCACCGATGACATCTAAATATAAATTGACCAAATTGATCTAATGAGTGACGGACATTCTTCAATCATTCCTCTAATTGAGGGTTCGGTCACGCTTCGTGGGCAGAAGTGAGTACATAAAGTGCCTCCTTCCGGTCGAAACGACGATTTGTTTTTTCTGGAGCAGTCTCATTTGACATTGTCTTTTTGCGTGGAGCGCCTGTGATTGTTTCCTGCTTAGCTCTGATTGTTTTGAGGACTTTTTGTTGTTGCCTCACCAACATCACCGTTGTGGAGGCTTCTGTTTACATTTTTTATGTTTTCGTGACAACATAGATGTATGCAATTAAGGATCCGGCGACCGATGAATTTGGACAAACGTTGTACAAAAATGATTTGTGATTTCAGAATATTTTCATGGTTTGCTAATGTTTGTATAAAAATAGTATTTAATTGAACTTTTTTGAAAATACTTATCTAATACAAATACTAAGAAAACATGACATCTTTTATGTAAAAATGCGATTACGTTTATATTTATTTCAGAAAAGTATTTTGCAAAATTACTTGTTTAATACAAATAATAGTAGATCGAGAGGGAAGCGAGGAAGATTTAGGGAATAACTAGAATATTATTTATGGGTACAATTTTTTCACAAACTTCTGCATCTTAAGATATATCTGCCGATAGATCAAGGAATAAAGGGATAGAGTTAGTAAAACCGTGCCAGGTCTATGTCAAAGTCACACATCTGAGATTCCATCAGCAACGCACCGGAACAATAAATTGGCTTAATTCTGGTCAATAAACATGTTCAGAATCCGCAGCACGTTAAGCAGGCCACTTCAAAGGCAGTACATTCATCAGTGGCGACGTTAAAGGCACCTCTGCGATTCGGAGACTGGTTGGACGCCTTATATCACAGGAGGGTCAGCAAACCAACGGTTATTTCTGTGGTTCTTCATATTCAGTTTATCTCAAGGTCGCTCATAGCGTTGGGGCCGCTCGATTCACTGGCGGGATTCCTATTAATACATTTAATAGGAATCCCGGTTTATTTTATTTAAATTTCATATTTAATTTGTAAAATTATTCCGATTCCAGATTAGTAGGCAGTTTTATTTTATGAAAACATTATTTTCTAGCTGCTAAATATTGCAGCTCCATTGGGATTTCCCTGAATGTTTATTTGCATACAGCAAAAAAAAAAATATCAGTTGAATATTAAGAAAATTTAGGAAAAAAAGACTAATATTGACACAGCTTTTGCTTTTTCTGGGTCCAGATATCCATACAAAATTTCCTCTCGATGCGTTCAGTAGACCTGGCTTTGCCTTGTGACAAACACACATCTTCACCAAACTGACTTATAATTTATTATTTTGTAAATTATTATTTTTTTAATCTTAAATAACTAGCGTGATTAGTTTTATCGTCTTAGTTAATAAAAAAAAATCAGACTTTATTCTGTGAACTGTACTTCGATTAAGAAGCGCCGGGTATGTCAGCTGCGATTAACATAGCAAAACATGCGTGCGAGCGGAATGACAGTGAATTTGTATTTGTAACATCAATGGCGCCGTCTGGCCCAGTCGGTGTGGGAGTGAGAGGATATTTGCTCATACAGTCTATTAGGCGTTTGATGCTTTTATTATTTATGTATTTCACAAAATAGCTGACCTGAGCATCCTCGTTCACGTAGCATGTGATGCCCAGTTCATCAACGATTACAGGCTCCTGGGACGACTTTTTAGCGGAGTGTCTGGTAAAAATTCAGTACTATTAATTAGACGTTTAATATTTTACATAGATGTGTTTTCTATCGTCGTCAGCAAAAGCCTCGTGTATTTTTGAAGTATCTAATTAAATAATAATAATAAAATAAAAAATATCTGATAGTTTATTTATTCATATCATTAATTTAATTTGTACATCCGCCAAATGCCAATGTCCTTCGAAATTAACAAAGTCAAAGAATATAGTTAAATTTTCATTTTATGGATACCTAGGTTTATTTAATCGTTTTCTAAAATAACAATCCTTTTGATTATTCATTTTATTATTGAAATTCATAAATCTCACAAATCCGTAGTTTTTTACTGGTATCGGTTTATTATAAAGCGCTTGACTACTATCACACTATCCCACTGGCTCTTGTCTGCAAAGTGTGTTTACTTGGCAAAGGAAATCAATATGGGTCAGGACGAGAAGCCATCGCAGCCGGCTGAGTCAATGAATGATGACATGCCTCTGGATAAATATTACAAAAAGCATGACTGTACGCTACGCAAGCTGTTTTAGTTATTATTACTGACATATAACTAAGCGCCTTCTCACGAGAAGTGATTAACAAACAATTGTAGCCCAGATCCCACAAAGCAAAAATCTCTTTGCATTTTTAAAAACAACCATTTTATATGATTATGTAAATCAATCATTATACAAGCTCCATAATATAGTACCAAATAGACCATAATAATAATACAAGATCTGCTGAGCTTACGGCTAGATGATGCTATGTGGATTGGCCAGCATTATTTATTTATTAAATTTAGACCAAATATGTAGGTGCAGGCAGGTCGTGGCGGCTATGTGAGGGTCACTAACCTTTAGCATGGTGAGGTGACACCGTGCTAAAGGTCATATCAATCAGTATGTAGTTGCGTTGCTCGCAATCTGACAATTACATTTGGAATTGCAAAGAATTCAAATATATCTCAGAGAGCGAGAACTCAATCCATAGATTCCAAACTAAGGAGTACCTGCAACTTTATCAAACGTATTGAATATGACAATAGAACTAAGTACTAGTACTTACGAGGAATGACTAATAGTCTCAAAACAGTAGTATGAATCACAGCACATCCCTATAACCAGGCAAGTGTTTTGAAAAACAACCGTCTGTTATGAAAACCTGGAGTAAATTCAATTAAATCCGTTTATTTGTATAGCAAATTATTTAAAACAGCGTCTGAATTATTTATTTCAGCGGCTAGAATACGGTGTTCGGATTGCTGATATTATTGAACTTTGATATTCGGGTTATGCTGACTTTGGCAGAGCTAGAGTGACCCATTCTTGAAGGTTAATATTGATAATTTATGTCAGTACATAAAAATACTTGAATAACTAACCAATAGTTTAGTCCTGTCTAGTTAGAATGCCCAGACTTGCAAACATAGAAAATGTTGAGTATCTACCGACACGTTGGGGCTGAACTACAACCTACCCAATGGCATCATCATCACAAGGAGCGGATACAGGAACGGGCACCAGATATGGTAGTTAGCTACAAATACACTGAATAAGCAGTCTTAGCAGTCCCTAACCAGGCAGGTCATCAGGAAGCAGTGATGGAGGATCGAGAAGGTGATGCGAAGGCTCACCTTTAAAGTATCTACTACACAAGTTTTTATGACAGTCCTGTGAAATGGCGATCAAATGCCGTTATTCAATATCAATAGGCATTATCTTTCGCAGCTGCCGTATTAGTACTGGCAGGAGGCCGAAGAATAATTTTCAGGAACGGCTCCTAATTGGAAACCAAAGATTCCTGAACTACGGTGCAGAAACGGTAAACTACTGCTCAATACCTACAGTAATATACTAATGATGCAAATATTGCACCATTAAACCTACAAGAGGCTCTTTAATTTATAACCTGCATAGTACACACAAAGTGCGTACCTAGTGAACCAAGACTTCGTTTATCGGTTGAGATCCCCAGTGATCTATCTGACACGAATGTCGATAGCTCCATTGGTAGTCGGGTAAAAATAAGTTAAAATAAATCTGTGTTACCTATTTCAAAAACTTAGACTCTAGTGGGTTCTTCTTGGATGCATTTTTTTACATTCATCATCATCATCATATTTCCATATCAATTATTTGCCTTCCCCGAAATGAAAAGACTTTCACTATTACCACTATTTTGCATCACGTTTTCGGATAGCAGAAACTTGAACGCTAAAAAAGACGGAACGAATCCATTTAGGGTTCAGTCCATCCCAAGGTTGCCTAAAGAGATCGCTCATTGCGATAACGCCGCCCTTTATATTTCCTCTACGTTAAGGATGCCTGTTTATAATGATCTCTTTCTCTGTGTGATATAAGAATCTATTTTTCGATCCGAGGCAAATCTATGTGATTACTGATTACATAAACTAAAACCTCCCCTGAGTAGGTATAACAAGTACCAGTAGTAAAAGATGACGTCATCTCCATAAGCTCTGATAATCAATGAATGGCGCAAATTACTCCACCATTCGTCACACAATCTTGAATCTTCCATAGAAGTAGGTCCATTGCGGTTTTCTATTACTATGTCAAGTTGATTCATTTATTCCTCTGTAGGTACGGCACGGGCTGGTAATAAACAATTACTTATACTGTTCCCTTGGCCTAATTAGCAATGCTCCTTGAAATTCATGAGTTCTATAAAGGAGTTACCTAGTGCCTTTAGATAAGGCTATTACCAGAGTACTTTTATTTCTAGGCTATTGTTATGAAAGCGTAGCTTTTCGCCCGCTTAAATAAAATCAGCGACGGAAAGTATCTTATTTTTATCAGATTACCAAAATAGGAGCTAATGTGATTGGTTATGCTTTTTTTAGACTTCGTTATTGCCTATTTTTGTGCTTCCTACAAATTAAATGTATTTTTTTTCTTAATCGTATTCTTTGGACTTATCTTATAGGAATTATTTTTTTAATATTATAAATGCTTGTGGATGTAATCGGGAATCTTTTTTGCATGTGATGGGAATGACCCCTTTACCCCTTCATCTTTATGTCAGTCGTCAAACTCGTTGTTCTGTTGTTTCTGAAGTCTGTACGATGCATCAACCGCTAATCTAATAAAGCTCAACGAAGCTGTACTGAAAGTAGGTACAGTCAGCTGCACTAATATGTATACACTCCCAACATTTCATATTGATGTATACGTGAACCTTTCAAATTAAAGTATACACCACAATTTTTCAAATTGATGTAGTCATGGTACTTGTCAAAACGTGGTATACAGTTTTTCATAATAATGTATACACTATTTAGTCAAATAATTGTTTACCATCGAATAACAAATTAATGTATTCAAGACCACGCCTTAATAATATAATGCAAAAAAAAATGTCACAAAAATGTATTCAGGTGTTAAATATGTTATTAAAAAGGCTTTTTCACTTAAAATCCTGCAAGTCATCATAAATATATACACGACCTTAATTATGTATCCATAATGAAGGGCCATAAATATGTATACAGCAATTTGTACGATGTTTTTCATTGACATGTATACAAAATGTTTTATTTTACAAAAACGATTTTACTAAAATTCCTACAAAGTATCATAAATATGTATCCACTGCAAGGCCAAAATAATGTATACATAATTGATAGTCATAAAAATGTACGTAAATGTGCATTTTACGTACTATAATATAGTAGTAGGTCTTTTGTGACTTTTGACTTGACCTCAGTAGTGACGAAGTGAGTAAACTCAAGCATGGGGATGAAAAAACATCAATTAGGTAAATATTTTTTTAGTATTCGTATTTAATCTTTTCACACTAAACACATTTTATGCTATTTAATGAAGTAGTTAAATAAGGTATTGTAGGCCCCTCCAGCATCAATCACTGCTTATAGCCGGTCGCGCATGGAAATAACCATGTTTATGCACACTTTGAAAGCTTTCCCAAATGTCATAAACCATGATTAGGGCTTTCTTTGTCCTACACTCATTTGTGTCTCATTGCTGAGCCATCAATCCCAACGATGGATTCGATGGGGTTGAGATCGAGATTTTTTGGAGGCCAGGGCAACTTGAGACCATTCTGTGGTTCCATTGCTCGATACACTCGGGCGTTATGATTGGCCGAGCTGTCTTGCACAAACGGAACAGGCCCAGCACCAGGAAAGTAATCTTTCACACTTGCCCTTAACACCTCTTCCAATACTTCAGTATATTGGAGGTTGTTCATCCGACCCTCAATTTGGGTCAACGCCCCGGGACCACTGGTATGCATCCAGCCCCATACATCGAATACAACATAATCAGCAAACACAGGGTCCCTACTAGAGTTTGCGAAATCTCGTTCTCTTATTATCAAATTGCTCACAATTTCTTTAATTTTTTTTGCATACCCTCATGTAAGCAAGAAATTTAAAACAATTAAGAAGCAATATTATCCTATTTCTCTCTATCCAACTAAGAAGTTATATAAATAGACCGAGATAGCTACGTAACAGCACAGTTTGCCTCTACTGCCTGGATAACAATGTTTTAGTAATCTGAATGCATTTTTAAATTAAAAATTACCTCTGAATGATCTTTAGCACTTTCAGTGTCAATGACACGCGTGGTGATGTTCGGCAACCGTTAATTTTTAATTTAAAAATGCATTCCGATTACTAAAACATTGTTATCCAGGCAGTAGAGGCAAACTGTGATGTTACGTAGCTATCTCGGTCTATTTATATAACCTCTTAGTTGGATAGAGAGAAATAGAATATATTGCCTCAGAAATAGAATGATCGTTTTAAATTTCTTGCTTACATGAGGATATGCAAAAAATTTAAAGAAATTGTGAGCAATTTGATGATAAGAGAACGAGATTTCGCGAACTCTAGAAGCGACCCAGTGTTTGCTGATTACCTATGTTGTATTCGATGTATGGGGCTGGATGCATACCAGTGGTCCCGGGGCGTTGACCCAAATTGAGGGTCGGATGAACAACCTCCAATATACTGAAGTATTGGAAGAGGTGTTTAGGGCAAGAGTGAAAGATTACTTTCGTTCCAGGTGCTGGGCGTTTTCCGTTCGTGCAAGACAGCTCGGCCATTCATAACGCCCGAGTGTATCGAGCAATGGAACCACAGAATGGTCTCAAGTTGCCCTGGCCTCCAAAAAATCTCGATCTCAACCCCATCGAATCCATCGTTGGGATTGATGGCTCAGCAATGAGACACAAATGAGTGTAGGACAAAGAAAGCCCTAATCATGGTTTATGACATTTGGGAAAGCTTTCAAAGTGTGCATAAACATGGTTATTTCCATGCGCGACCGGCTATAAGCAGTGATTGGTGCTGGAGGGGCCTACAATACCTTATTTAACTACTTCATTAAATAGCATAAAATGTGTTTAGTGTGAAAAGATTAAATAAGAATACTAAAAAAATATTTACCTAATTGATGTTTTTTCATCCCCATGCTTGAGTTTACTCACTTCGTCACTACTGAGGTCAAGTCAAAAGTCACAAAAGACCTACTACTATATTATAGTACGTAAAATGCACATTTACGTACATTTTTATGACTATCAATTATGTATACATTATTTTGGCAGTGGATACATATTTATGATACTTTGTAGGAATTTTAGTAAAAAGCGTTTTTGTAAAATAAAACATTTTGTATACATGTCAATGAAAAACATCGTATAAATTGATGTATACATATTTATGGTCCTTCATTATGGATACATAATTAAGGTCGTGTATATATTTATGATGACTTGCAGGATTTTAAGTGAAAAAGCCTTTTTAATAACATATTTAACACCTGAATACATTTTTGTGACATTCTTTTTTGCATTATATTATTAAGGCGTGGTCTTGAATACATTAATTTGTTATTCGATGGTAAACAATTATTTGACTAAATAGTGTATACATTATTATGAAAAACTGTATACCACGTTTTGACAAGTACCATGACTACATCAATTTGAAAAATTGTGGCGTATACTTTAATTTGAAAGGTTCACGTATACATCAATATGAAATGTTGGGAGTGTATACATATTAGTGCAGCTGACTGTACATCACACGATGGTGAGACCGCTAGATACCGTATCGCACGGGGGCAAAGCCCCAGCAACGGTGCATGGGTGCGACGGATATATAAGTGGTGTGAAGGGGTGAGGGAGATATGTGATGCGCTGGCTGTCAAGATTTTGAGGCGGAAGATGAATGGAGAGAATATTTTTGGTGCACGTGTACCGATTAAAGTCACGCACTACTTGATAATTAACAGAGAACCTAAAAAGCTGTTTGGAAGATAACAATATAACCCAAAAGCAGCTTTTTCCTATAAAAGCAACTCATTGACTGCTTACTTTCAAGGCCCCACGCTGCCCCCCACCACAAGGCGCAGCGCGGGAGATGTTTGTGTCTTGGGCTATCAAAGTGTTAAGTATAACCGACAAGTCATCGCTGATAGATCCAGATGTATTTGTGAGTGTAACACTCATACAAGTGTCTACCATTGGTTAATTCATATGAAGTGTTTCGAATTATATGACCACCACTGTATATAAAATCATAAACACATAGATGGTTTAATTCTGTGTTAAAACAATAAAACAGGTAAACAATACAAACGATGATGTTACGCCATTATAATAACGTGCAGCGGAAAATAATTATAAATCAGGTCAAAACAAATGCACTCATCGCATTGTAAAGAACAATGTTGAACCAACCACTTCTTAGCGCTGAATAATGCGAATTAACATTTTGAAACTATTTGCATGCAGGCTTCCTTATTCCTAAATGTCCTAACAATATAATATTAGAAACGAGCTCATCGAAAATTTAAAATAAAACAAGCTCTTGTTTATCATGATATCAAAATGTCGGCATTCTACTTGGAAAATCGCCAGAACATAAAAAAACATAATTATGAGATGATAACGGCGGCACCGATTTTCATCAAACAGCAATTTTGTTTTTAGGGCTCACAAGGAATTTGGTCAAGTCAGTCTTCGCACAGGTATTTAACAAAAATCCCTAATATTTTTGAAAATATGCTATAGCCTAAGTTCATCAGGGAAAATATAGGATTCTAATGGTGAAAGAATTTTTCAAATCGGTCCAGTAGTTTTGGAGCCTTGTCAATTCAAACAAATAAACAATCGAATCTTTCCCTTTTATAATATTAGTATGGATTAATACGCTTCAAATTATCCATCATTCAATAATAGAAAATAATAACAAAAGTAAATAGTTTTAGGTAGGCAGTTGCAATAACATTGTCAATAATGTTAAGGTGAGATAAAATAAAATTCAAATGTCAGATTCCTCTAGGTATAATAAAGAATAATTAATTCTTAGATTTTAATAACTGATTTAATATAACTAGAACACCGACTTAATCAGTTCTGCTTTTTACTAAATAATCTACGATCACACAAAATAAAATCAAATTCGTTTCGTCCTACTCTGCAACATTAAAATTTAAAATTTTTATCTGCAGGATTCAACTAGCCTCTGTGTATTTCTGTTTTTGATATTTCACACTTTTGTCTTTATTTATAATATCTCTAAAACCTGCCCTCCTCTAAAACTAAGTTTAATAATGTTATACTATATTGTCTTTACTACAAACGTTTTAGTTACAAATTATGATTTTGATTTGAAAATATTTCTCCTGCTCCTACTCAAGTATACTCAAATAAGTATGCTTTATTGACATAAAACCTTGATGTTTGAACGACAACCAATGCCCTTATTTAAATGAAAGCCGATCTAACTACAGGAGCCACTTGATCACAGCCCACAGGATGTAGTTACGATATTACTCAATAGATTTACGTGCAGAGTTTTACCAAATGGAAGCTGGCCGCACGTGTTGTATAATGGACATTAATACGTGAGCAACATTATTATTTAGAGGTTCAACTTATACAATGTACAGTTCAAAACAATCGACCCATTTCAGTTTTAAACAAATCTGTAGTTCTAGTTACAAGCCAGATTCCAGAGCTTTGGAGTGCTATTCTTCGGTCATAAAACTTGATCGATGGTGCTATGATTGGTCCATTAGGATCGGATTTGGTTAAAATTTTATAAAACATTTTTGTACCTAACGGCTATGTTTGGTAAATTAGGCCTATACGTCGTATTCACGGGTACCCCGTAGTTAAAAAAAACTAATTACAAAAATTCTATGTTTTTTCTAAGAACATCATGAAATTGCATTGTTTCGGATATAAATTGGTCGATATGTCTGGAGACCTGTGACTTATTAAAATGACTTATATTTTGATTCGTAGGTTATTATATTATTATTAATTACTTGGTTCCTTGGACCAGTCTCTTCAAAAATTCTAGTAAATAGGTAAAAAAACTTGATTTCTGCTTTTACGCATTTCTACAAACTCTGTCCTGCTCATCGGAACGTAAAATCCTATGCCGAACATTTTGACAAAATGACACGCATGATGAAGAGTTAATTATTAAATACCAAATTTTCGTCCGATGAAGTACTTATGGCATAAAAATGAGGTTTGATATACTGAAACATGAAAACTGTTTCCAAGCTCAAACCACCTTGGAAACAAAAGATGAGAAAAAAGCATAAGTCGTGAATGGAATCCAAAGCATATCATCCATCCCGAGTCCACCCATTGAGCCGCAAGGGCTGTCTTCTAAACTTATAGATATAAGTAGCCGATCTATAATGAGAAGACAATGACGTAGAAAAACCTCGCGGAAACAAACGATTCAACAAACCCATTGAATGACAATGGTAATGGTCTAATGATCGCTTAGAGTTGGGATGGTTTGCGTGATTTTTGCAATTCCGAAACGAGTAGCTTTTCAGAGTTAAATTTGCATTAATTTTGTTTATGTAACACATAATATTTATAATAAATAATTTATACCAAAGGCAAAAATGCAAAAATTTTAATCAAACCCACGCAAAATAAAAATGCATATAATAAATAATAAAACTCAATTTTCCTGAAACTCCAAGTGAAAGTTTTAAGTGATTAGGACTGGGTAATAAGTCAAAATTTTATAGATTTTGGTTTTTAGAAAATTCTATCCATCTACTAGCTTACTTTAGAAACGAAAATCGAACTTTTCGATTAGTTTTCAAAAATAGAGTAGCTTAGGATTAGTTTTTTTATGAGTAGTGCCCTAGAATAGTTACTCGGAACAACACTAGCAATTTCGGAGTGCCAATACGTGTAGTCACATCTCTAATCAAAACAATCGATGCAATTAGTAGTCATATCTGTAATCTAAATACTAGATGCAAGCAGTAAGAATAGTTATTCCGAATTACTCCTGCAATTTCGAAGTGCCGTCTCACATCTCTAATCGAAACAATCGATGCAATCAGAACAGCGGTAGAATAGATACATCTCACGTACCCGCTAATTATTGAAGGTTTTCTATTGAACAATGTTTGGGAAAATTCTGCGAGATAGCGGTATCTTTGTTCTATGACATTGAGGAACTGTTATTGACATTTCGCTAGGTAATAAAATTTCTGTAGTCGCGAATTTACCGGATATCTATGTGTAATAGAAAAAAATCCGCGTCTTGACCGTGGCGTTGTTAGCGTGAAGAATCCCTCCCCCCCCCCAACTCCTCCCGTGCTCATAAAAGCAGAATCAGGAATACTAGCAGCACCACAGATATCAGAAACAAAGATAGATAGATAGATCTCTATGAGCAGCACCATCCTTCTGCGTATTTTTAGCAGCAACACTCCACTGCGATTTCCGATCCGAAAATCATGGTAAAACACCACGTTTATCGTCTGCTAGAAAAAGAACTTCTACGAAGGTAGAGACTTTAGTGAAAGGAGAAGAAAACAGCATCCAACAGCTGTTTCTCGCCTAAGACCAACAAAATTGTATTGTAGCAAGCTAGCTAAGCTACTGAAAATACCTATACACTTTTCATACATCCATGGTTCCATATCAAACTCTCCTACTCAATTAACTTCATGCGCTTTGGTGACACAGACAAGGACAGACAATGTTCTAAATTTCAATTTTATCTCATCAAGAGCAAGTCGAACTAACCAGCCGGTACCAAATAAATGAATTCGCAGAGGGGTCAAGGAATTGAGACCTCTGACTTATGAGACCTCTTGATTGATAGTTCCAAATTTAAACGAGGCTTTGAATCAGGCGGTTGTGTAATTCTGTACCAATAGCAGAAAAACTTTATGCAGATTTATAGAATTGAATGTTTTAACGGTTAAAACAGAATTATTCGCATTTCAGAGCTACAAGGATAAATGGTATAAGCCGATATAAAAATACCGTATTTATCCCGTCATATCTATTTCTGGATAGGCGAACAGATGAATGAATTTGAATAAAATCAGACTATAAAACTTTCGGTTGTAGTGGAAAAAATGTAAACATTCTTGAGTTCTCTTCTTCAGTGGATTTTACAGAATTTTTTACAGAAATTTCTTACATTTTAAAGAAATTACTAACCATTGGGGACATAGGACCTACATTCGAAAACGTCAAACCTTTTTACGAAAATACTGGCAAATAGAAGAAATCCGACTATATTTCAAGAGCATTTTGATAAACATAGATTACCTGGAAAAAAATGAAGTTTTCTAAAGAAGTGTATGAGGGTTATCTTTATCATATTCACAGGAACGCAAACAAGGAAGATCCTTTTAGTTCACCATTAGGTTACCAACAATTATAATGATTAATAATATCCTGATGATGTTTTCCTTTTACTGTTTTAACAAGGCATAGTAAACAAGGTAAGTTTTACTTAACCCGTATAAAAGTTTATTATGTTACACTGTGGGTTAAATAAAAATCACAAAATGCGGTTGTGTTTACCAATCCCACGAGGGGCAAAGACATATAGAATAAGTACATTTTGACTTCTTTAGAAATCTTAACTTGAGAAAAATTTGTTGCTCACCATAAGATTATCAACGGAGTTATAACCGCATATCACATATCCCATAACACGATTTGCCATTGTAACCAAAAAAATCACATGTCAACAGACACTGCAATTCAGCACTTATTCACAACCACACAAGTCTACTAATCCAACGCACTTCGCAGTGTTTTAACCCGATGTAATAATTCTTATGTTATGGTCATAAGATTATTAATCCTCACGAAACTAGGGAGAAGTGAACCTTATGCCGATATAAGGAGATTTTGATATAATGAACGGCAGCACGTCAGGCATTGCCCGTGGTTGGTGAGTGACTGATTGGTGATTGCTTGGTTTTGCCACCGGCACCCGGGATGTATGAAATAAGAAATAATTAATCTCAAGTGGCCATGACTGGCCTTTATCTAAATAAACAGAAATCTGGGCTGATAGAGAAGAATGGTAACAATGGGTGTTTGTAAAATATACGAAGATTGGCGGTTGAACGATATAGCTTGAAAATTTCGAAATAGACGTTTAAAGCAATATTATTAGTTACTACAGAGAACCTGTTGTAACTAATAATATTGCTTACACTACCTGAACATTTAAGAACACAGCGCCAAACATGACCAGCTAAGCTGTGCGATTGCGCTAAAATATCCCATTTCCATTGAAAGGGCCGTCCGAGGAGACTGGGCATAAACGATTTTAGTCTCCCCAGACGGCGATCCATTAAATGAGGTATTTAACCGTAATCACCGGTAGCTTAAACCTGAGAAAAGAGGCAGGTAGGTAGTACACTGTATTACCTATTAACTGTAGCGTAACTGTCATTGATATTAAGTGTGTTTTTAGCTCGTAATATTAGAGAACTCGAGTGCCAAGATAAACCTAGTTAGGCTTTATGACGCTACTTACCATAAAAATGTCATCATTTCTTTTCAAACGCTATCTATCTAAAATCGAGCACTTTTTCAATAAAGATTCAAAGATATTTATTGCGTTAAACGTGGTATAAAGGTGTTCAGTATAAAGAATGCACTCATGTCTTACTATATGTTAGCATGCAATAATTATAACTATGTATATATAGGCTCGTTTTAGTACCTATATCAAAGTAAAGGAAAGCTGTAACCGCTAATAACTGAGAACAGGGACTGATCAGCTGCTTTGACGATCAACGGCGTACTAGGGCTCTAAAGAATAATTATATTATAAGGTATGTAAACGTAGGATATACCTGTATTTATTTATTTATACGAACGGAGCTACCATCATACTTAATTAATTACTTACATTAAGTTAACCCTTAAATCTATGTTTCCGTTATAAAGTTATACTTAGATTTAAATTTTTATAGCGAGTTTAGGGAAAAATGTTGTGAATACATATAGGTTAGTGATTTGATTGATCAATGATCACACACAGATATTTAATAATATACATATGTTACTTCTAAAAAAGGTTTGTTAAAATGCGATTTGCTCTGATGATCAAGTGCTGGGTTATAAATATCTCCTCCGTCTTACATTTTGTAGTCCATAATCTAGAATTTTAGAATCGAGTATGTATGATTATATACTGGTGACGCGCCCGGCTTCGCAGTTGCAATGCTGATACTGATGAATGTATATAATACATGTAAACCTTTTTCTTGAATCACTAACAATTCAAACAAAACCGTCAAAATCAGTTGCGTAGTTTTAAAGATCTAAGCATACATAGGGAGGGACAGACTTTGTAATATACTATGTGCATCTAATTGACAACCTAGCTCTGTCTATTTATCTTTCTTGAATTAACGGTTTTTTTAAAAGATTATTTGTCATAAAACTTTAAAATCTCCTATCTTATACCGAAAGGTCACAATCGTAAAGCAAACGTCTTATCAGGCGACATGTCCCAGATTCAAATGAATGGTTCCTATATTGATAATCTTTATCTGGTTCCCATCCCACTGAACACATACCAGCAATGCACGAAACATCTGGGTTAAAATACTATTTATATACTCAATAACATTTGCAGATTCGACATATGTACCAATCATTAACGACTGAGAAAACGCAGAAACGTTCAGTCGTTTTTAAAAACATCGTGAAAAGGTTATTTAAAAAAAAATAAGAAAGAAAGTAGAAGGTCCCATACCCGTCCCAATTGATTTGACACATAGTGGAATGCATCCAACTCTAGGAGACAACGTGAAAGGCCCAGAATGAAATGACGAGACCAGCTTAACGCACATCATCCATCGTTGCCAACTGCGGCTCTAAATCTTGAAAGAAAATATGGCGGATGGAGAGGCCTTAGGTCAACAGTGGGACAGTAAATAAATTGAAATAACCAGTCCTCATTGGTCGTGTAACAAAGCTGATGGCAAACCATCGAAGCGAAGGAAGGAAGCGTGCGCCAGCGCATCGCATCACGGCCATTAACTGCGACGGATTGCAATTAAAGCAGAGCTGATAGAGAGATATGAGTTGCTTGCATTCCGGTATATATTTGAGGGATTTTCGGTCTTCCGCCACGAAAGAAACTCAAAACATTAAACAGTAACAAATAAAAAATTGAGGGATAAAAATAATGTACTCATTACTTTAAAAACTATCGTAGTTTGACGAATTCGTTATGAATGTAAGGGGAAGAACACAGTGGGACTTCATCAGGGTAAGTGCGGCTCACGTTGTAAAGGTATGGAACCTTGGTGTTCTTCCAACACAAAATAGCTTCGTAGTTAACCCGCTTACATTCATAATGAATAATTTACTTGTTTGGGAACTTCAGCCGATAGCCGTCTGACTGACCCAAGATCATAAAGGCTCTGCGTAGTCTATAGCTATACAAATGCTATAGAAATGCTTTTCACGCGTTCACCCCGCCCTCAATAAGCCGTAGACGGAAAGTTAATAAATCAATCAAGCCATATACGCCCCTATTGTAAAGAACCAATTTACTCTAATTGCTTGATAACTAACGACTGATTTAAATTGTCTGGTGCAAAGAGAATACCGAAACATGTATGGATAGTATTGGTTACGAGTAGGTTTATGTTGGTGAATAAATAGGTGATGTTGAGCTCTAAGATCGATGACTGAAGGGTTAATGACCTGATTTATATCTGTTTTGTTAGTATACATATTCCAAAAATAGCTGTCGAGATAGATACATTATTTATTTAGAAACTTATACTTACATTACACTAGAGATTGTTATCAATGTTGCACATTTACTCTACTATTGAGGTCAAACTCTATTTTTATGAGAGATGCTGGCTTAGGCATTGCCTCGCTCTATGGCTTTTTATTGATTATCAATAATGAATAAAAAATCAAAAACACGTTGGGTTACATTATTTAATTTTTTCATATGGATCCCTAACTTTATTGAAAATATTCTTAATATACCCAATGATTATCAGGAAAAATTTTGGATTCTAATGGCGAAAGAATTTTTCAAATCGGTCCAGTGCTTTCTGTACCTTTTAGAGCTAAACAAGCAAGCAAATCTTTCCTCTTTTTATAAGACGAATACAAAACAAAAGAAAATAAACACTCACGAAACGTAAATCCTCCCAGAGTGGGTCACCTAGTAAAATCTTTACACGGAGCTTATCCCTACAATCTTCTATGTAAGTGACAATACCAGTTCCACTACCATATCTAAACCGACACCGGCAAAGTTTTTCTCGCTGTCTGTCCGTAACAAGACCATAATAGAAAACATTAGATAGTGTCTGGTATTGTCTCAGTGCTATTGAAATCAGGGCAGCGTCGCAGATAAGTAGGTAGGTCGCCTGCCATGCCGTAGGTACTGTACCGTCGCTGCCCTCAATTCAATTATTGGAGGATAGCTGAACAGTAGTCTGCGAAGTGGAGTCTGACCATCGCCAATTTTGCAAGCGAATGCACATATTTCCGATGTTCGGAAGTGTGGACTGGATATTATTTAACAGAGAAACGATTATATTATAAACTAGCGGTCCGCCCCGGCTTCACACGGGTATTAAACAAAAATTTCAGAAATGATACACACTAACACGATGGGTTTCACAGTTTTCATACCTTACTTTTTTAACAGCATTGGGGTTTTTGACATTGACTCGACACTCCATAACTGACACTGACACAGAAAAAGCAAGCAGCGCAGCGTCTTTTAAAAAAAAGGTTGAATATATAGCGCACGGTTTAAATATTGAGTTTTTCATGCGGATCCCTAACTTTTTTTTAAATGTTATATAGCCTATGTTCATCACGGAAAATGTAGGATTCTAATGGTGAAAGAGTTTTTCAAATCGGTCCAGTAGTTTCGGAGCCTAATCAAATCAAACAAACAATCAAATCTTTCCTCTTTTTAATATTAGTATAGACAAAGCACATATCGTGGTCTATTAGACCATTTTGCTTTCTCTTAAAGTACTTGATAAATCGAGATCAAACAATACAAACTGGATGTTAACAAGTAGTTAAGTGCAAAAAAACATGATTGAATTCTCCATGGACTAACGAGATAGCTATCTGGGAATCAGGTCTACACTGATTCAGGTCGTAATACTAAGATAGAAATCTGTGTCAAGCGTTATTAGACTTTATATCGTTAATTATAAAGTTTCTCTCAATGACATAGGTATAGTGCAATATGTATGACCGAATAAGGTCTACGTCAACGATAGTTGTAAATTGGATTATATTAGGTGTGTAACTTTAAACAGTTCAAGTGCGATTCGATTATGTTATTTAAGTAAGTAAAAAGTATGTTCTTAAGTAATAGATCGCGTGATGCTACGATTAATTACTGTTACCGCAATTTCTGGTAAGCCAGGTAAGAAATTATATTCTGGTAACAGTTATAGCAGATTATGTGAGGCTCGAATTACGTCAATCATTATGACAGCCTACCTAATTGAAGTATATTAGAAGTATATTATTATTGTTAGGTTTTGTAATAGCAATTTTACCTGTGACGCTTTTGTGTTTGTTCGATGGAAGATGTATTTTTTTGGAAAATGATTATTCCATCCACTCCACTGGTCATTTGCTAGCGTGATTTACTATAATTTAATCACGCTCTTGAATAGATCTTTGAGATCCATAATAAAAGGTCTTCCAATAAGAGCTCCGAACTTTGACGGTTGATAGTATTTTTGGTTGTGATATATCGCGGGGTAAATAAACCAATACAGTGAGCTCAGAATGCAATGTAATGTGGTACGTAAAATAATCATTACCTATGAAACTATCGCCCATTGGAGCACAATACTGAAGTTTAATTACTCCGTGATGTTTTAAAACTCTATTTGACGCGTAATGTCCATTGTCATTATAGCTGCACTAACGCTTTACAGGCAGTTTAACATTCTTTGGACTAAATGCTTAGTCTGCCACAACTGCCGCAAGAGAGTTTACTTTTTAGTTTTTGAAAGTTTAATGGGTTTACTTGTGAACACCTGGGAGCGATATAGTGATAATTTCAGCAGTAATAGTTAAACTGAAATTTTCAGTAATCAGTTTCGGACCAAATAATTTAACTCTACTTACTAACTGCGTTTATTTTCGCGGATGAAGTCAACATCAAAGTGTTTAAAATCACAGTCAATAGATCGAGCTCCTTCTAAAATTTTACTTTCACAAAACCATCACGCCTGACATACAATCGAGATTCTATTCTTCTTTTAACACCTCTCATAGTTTGATGGAGACTGCAATCTTTGTCAAACCTACCTCTTTTTACCCGAATACAAACGGAGGAGAGTTATGACCGTTAGATTAGTGCAAGTTATACTACGGATAACCGACACCTCGCTTTGAATACGGACTACGCGCCATCAGAGTGCGAATTAAAAAATATCACGTGACTGTTTCGTAGCACGAGAGACTTCTGATTCGACGACGACGGGCCAACAGTTACTATTCTGAACGAGGTTATATTTGATCAAATGAAATGCAAAAAGTGCTAGATACGGGCCTCGCCCAAAGAGTATCCACCAATACAAGGGGATTTGGCCATGACCATCGAGCTTGGCCGGCGAGTTGGTGATCAACTTTTTAACAGTCGTATATAACTTGTCACCAAGTTAGATGTTGGAGAGTAAATATTGACAAATGTAAAATGTCCTTACGTATTAGTAGACTATTTGGTTTGCTGTCTAAACAGTCTAAGTCACGACCAATCACGTGTTGGCTCTATATAGAACGAATGTAGTACGAGAGTCATTTAGGTAGATCCCCCTTTAGGACTCCTGTGGCACGACGCTTGTGTCTGAGACCCTCGATAAAAGTCTTAATTTTTCCAAATAATTAAATAAACCCGGGCTATATTCTCCCCTGGCACTATTGTCGAGTTTTTTTGCCTAGATGGATCTTTATGCCAGGAAAGATAAAGCTTCGCTAAATATGCCACGACAATAACAGTAAACTTAATTAGGTACCTACATACATATTATTAGTAACGTTCACTAGGATTGAACGTTGCCAATAATTTAATTTTTATCTGAATCGTGGAGCAGCGATTAAAATATTTACTTGAGCATTGTACTGACGTGGTTACGAGATGAAATGACAACTTCCCAAAATCGAGATGTCAGAATAAAACACGTTTTATTGTACGTAACTAATAATTCACAAGCTATCTATTTGTGTATAGAAATAATACACTATAAGATGTTTGGAAGGAAAGCAGCGAAGATGACCCTGTGCCTAGATTTGAGCCTGCTATTTTTGAGGTTAGCTAGTAAGATAGATAGGTAATGCTTGTTTCATAGCCCTATGAACCGTTCAGTATAGTTTTAACTATTAAGTATATCAGTACCCATAAAAAAGCCCTGCATAGCTTGGGGTTAGATGAAGCTGTGTCCAGATTTTTTTTTAATAAAACTAAGCAAGTTGATTCATAGATTAAGCTTTATTCTGTGTCTTGTCGCTTTTTCTAACAGCAAACCAATAACTTAAAAATATAGATCCAAAGGTCCTACAAAGATTTTCGACAGCAGTGTTTAACTAATAACTTATCGTCACTTTCCATCACGTAAGATTTCGGTCGCAAGATGGTTTAGTAACAAAAAAATTGTTCTACACAATGGTGTTGGATTAATGGTATTCTTGAGAATAAGAAGAATAAAATATATTAATTTATAGACAGTACTCAGGATAAACAAAACAATACAAAATAGGGGAAAGTACGTATATTGTAGCGGTTGATTAATGGTACCCAGACATTCTCTTTCCATTTTGGTATTCTGGCAACAATTTCTATGTATAAAGTATAAATGTATATTAAAGTCGCTTAACTAGTTACTAACAAAGGACAAAAATATTCGTGATAAAATTTTCGCGATTTTGGATGAAAGTTAAGGGTTTACATCGTACCCCACCAGCTTTCCCCTACTTAAAGAGAAACAAAACAACTCATGTGCCTGTTCTAATCAGACAAGTCTTATACTCCTCGTATGTTTATGTCTATAAAAAAACCGCAGACGTGATTTATCAAAATTCGGAAATAATTACGAAGAAAACGAAATAATTCAGCATTATCAAGATTTATCTGTTAAACACTGTCACAAGGGACGGATATAGTTTTCGTGACTAATGCAAAGGACGCAGTTATTTGTCGAAGATTTATTCGTTATTTATAGAACAGATAACGTACGGGGAACGGTATTTAGCTCTGCTTCTGTTTGGTTTGTTTTGTTGCGTCTGTTGTTTTTAGGATATTTTTTTATTGTTCTAAAAACGGAACTAAAAATGGTTGTACTTGTATATGTACTTGGATATTTAAGGTTGCGGATATTGTATGGTTGTTATCGATGTATGAAATGAGTTAAAATGTTATTAGGAACAAACCACACGTATAGGGATCATATCAAAGGGCATACTTTCTTAATTTAGACCTTAATATTATATCACAAATAATTTTGAAAACGTGTAATACTTCATTATGAATGTAAGGGGGTTAACTACGAACCTATTTTGTGTTGGAAGAGCACCAACGTTTCATAACTTAGTCCTTCGTGACTTGATCAGGGTGACTTCATCAAAATAGGTTTGTAGTAAAGCCGCTTACATTTATAATGAATTCGCCAAACTACGATAGTTTTTATACGTGTAATACTGTGGTTTTGATCAGCAATTACATGCCTACATTAAGTTTTTTCGATGCTTTTATCGGTGCAGATTTTTATGGAAGGCAAGTCAGAGACCCGAGTAGGCTGTTTGTAAGCGAGGGCTCAAAATCAGCTTGATGCTATCAAAAAACTGCCTTACTATGTGTTATAAAGGTTTATAATGGGATTCAAACCACAGGCATATCACTTCGATCTATCTTGATGACTTCATGAGGCATACTTTGCTTAATCCTGCTAATTGTAATTAAGTATGGATAGATGTTTGTTACTCTTTTACGCAAACAATACTAAACGGATTTTGATGAAAGTTTGTACACAGATAGTTAACGACCTGGAATGACAGTAAAGTGGCCTTTACTTTTATCCCGAAAAACCCACTGGATCGGGAGTTACGCGGGTGAAACCGCGGGCAGCTGGTATTATAATAACAGAACTACTTTTGAAGATGTGAATTACATAAAAAAATAATTAACTCTGGACAATCCACACGGCACTCATTAGGGGAGGCCTATAGCAGTGGACTAATATGGGCTGATGATGATGATGAATCCACAGCATCACCTAGCCCCAAGCTAAGCTGAGCTGAGCTTGTATTATGTAATACTGTGTTAATTAAGTTTTTCGGCCCTGTCAACGATGTTCACAAATTTATATCCAAGGTTTCAACCATGCTGATACTGATATCAAGTTGTAAGCACTGATGCTTACAACCTAGAGGTAGAAATAGGAACTAGTTTGTTCCGGCTCACGTTACAGATTAGTGCAATCAGTTCCACTTCGCACGGTTAGCACAACTTTCTGCAACTGGTAGAGGTTTAGAAAGTGCATTTACACGTGCATCGAACCTTTGACCAACGCTAATGTTACTACCCTGTAGGTTGAATCTAACGAGCAATTAGAGGTACATCCAAAATCGATGTGAATTTTTTTAACATAGAATAACGAAAAAAAACTATACCTCAATAAATATTTTTAAACTTACGCGATCTGAACACATTATTATTAGTACTATTTTGGCGCTGATTTTGGTCGAGGATGCGTTGTAATACTAAAGGTAACTTAAGTTTGAGTTTTTTAAAGACAATAGGACCAGCAAGAACTTTAATGGACACTTGTCAATGCTTCTTTGGACAGTTGTCAATGCTAATTTGGACAGTTGTCAATGCTTCTTTGGACACTTGTCAATGCTTCTTTGGACAGTTGTCAATGCTAATTTGGACAGTTGTCAATGCTTCTTTGGACACTTGTCAATGCTTCTTTGGACAGTTGTCAATTCTTCTTTGGACAGTTGTCAATGCTTCTTTGGACACTTGTCAATGCTTCTTTGGACAGTTGTCAATTCTTCTTTGGACAGTTGTCAATGCTTCTTTGGACACTTGTCAATGCTTCTTTCGATAGTTGTCAATTCTTCTTTGGACAGTTGACAACGCTTCTTTGTACAGTTGTCAATGCTTCTACGTTTGTTATGGACTGAAGTCTGAATTTTAAAGACCTAAGTGGCGCACCATAGTACATGCACCATGCAATACTTGTGCAAGGCTAGATTATGCTATGTTAGATCTTTAGCTAATTCATGTTATTTGTATTTACATCAGTAGATACTTCCTGCAATCTTTTGAGCGATCTATTTCTATTTACTGCCGTTATCATAGCTAGTGTAATAAACCCCGCCTTTAGCTGCCGTGTTGAAAATATCATAAGTAGGTACCTACCTTATAAATGTTTTCATCAATGAATGTCAGTTCATAGAAATGTAGAGTCAGACCACCATTTAAAGTATATTCTAAGAAATGTGTTAGTTCTACGAATGGATTGAAATGATAAGCTGTGTTTGTTTAGTCTGGGAATTAAAATGTCGGGACTGTGAGATGGTGTACACGTAAGTAGACGATAAAAACTGGTAGACTATAATGTTCGCTAAAAAATGCGACAAATCTGTTTTATTTATATTGTGTTATTTGGGAATCAAATAGTTATTATTAAATTAACTTAAATCTACTAACTAAAATAACACTTAAACCAGCAAAGTCTCGATTTCCACCATTAAATGGAACATTAATAGAAATAGAAAACAAACAGTCCAAACATCATACATAAAGCAACTTTATATGAGACTTTTGTTACTAGTGCGTAGGACCTTGCGGTTGGGGTAATCTCTAGAAAATAAAATAATATACCAATTTGTTTTGTCTATATCGGCCAGACTTGAACCCGCGACATTCCCTTAGTACGGCATGCGCTATCCTCTGCGCCACGAAATCAAGTTCTCGACTAGTCGAAAATCTTTGGAAATCTCTTCGGACTGTAGCGCTGTTAGTTCCACCTACAGAGGAAACATGAAGTTTTGCAATTCTTTTTCCTAAAAATATAATTATTATTGACTTACCTGTGTATCCCTGAGATCAGGTTCGCTGGCCGCCGCCGCCATCCCCTCCGCCGCAGCCGACCCCGGCCCCGTGACGTCACCTGCGCTCGCGCTGATCGCTCGCCGCCGAGCCTCCTTCTCACGCTCCCGGTCTTTGCCAGTTATCATGTTCTTGGTTCGCGAGAGAAGGTTGAATGGTTTCACCGATTTACGGACCTGAAAGTGATTAATGTATTGAAGATTTGGTGATTTGGAAAATACTTATCTAGGATAGCATGTAAAGAATTACATGCTATCCTAGATAAGTATTCGGAAAACCGTAACCGCAGGTGATATAAATGTGTTTACTACAGTCTACAATAAGCTAACGCAACCTAAAACTCGACTGACCTTACGAAACCAAGCTTTCATCTGGTGTTTTCCTTTATACAAGGACAGTCAAACGTTAAGGCACTGTATTCGAACAATGGTGTGATAGCATTCAAATGGTCAAACTTGTCTGGACTGATCTTATGCTGTTTCTATGCCACTAACATATGACAAGTGTGTTAAAACATAATATTTTAATGTTAATTAAGCTTTATGTGGTCTGACTATGACGATTTCTCCCACATTCGGATATTATTATTGTGCAGATTTATCAAAGAATCAACTCACCACCACAACGCAAATTACGACTCTAACAGCACCTCCAAATGACAGCATGGCTAGCAGCTAACTAAATTAGGAATTTATGCATTCGTCCGCAACTAGGAAGCCAGAGGTGATTGTCCCATATCACTAATTTACGGCCATTCACTGGCATGAATAATAAATTGCTAGCTCTATTATGTGTAGCTAATTTTGTTTATAATAATTTTATGGGTTAAACTGCTCGATGTTAACCTAATTCTCTCTTCATCAACACATCATCGGCCAAGAGGTAGAGATGTATTGTAAAAATTATTACTCTGTTATTTGCATTTTTATTACTAGGTAATTAATTTAATTACTTAGTTAATTTACGTTTACGGTGTCCACAAGAGCTATTGCCAATAAACTGCTGTACAGTTTGGAACAAACATTATAAATTAATGTATTTTTATTTATTTATTTCATTTTGTAACTAAAAGTTACAAAATGAAATAAATAAATAAAAATTTAATCTACTAAACAAATCTGCCCCAAAGAATTGATTTGACAGGCAATTTTGAAGATCTGCCCTATCTGATAGGTTCCGTCAGTTAGCTTTTACGACATTGACGGGCGGAGTTGTATGGGTAAATGTTTTACGCAACCACCTTGTGCCAACCTACTCTAGAAAAGATGGCACGGAACTGGCAGATCGGAATCGGCAGTAACATCTGTAGGGTAGGGTGTAGCAAAGGTTGCCTGGAAGAGATCGCTTCTAAACAATAAGGCCGCTACTCGTCTTATATTATGTCTTTTGTTATTATTTCAAGTGTACAGTAAGTCATTTTTGTATTGTATTGTTGTATCTAGTGTATTGGGAAATGAACTTGACCTAATTTCTACATAACTATTATTAACCACTCGCCGTTTAAAACTAGGCTAAACTAAACAATAGTGACATTAAGGTTTAAGTTATTGAATACTAGCAACGCACTCCGGCTTCGCACGGGTGCAATGCGAACAAGAACCTTCCTCTTGAGTCACTCTATCCATTAAACAAGCCGAATCAAAATTCGTAGCGTAGTTTTAAAGATCTAAGCATACATATGTTAGGTACAAACAGACAGACAGCGGGAAGCGACTTTGTTTTATACTATCTTTTGATAACACATACCTTGCATTTAACAGTAGCAGGATGAACGAAATTATCATCATCATTCTCCTTAGGCTGGTCCCGTAGTCCCAAAACCAGCATATCATCCAGAGAAGCTTGCATATGCCTCCTCAACACCGGTCGGGCCTCCTCATGACTCCTCGAGGAATACATAGATACAGAGTCCATACTAGCTTTATTTGTACCTCCGGAGATAACTGTCACATTCTCTACTGACTCATTCGACTGCCAATCAGGTGCGTGCTTCGATCTCGACTCTTCGTATATCTCGACAGAGTTAAAGGTTTCTGTGACGTGATCAAGCTCTAAATCAATGTCTAGCTGAGGTGGTACAAACTCGTACTGACCCTCATTCTCTGTATATACTTGATCATAGACAACTCCATTTTGGTAGTTACGAGAGCTGGATGGAACGTTGCCATAGACATTATTATAGTTGTAGTTATCGTCTTCTTTCCGTGGGCTGACGTGTCTGACTGTTTGTATGTCGTTCGCGTTAAGGATGACGTCATCCAGGTTCAGTGGGCGTCCTTGTCCTCCGAAGCCGTCTACGACTGGAGTGGTGTTGGAGAGGAATGAGCCATCTGTGTCAAAGCTACTGCAGCCGACTAGCCCCATCGGACGTCGAGGCATGTCTGGTCTGAACCGGTTTGGGGGAGGTTGTACACCGGCAAAATCCACGACCAGGATTCTATCGACTATGTTTCTGCCGTCGTTGTGAAAACCGATTCCTGAGTCGCTGTTGCTGGATGTCGTAGTTATCTCGCTGTGGTTGCTGGGTTGAGGGGAGTTGGCAACGAAGTCAGGGCCGTCTCTGACGTCATCGTTTCTACACGGCCGGCGATCTCGCGGTCGGAAGACAGCGTTGCATCGCGCGAAGTTCCCGAGGGCAGGACTGTCGCCTTTGATCGCTAGCTTAGATATCTGCTGCAGGTTTGGACTAGCGCATTCTTCAGATGGTAATGAGTACATCCCTCTTATAACTCCGACTACATACTCCGCTGACGGAGGAAACTCTAAACATCTCTCAGCCACAGGATCACTGGTGCACGCGATTTGAAACTCTCTGGCCCTTGTAATATGAGCCTCATGCTCTGCCATTCTGGAATCTACGGCAAACACATGGCAGCTATGAGATGCTTCAGCCTCAGCTGGTTCTGCTGACGTCACCAGACCAAAGTACCGTCTATCGGCTTCTGAGCCGCAGCCTGCATAGATAATTCTCTCTCTTTGATACTGAGCAAGTATTTGACCAGATGGCCGCCTTAGCAATAAGGAGTTAGGTAGTACAGATAGTAAAACTGGTGTAGCAGTTCTCCGTTCCTGTCTAAGTTTCCTGACTGCATTGCGAACGTTTCCCGGTGCATTGTTGGTGGCAGCTTGAGGAGTTTCTATGGTGCCGAGGTAGCCGACAACGGCGCGACATTCCAGGCGTGCGGCGTGGTTTGTAGTCAGCTGAGCACGACTCAGGTTCTGCAGAATCTCGTTGACTCCTGAAGTGCTTGGCGCTGCGTGGCATGCTGGAAAGTATAAGAATTTTGTCAGTTGAAATTAACTGAATATGTTTATTAGAAATTAGAATATAATGAGTATGGTAATTTTTATCATAATTATGTATCTATTTACCAATACTGATGTGTGAAATAGATTTCTAGATCTAGAAAGTTGAATGCATAGTGACATAATGGACTGGATTAATAAAATCAATAAAGCTTAAAGCTTATCATGTGAAATGTTTAGTTTAAAATGTTAAAGATAGGTTAACAAAATGAATGTGCTGTGTTAGCAGAATACTAGATATCAGAGAAGGTAGAATGATTTTATGTATTTGCATCAAGGTTTCATAGGATGGATATTGCTTATTTTCCGAAAAGTTACGATTACTGGACTATTTTAAACATTATAATTAAAGTAGTCATTTTGTATCCACACATTTGAAATTTACAGGAAGCTATTTTTAAATGTTTATAGCAAAATTAACTAGTTTAATGTTGTAAAATTGGATGTTCAGTACTACTTTGCTAAATAAACTTGACAGTTTGCTATAGTTTCATATACTATGATGATATTCCAGAGTCCAGAGAGGTATCCATACTAACTAAGCTTTGAAGTCATTAATCCTAAATCATTCTACCTACTCTGATTTATGCTGATTGCATAAAATACATGAAGATAATAGAATAAAATATAAAAATAATAGAAAAATAAAAAAGAAAAGTGGGTGAACACAAAACACAACATAAAAGTGCTTTTACACAAATTGTATTATGCTTCCCACATACCTATAATAGTTATGCAGTTAGCCATCTGAAAGAAAAATATACTTGAAATGGTTATATATTACTAAAATTGTTTAGTTCCAACACCAATAAAATATAAGCACACACCACATCTACCAACAATAGAACTACTTTTTGGTTTGCTGCCAAGGGTAGCACCCAACTAGCTATTTTTACAGTATCTAGTTGTTACCACACGGGATCAACAAAGAATCAACTTAAATCCGTGGGACAAGGATTAAGAAATGAAGCATGTTAGTTAGGTAAATTAAACATTAATCTCTACTCATGCACTGAGGGCTGTTCGAATCCTTGTATGGTCCGGCTGATTTGTTATCTGAAGAAAATTCTAAAGTGTGTTTGCTACAAGAAAATTTCTACCATAAATTCACTAGCTGTGTTTTTGATAATATTTATAATTGGTGTACATGATTCTTTTCGGAAATACAATTGTACTTGGACAACCTGCTACTTTTCATTATTTACTGCATTTACAGATTGAAAAACAGGTCAATCTTCCAAAATTTAGCTTAGCATTGATCTCCACCTTCTCACCAATCCAATGTAACAAAAGTGAGAATTTTATGTATAGTTTTAACATAGCCTTAAACCCCTTTTAATAAATTCCACTAAATGTTATTTATTGTTAAGTAAAAGTACCTGGATGATGCACAGTGGGCTGCGGCCTGCGCCGCGGCGGCGGGTGCCTGCGGCGCGTGCGAGAGCGCTCATCAGGCTCAGTGTCCTCCGTATCTGTCGGCGGCGCATCCCGCGGAGATACGCTCAGGGATATTGCCCCGGGCGCGCCCGCCACCAGCCTGGCCACGGACGCGTGCGGTGCTCGCGCCACGCTCGCTCCATCCACCGCCAGCAAGGCATCCCCAGCCCGCAGGCCGGCGCGCTCCGCCGGCCCGCCCGCAGCCACCGCCGACACCACACACGGCCTCTGCCCCGCAATGGTAAACCCGAAACCGCCCACACCCCTAGCGACCACCAGCCGCCGCTCCGAAGCCCTGGGAATCGCCGCTCTGCGACGTCTTCTCCTCTGTTGTTGGGGCACCATAGCGATTTCACAGAACTGGTTTCCCTAACGGATCCAACATATTATGCTGCACCAATGAATGATGGTTGGTAGAAGATTGCGTGAACTAGCGGAAGTAGTAACTTGTAACAGAATTTTCGCACAGAAAACTGGAAAAACAAGAAATTTATGAAAGTTTTAAAGTTATTGAAACTGACGTTTGAAACTTTTAGAAAGTTTGATTGATGCGTTTCGTTCGTCCGTTTCGTTGCAGCTTTCAAAAAAAGTTAAAGCATTGTATAGAAAAATATCTTGTGAGTTCATAATGTGATTATTTACCAGACCTCAGTTCTCCAACGGAAAGATGTTGATTGAATTAATTGAGGAGTCTTATCAAAAATCTGAAGTGCTTTTTTGTTGTAATTAAAAAGTTCTCTTTTAATCTCCCGATTAAGGATTAGCGGAACGTTTTACGCAATCTCTGTCTGTCAATGTCAATGTAATGTCAAAGTCAACCCCCTCACTTCGCCAATTTGCCTTGGCCATCCGGCATCCACGTTTTATTTATTTGTTTTCATTGGGCTGCGTTCACAACCTACGCTCGAGCGCGCTCGGAGTGCAACTAGGTCGTTCATAACCTCAGGGGAAACGCTCGGTTGTTATTAACTAGAGCGTTCACAACCTCCGACGGTTGCAACTTTTTACCGGTGTAATTCGATCGACGAAAAACACTCTGACATTGACAGCTGTCATATTTTCCGTTGTCATAGTTTGTTATCTACTTAAATATCAAGATTTCTACAGTAAATTTCAAAATTTTCAGTATTTATCAGTTATAGATCGTAGTTACAGTCAGTAGATACAATTTACCTCAAAGTAACCGCAAAACAAAAACAAAACAAACGAACGTCCGGCAACTGTAACGTCAGTTTTGTCATGATAATGTCAACTTTGACGTTAAACAACCGACTCGTTCAGAACCTTTGGGTAAGTTAAAATTTACACCAAACAACCGCACTCTGAGCCTCTGAACGCACCCCTGTTTCCACTGTGAAATTGTGAATTTTTTACAAATTACAAATATAATTAAATAATATACTACTATCTTTGACCAAAAGAAGATTTCCCTGCTCTTATAATGGCGGTAAGCATTATAAAGCAATGAATAATAACCCGAAATTAAGTGTAAAGAAAACCTAACCAAGGCAGCACCTAAACATTGTATTTTCTTCGTTAATTACAGAAAAAGGGCAAAATGAAGATCAGCAAAGTAAAGAGAAACAACCATACGACCAATAAGATGAAAAAGGCTGGGACATTGAGGCTCCAGAGGCACAGACACAAGATTCAGAAGCAGAAACAACCAGCCCAACCACAACAGGTATTTTGATTATTAGTCATTGGTTAAATCTCATATAACGTAGCCCAGTAGGTACATAAGTATTTCTTTATATTGAGTATTTACTACAATTACTATTAACCTTATAGTATTATCTGTAGTCTAGGCACAGACCTCCTCGTAATATTGTGCCTACTAACTCAACATAATAAAAAACAATCAATCCATGTCTTGCTACCATTTACTAATATTTGGTAACCAGACGTGTGTACCAAATGTTAACCGCTATAATCTGTTAGCGTCATTAAAAATTATATCCAATTGTAATTGTAGATATAAAAAAATTCAGGTACAGTACAGCAGCGACAGTGACTCAGCTTCAGGTGACGAGTGGGCTGATATGTTGGATGAAGAGGAGCAGCAATACATCCTGAACCGACTGGCCAAGCAGCCACAACTGCTGTCAAATGTGCCTGAAGAAAATGTGAAGGAGGAAAGAAAGTGAGTGTGAGCTTTATGAGTGGTATTTATATGTTATTACAGGAATTTATGTAATTGTTACAAGTAAAAAAAAATATAGGTACCTTATTGATAGAAGTGTGTGTTGCTGATCAGAAATTTTAACAGAGATTTCTCAAAGACTAATATAGATAGGTAGTTATATATTTTACCTGTCACAAGTATCAGTTGATAAAATAAAATCAATAACTTTATTTTAATGGGTGTTAAAAAATTTATTTATAAAAGTCAAATTTTATTTAAGTTATCATCAAATAACATTTTCTCTTCACATAATATTTTTTCCACTATTCACCGTACAATACGTGACAGAGTATATTACCAGTAAAAGACCTTCGTAATACACCGTTGGTTGGCCACATCTTCACTGTCCATCAGGTGAGATTGTGTAATAATAAGAAAAAGAAGTCTTAAACTAGCCTTCACTGACTATCAATATTTAATTTGTCTTTTATGTAAAATGGATCATGTGTGTGCAATAAAGAATATATTATTATTATAATATTGTTTTCTTTTCATAGGTAGTATACATACATCGGTTGTCAATCTCATAATCTCCTTGCTAGTAAGAACCATAGGCCTAGAACTACATGTCTTTTTTCATTTGTGGACACAACTGAAAGTCCATTCAGTACCTAGTTTTGGCCAGAAATGTAACCAACACTCATCCACCCCACCCATGTAAACTTTACTATACAAAGCCTATGAAACCTTCCAGAGCGCCGAAACGCAAACGCAGCCGCATACCGCGTCCCGCAGACGCCGACAGCGGAGCCGACTCGCTGTCAGATAGCGACGTGGAAGGACGCTACGAGAAGGAACAGGCGGAGAAACCAGCCAAGAAGTTGAAGCCACTGCTGCCGATCAAGACAAAGGAAGGCCTGTTGGAGCGGAACGAGGAGGTGGAAGGTATTTATAACGTCATAGCTCACTGGACCCGACCGGCACCCACCGCACCGCCTTGTCTTCACGAGCGACGACGCTATTGCCCTTGGGAGGACCTGGCGTGGTCAAAGAGTTTGCGAGCAGTCTATGCGAGGGCGGTAGAACGAGCTATCATCGAGTGGTCCAGATTTCAAGAATGTAGATTTCAATAACTTTATTTCTTTAGGCTTACAAAACAAGCACTTAGACCACTCGATATCGCGTGGACGTCTCGCGAGGCGGTATCGCTGTACACACAGACACAGACTTGATGTAGTGAGCGCATGCAAATCCATATAAGAAATACTAACCGCTCAAGATAAGAAATACTAAGGCTCTCAGCAGGCCTACAACGCACTGCCTCGGCAGTGCGTTATAGGCCTGCTGAGCTGTGACCCATAGGCTATTCTAGTCAACCGCTGCATAAAGGCTGGTAGAAGCCGACACCACAGTTAAGGTGTTAAACAGCGACATGGAAGTAGCACTTATATTTTATCAGTGTATCTATTAATGTCTCATATAATTTCAACAGAATCAGAGTCCGAGCCAGAGGAAGCCCAACCCTCGAAGAAGCCCAAACCATCAGAAGAACCTGACTCCGACTCAGGCATGGAAGCTACACCAGATGAGGAGGAACCTACGCCGGCTTCGGAAGGTACCATCAGCGTGGTGCAGCTGTTAGCAGCGAGGAGAGACAAGCTGGCGCATGAGAAACTGAGGATCGGAGCCTTGTGTTCATCGCTGCTGGAGAGTCCAGAGAAAAAGGTAGCAGTTAAGGAATACTATTTCAAAGATGTTGTTTAGGGTCAAAACATTTTTTTTTAGTTAGTACTGACCTAAATACTTTATTTATATCCTTTAATATTAATTAAATTTATCCATTACCATTAGATTTACCTAGGTTACCTATACTAGGGCTCTCTCAAAACAGCAACAAAGATGAACGCCTATCTGGCGTAAAGTATATAGAAAACACATTTCTTTAAACGCCAAATATACAAGTACAAAAACAGGGAACAGACAAGAGTACTTATAACAAGGGTCCAGAGAGGTCCCTCTCTCAGCATTATGCCACTTCAAGCCGAAGCAAGTGGCAACACTAGTTTTCAGACAAACATTATAGCAAAATACCTTCCAACACTAAAATTAACTGGGGTGGCTTGTTCCAAATCTCAATTGATATTTTTTTATGTATGACTAGCGGTCCGCCCCGGCTTCGCACGGGTATTGAACAAAAATTTAGTTTTCGAAATCCTAATTTTTTTCAAAATATTCAATACCCTATGTTCATCATGGAAAATTTGGGATTCTTATAGTGAAGGAATTTTTAGTTACTTTCGGAGCCTATTCAATCAAAAAAAATCAAAATCAAAATCAAAGTGCTTTATTTCCTTTAGACCTTACAGGACTCTTGGACACGTCACAAAATACAAGTTAAATAAGAAATAAAAATGGGAAATAAAGTGATCACTTTGATTAATTGTTCACTTCAATCTTTTTAAGGTAAAGTAAATCAAATCAAATCAAATCATTTATTTCGGACATAAATATAAATATCTACATATACAGTCCATATAATGTAAAAAAAAAATTTCAAACATACAATAACATTCTAATAAATAAATAAAAATATCACATTAAAAACACATCACAATTCAAATTATTATTTCAATACAGCATGAACCTTAGTCCAGTGCCGCATGAAGGGGGAGGCTGTATCCAGCCTTCCTGCAATGACCTGCAGGTAGCTGTTGGCGCTGCCGCGCACCCTGCTCATCAGCGACGCCGTTCTCTTGCGCAGGATCGCAGCGAACCCGTCGACCCGCGCCTCCGCGAACATGCCTGATGCGCTACAGAAGCGCGGCAGCCCCATCAGCCACCTGAAGGCATTGTTATACTGGACGCGAAGGGCGTTCCAGGTCTTCTGCGTATACTTTATCCATAGGCTGCACGTGTAAAAAGTCTGGCAGAACGCCCTAAACACCTAGGGGTTCGCCATTCGACGGCAGGGGGTTTGCGACAAGATTTACGTAATGGTGGCGTGATGACTGGCATGCACGTGCGGACGACAGGAAGGATATCTGGACTAATATCCAGGATTAAAAATCAAGCTCCTGAGGTCAAAAGTATGCATTCTGCATTGCACAGAGAAGCATTAGCGAGCAAGAAAATACCTGAAGATTTAAAAACAGCACTTTCAGAGATAGTCAAAATAATAAATTACATAAAAGCGCGTCCGCTAAATTCAAGACTTTTCGCATTATTATGCCGAGACATGGGTATTGAACATGTTTCATTACTGCTACACTGTGAAGTACGCTGGTTGTCAAAAGGCAGGATATTAGCTCGGTTTGTTGAACTTCGTCACGAAATCTATATATTTTTGAAAGACAGCGACTTCAACCTTAAATTCCGATTTGAAGATGAAAACTGGCTTAAAAGAGTAGGTAACCTATTTAGCTGACATTTTTTCGTTTCTCAATGAAACGAATGCTTCGATGCAAGGTTCCACGTGCAGTGTATTCACTGTGCAGGATAAAATAAACGCACTTAATAAAAAAATAGAATTTAGGAAAACTTGCTTGAGATCAAATATCTTTGAATGTTTTCCTCTTTTGTATGAATGAATTTATCACGACGAACGACTTATCCGTGGATTCTGAAACAAAGGCTGACATTGTTCTTTATCTTTCTCAGCTCTCCGACGAACTAAAAAGGTATTTTCCGGATATTGATAATTGATAATGCTAAAGATGGCTGGATTCGTAACCCATTTTCGGTCACGACCGAAAATAAATTCTAGTTTGAGTATTAAGCAACAGGAGTCATTATTAGAAATGTCCGCAGACGAAACTCTTCAAGCTGATTTAAAAAAAAAGTCTGTGATAGATTTTTGGGCAACTAGACAGGAAGAGTATCCAGAACTGTCACGCAAAGCGGTAAATTTCCTATTTGTTACCATTTATTGAAATAAAAACCTTATTTTCTTCAACAGTAAACTTTATTGTTTTCTTTGTGCGGTGTTGGGGGAATTAATTAGTTAGTTAAGGGGTTCACTGTCACCTGGAAACGTTAACAGGGGTACGTGGAGCCGAAAGTTTGAGAAACCCTGTTCTAGATAATCTGATATTTTGTAGTAAGCCTTTTTGCAAAGAATATTTTTGACAATCCGTTTGAATTTATTTATAGATAATTTTTGCAACTCACTTGGAGTTTTGTTGTAGAAGCGTATACATTGCCCTTTAAAAGATACATTAATCTTATGTAGTCTAGTAGTAGGCACAGCCAGTTTGTTTTTATTTCTAGTATTTAAATTATGTAAATCGCTATTTTTAATGAACTTATTGATATTTTTATGAGTATACATCAAATTTTCATAAATATATTGACATGTTACTGTCATTATGTTTATTTCTTTAAATTTTTCACGCAAGGATTCTCTGGGACCCATAGTATAGATTGCACGAACAGCCCTCTTCTGCAGCACAAATATGGTGTTAATATCTGCAGCGTTCCCCCACAGCAGTATGCCATAAGACATAATACTATGGAAGTAGCTGAAATAGACTAGTCTAGAAGTATCAACGTCTGTAAGATGACGGATTTTTTTGACTGCATACGCTGCAGAACTAAGTCTCTTCGATAGCTTATCTATGTGTGAGCCCCATTGAAGTTTACTATCTAATGTTATTCCTAAGAATACAGTACTTTCTACTATTTCTAACGATTCCTCTTTTACCTTTACATCGGCTTTAACTTGTTTTACATTAGGTAGAGTAAATCTAATACATTTCGTTTTGGTTTCGTTAAGCAGGAGATTATTGACACTAAACCAATAAGACATACAATTAAATCTTACCTCTATGTAATATTAGTATAGATGTAAAGATGTCATTATATTAAAGAAAAAAAACCTACATACAATTTTTTAATCCTTTCCAGCTCAAGAACCTGTACCCGATTCTATACTTGATGGAGGAGCGACTGAAGGATGGGTCATTGAACCTGCACTCGGTCCGCAAGCTGGCGTCCCTGTCTGCCTGCGAGGTGTTCCGAGACATCCTGCCGGATTACATGATACGGCACCAGGATTACTCGGAGGTCAAGTGTGAGTTACACCTTCAATGACACCAATATCATAATCATTAATTTTGCTGAGTGTATGTACACTCTGACAAAATAAATCGCAACTTTCCGTCAGTACGGGAATCACAGATATTGTTTAATTTCTTAGGAACTATCTATTTATTATTAACTAGCGGTCCGCCCCGGCTTCAAACGGGTATTTAACAAAAAATAAATTTTCATGCGGAACCCAAATTAAAAAAAAAATATATTATAGCCTATGTTCATCACGGAAAATTTAGGATTGTAATAGTGAAAGAATTTTTCAAATCGGTCCAGTAGTTTCGGAGCCTATTCAATTCAAACAAACCAACAATCAAATCATACCTCTTTATAATATTAGTATAGTATTGCGAGGACTTACTTAACGCCATACAGAACACAAGACGTGCCTGTAGGGTAGCTGTCATAGTTTTAGGCGTGTTTTTTGGATCTAATATTCGAGAAATCTATTGTCTAGATAAACCTAATTTAAAGTTTAAGACGCTACTTACCGTAAAAATCATAATTTCTTTTCAATAAACGCTATCTATCCATATAGAGAGGTAAAATTTTGTAAACTTTATGTTCCAGTGAAAAAGGACACGCTATCATTGTACAAATACGAGAAGGAATTGCTTGACTTCTACAAACGGTATCTACAGCGATTGGAGAAAGCGAGTGGAGTGCTGCGCCGTAAGAAAGGAGACACTAGGTAACTATAGCAAAGCTCTGTGGCGCGGTGGGCGAAGGTCCGCCTGCGACACGGGAGGTTGCGGGTTCGATTCCCGCCTCGGGACATATGTATGGCGCTTATTAGGAGGCCTAGAGGTACAGTGGGCTATTAAAGGCTGAAGATGACACTATTATTTCCAAAAAAGCTTGTTTAAGAACCTAGATAAATACTATTCTAATACAAATAATAGCAGATCATGGTGAAATTACTGTCAAATTACAAATCATTTTGGTATTACGTTTGTATGTCCAAGTCCAAGAGTCCTGTAAGGTCTAAACGAAATAAAGCACTTTAATTTTGATTTTATTGGAAAATCATCTGTCGCAGGAGCCTCGCTTTCAGTTTAGTGGTCGCAGAAAAACTACGAATTTGGATATGAACTAGTGTTGATTTAGTTACTGTCCTATTATGTTTAAAATGGGATATGGAACATAGCCCATATGTTCCATATCCAATTCCTAAAGGAATATCTGCGGCAAACAACACCCTCTGCACCATAAAACATTAACACATTTTCCAGGAAACCGGAAGAATCCGCAATCAGCCTAGCACTAGTCTCCCTCCAATGTATGTGCAACCTACTTGTATCGCGGCCGCAGTTCAACTATAGCACCAACATCGCACAGAGCGTCGTGCCATTTCTAGACTGCAGGGAAAGCCGCGCGCGGGAGATAGTCACCAAGGCCTGTGTGGCTGTGTTCGCTGAGGATAACAAGGGAGATATCACTCTCTCTGTAAGTTATGTAGTAATAATATTATAAACGTTTGTATGTATGTTTGTTACTCTTCCACGCAAAAACTAGTCTGTTAACCTCGTAGCGCAATAGGTTACCGCATTTACTTACTGAGAGAAAGTTGCGGGTTCAAATCCCGTGGAATTTGAAAACGATCAGAACAACATGAACGAAATATCTATAGATTGTACATACATTTGCCCGAGGCGAACAACGTTTCTTTCTGACGTAGTAAAAATAAAACATGAAAAGCGCAGTTGTAAAAAGTCGCAGAGCATCGAATAAAATGTAAACACGTTTTTGTTTGAGCCCGGCCAGCTAGCAACCCTAATGAGCACTGAAGTCAGCGCTCGAATGCGAACGTTGCGAGTTTCCGAGCAATAATAATATTGAAAGACAGCTAGCTCGCTTCCGCTTTGCTTGCTCGAATGGAATGCTGACATGGGCATTTTCTTTCGCGCATTGCCCTTACAACTCTCGCCACTTGGATACTGTGCGTGGTCTTTTGAAAGAACCCCCAACCGCCTGCGTCGCAATCGGGCCGTCGCCGTCGCCCACCGTGCCACAGAGGTGAAGATGGTATATAATAAATCTATACTAATATTATAAAGAGGAAAGATTTGATTGTATGTTTGTTTGTTTGAATTGAATAAAAAAATAGCTCTGGCCACTCTGACTACAGATTTTGCCGAATCTGTACATAAATAATGCATGATTGTTTTTATATTTTGTTTTAAATTTAGGAATTGTTTAGATTTCTACATTTTTGAATCAAAGTTATAAATCTTAACGAATTACTATTATTATTTATTTAGTATGTATCCAATTTTTAAACAGCTTTTTGTAGTTTTAATTTTGTATGCTTTTACTGCTCTATCATATAATCATGTTGTGTATGCATGCTTCGGAATTCAATCTAGTATAAGAACCGTATATATATTTTGTACTTGTTATGATTCGATTGTCTTCTGTTTTGTATACCAATAAAATAAAATAAAAATAAAAATAGAATAGGCTCCGAAACTACTGGACCGATTTGAAAAATTCTTTCACCATTAGAATCCTTAATTTATAAATATACTGACTGAATTACTAACCAAACCTTTCGTCTCCCAGATAGTCCGCCTAATAAACCAGCTAGTAAAACGTCGCGGCGAGCGGCTCGTCCCGTCCGCACTCGACTGCCTCCTCACGCTACGGATCCGGGACGTAGACCTGGACGTGGAGGCAGATATCAAGCACAAGAAGAAGCAGGACGAAAGACATAAGAAGAGGATCGTTAATCTCTCTAAGAAGGAGAAGAAGGTTAGTGTTTTGCTATACGTATAGTTAGTTATTCTGTTGCTATATCTAAAAATGTTATTGAATAATACTTGAATATGCGGTCCGCCTTGACCAGTAGTTTGTTTGCAATACTCTGCAGTTAGCTCAATTAAATACTAGCTTTAAGGCGCATACAGCACCTAAACTAGCGCCACCACCTACTTTATGTTATTATTCTGTTTAACAAAGGAATTTTCAAAAATCCATCGTCCAGTTTGTGATACCTATCATAAGCTTTTTTTTGATGCCTCTGTAATAGTTTTATTGTATAGCTGGACGATGGATTTTTGAAAATTCCTTTGTTAAACAGAATAATAACATAAAGTAGGTGGTGGCGCTAGTTTAGGTGCTGTATGCGCCTTAATTTAGTAGGGAACCTACTTGTAATTCTTTGTTAATAAAAGCTTTTTTGCCATTCCTAAGTATAGATAGTCTTACTTCATATTATGTTTTAATGTATTTCTTTGTCGCTTTGGTGCTGTACCGTATAATATTGCAAATAATTAAAAATAAAATAACAATTTCCAGCGCTCCAAGAAGCTGAAGGAAGTGGAACGCGAGCTGCTAGAAACCGCCGCGCAGGAGAGCGCGGCCGCCCGCCGCACCGCCCTGACGGAGGTGACGCGGACTGTCTTCCACATTTACTTCCGACTGCTGAAGCAATCGCCGCGGTCGGCGCTGCTGGCCGCGGCGCTGGAAGGACTTGCCAAGTTAGTGATGCAAACATCAACATCATCAGCCTATAATAGTCCACTGCTGGACATATGCCTCGTGTGTTTCCCTTAGTCGCCTCTTACGACACCCACGGGAAGAGTTGGGGTGGTGAAATTCTATGCCGGCACCACACGGCTTGTGATGCAAGCATAGAATTTCACCACCCCAACTCTTCCCGTAGGGATCGTAAGAGACTAAAGGAGACACACTAGGCGGTGGGCAGCAGCGTCCTCTGCAGAACAATTGTACCGAACTGCGATCCCCAACCCACATGCCCAGCATAGGGATTATGGGAAATAACTCCCAAATGATCAATAATGCCGTCTATGGCGCTCATTAGGGGAGGCCTAGAGGTCCAGCTGTGGACTATTATAGGCTGATAATATGAGATAAATGAGATGAATAAAATAAGACTAACAGGCTTACAGTGTTCAGATAAAAACAAAAAATAAATAATAAAACATGTATTAAAATGTAAGCCCGAAAGCGTCAGCATGAGTTGGTTGCTAGTAAGCAACCAACGCTGGTCTTCCGGTAGAGCCATTTGTTGGCGTTACGGATAATCTGCACTTATGACTAAATAATATAAAAATTAGTAGTAATTAAAACAATAAGTACGGACTATGCACAGTTCAGATAGGTAAATATTATTTAACTGACTTTACTTCTCTGTTAACGCTCCCGTGACGGATGAACTTTCTATCCAAACGTAATACCAAGATGATTTGTAATTTGAGCATATTTTCACCATGCACTTGAGTACGGAGTGCGCCTAGCCCAGGTAACTTTAAGCTAGTAAACAGTATGTTGGTGATCAATAAATAAATGCAAGGTTCTCACCTTGCATTTATTGAGCAAGGGCTCAATAACACTTTCTCACCTTGCTGTACCATATACCATCGTTTACAGATTCACCCACGTCATAAACCTGGAATACTACTCCGACCTGGTAGCGATCCTGGGCCGTCTCCTCACAGACCCTGAGATAGGGTCGCGCGAGAAGCTGCTATGCGTCAGGACAGTGCTGTGTGTGCTGGCGGGGGCTGGAGACGCGCTGAATGTAGACCCTGCGAAGTTCCACCACCATCTATACGCGAATATGCTGGCGGCGCACGCAGGTAGAGATAGATAGATAGAAAATACTTTATTATACCGCACGGAGGAAGAAAACATTACAAACAGACCTTAAATTAAAGGAAGTATAAAAGTGAAAAAAATACTGAGAAACATGGCAAAATAGTCATAGTTAGTAGAGAGTCATACATAACTATGAATAAATAAATAATGTCAAAAGCTTGTTTTATGGGTACTAGATAATTGATATGCATAATAATATACGAGTACATAGATACATATTTTCTATTATCCATAGAAAACGATCAGAACACCCTGAAGAAATAATTGCAGCTAACAAGCAAATAATTGCAGATCGTACAAATATTTGTTCCGAGGCGGGAATCGAACCCGCAACCTCCTGCGTCGCAGGCAGACCTTCGCCCACCGCGCCACAGAGGTCGTCAAAGAATATTTTCAAAAAAGTTAGCGATCCGCATGCATAAGAAATAAAATGTTATTTTTTATTTTATCATTACTTCATTTGTTTATCCACTAGTAAAAGACTAACATTCTGTCCTGTTTTTGTATTTTAACGCCATATTGTATTCGTTTAACCGTCTAGGCAACACCCACGAGAACGCTCGCATAATCCTCGAAGCGATCACGCAGATCTGCGCGCGCGCACGGCGCGTGTCAGTCGCGGTGCTACAGTCGTTCGCCAAGCGACTGTGCACGCTCGCCGTACAATTGCAGCATAACGGCGCGCTCGCGTGTTTGGTTCTACTGCATCAACTGGCTCAGGTAACTTATACAGATCATAAACAGTCGCTAAGTTCGTTCATGTATTTATTGCCTTCACAAATATAAGAGTTACCTTCATTCACAAAAAACATTGCTATTTCTTATTAAAGCATTGCTATTTCTTATTCGCTCTTCGTAATAATATTATTATCAGAGCAAAAACACTCGCCAAGTTCGTTCATGATCATGATCTTACAGTACATATTTTCCTACACTTTCTCCCTCATCAAAGCAAATCAGTACCAATGCTGCTCCAAAAGGATGGACTCATATTCATATAAGCTTAAAATTATTGTAAAAAAAATTATCATAAATATTACATTTTCCTACTCTTTCTCCCTTAGCAAAGCAAAGCAGTGTCAATGCTGCTAGAAAACGACGAACCATGCGGCTCGGGTCGTTACGATCCTTTCTCTCCATCCCCGGAGCATAGCAACGCACACGCAGCCAAGCTGACAGAGCTGGCAACACTGGCGACGCATTACCATCCTACTGTGAGGGAGGCGGCGCGCGCTGTGGCTAAGGGGACGCTGCCGCAAGAGTTGATGAAGCTGTGAGTGTTGCCAGCTGTTTCTATTGTTTGTAAGGTGCGCCCGCGACGTTACTCGCGGTAGGAGGAGATAGTTTTTTTTAAATCAGTTTCAGATAATAGCTTTACAAAAGCTTTTAGCTTTAGGCTTACAAAAGCACTTAGACAAGTCAAATTTCATAGAGTTAATTATTATAAAAAATGAAATAATTTGTTATTGATTTCTATTCACTTAATTCTTTTTTAAATATCTGTTTAGTACCCGTGCAAAGCCGGGGCGGATCGCTAATTAACTAATCATCTCTTAATTTTACCTGCAGATCACCAATTCAAGTGTTCAACATGTACGACGGTTCTCAAATGACGTTCAAACCGGCCATCCAGCCGCCGCCGAAGGAAAATCCGCCCAAGAAGAAGAAGACAACCGCAGGCCATCGCTGGTCGCAGCCAGAGTTCAAGGCACATTGTTTAAGCGTAGAGAAAAGCGTGGAGTTAGCTATCAGGTGATGTGATTATGTTCATTTAGGTGACTAAATTAAATAAAAAATATTTCAATGTTTAATATCCTTTTATTGCATAAAACTACCTACAGATACAAGTAGATATAAAATATAGATTCTGTAAAAACTATCGTACATAGTTGACGAATTCATTATGAATGTACGCGGGTTAACTAATAACCTATTTTTATAAAGTCCCTCGTTCGTTAGGGATGAAACGTTGGTGTTCGTCAAACACAAAATAGGTTCGTTGTTAACCCGTTTACATTCATAATCAATAGATTATGATGCTGATGTGAATTAATTTTTGGATCAATGGCATGACTAAAAAAATTTTAGTTAATAATTTGCAAATTTTCACAATTAAATTAAATTTAAATGAAATAAAACCGAGTGAATCAAAAAGTAGGGTACTACCTAATAAGTGTAATTTCCAGTGATAATATACCTACATTTAATTTTAACTTATCTATTTGGAGATCAATAAAAATATCACTATTATATCACTATTATTCACGTCAATCATATGGGTGAACCTAATTCTTTTAATGAAAATAATTTATTTGGTCAAACTTGAGTAAAGCTTAAAATTAGGCCAAAATTATAAAAAATATCTTGAGTTCATGCAAGGGATGTTTTTGGTTTTGGTTAAAAACATCCCTTGCATGACTTTTACATTTTCCCTTATATTAGTCTCTTATAGTTTTAATTCATATGTTAAGTAGTGCTTTTCTCAGCGCCAAGCCGACATATTTTAATATTCTCACCATTAATCCCATCCTCAACGTCAGAATCTACGGTAGACCTAGTACGGGCGTAGGAGCGACTATTTTTAGAACTGTCGCCTTTAGAAAACTTGCTGAGTTCTGAACGCGTTGAGTTAACGGCATAGGCGCGTCGAGTCCACCTGTTCTCCAGGTTGAATCTGCAATCATATCTAAGTATGCAATATATTGTACTAGCGGTCCGCCCCGGCTCCGCACTGGTATTTAACAACAAAATATTTTTCATGCGGAACCCTAATTTTTTTTATATACTACCTATGTTCATCACGGTAAATTTAGGATTACAATAATGAAATTATTTTTCACATCGGTACAGAAGTTTCGGAGCCAATTCAAACAAACAAGCAAAGCTCTTTATAATATTAGTATAGATTAAGTCACTACATCAGTCATCTCATCTAGTACCTACACATAACACAAGCTCTGCATAGCTTGGTGTTAGATGATGCTGTCTGGATTGTCCAGTATTATTTATTATTTTAATTAACTGACACTGCGTAAACTGCATAGTTTAAATAAAATTTGGACCAATATAGACTTGCCCATTTTATTTCATTGGTTAATATTATTACCTTTTGCATAGCATAAGGAATATGCTAGTTTTAAATATGAACAGGAAGAATATGATAACCCCAATAAGCATGTTATATCCAGTTATGAGGACATCCAACCATACATCTATACTATCGGGATCCATGGTATTCTGAAAAAGAAATACGAAGTTAAATAAAAATTTAAAACTCAACTTAGCGGCTCTTGCTTTTCGAGCTTTTCATTTTGTTTGCAAATCGGCAAAACCCTACAAAATTTTGCAGTGTCTAGGAGTCTCTTTTAAAGCATCGAGGTTTATAAAGATTGCCAAATATCTAACAAGATGTATTGGTTTTGCTAGTAAAGCCTCATTTCTCGAAGTTTTACCAAGTCAGGCCCCGCTACTTGTGAGCAAAGCTTAGAAAAACATACCTTTCATTATTTCTGTTGGCAAGCAGAATTGCTATAATTCATATCCATGATCATGGGCCATAATGACCGTAGTGTAACTTTGTAACCGTACTCGGTGTACCGCTACTCACCAACAACTCGCCACAAACTTCATCGCGAGTTTCATAATTATTAATAATATGAAAACTACCTGAACTAGTTCCAGAATCCAAGATACGCCCATGATGGAAAATAGCTTGATGTACAGCATAAATCTGAAAGAAATGGTAATTCATAAACTTTGAGGTAGGTAGGTATCTTAAATTATAAAGGCGATTTAAAGACGTCATACCCCGTCAACTCTCATTTGCTGTTTGGTAGAGGTGATGATCTATGAAGATCCCTTATTGTTGACAGTTTATTTATTACTAGCGGTCCGCCCCGGCTACGCACGAATATTTAACAAAAAAATATTTTTTCATACGCGTCCCTAAGTTTTTTGAAAATTCTATAGCCTATGTTCATCAGGGACAATTTAGGATTCTTATGGCGAAATAATTTTTCAATTCGGTCCAGTAGTTTCGGAGCCTATTCAATTCAAACAAACAAACGATCAAATCTTTCCCCTTTATAATATTAGTATAGGTAGATATATAAATTTTACAAGTGGACTTAAAGCTAAACCAAATTGGGTGAATGATGACTCTGTCGCCTTGAAAAATATGGGAATTTTCGAAATTTTATCTATACAAAATTGTATCTAACGAAAATTATTATATTAGAAAAACCCATGTAATACCGCGCGTAAGTAGCAAAGAAGATAAGAAAAACACATAACCTTACTTAAATTAGCTTGTCCACTCACCGATTCTGATTGCTCTTATTTTTGCTAACAGTGGTCTTATCGAAGCTCGCCAGGTTCCGTCTGATCAACCAGATGTTGTACACAGTCATCACAAACAGCAGACAGTTCAGAGTGGTCAGGATTATCAGAGGGATGTAGAGGTAAAACAGCATTGAAGCTGGAAAATAACAACAGTTTTCTATACCAATTGTAATAAAGCCTAGTTCGCAGAAAAATCTTGCCGAGTAGAAAGAAAGTGGCTTTTTAAACTGGGAATGTTTAGTAAGGATCAGCTAAGTTTACAAAATTATGATTGTAGTTAGCCCCAACGCAATAAAGATCATTTCAGCTCGCAGAGCAGTCAGACTTGACAGATTATTGGAAGTCGAAAACCAGTGCAGCCTATAAAAAATAATACAAAAAAAGAGCATTTTTTACACAAAATTCAAATCACAAGGACTGAGGGTCGTCACCTCACGAGTGGAGGACTAAATAGGCATTTTTTGACTTGTCTAAGTGTTTTTGACTTGTCTAAGTGCTTTTGACTTGTCTAAGTGTTTATTTTGTAAGCTTAAATAAATAAAGTTATTGAAATCTGACTAGCACTGCCAGTGCTCTGTAATGCCTCGCCAATGAACAAAGTGGGCAAGAAAGTTGTCCTAAAAAACTTACGACTTAGGAAGCCATCCCTGAAGAAAGGCTTCACGACATACTCTGGTAGTTCCATTTCATCCATGACCGATGCGAAGATCGTCATGGCTGCGGGGACTCCGTAAGCGTAGCTCGCATACATGACGAACTTCACGTTTATACCGCGGCGGTGGATGGCGCGGTGCTTGCGCGTTCCTCTGGAATACCAAGAATCACGTTTTCATTTCTATCGTAAGGTCATAAGTAGGTACATAGTAAAGTTCGGTTCATCTCTAGGTAGGTATTCGTATTGAAAACATAGTTTATAATTCTGAACAAGTAAAAAGGTCTGTTATAGGCAGTTATAGGCACTAACAAAGATTCTTGAAGCCTATGTTCTGGGAACGAACAAATTACGAAATCAATAACGAATACGCCTGCCAAGCGTACCTAGAGATTATGGCAAGACCACCAGTTTCAGGAGACGTGTTTTGTAGAAGTTCTAATGAGGAACAAGGATGGAACTCCTGCTCGCAAACACATAGCACCTGGATAAAACCTAACGTAGCTATAGCTATAACGTACTTGGATAAAACCTAACGTAGATATGTATAGAGTAGGATAACGTATCTAGATAATAGGTAGGGATACTTGAATTTTAAAGTCGGATTTGATTCCGAATTTTTGATCATTGACTAATTTAAAAATCTGGAATTTGTAGGAAGGAGGTCTTGCTGGTATTGCCGTCGCCGTTCTTTTAAGTAAGACAATTTTCGAAAATTAGTTCTAGGAACAGTGAAATAAGACAAGAGCATGGCCAGACTCCATTTCAATGAGATACTATAGGTAACTATCTAGACATTTACCTAGGTAGGTACATGTTAGTATGACAAATTACATTAGTACATAGTTAGATCAATACCTAAATATTTCTAAGAGTACCTTCAACTTCCAAATCTTACCTGAATGTCCACCATATATCGAAAGACATCAACTTCAGCCAGAAGAAGGACGCCAATATCAAGAAGTATTGGACCTTAGCTGAAAAAATATGTAACACCAACGCTTATTTTAATAATTCATTGCACTAAATATAATTTTAATTTCAAAAGTCTATAGTTTAGGATTATGTTTTTATGTTCCATGCTAAAAACGTAAAATAAATATCTTCTTGACTTTTGTTATTATAGTGCCCTCGGACTCGGGTTAAGTCCCACCGTAATCGAAAACCGTTGATAAATTATTTGATTTTCTAAATATCTTTTTTATTAGTAACGGCTCGGCAGTGAATGCGTTAATAGGTACGCAGGTACTATTAGATAAATGAATCAAAGCTAACAAATATCAGTTAGCTGTACAGAATATAAATAAAACAACCAACCAGGAAAAGTAGATACTTTAGTAGATTGAAACAATTTGTGTCTTAGGTGAGAAAGCGCGACCGCGTTCACTATTCCGCGTTAAATACAATACAAAACCAGGATTTTCCTTGTTAGGCTTTTTTGTGGTAGTCTACAACAAAACGCTCCTAATTAAAAAAAAAACTAATCATCTAAATGTACATAGCAATACCTTCGAATTGAATTCGATATACTCACTCATGACCGTTTGTTCATTAACGCCTGTCGTGGTTTTGAAGACATAGGTCGCCTTGATAGTGTAGAAAGTGAACAGCGTCGCGACATAAGCACAAAGCAGCATACCCTGGATGTTCCTGAGCTGATGCAGCAGGGAATATACCACCAGAACCAAGAGCAGGAAGAAAGCAGAGATTGTCAGGCCTAGAAGATATAGTCAGATGAAATGACCTACTAGAGAAATTACCTACTAGTTAACTCATTGCGGCAGAGCCATTTTGTTACTGGGGTTTACATTACACTCAGTATTTTAATCCAAAGGAAGAAATAAAAAAAAATCATTTATTTGGCTCACTCAAGAAAAAATACGTAAATAAAACTTAAAAAAACAAAAACCTTAATATAAATGTAAATCATCGTACCTACAGCGTATGAACCAAAAATCTAAGTTATGTTATTATTAATAGATATGTGGAAGTCTTAACAAATTAATATTCAATTGAAATTTCATGAAATTTATATTATTGTATAGTACGAGTATAATGTAAATATTTTTAAATTCTGTTTGATGTTTTGTATAAATAAACTCGAAAGGTTTTGCAGTGCCCTACTAGGTTTCATGTACCTAGTGAGAACTATACTAACCATTCACGACCTAAGAACTAATGTTCCTACATACAAGCAGAAATAAATAAAACATGAACTGAAAACGGTGAAAACAAGTTGACGCTCGACGGAAAAATGTGGATGCTAGCATTTTATGTGGTGGGAGAAGGGGGTTGTTGGGGGACTAAGGCTGGATTTACAAAATATAAGCAAAGCCACCATTCAGTATCAGTGAATCTGCATTTCCGTAGTTACAGAATATTCATAGTTGGAGGACGGTCAATATTTTGTAGTGTGAATCTTGACTACTATTAGTTACTATTTATATGTAGAGGTATATGAGATTCGTAGTTAACCCACTAACATGCATTATGAATAGATCAAACGACGAGAATACCTATATCAACTTACATATTGCACTGGAGTAGTTCTTATCGGCCATTTTGACGATATCAGGGATTTTGATCATGTAGTAGGGACCATGTTTTAGCAGCCTGTTTTTGTTAGATATTCCCACACACATGTCGACGCAGAAGTCAGCTGTCCTTAAAGGTGCCCAGTACTCGTATTGATTCTTTTTGTGCATCACTAATGTTCCTTTCTAAAATAATAATAATTTATTAATCATCTCAGCAGAAATGGAAATCTATCATTTTTACATAAAGTACAATACATTAACTACTTATAGGACTATACCTACCTATTGGAATCAATATACTATCAATATACTTACTATATTCTGTAATCACGAACCGATCAAAATCAAAATAACAGACAACAGCAAGATCACAACAAAAATCAAAACTTCACTTTACCTACTGTGAAAAAGCAAATGAGAGGTCGAAAACGGACTAGGTAGATAGGTACACAAGATATTTTACACGTTAAGTTTAATTTCTTTGGTGTTTTTCTAAGAAAATATTTTTGTTTTAGAACTGCTTACAAATTAATAGGTAAGGACCTGCCACCTATAGTGGTAATCATCTAATTCTCAATCCAGCGAGCAATCGAGTCATCAATCCCGTGAATCTCTCAAATGACTCTTGAGACAGCATCAATCTAAATTAGTTTCCGTGTTCGAGGCTCTGAATCTTTCAGTGAGAGTTTCCGAGTATTCGACAAAGAAATCTGATCTCGATTTAATTTATTAGCCCGCTCATCGTAGAGTTGTTTACCATAATTAAAACTAGTAAAATGTAGCTTATAGATTCGAAAATATCAATATGAAACATTAATTAGTTGATTTAGCTTACCAGGTTTCTTCTAAACTAAACTTAAAACCGTACATATATGTATAAAATAAAAACCAAACGACAATACTTTACCTCTAAAAGTTTCACAGAACCTGAATTAGTTTTTATTGCGCATGTAATACCTTCGGGTGGGTGTTTAAACATACTTCTCTGCAGCAACGTAAAATTACCAAACCTCTTCCCCGAAACCGTAATACTCTTATAAATGTTATCATCATAAAACTTTATATCAGAGTAATCGAACGGCACTGATGAAAAATCAGTTATATTCTTCTTTTCGCCCAATTCTTTCATAAGGACGGTAATGTTCTTGCAGTCTGAAATTCTTTGGCCGTCGTCTGCTGTATACATATGAATAACTTCATTGTGACCACAACACTTGACTAAACAGGGATTAACACTGCAATAACTGTCTACATCTTTCACATTGTGATTCATATCCGTTACCGCTGAAGAGCTACATGTTTTGGATTCTTTAGAAAACGAAGAAGGAATAACGGATATTATAATAATATATAAAATTAACTTGTACATTTTGATAGTACGTGTGTTCTAGACACGATGGTGGTTAACGACTGCTCCGGCGAAATTATTAATAATAATTAAGAGGAAAACAATACTATTATGAGCAAAGAATAATAGTACAGGAGCTCACAAAAACAGAGGAGGTACAGCGTTTGTTTTGAAACTTCAGCTGTATTTTAGAGAAAGCCATTTTCGCATAAGTTTTTAGTCGAGCTATATTAGCGCCTTATAAGAGTCACGTAGGTCAAATTTGTATTTTGATACTGATGGACTCAATTTCGTTTTTCTAAAGGAAATATAGCACTTTGATATTAGTTCGGTGCACCAAATATCTACTACAATTAAAGTAACTACTTTAAGTACCTAACTATGTAGTTAGGGATACTGATGAGAAAACTATTTAGTTTATTTGTAATAGAAACTGTGCATACAGAAACTTAAAAGCACCAACCTAACTACGCCCATCTTTATACCTAATTATGAGCGACAAGGGGCGAGCCTAACGGGGTTGATTGAAAAACTGGGCCTAGATCTCAATGCTTACCCGATATCCGTGGTAAAAACCTCGAATTATATAAAATTCAACATTATTTCTATGGAATTGTGAAAACACCACAGATGGAAACAAGTACGACAAGTGCGAGTGTAACTCGCGCGCCGAGGGTTTTGAACTTTTGTCGTTTAGGTAGGTACGTATATTGACGACCTGTTAGCGCGGTGGGCTTACAACGCAGGAGGTTGCGGTTTGATTCCCGCCTCGGGACTAATATTTGTAAGATCTGCAGATTATTTGTTCGAGTGTTCTAGTCCTTTTCTACGTACACAAAAATAAATCATCTAATGTGATACTTATATATACTTTATTAAGTATAACAGATATCGTAGTAGTACGAATTACACAAGCTTGCTTAGCTTGTCGCTAAATGATGTTGTGTGGATTATCCAGGATACATTACTCTTCTCATATTTTTTTGGAGCACGGTGGAATTCATGAATTCAATAATCTTATTATCTAAATATACTTCGAGCGCAGTGGAATACATTGGGTATGGACTTTAAAATTTTGAGAACAACGGTTTCGTGGCGCTGTGGAACCCTACTATTACAGTTACTACAGAGATTAGTGGGTAGGTAGTGGGTTGGTACCTACAATTATTTTTTCGACTTTTTTCTACGTATTTCACTAAGTATGAAACTTAGACGATTTTTAAAACCTGTTTTGAATTGTCGAAATCCATACCTTTGATTTGATATTGCTCTCAATGAAATAGCCCCCATTGTATGAAAATTCGTTTTTTGACCATATTTCGAAAAGTATTGTTTTTACAGACTTCTCTATATTTTTCCTGTAAAATATAGACCTATATCTACAAACGCTTAGTACATTTTATATAGATCACTCTGCTATCTTCGGAGATAGAGGGGGGGGGGGGGAACGGTCAAATTTTCGACCTTTTTCAAAATATTTTGAAAAGTATAAAACCTATAGAAATTTCAAAAACTGCATTAAAATGTACAAACTAATACCTTTCATTTGATACCCAACTCGGTGGGGTAGTCACCCCTTTAGAAATTTTTCCCGCCCTTTTTTGACCATATTTCAAAAAGTATTATTTTTACAGATTTCTCTATATTTTTCCTGTAAAATATAGATCAATACCCACAAAAACTTGGTACATATCAAATCGATCGTTCTGCAATCTTCGGAGATAGAGGGGGGGTACCCGTCAATTTTTCGACCTATTTCAAAATATATCAAAAAGTATAAAATCTATCGAAATTTCAAAAACTGCATTGGAATGTACAAATCAATAGGTACCTTTCATTTGATACCCAACTCGGGGGGGTAGTCACCCCTTTAGAATTTTTTTCCGCCCTTTTTTGACCATATTTCAAAAAGTATTATTTTTACAGACTTCTCTATATTTTTCCTATAAAATATAGATCAATACCTACAAACACTTGGTACATATCACGTCGATCGCTCTGCAATCTTCGGAGATAGGGGGGGGGGGGGAACGGTCATTTTTTTGACCATTTTCAAAATATTTTAAAAAGTATGAAATCTACCGAAATTTCAAAAACGTATAACGAATATCAAATGAAAGGTACTTGTTTGTAGATTTCAAAATATGAAATCTACAAACAAGTACCTTTCATTTGATACCACTTTCGACTTTGTACGTTCCATTTAAAATTTCGATTTCAAAATTTGTATGGAAAATCTTCATTTTGATTTTTCATTTATTTTTCTATAAATATGTGCGGGCGCACAAAATGTATTATTATTTCAAATTTCAAGTCAATAGCTGCAGTAGTTTCTGAGATATTAAGGATTCAAAACACAAAACAGACCCAAAGCGATTTCATAAGGGTTTTGCAACCGATGGCAAAACCCTAAAAATACGAGAAATTAATCTGGTCGAGTTCTCAGGAATCCTGCGGTCTATTCAAATGACTTATTTTTTTATTCGTAGGTAGTAGGTACTAATTATTTACATATTTCCTCTAAACCAGGTATCTTATGGCCCATCTCAACTTCATCATTAGCCCATGCTAGTGTACTTTTGGATATCTATACTTATATTCTAGAGAGGAAAGATTTGATTGTTTGTTTGAATTGAATAGGCTCTGAAACTACTTAGTTGTGCGTAAATAAACGGTAACTTGATTTTCCGATAACGCCTTCCCAAAAACATGCCCTGTCCCGCTTGTATGAACGCGAGATCCTATCCTATCCTTTACACATAAAAGCGCACATGGTGCCTCATAAATGTTTTGAAAAGGTTAAGTATTTGTTGATACTATCGCTAATTTATATTTACGTAATTTGTTAACAAACAAATTATTGGATTTTAGAACCGAACATAGATTATTTACAACCTCATACTCATATTTTATAATTTATAGCGTAGTTACCCACATCACAAGTAATACATATTTTATGCTTTTTTTATATTATTCAGTGTTTTCCCTTATGTAAATCTATAGTGTTTTCCGTGTACAGTCTTCCTTCTTTTTTACCCCATGACGCAAAGAGCCCATTGTTATTGTTATGTAAGAGGTACATTTAAATTGTATTATATTTCGAACTAAAATAGTATACAACGTAGTTAAAATTATTGTTGGTTACTTTTTCGCATGCCATGCGATGAAATGTAGAGAAAAAAACAAGTGACTCCCGATTAAGGCCAGCTTTATTTTATTTCCTAAGTTTTTACAACAAAACTTTGTAATATAAATTGGATGCTGCAATAATTTGTATCGGGGTGACGCTTTAATAGTCTTAATTATGTTAATATATCGCTAAGTATAAAATCACTAAATAGTATAACATATTCAACAGCAATCTAACTGTGTTTGCAACTCCCCAATAGCGTCCTTCACAAGTTGCTTGCGTCGTTCGATTCCCGCTTCGAGCACTCGCGCAGATTCGCTGCGTTTCGACTCTATGTATTCTCGCATAGCAGTCAGTTTTGAACGCCATCTGGAAAATAATGATTTATTTAATAATGGAAAATCAGCAGCTAATGATAACTTGAATTAGATTTTTGTCAGTATTAGATTAAGGCAGAACTTTTGATATGTTCACTCCTAACTAGTCAAAACAAAGTTACGAAGTAAAAATACTTCCCTCCCTCTATACATTTTCGGTGCCTGGCCTAATTATTCAAAGAATTAATAAATTACCACATAAAACGTTCCTCGTACCTACATACATTACTTAGTGGTAAGTGTATTTTTTTTTTTTGCTTATTTCTTGTTTATAAGTATACTAAGATTATTAATGGACAAATATTATTGACCAATAAACGGAAACTTTTAAGAATTAGTTACCTGTAAATTCAAATCATTCATTTACATAAGCAGTTTCTTTCCACATTAACAATAAATAAAATAATGTATTATCAGGTTTTCAGAGCGAGCGGTAAATGAAAAATCTACATAAAGTATTTTTACGTACGTTTCCGGCACATCAATTTACAGCTGCACTAGTTTTCCCAATTTTCCAGCATCACATTTTCAACGTCCAGGTAACAAGATTCAATAACTTGATTTCTTTAGGCTTGCCACTAAGTAATGTATCTGAATCTGACTCACCCCTGGTCCTGCTTCTGCCAAAAGTCCAGCTCCTGCTCGACCCTGGCGTAGTTCCTCTGCTCTACCGCGAGCGCCTCCATCCGCTGCCTGATCTCCTGAAGCTCCAGGTTCCAGGACGCTGCCTCCGAGCTCTCTCTGCTGGCTTCCGTCTCGAGGGACTGCTGTTCGCGCGCGATTGACTCTTTTATCTCACGGGTTTTTGCGTTGGCTTCGTCCTGGGGGTAGAATTGAGTTAAAGTTTAATGAAGCATTACATATCGCTGTGATTAAATAACTAAAAGCAATGTGGCTAAATTGTATCAAATCCCGTTCAGCGTTCTCTAGCATGTACAGTTATATATTCTTTTTTTTTAAGTTTCCAATACAAAAAGTTTTAATTTACTAGTGCCCAAATAAAGTAACGACCCTATATGGGTAACCTATACCTACTACCTCTGCAGGTAGGCAGTTTTTTTCAGATACCTATCGAAATTCGAAAAGTCGTTGAACTAAAGTTGTTCCCCAGGGGGGTGGAAATCGCTTAGCATACATATTTTGATATTCCCCCGGGGGGTGTAAATTCCCCCTTTCGCTTAGTGTACACAATACACGCCGTATAGTTACCAGCAGCTGCGCCCGCTTCCTGGCTAGAGCAGTCTTGGTGCGCGCCTGGCTGGCGCGCGCGTCTTGCAGCGAACCCCAGCACGCACGCAGCGCCTCCACAGCGCGGGACACGGAGTGCGCGCATTCTGAACCCATCAGCTCTCTGATAAACACAAGCATTATTAGTGTTTTTAGTATTTGGCATTTGTAGTAGTTAAAAATTTGAGTCCCTAACTCTATTTACTGTTACACTTACCTCTATTATCGTATTGTTATTAATTTGCTTTTGTACCTAATTAAATTAGTTTTTATATAAATTAGTTTTATTGCTCAGCAACCTGTAGCGTTCATTATTGATACGTCTTTTACCATAATATGAGTACAACATAGTGGGCTATATTTTATAATTATTTCTATAAAGTAACTTTTTTACTTAATTTTCGTTGAATAATAAATGAGTGAGTGATTTTCGTAAACATAGCGGCCCGCTGCGCTCGATACTTTCGAGAAAGTGCGGCTCAGTACACTATTACGTGACAGAGTGCAGCTCGCTTCGCTCCTTGAAACAATCGTGAGCTCAAACGAGACCACTCTCGAATCGGTGAATGCACTTCCTGAGTAGCCAGCGACATAGTGGACTATGCACTACCGAATAATATCTTCTATCAGACAGTATCATCTAGCCCACTACACCCTGTACAAATGCAGATCGTACAAATATTTGTCCTATCGAACCCGCAACCTGCATCGCAGGCGGACTATCGCCCAGCACGCCACAAAGGTCTTCGAAATAAAACCAGTAAACTATTACAAACAGTAAAGTGTTTGACTTACTTCTCGTCGACGGCCAGCGCGGCGAGGTGCGGGAACTGCGCGGACAGGTGGATGAGCCCCTGCTTGTACTCCACGCAGCTGTCGAGAGACTTCTTCTGCCAGAGCGCGAGCTCGGTCTCCTTGCTGAGCACCATCTGATCACAATCTACTTATGAGTTTGTTAACCGACTAAGGGCTTGAGCATGACACCGGAATATAAAGTCACGAGAAAGATCATAGGATATGTCCGTTACCACGGTCTAGACAATGTCTGTGCCAAATTTCATCTTAATCAGTTCAGTATTTTAGGTGTAAAGACAGAGTTACTTTCGCATTTATAATATCAGTAAGGACATGTAACCCAATTTGTTGCCAATAAAGAACTTGAAACTTTGGTTAGGCAGGTAGGCACAATACACTCCAATGATGTCAGTTCAGATCCCAGTTCCCCCAAGTAAAATATTCACCTTAGCTATCTGGTCTACGAGCGCCCGCTTCGAGTCATGAACCCGCAGCGCATAGTCGACCTCGTCTAGAAGCCGCGTGCGTTCCGTTACAGACATGCTTTGAGTCTCCACTTCTATCTTCAACTGCTGGTTTTCGGCGCTGGAATTTACAATCTTACATTTAACAAAAACAGTACGGTATTTTAACACATTTTTTAATCCCTTAGGGTAAGGATAAAAGTTATTTATTTATTCAATACAATTTGACTTAAAAGAGCTATGTTCTAAGACATCCAATATTATTTTAAAAACTGAACACATTAAAAGTAGGGACATGTCACAATAATAATAATAAAAGTAACTTTAATGCTAAGTCAATAGTCAATGATATTAAAATAGTCAATAATAGGTTCATGTCAAAATGTACAATTTAAATACAGTATAGTTTATGTTAAGATAAAAGTACTTGTAGTTCCGTACAACTCCTAGGCAATAATAATAATACTGGAAAATCCACACAGCATCACCTAGCACCTAGCTCCAAGCTAAGCAGAGCAGAGTTATGGGTACTAGTGACTGATATACATAACACAAGATTTTAACTATATAGATATTTTTTGTATCCATAGAAAACGACAAGAACACCCTGAACAAATAACTGCAGATCGTACAAATATTTGTCCCCATGCGGGAATCGCAGGCGGACCTCCGCCCACCGCGCCACAGAGGTCGTCGTCGTTAGGTACTCACTTAGCCTTGTCAATGTCTGCATCCAAGTTCCTCACAGCCTGCGGTAGATCCTGCTGCCTGGCGCTCTCCTCTTCAACCTCCGCCCGCGTCTGGCGCAAGGCGGCGCGCTCTGTCCGCAGCGCGCTCAGCAACGCTTCGTGGCGTTCCAGTAGACGAGACTCTTCAGCTTTAGCTGCTTGCTCGGATTCGTCTTCAAGGCAGGTTTCGTAATCTGGATAGATGAATAATACAAAAAAAAATAAACAAAATAATTTATTTACAACAAGGTACATATATAATTATTATAATAATATGTATGTACCGTATAATAATATAATTAATATATTAAATTTATTTATTTTTTTGGGCTTACTCATGATAAGTTTCTTCAGTTCTGCAATCTTCCCCTCGTCGTTCCCAAGCAACTCCTGCAGCTTCTCAAGATATTCCTCATCCAGATCCTCGAACTGATACGTTGGGTCTTGAAAGCTGCAGGGAACAACAGAGACGGAATTGAGAAGGAGTGTTTATGTGCAGTAACATTAGACCGAAATTGAACTGAGAGGGTATCGTAATTTCATGATATGGACGATTACCGGTCGCAGCACAGATTGCGTCACACACGTCGCCAACATTACGTGTTAGTAATTATGTTTATTTTATTTAAGTTAGAATATGGTATATATTTTATATGGGCCGTAGTTTTTAAGTATTTTCCATCATGTAGACTAATGTTGCCCGAAATAAATGGGTTATTATTATTATTAACATTTATTCACCGAAAACATGTCAAATATTATAATGGTGTTAATGTATAAGAGGTATCAATGCAATACTACCAGAAGTTATGGTCTGGTGTGCGAATATCATATTAATAATACACCTACCTACTTAGTACAAATTACGATTTTGGAAAACTAAATTCAAAATGTCTTGTTGGTTAAAACTTTTTAAACTTTTACGATTTGTTGACATATTAAAGAATATTTATCGGGTATTTATCGCGTACCTTTTGTTTTTATTTTCCCCTACGTTTCGTCTTGTTGGTTTCAAATTAAAATATTCGTCTACGCTATAAAAACATCATCAGTGTGAGAATCTCAGATGGTTGGAGGCCTGGGTGACACACTAGTCATCATTGTATTTTGAAATTAGCCAGGGTTTATATACCCACAGAATCTTTTTTGTGACTAGACCTTTGACCACAAACTGACTTGACGGTAAGTAACGGTAAGGTTGACGGGTTAACAAGTAGATCTTGATCTATGCTAATAGTTGAAATGTTATTAAAACCCTATTTCCATACCTGCTCCACCACTTTTTAAGATACTCCTGTTGTAGGCACCCTAGTTCATCTTGTTCAACATACAGACATCGCTCATCTACTGGCATTTCCTGAAAATGATTATTCTTTTATATTATATTATATTTATACTATGTGTTTTTAATGCGATTATTAGACTCTACTATGAAATCATTAGAAATAAAAGAATATTTTGATAACCGCAGCTCTGTAATCTGTAATCCACTTACACTTGAGGGAATCTTGTATCATGCTATTTTTCAAAGGAAAGTAGAAAAAAAATTGTGGAATACCTCAATTTTTTTTTTCTATTCTGCTCAACTAAACTCCGCTTCGTCCACTACTTCTAAGAGTGCGGAACCACTTTAAAGTAGTGGACGAAAGAAATAAAAAGAATATCAGATATGTGGTAGGTACTTACAATGTGGTTGGCTAGATCCAGCAGGTATGCTATAAGCGCTAGTGCGTGTGGGAAGGCGTGAAGCGTGTTGACAGTCTTTAGCCAGGACTTTGACACCGGAGCTGGGTATAGGAGGCGCTTTGACAGGTGCGGTAACTGAGAACAGACAGAAATATTAAAAGAATTATATTTGGATAAGAGTACCTACTCCCTTATCCATAAGTTGATTAAAAGACCGACTGGGCTCGGCTTTTCATCTTAATTTTTTCATTGATAGGGAAAATGTATAAATATGTTACTAAAAACACCGAGAGAGGAGTAATTGGATCATGATTTATCAAAATCGCTGTAAGTGTTGTGGGGCTTTTTCATAATGAGTCCTAGATAACCACACACGCCTGTGGAAGCTAACTCGTTCCTCGAGGGTGCATTATATGGTACACTACTCATCAAAAGAAATCATGAACGAGAGCCATCTTTATGGTGCTAGTAGGTACCTCCATAAATACCATCAACGTGTTCGTTCTTATTAAGCACCTACGAAAAGACAAGGTTCTATGTTGTATATTTTGTCCGCCGATTTCTCCGTCAATTATCGACTGATTGGGATTAATATATTGCAGTTGTATAGAAAAACGATGCTGCCGAGGATAATCCCATTAATAAATAAGAGTGTAGGACTTTTCCCCCAAAATGTTAAGTCTGTCTTCTAGTTTTTTCAAAACACTCAATTTATAGTATCCCTACCTTGGCTACATAGTTATCATTATTGAGCTTGGAGTCTCTCGTAATACTAGTCAGCAGGGCCCCGACTATGTCGACGAAGCGCGCGATGGTCAGCGGCCGTACGAGAAGCATGTTGTTGGGGCCGCGCATTGCCAACGCCTCTTGTACGCGAGCTAGCTCCGCGCGCTGCCACGCTACATTCGATGTGGGTCTGGAACAATACATTAGGAAATAACCTTTAACAACAAAGGGAGTTACTATTTAATAACCAAATATCGATTCCCGCCTCGGGACAAATGTTTGTACAATGTGCAGATATTTGTTCAGGGTGTTCTAGTCGTTTTCTATGTATAAAAAATATCTAAGTACTTATATAGATATTTACTATATAGTATTATGCATATCAGTCATCTAGTACCCACAACACAAGCTCTGCTTAGCTTGGGGCTAGATGGATCAACTCTCATTACTCTCTCATTATCTCGTTTGTTTAATTTGAATATAATAAATAACTTCGTTGTGGCAGTCACTACCTTAAAATGCACCACTCTGCCTGTTAACATTGTAAGAGCTGACTAACGAAGGGCAGCTTTTAATAATAATAAATAACAATTAAGCTATTAATAATCATAAAAAAAAATTAAAGCATTACAAAATTATATGTAAATTATTGAACATCATTATTTATTTAGAATTAAGCGTTATTAAATTATGTTGAATATTCATTTTCATTATTCCATCTCTATCTGATGCAGCACTTACTTTTATTTTTAACATTGGCACTGTGAACACCCCCTTGTGGAGGATGCATGTTGGTCCCATTTGTCGGTGGGTGTATGTGAGGAAAGAGGATGAGTAAATTACCTTCCATCTTTTATGGTGACAAAGGCCAAAGCTCTGTCCAGACACATCTGCCAACTGCGGTTTCTATGTTCTTGTGAAGGGGTCCTCTGTAAAAACATTTATGCATTACATTTTAGGAAGATGTTAAATTTTAAACAGTATTAACTGTTGAACAAAGTTTAGCTTTAGAGCTAACCACATTGAGTCACCTTTACATGCTGTTATAAAATTAGCTAGCAAATGCATTTTTGGGCTAAAGCCCAATCCATGTTGTAATTTTCAAAGTAACTTCCAATGCACTTCTAGTATAAAAAAAATTTAGTTTTGTTGATTTTCTTTTAATAAATAGGGACAAAGGGTACTCATTTACCTGAGGAGTGGTAGTAGGCCGCGAAGAGTATTGGCTGGATCTCAGAGGAGTAACAGAGGACTGGCCAAACCCTTGTTGGGAGCGAGATCTCTGTAATTTATATTTAAATTAGTAAAGTTTACTTTTATCTCAAATACATGTATATAGACAACTAAATATTAGCTAATGGTCAGAGTACCCACTAACAACTTTATGTAATCATTAGCTCAAAATTATTCTCAGTAATAATAATAATAAAGAATGAAATAATAGTATGCAACGATGGATATACCATCACCTTCATGACTTTTCATCATGGTTTGTTCCTCACAATACTTTTCTATCAGTCTTCATCAGTGATTCCTTTGTTACTTAAGTTATCTTCATTAATAATGAAAATGCAATTGAATCTTCCTCAATATAACATACCCCATTCTTAGGTAATTTAGTAGCCGAGGCATCTCTGCCACCGCCGAAAGTGCTTCTGGAGGAAGGCTCAGCACTGCTTGAGCGGTGGCCCGTAGTGCTGGGACGTCGGGGCTCTGTAGAGAGACGGTCCGTGGAACCCGGGCGACGCGGTTTCGGCAGCATAGACGGCCTGGCATCGGCGAGCCTGAATTTACAAAACCATGAGCGATGTGATGTTGTTTTTCAGTTACAGCACGATGCCTGAGAGTTCATAGAGATTAAAAGGTAGATTCAAAAACCATTTATCTTGAGTAAAGTTTAGTTTAGCAATCCATCTTAGCTGGAAATTGGAAAATGTTGACATACCTTGATTTCCTAACAGCACTCGACTGCGAGGAAGCAAACCTCTGTGGAATCATTTCTTTGAATTCGAATCAACACTTGCAATTATTTTTGAACTTATATTTAACTACAACACATTTATTTTATAACAAATTTACAAAACAAAAACGAACTTTGTTTTGAATAATTCAAATCAAACTCGACCAAACCGTCCGTCCAAGTCATAATGACAGTACATTACATTGATAGACAAAAACACTCTTTTGTCTATGTCCAAAGTGTACAATCCTAGGGTGCGTTCAGAGGCTCAGGGTGCGGTTGTTTGGTGTAAATTTTAACACTCTTTTTCAACGAAAAACGAAGCTTCGATCGAAGGTTCGCGTAATTACTACTCCGGTTTCATTTCGTTACGAATCTTCGTTCGAACGAAAATTGTTTGACATTTAAATTTTCTAAACCTACTCTAATTCACGAAAGCTTGAAACGAATATTTGAATTTGACGGATCTTTGTTCGGAGTTTTAGCCTCAAATCGACGAAACCAAAAGTGTTACCTTTTGATTTTCGGTTTTGTGATTTGACCCGAAATGGATGGAAGATTGATTTTAATTTTGGCTGCTCTTCGTGAAGAACGTTTGGAGCGTAGAATAAACCGTCGCCGCCTGCGCAATCAACTCGTTATCAGTCATATTCCAGACTTAGAGTTTGTCGGGAATTATAGACTGAGTCGGGAATTATTTGAAGAGCTTTGCCAGGAGATAGTACCTCTACTACCTCCAAAAGTGAGACGTCATGGAATTGAGCCCGTTGTTAAGGTAAGGAGAACATTTCTACTTTCTAAAACAAACATAAGTATAACAATAAACATTTATTCATTGTTCATAGTACCTATTCTGATTTATGTTTTTCAGATCCTTACTGCCTTGAATTTTTATGCACGGGGTAGTTACCAAGGGTCCGTGGGGCAAAACATGGATGGGCCCATGGCTCAGCAGACTGTTTCTCGGATTCTGCAGGAGGTCACAAATGCACTCAATGCACCTCATATAGTATCAAAATACATAAAATTCCCTCAAAATAGGAACGAAAGACACCTTATTAAGTGGCGGTGAGTGTTTTAATACAATATTAGTAGACACCTATCTAAAATATGTGTCTACCTACCTATTCGAAATTAATATTAAGTATACTATTATTATTGTTGCAGATTTTATGATAAATATCGGTTTCCTGATATTATAGGGTGCATTGATTGCACTCATATAGCAATTGTCAGACCTTCGAACCATGAGGAACAATATTTTAATAGAAAACATTTTCATTCTATTAACACTCAAGTTGTGAGTACCTACCTAACATAATTCTAACATAACAGTTATGTACCTATATGTGTTTATTATGATTCCAAATTCGTTAGTTTTATGTACATTACATAGATTGAATGATATTCTTTTCAGATTTGTGACAGTGACTGCTACATCACAAATGTGGATGCGTCATTTGGAGGAGCAACTCATGATGCATTTATTTGGAGAGAGTGTGACATCAAAAGCCATTTGGAGGGACTCCAGAATGAGACAGTATATCTATTAGGTATGTTTGTATTATTGGCTTGGCTGTTAAGCTTTAGTTTAAAGGTAAATTAGAGTTATGTAGGTACCTAATTCATTATAAAGAGAAAGGATTAACTTTTAGTAGGTACCTACTCAATAACTAAAATTTACAATGCTCTCTTAAATTGAGATACAAAAAACCATACCTAGATAAAAGGAAATATTATAAATGAAAAATTTTCATGAATAATTTTAGGTGATTCTGGTTATCCTCTTCGGGAGCATATGATGACGCCTATTGATAATGCTGCGGAGGACTCCCCAGAAGGACGGTACAACTCTCTCCAAAAGCGTGCACGCTCCACCATAGAACGCACATTTGGGATATTGAAAGGTCGCTGGAGATGTCTTTTGTCAGCTCGGGAACTCCATTACTGCCCTCAAACAGCAGGTAAAATTATTATAGCCTGCTGTGTCCTACATAATTTATGTATAAGGGCTGGTATTGCTGTTCCCGAGTTGACAGAAGAACAACTCGAAGCTGAGAGAGGCAGACAAGTTTCAGCTTGTGCGGAACCTACCACTACTGCCCCTCAAGCCTTAGATGCAGGCCGAAGAGCAAGAGCTAGTTTAGTGGAGATGTTAGAAAGACTAGATAAAATAAAATAAAATCATTATGAATACAATAATTTTTATTTCAATACCTACCTAGGTAATTACATTTTAATCTTACTAAACTAAAACAAATCACTATTTATATACATTTATATTTATTATCTACCTAAATATTCTCTAACAAGCCCACACAGCTCCAGTAGGGCAGCCCTGATGCTTGCAAACTCTCTTATCAGCTCGTGTTCGTGTTCCTTGCTCTATCAATTGCCAAACGCTGCTCTTCAATATGAAACAATCTGCTCAGAAAAATCCAAGATAGGCTGTGAGACACTTATTGGTTCGGAGGCCGTTTCATCATCATAAAATTGAATGTTAGGCTGACTGGAGGTAGACGGGGTTGATTCACGGTTCTGAAAATAAATTTAAAAAATTAATTTATTACATGATACATTTAAATTATTACAACAGTTAAAGTTATAAAAATACTTCAAAATGGTCTCTAAATTGCCTATTAAAATAATTTTGTTTTAACAAGTAATATTTTTGAGTAAAATATATAAACACAATAGACATTATTGTACTGAGAATTGAATGTTTAGGTAATTACCTCAGGGAATGCTGGCACTCTGGCTCCAGTTTGGCGTTCACCAAACCCATCTCCCATTATACACAGCACTTTCATCTCCCACGGTGTTAGTTGTGGTGCTGTCGCTGGTCCACCTCCAGTCGCATTAGCCGACCTCCGAGATTCAGCAGCAGCTTTTTTGGTTAGATGTTTTTTGTCAAACCATACCTGGCAAAAATATAAACGTATTAGATATCTAAAGTAATGACACTTCATAATAAAAAATTAATTTCACTAGCTTACTTTTTGCCACTGCTGAACAGTCTTTGTGCAACCACCCATGGAATTGAGTGAATTGCATATTTCTTCCCACAGTCTTTTGGCTTGGACTTTCCCTTCGACACTCCTCAATCTCCCGCGAGCTAAATCTCTATGCTCGTCCAAGAAATTAAGGAGTGCATTTATTTGTTCTGGAGTTGCTGAACCCGTATGTGGAGCCATTTTAAACTGAAAAGAGATAAAATATAAACCAGAGGTGCCTATTATTATGAACAGAAGTCATGTTTTCACTAAAAACACAAGTGTAACGCATTTTTCTTACTTACAAAGTTTTATAATCCAACACAACCAAGTTGTCGAGAGCTAAAATGCAGACTGCAACATGAAACTTTCCTAAGGAATGTCTTTGATTATATAGTATATAATCAAAGAGGAATGTGTATAGCGTTTGCGATGAAAAAAAGCACTTTTGATAACACAACACTTGAGAAACATCATTTTTAACAAACAAACCACATAAGTGTTTTGTCGAAACAAAGAATGCAAACAAAAAATGTTCACGTACGTACGGGCCACAACACAATAAATAATAAGTAAATATACTGATATTTGTGGTTGCCTTAAGTTACTACCCAATTCAAAGTAATAGTAGTTCTATTATAATTAGTCGGATAATAATGGATGCTCATATCATTCGATCAACTTCATTCACGAAAATTGTCTATGAATTCGAACTTCGTGTGCGTATCCGAAAATGAAAAAGAGTAGGTTCAAAGAGAGTAGCAGCCCAGAACGAGTCGGTTGTTTAACGTCAAAGTTGACATTATCATGACAAAACTGACGTTACAGTTGCCGGACGTTCGTTTGTTTTGTTTTTGTTTTGCGGTTACTTTGAGGTAAATTGTATCTACTGACTGTAACTACAATCTATAACTGATAATTACTGAAAATTTTGAAATTTACTGTAGAAACCTGCATAAGACAGTGCAGCCACAGGGCTGCGTTCACAACCTACGCTCGAGCGCGCTCGGAGTGCAACTAGGTCGTTCATAACCTCAGGAGAAACGCTCGGTTGTTATTAACTAGAGCGTTCACAACCTCCGACGGTTGCAACTTTTTACCGGTGTAATTCGATCGACGAAAAACACTCTGACATTGACAGCTGTCATATTTTCCGTTGTCATAGTTTGTTATCTACTTAATTATCAAGATTTCTACAGTAAATTTCAAAATTTTCAGTATTTATCAGTTATCGATCGTAGTTACAGTCAGTAGATACAATTTACCTCAAAGAAACCGCAAAACAAAAACAAAACAAACGAACGTCCGGCAACTGTAACGTCAGTTTTGTCATGATAATGTCAACTTTGACGTCTAACAAACGACTCGTTCTGAACCTTTGGGTAAGTTAAAATTTACACCAAACAACCGCACCCTGAGCCTCTGAACGCACCCCAGTAGTGCAGCTTATACGAATAATTCTTCTTCCGGAAAAAAACCTCGTATAGAAAAAAATATGTTCCAAAAGATATAATATAAAATATGTTTAATAGAACATATATTTTATTTTTTGAATATACTTGTGAGTGCTTTTTCTGTTTCATTCACTACATGAGGAAAGTACGGATCTAATAAGCAAAGTTTTATGAAAGAACTGTATTCTGTTGGTAATGGCATTTTCATAATATCTGAAACAATGGATTTATTGAACACTTAATAATTCACTATATTAAACGTAAGTAAACAGGGTAATTGTTTGAAAAGGTTGTTGTTATCCAAGTCTCAACCACGAAAAATGCGTTGTGAACGATTTTAGAGAATGAAATGAAAGATCATGTTCTCGATTCATTTAGTAAAAAAAACACTAACTGCATTAGGTACCTACTATTTGTTTTTCATCTGTTGCTTTGGCAGAAACTACGTAAATCAATACGACAGATTTTTCTAAAAAGACAACCTGTATTATTTTATTATTGAACTAATCGATTCTCATGCTGGTATAAAGCTCAATCTTTGCAAAAAAATGTATTACAATTAAAGGAATAACAAAATTTCACAAAACAGCAATTTACTTTAGGTACTAAAAACTTAGGTAGGTACCTACCTGCACAAAATATATTCCATTGACTCCAATGCATAATTGAAAAAGAGAACGAAAGATTGATCTATCCTATTAAAAAACCTAAATACCTGTTATTTATTATTTTATAAATCGTGGGTATGACTCCAGACTATCTCCTATCTTTCGTGGTTTCAGACTAGGCCATCATCGCCTTTTTTTAAAATCACCTGTGTAGCATAATGCAACTAAAGTTGTCATATATGTGAAGGTCCCTAACCATACATACCATTGTTGCTGTTTAGTTTGGATAAAAAGCATAGAAAAACATCATTTATATGTTGATATTTTGGGGCTATGCTAGACCTTGGTCCGTTGAAGCTCATGACCGGAAAATAATCTCCTAGCTTTTGAAGACACTCAGCTACATTTCCCTTTATTTGAAATTTTATTTTTCTTATCTGAAAACATTATGTTTTCAGTGTGTTAGCAGGTATAGGTACAAGAGCCTACTTACATTTACCGCAGTGCAAGGTAGAAAAATATGTATTTTTTAAATTAAATTTAGGAACTTACTTCGTTTCCAGATACACTACTAAACAATATCAAAATATCTTGTTTGTATATTCCTTTCATTTTATTGTTCATGTTCAAGGATTCAAGAACTTTTAGATCGCAGGTTATCAGAACTTGATCACAATGCAAATGTAGAGCTAAGTTTTCACACCTCGAATCATATTTCATCCAGGTATTTGTACGCCAAATCATAAGTTTTTCGACAGGCGTTGACCATGAATCTGGATTTCAAAAAGCGTTAATAAAATTTATATTAGAATGAAAATGTATTTACAGATGCAGTTTGTTGTCTCTACAATAGAATATTAAAATGATAAGGTACTTGTCATCATGGTTTTTATCTGATGATGATATAATTTGCTGTTTAAACCAATTTTTTGCCTGAATGTAAAATCGTTCAAATAAAACTTGAAGTATTTTCCCGCCGTAACGTCGCCGACCGAACCCGCGTCAAAAAGAACATCACCATCTTATTTACCGGAAATGGTCTAAGCAGATGTACCAATCACATGGGGCACACATGGGGCTGCCAGTCTACTGACATCGCAGATACACGCACATCCTATTCCATAGACAAACGAATTACGTGAGAATAACATTGGTCGACGATTTTGCGCAGTGACATGACATTTTAGAAGAATGTTACCAGCTTTGGCTACAATAAGCATGAAAGGGCATATTTATTTTTTGTTGTCTCATTGCTTTTTAGGGTCTAGTAAAAAAATGTGATTTTCTTTGTATTATAATGCCATTTATTCAGAAGATAAATGTCTAACTCACCTAATTATATAGAAGTACAATAAAATAATACATAAAATCAATAAATATTTATATTTTACTTGCATGAGTCTGAAAAAGTTGTTCCATTGAGAAACAAAATGAATTGCATTTAAAACATTGAAATAAAACGCGATGTATTAACTTTTAATATTGTTTAATAAAGAAATGGGGTACATTATCAAATTATCACAAAAACTATCAGAAAAATAAGAACTGTGGTGTAATATTCACAATAGTTACTCCTTTGAGTTACTTTACTGATTTAACCACAATCTTTACATACCTATAAAACTGTAAGTTTAAAAAATAGTGGTGCAAGGAACTTTCTGGCAATTAAAGAACATATTTCGTAACCAAATAACAACACTAGTATATACACTTTGAAATAAAATAACCTGTATTTTTTAATAATACTGTAATAAAATTGAGGGACAATTTCTCAGTGGAACGTAACAAAAATGTAAGGCTGCGTTCACCTTTGACTACAAAACGGACTTCAGTACAGAATATTAAAACTAATTAGTAATTATAATATAGGAAAAATAAAATAAAAACTAGGTACATAATTATAAAATAAAAACCAATAAAATACATTATTATAAATAAATATTCACGGGTATTTATCGCGTAAATAGGTAAATAAACGCGATAATTAGCAGTGAATATTTATTTATAATAATGTATTTTCTTGGTTTTTATTTTATAATTACCACTGCTTAGCAGAAAACCCTCTATACATATAGGTTAGCCAGAATAAAATCACAACTTAAACGCGGCTTTAGCATTACATTGAGTTACAATTCGTTCCGTTGAGTTACGAAATTTCTCAACGGAACGTAACAGTTTGCTGATTCAAAATTTAAATTCAAATAAAATGGAATAGACGATTACTTTCCTATTGTTTTAAAACATTTTAACTGAAGTAAATATAGAGGAAACGAAATAACTTCATTTTGCTACATAAAACAAGCTACTTACCACCAAAAACTCCGTCTTTCAATGGAATACAAAAAAGTCACTCCGAGAGCCGCCTTCTGCCACGGCACACAGGTTCAAACAGGACAGACAAAATCAAATTGGCTTACTTGTTTCGTCTGTTTAGTGTTGTTAGCTCAATAAACAAATATAATTTTAGTAGTATTTTGGTAGTTAATCAAGAAATAGTTCGTAACTCAATAGGATTTTCCACTTAGGTTCATTTTAAGTCCACACATAAAATTGTATTTCTTTAAATTTATATCTGTTATATAATAGTTTTAATGCCAGAAAGCTTTTAAAAATAACTTTCCGAAGGCTCTTTTCCCTACATTATTATACCTTTGCACTGGTAATAACAAAAAAAAAACGACTTTAAAATGTCGATTTATGTGAAGGACATCGTACAAATCATGTTTAGCAAAAAACAAAGTTATTTTTTATAAGAAAATTTTTAATAATCGAAGGTTATTTAAGCATATTCTAGAGGCCTGTACTGTATTATTTCATATAAAAATGTAATTATGCCTATGAAACATTTAGATTTATCAAAAATGACACAAATGTCGGGAGGACAATGGATAAACGGCAAAGACAACAAAAAAAAAATATGCCCGAAACCACTATTTTCATCGTCTGCGTATAAAGTTCTGATCATATTTTTCAAGTTTGTGGCACTCCTTGACATTTTACACAGCAGAATCAAAGCAATATGCAAGTAAGTGGCGGCGGCGGGGTGGCGCGGCGCCATAAATAAAGAATAAAAGTTAACGTATTTAGTCCCATTTGGCATAACTTTTATCCTATGTCCTTTGACGTACCTATGCCTATAAATGAAAAGCCTTTATTGAACCACCCACAGCAAAATAAAAAAACATTTTTTTTCTCAGTCCAGTCGCATTCTTGAGTTAAACTTAGAGCAAGAAGAACAGCCATATATTTATGACCCCGTGCGTGACCACCCCTTTCAGGAGCAATGATAAAATAATTTTTGAAATCGGTGAAGCCGTTTTTATGTTGTAGCGAGCCATAAGAAAAGCTTTTGATTTCATTAATTAACAGATATAAATATGTGAAAATATAGTCCTTAAAATATCGGCGTTTATTAATTGACTGGCATGGCAACATTCATGTACTAAAAAAAGGCGAGGCTGGCGAGCGTACGTTGAATTTGTTGCGTAGTCAGAATTTTTCACTGCAATTTTTAGTTATATTTATTTATGCAATGGCTTCCGGAACGTATTACTTTGTCATCGTCGGGCATTCCGACAATCCGATATTCGAGATAGATTTCGTGCCTGTAACAAAGGAAGTCAAGGTATGTGCTGCGGTGACCTCATTTTCTCATGTACCTACCTACTACTCAGTCGCCCCTCATTTAGCTAAATATACTTGATTCGTAGGCTTGTAGAGCTGGCTTACTCGAGACAGTTGACCTACTGACCCAATTAGCTATATTGCGCAGTCCTCATGCCCGTTCTGAATAGATTCGTGGGAGTGTCACTTGCGATTAGAACGCATACTTATGTGAGTGAGTGGGTAACGTAAGCACATTTTCGTGGAACTACCGTTAAAGTTGGCGGTTGCATAGTATTGATTTGGTCACTATTGTAACATTGTGCTGTTACCAAGTTCTAATTGGAAATATAAGCATGGTTGAACACATCACAAAACGATCAAGAAGTTAACCCATTGAATTTAGGTTAGATTCTATGTTCGAAAGAGTAGGTGTTCAGTGGAGGGTTGAACAATGGTATTTTAAATTTAATCATTTCACAGAAAGAAGACAACAGACACTTGAACCAGTTTATAGCTCATGCTGCACTGGATCTAGTGGATGAACACATGTGGAAGGTTACCAACACATATCTGAAGTCTGTGGATAAGTTCAATCAGTGGTTTGTCTCTGCATTTGTCACTGCTAGTCAGGTGAGTTGGAAATTATCTAGCTATTGATCTAATTAGCTATTTAGGTTATCCATTTTAACATGCCACAGTGCACTCCAGAAACCTCTGACTTGGAATTAGTTTCTAATTCAATTTGCTGTGTGGTAACAATTACTAATTCTTTTGCACTCAAGGCCATTTAAACTGATAATGTGAATCTTATTAGTATCATGAGTGTACAACAGCTATTCAAAATGAAACTATCTGTTTCAGATGCGTTTCATAATAGTCCACGATTCCAGGAATGAAGATGGCATAAAGAATTTCTTCACAGACGTTTACGAGTCCTACATAAAGCTAATGCTCAATCCATTCTACAAGGAAAACACAGTCATTACATTACCAGCTTTTGAAAAGAAGGTTCAATTTCTAGGAAAGAAGTACTTGACATAGTGTTAGGTAGGATATTGTATTACCTACTTGTGTAAATATGATATGATATTGTGTGAACTTGCATTCCAATCTTATAGATCTCATGGAGTCTTATGCCAAAAACCTTATCAATGTAATGTTCATTTAGTATTTTGTACTTTGTCAGGAAGTTAAAACATAAATAACTATTAAATTGAAAAAATATTTATTTTAATTAAAATGAATTATGAAAAAAATCTTATAATGTACATAATACTATCATCACTGGGTTCATTCACCACCTTTATCTTCCATTACCACAAATCAGGTAGACCCAAGTCATCATCCGGATGATTTATTCTTTGAAAATCAATGTCATCATCTGAAAGATCTGTAAAGAGAAAATAATATTTTAATCTCAAAATAAAGATTGCACAGAATAGATTCTAACCAGTAGCGCTCAATTGTGATGAACAAAATTATTAGATTTTACAATTTTTTACAGCTTAACGAAGATGTGCGGAGAAAACTTGTCAGATGTGTCGGGAGGAGATCAGGACTTGACTTTGCATATCAGTCAGTCTTTTTCTCTCTCCTAATACTACTGGCATACATTCATCATCATTCCATGGGGTCAAGACTTGTTCTCAAGGTTTTCATGAAGATAAGGTTAATAAATGATGTATTTTCGATTTGTGTAAATAAATAACAATACATAAACCTTAAAAAAGTTTTTTAATGCTTTTTTAGAACCTTATTTAGTACTGGCCATTGAATCTATTCTGTGTCCTCATTTGATAGTCTGAATTAAGACAAAAATAGATTATAAATTTTATAAATAGCATTATTAATCTAAAAATTGTTGATGTTCTTTCTGGCCAATTACAACCTTGAACTGTTTAGAAGAGAATAGCTGATTTACAGACCCATATGACACAATCCTGTGATATTACAGTTAAATTATTATTGATTGATAATGAATAAAAAATTAATAAGGCACAGGTAGGTGGACTAAGTGGGACAGACAATTCTACATTTACCAGAGCTATTATAAACTAATAAATAGATTTATAGTAGAAATTTTCCCTGGAATCAACGAATAGGCTACATAATGGTGCCATCATTTGTAGGTCTTCAGCTGATACATCTACACATAGACAACACAAGTGACAAACCTTTGAAGAAGTCATCATCACAAGATTGTACATCCTCCAGGCTGTACTCTTTGTTCATTGGTGGAGGTGTAGGGGGACACTGCTCATGTTGGAAAGCTGGTTCTGGCAGCATCATGTCAATAAATTCTTTGTAATAGGTATCTGCAAAAGTAAATAACGGATAGTTTTTTTCAAGACTTGGAAAAATATTTTTTGGACCAACGAGTAATACTTATATGACTAATGTGAAAGATAGAAAAGTTACGGCAGTTTATAAATGAGGAACCATTTTTCTGTTGAGGGTAGAGCTGTGGAAGGTATTCTAGAAATGAATTTGAACTCACTACAGTATGTGGGCTTGGTAAACTCTATCTCCTCCATATTGAAGCCTTCATTGTCATCGCTGTAGATCATGGAGGCCACATTGACTGCCCGGGGAGTAAACACCTTTCTACCGGGGGTATTTTGTTGTAGGGCTTTACCAGTGTTTGAAAGGAATGACTTTTTAGGCTCCCCACCTTTCTTTAGAGGCTCGTTGGGCTTGTACGGGCCTGAGGAGACAGTCTTTCCCATATTCTCTGTGGAATAATTAAAAACGCTTGATAAATACTAGCCTTTGAAGTTACAACGGCTTATATAAGTAAACTTACCAATATTAGAGAGCGGTTGTCGGGTAACATTCTTTCCGATTTGGCGATTATGGTGATCACCGAAAATTTCAAATTGAGGCATCGTTGTTGAAGTCAGAATATATTTTGAGCAAACGCGTATGTACGATCACTATATTCAAAAGTTTTAGATAAAAATTCTCTTTCTTTGTTCACGATCTTGTAAAGATTTTGAACGAGTCGGAACAATGAAAATAAACTTTGAGAAATAAACGGACTTTTTGACGTGACATTTAGGGCTGGCTGCATTGCAATTGAAATAAATAAAATTCTAAGAACGAGGAGCGGTTACCTAAAAAACCGGTTATTTCCGAACAAAAAAAATTACGCAATCGAATGTCGAAATTTAGTTAGTGTCAAAAATTTTTAGGTTATCAAGAAACAAACAATCTTTGTTTGTTTTTATAAGAAACACATACTAATTGGTATCCCTATAAAGTTTGTGTTGTAAAATGTCTGAAGAAAGTTCCAAGGCAAACGGCACAAATCCAGCACAGCGCTTGCCTTCGTTTAAACCACCCCGAGACCTCTCATTAGGGGGTGTAAAACAAAAAAAAGTTTTTGTCCCTAACTTAAATGTATCGAGGAATAAAAGCAAGGGGTAAGAATATTAATAAATTACTCCCTATAAAGTACTACCTAATACATAGGTACTCATTATCATCTGGTAAATAAAGCAAATTTTGCGCTTCTCAATTATTTTTACTGTGGGAAATTTAGAACAAACTGATCTGCAGTTTTATTCCAGACAAGCAAATTCAAGCAGTCAGGATTCAGCGAAAGATGACCGGCACCGCCATCGAGACAGGAACAATAAATCCGGACAACGGATAAAGAATGGACCTAATGTTATCAAATCCTCTGGAGTTTTCTCTGAAGGTTAGTTTGCTGATATCTCCACAGTCCCTACGTCTCTAGCTTCTTCGAACATCTTACATCACTCATGTATAGGTGGTGTGACAACATAATCTGTGAGTAGCTTGAGACCACATCCCCAGAATGATTAACTCATCTGTTTTTCTGCCAGAAAGGATAATTATCCCAATGTGTAGAATTCTTTGTTAAAAGGCAATTATATATTTTAAGTAACTGTTTATTACTTATGAGATTATAGACAAGGCTGTAGACAGTGTTAGAGTGGTTTGCATCACTTTTTTGAGTATACAAGTAAGTGTTTTAAGGAAATGTTAATCCTCCAGTATTACTTCATAATACACATTTAAATCTTGATAACATTTAAACAGTGTTCATGTCATTACAAGACAAAGTAACTGGGTTATTCTTATCCTTAGGTCTTGGGCGCGTGGAGAGACATTCTAGCCGAGCAGCCTACAGCCGGGATGCTAGTGATTCAGCAGCTCATCTGCTCAGGCCGACGATAAGGGTCAAAGATGTTGTCAAGGTAATATTATTTAGAATAGAATAGACTACGCTTTATCGCTCAAGAGTTGTACCTTTTGTGTTACTGGACCGATATCAAAATTTCCTTCACCATTAGAACACTACATTATCCCTGCTGAACATAGGCTATAGATTGTTTTCAAAAACGTTAGGGATCTGTATGAAAACTTCAATAATATAACCCAATGTGCCTTAAAATGTATAATTTTGAAATTTATTTTTTTATGCGAATTTTGGGTGGATATCTAGTTATAAATAAAATGAATGTTTCAGATTGACAAGGAGCTAGAAGAACAGAAGATAAAATACGTCCTCGGGGAGGACAATGGGGAAATGGGAGAGAGCTATGACTTTAAGCGAGTGCGCGAGCGAGACGCTCCTATCAAACTGCCTATGGATGATGGTAGGTTTGAAATTATTGTTTAGAATGTGAAATTGTACGTATTTTTGTTGTTAGTGAGTGTACGGTTGGTACATAACGACTTATAAGAGTAATATTTTTATAGTAAAAGTAATGATTATGACTTTTATATCAAATCAAATAAATATTTTTTTTTTCATAAATTCACGGGGAACACTGGTCATGTCATTTGCTACAAATTATAATATAGGTAGGTACAATAAAAAAATAGTTAAAATAAATGAGAAAAGTAAATAAATGATTGAATAGATAAAGTAATGGCTGTAAATGGCCAATAATATTAGGTAATAAGTTGAAATAATCAAATAGAAATTAAAATGTATGCAGTACAGCCTCATAAATTTATATTTTTGTAAAAAGAGATAAATTTTTGTAAAGAGAGATTAGATATAGAAAACCAGTTACCAAACCAATGTGTATTACTTATGTGTGATGACAGCATGCCTAATTTTAGGAGGATTCCTTAGAAACAAGGCGCCGAAGGTGAAACAAGAATTTGTGGTGAAAGAGGAACCGATCGACGAAGACAGTAGTAAGAAATGGAGTATTTAATATGAATTGTTTATATCAGCAGCTCCTTAATACCTGGCGAACTGTTTTGCGAGGGGAAGGGATGCGGCGACAGCAGATTATATTATAGTTATTATAAGAATTAATAAACGCTTAATATTTTTTATAAAACAGCTTAGATTTTAAATGTTTCGGGTTAACACGGTCTAAAAAAACAAAAGCGTTAATCATTGATTTAACTTTGATGACCTTTTTGGCGCGCTGGGCGAAAGTCCGCCTGCGACGCTGATTGCGGGTTCGATTCCCGCCTCGGGACAAATGTTTCGATCTGCAGATATTTGTTCCGGGTGTTTTCTATGTATGTTCTAAGTATATCATTCATCTACCCGTTACACAAGCTCTGCTTAGCTTAGGGCTAGATGATGCTGTGTGGATTTGTCCAGCATTATCTATCAGACACAGTAACGTATTTCATTTTCAACATCGAACACGTCAATGTTTGATTCAAAAGTATTCCAAAGATAGATAAAATACTTTATTAAACCACACAAAAATAGAAAACATTACAAACAGACATGCTTAGAGTAGAGGAAGTATAAAGGGCGGCCTTATCGCTATGAGCGATCTCTTCCAGGCAACCTTGGGATGAACTAGATATCAAGGAACACTATAGACGGAGTTAATACTATTGAACTATATCGGGCATGTTAGTACCCAAATGTTCAAACTTAAAAAGGTCTCCCAAATGTGGGATATTGAACAAAATTCAAATAAATACTTATTACTTTGCCTACATTTTCACACTGCATTCTGGTCTGGCCCTAGCTAGTAAGCTTGTGTTGTGGGTACCTCCGGAATATACTTGCATGTCATACAAATAATAATTATACATACTTTAGCGGTGTTTCCATAACCTCTGTTATGTTAACTTATGTTATTAATTTAGTTATTTATGTTCACCAGCTATTTTGACCAGCTTGCCGGATATAAAGAAGGATGTGTACGATACCCCCGACATTATCAACCTGATGAAGAGTGAGGAACCGAAGATTATGCTTCTCCAGGTAAGAGTTTGAAATTATTTATACCATAATATTTTTGCACACGTTAGGTTATTATTGTTATTGAAGATTTCGTACGGAACCCTAACTTTCTTGAAAATATTCTATAGCCTACGTTCATCGGGCATAGTGTAGGACGCTAATGGCGAAAGATTATTTTAAAGCGGTCCAGTAGATTCGTAGCCTATTCCATTCAAACAAATAAACCGTCAAATCTTTCATCTTTATAAAATAAGTATAGATAAACCTACATCGATAGATATGTATATACTAGCTAGAAAACGGCTATAAATAGGCTCCGAAAGTACTCGACCAATTTGAAAATCTTTCTTAGACTATCTTATTTTCAAAAAAGTTTGGGATCCGCATGTAAATTCAATTTCTGGAGCTGTCAAACAATAATTGCATTTTTAAACGTTTACAAAATATTTTTCCTCATGAGAGCATAAATTGAACTTACCTAAATCAATTGCTCCTCAGTTTCCGCAGTCCCTTCCCGGGCAAGCCCGAACAACGGACGACGACCCCCCTCGAAGAAAGCACGCCAACCAGTCCGCATCTGCAGCGCCTACCGCATCTACCACGTCACCATCCACTGAGACCGCTGCGGAACCGGTTCCAGAGGTTAGTGATGATGATAGCCCGGTCGATTACGGTTACTGTCCGTACCGTAACCGTAACCGTACTGTACCGTAACCGTAACGACTTCTCGACCGTGTCTCGACTGGGATATCATCTCATTTTTAATTTAGAAATTCGTAGTTAACCCGCTTACATTCATAATGAATTCGTCAAACTACGATAGTTTTTATAGTAAAATAATGTGGTAAATAGTAAAAACTACTCTATTGTATTAGGAATCCTGTAAGAATATAGTATATAAGTGTGTTCAATAAACAAATATAAATATTTTTTTTAAATCAACATCAACGGACAACTGCTCTATCTCCAGGTAGACAAGACCTGCAGCCTTGCAGACCTGGAGGATGGGAAGATAGGCAAACTGAGGGTCTACCACTCTGGACGGGTCACGCTAAAGCTGGGAGACACTGAGTTTGACGTGAGTAAAACAAATAGTTATCATATCTTTGACGATCCCGCAACCTCCTGCATCACAGGCGGACCTTCGCCCTCCGCGCCATAAAGGTCGTCAATTATAGTATACGTAATTATACATATACGTATACCATAATCTTGAATAAAAGTCATTGAAAATTACATTTGAATAACTAAATTAGAAATAGTAGTCACAATTAGAACAATTGAGCTAACTGCAGAATTTTCCAAACAAACTACAGGTCGCTCAACTGATTGATATCAATACGATACCATTCGAAAGTGTCCCCAATATGCTGGCTGCATTGCCCTTCTGTATGGCAACACAGATTTTTTTAAATGTTTTACCTCAAAAAAAGTTATAAAATAATCAATAAGATTTCTTACAGGTATCAATGGGCACCCAAGCAGCGTTCCATCAGGAGGTAGTCTCAGTGGCCTGCGACGAAGCCTCGCGATCAGCGAACATCATATCCCTAGGGCCTCTCACACACAAGCTGAATGTCGTGCCAGATTGGGAACGCATGTTTAAGAAGATGGAGGTTTAGTTTTACTTCTGTATCACCTCAAGGGTTAATCCCGTTCACTGATGAAGATGTGAATTAAGAACAATGTCGTTTTCTTTGTATAGGTAATGAAAAATATTTATATTTGTTATATATTGCATTAATAATAAATCATTGGCGCCCAGACGGTGCTTGAAGAAAATACTTTTACTTTTTAATATTACCTAAATAAAGAAACATAAATTAAATTTATCAATTAAAACTTAAATAATGTAGTGTTCGATATGATAAGCAAAATAGAGTGAAGTCAGATGCCTCGTGGAGTGTCAGTAGGTCCGCCAACATAATATCCCTAGGCCCTCTCACCCACAAGCTGAATGTCTTGCCAGATTGGGAACGTATGTTCAAGAAGATGGAGGTTTAGTCTTACTTCTGTATCACCTCAAGGGTTAATCCCGTTCACTGATGAAGATGTGAATTAAGAACAATGTCGTTTTCTTTGTATAGGTAATGAAAAATATTTATATTTGTTATATATTGCATTAATAATAAATCATTGGCGCCCAGACGGTGCTTGAAGAAAATACTTTTACTTTTTAATATTACCTAAATAAAGAAAAATAAATTAAATTTATTAATTAAAACTTAAATAATGTACCTAGTGTTTGATATGATAAGCAAAATAGAGTGAAGTCAGATGCCTCGTGGAGTGTCAGTAGGTCCGCCAACATAATATCCCTAGGCCCTCTCACACACAAGCTGAATGTCGTGCCAGATTGGGAACGCATGTTCAAGAAGATGGAGGTTTAGTTTTACTTCTGTATCACCTCAAGGGTTAATCCCGTTACTGATATAGACGCGAATTCGGAACAAAGTCGTTTTCTATGTAGGTATAGTAAATATTTATATTTGTAATATATTGCATTGATAATAAATCATTTGTGCCCAGACAGTGCTTAAAGAAAATACTTTTACTTATTAATATTAAATATAGTACAAGAAATTACATTAGACTTCTTATCACCTCAAGGGTAATCTAGTTCACTGATGGATATAGACGTGAATTAGGACGAGCGCCCGACGGCGTTGTAAGAAAATACTTTTACTTATTATTATTAAATAAAGTATATAAAATAAATTACATTTATTAATTACTAGCTATCCGGATTCGCACGAGATTTAAACAAAAATTTAATTTTTCATGCGGTCCCCTACAACATCATCAACATCACCAGCCTAAATAGTCCACTGCTGGACATAGGCCTCCCCTAATGAGCGCCATAGATGGCATCATTATTTGGGGGTATTTGCCCATAATCCCCACGCTGGGCATGCGGGTTGGGGATCGCAGTTCGGTGTAGTTGTTCTGCAGAAGGCGCTGCTGCCCGCCCCCCGCTGTGTTTCCCTTAGTCGCCTCTTACGACACCCACGGGAAGAGTTGGGGTGGTGAAATTCTATGCCGGCACCACACGGCATGCGGACCCCTAACTATTTTAAAATAATTATTATTCAAATAAACAATCAAATGTTGTATTTAACAAAAAAATAGTTATTTTTGTTAAATACCCGTGCGAAACCGGAGCGGACCGCTAGTAATGTATAAAACAGAACTTCTTGTTATTTTAGGCACTAATATTGATTTGTAATAATTATTGCAAGGCTTTTTATAAAATGCCTTGAGTTTGATTCAAGGCATTTTCTAAAAAGCCTTCTGGCTCCAAAAACTAAGCAAAGCGGTTTCTTTTTCACTTTTTTGATAATTTATACTACAAAATTTTACTTATCTAAGTGCTTATTAGGTAAGCCTAAAGAAATTAAACTTATTATTATCTGATTTCTGAAAGAATCTTTCGTAAGTATAAAACTTAATATTCCCATATTAAGTTATTTTGGTCCAAATCGAAAATTAACAACCTAGCAACGTTTCTTGTTCGCTTCTTTAATTTACCTAAAAAGATTGAAGTAAACAAAGAACCACAGAGTTCACTTTATTTTCCAGTGTTACTTACCTAGGTATGTAATTTGTATTTTGTGACGTGTCTTTCTAAGAGTCCTGTAAGGTCCAAAGGAAATAAAGCACTTTGATTTTATTGAGAGTAGGTTTTCAAATCTATCTTTTATCAAGCTTAATATAACTTAAAATGTTATAATGATGTGGCGATGAATAGTGTGATCATCAAACTTTTAAGTAGGTATATAAGTGCCTACCGTCTAGTAATTCCTGCTTTAACAGGATTGATTTCGTCTTGTAAAAAGAGATCTTTAGTAAAAAAATAAACAAACAAGGCTACAACAAAATAAATTATATTTATTTCATACAAAACTACGTAACATAACAACAAATAACTTTGGCCGCAATGACTAGCTATCAGTACAACCCAGCGGGGAAGGGTGCGGGGGCCAGATGTAAGGCGGGGGCCAGAGGCAGCGGGGCGAGGGGCAGGGGTGCGGGGTGAAGCAGCTGCAGTTGGGGATGGTTGTGGTGGTCGTGATGGTCTTCTTGGTCTTCCTTGTCCTTCTTACCCTGCAATATTAAAAAAATTCAGATGTTACCAATGTATAGGTATACTAATATTATAAAGAGGACGTTAATCTAAAAAGTCAAAGTAAAATTAGAAACGTTAACTGACATTTTTGTCTTCGGTCACCTTCTTTACGATGATGGTGGTAGGTGAGACGAGAGGCGCATGCAGACCGCCTCCCAGCCCTAGGCCGCTGTAACTAAGGCCTCCGTATCCCAAGCCAGCACCGTAACCAAGGCCTCCATATCCTAGAAACCGAAATAATAATATTAAACACGGGACAATTTAAAATTGAAAAATATAGATAATATAGAATTGTCATTCAAATAACTTCACTTCCAAATCATTTAAATATAAAAAGATTAAGTCTTTAGCGAAAGATATCCCTTTAGCTAGAGCCGTCTTGTTTTAAACAAATTATCACCATCATAATACACACATAAATGCTTGTCTTGTCTTATCTAACATTTATATTCAACCTACCTAGACCGCCGTATCCCAGTCCAAGACCGTATCCCAGGCCAGCACCGTATCCCAGGCCAGCACCGTATCCCAAGCCATGAGCGAGTCCCAGCCCGCTGTATCCTAGGCCATGCCCGTATCCCAGGCTGCTGTAGCCGAGGCCGCCATAACCTAGGCCTCCCAGGCCTCCCACTCCAGCGGCCACTAGTCCCCCGCGCTTGTCTCTACGCCCTTCATCCTCGGGGGCTACAGAGACGCCGAGGGCGGAAGTTGCAAGAAGTACTACGCACACCTGGAAAACACATTTTATTTTAATCAGGACTTAGAAATATTTTTATTATGCTTCTTAAAAAACATGTATACTTAAAACTATAATAAATAAGCTTTTTTACAATAAACTAAACATTTTACGATTCTTCATTTTAAACATTCGAACAATCAGTTGTTTACGCAATTTTCGGCAGGTAACTTTTTCTAAGCATTTCAAAAACTTTCTCATCAAACACCATCAAACTTGAAAAACTATAAAAAATTCTTGAATTTTTGATAAGTATGCTGTTAATGACCTGGTTTAGCTCTTAATTTCATAAGAACAGGGTCCAGATTGACGCATGCTAATGCATGTATTAGGGCCGATTTTCCGAAATCTAATATAAATAAATTATATCGAATTATGTAAGTGGTTGAGATACTTACGAAGGCTTTCATAGTGATTGAAGATGTGTGGTGCTGTGTTGACCTAAGCTGACTGATAATTTCCATCAGAAGAATCTTGTCTTTATACAAAAATCACGGCGAGGTCGCATTTTGCAAAATTCTTGCGAAACTTGCTCTTCTACACATTTGTATTCCAAAATTCAAAATATTGAAATCACGTTGTGAAATCCTTTGATCTAAATAAATTATTTAGTGTTTAGAACATGAAACCAACAACATTTGTCTTTTAGGTATACGTACCTAAGTAAGATCTACTTAGATATAGGTAATCATTAAAATTTTACCTAAAAGTCATTTCAAAATTTCTACTAAGGTAGTCGTACTAAGTACCTAAAATATGATTTTTACCCTTAGAAATATTTTGTCTTGTTAGGTCTAATTTAGCACTAATGCTAAACCCCGTATTCCTATTAAATTCATTGAATAATCTTACCCTCTTATTCATAATAGGTAGTCTGCCAACTCGAAGCATTTTTACTTCAAATTAACCCTGCTTAGCAGTAGCGGTAAATATTTAGTCTCTTTTTCAAATTAATCTTGGCTATAGGTACCTAGGTACACCTAATTTCTACGGAACATAATTTATTTTTCAAGTTAAAAATGTTATTTGTATTCATTCGTTTTGTAATGAAATTGTCTGGTTCTGATTTTTATTTCGGTTGCGACCACTATCTTCCTAAAATAGGGATTATATCACCAGACGAAACTTATTGTTTGTGTAGGTACCTATCCACATAATTCATAATTGCAAAATTGGTACTAAAGGCTTTTTCCACAAAAATATGTTTTCTAAAACAAATTAGGTAGTTAAGATGCAAATGCATGTTACCAAGATGATTAAAAATTTTATTGTAAGTAGGTATTACGAAAAACAAATGAATGAAAAATGAACGAGCACGCTGCGACAGATCTCGATTCATTCATGAAAGTTCTTAGCAAAAATCTTTTTGCCAAAATTTCGGGTCTATTTCGATAATTACATCATGCGAGCCAGATCGTGAGATTAAACACCACACTGGCATCTGGCATATTTTTTGTGGGGCTAGTTAGGAACAAAGTCTATGCGGCGCCAATCGAATCTATTGCAGCCTTTAAACTTAAAATCCGTGATTAACGAAATAGACCCGCCATTTTGCTAAAAAGTTAATAAAAACTGATGAAAGAATCGACATCAGTCAGCATGCTTGTGGTGGACATTTGCCAGATATCATTTTTCATTCCTATCTGCTAAACTTTTCATAATACAATAATAATTTTCAACTTCATCAGTTCTTTGCTTTAGAAAACAAAGTTTGTGTTGAAAAACCCTTTATTTTGTCTATGGAGGTACCTACTTAAATGCTATATATTGTGGTAGGTACCTAGTTACTATTATTTTAGGACCATTCAATTCTTCTGTGATGATCATCTGTAAAGTACCTACTAATCAACATATCTTTGCCTCATCATCAGGTTTCAGAAAATTTTAAAGTAAAAAGCCTTCACTTAACCATAATAATTTATTTCCTACATTTAAAACTAATAACAACTAAGCAGAAGTAGACACAGTCTGTTTTTCCTCCTTAAGCTGTGTTACAGGGGTGTCACGGCCAATAATTTGGTTGCCCTTTAAGTCTATAGCAAAGTTGTAATCTGTTGTGTTTGCTAAGGCTTGGTCTATCGCTGCATCCAGAGTCTCCGGGGTGATGAAGGTTTTGCTCAGCTCCTGGAAATGTAAATGTTGGGTAGATATGAGCTCATGGCATTTATATGTTTCAGAAGGCAGTTTTTGCAATAATATTTGCTAATAATTAGTAAATCTTCAAGCAAACATGATCTACCAAAATATTTCAGAAAGATAAATTTTGGGAGAGTGTAATCTCAAGAACAACAGGACCAATTTCGTTTGGTGTAAATTCTTTATTGATCAGTGTAATGCATTGTTTTATCATGTGTAAGCAAAGCCACAAGCACAGAATTTATTTATAAAATAGATAAAAAATCTAACACACCTTCTCTCTCCGAACCTCTTCTGAAGCCTTCTGAATCTTTTGTCTCAGTTCTGCATCTTTCTTTTCCATACGCAGGAGGGCATACTCTTCCATAGCTGCTATCTCTTGTTTCCTTCTCTCTTCTCGTTCAAGGGATACCTAAAAATTAATAATTATTTTTAAATTTTTTCGAGACTTACCCAATACACTTCATTATATCTATATTTTGAAGGTTGGTACTAGTTTACCAAATCCGTAATCATTGGTAGAGTTATGTACCTGTTTGTTCCACTGTTTGTTCAACTCGACGCATTTCTCCCACTCCTCGGCCTCCAATCTCAGAGACATTTCGGAGCTGGCACTCTCTTGGGTGGTCTGGTCATGGATCATCTCGTTGTGATAGAACTTCCTAATAGCGCGCATCTGTGTCTTATAGTTATTGTTTAGACGCAGCAGCTCTAGCCGCTCAGTCTCACTGACTTCGGGACGTTTTGGGATACGGAAAACTTTACTCTTAGCTACGGGTACCCATCGGGGTTTTCTGTGAGCTTCGGCGGTCTGTATTAAAGTCGGGATAAAGCGCTTTGATAAAACTTTTTGGGAAATCATATTTTACGTATTTAATAGCGTTTCCGGCGAAAATTTATTATGATTTATATGATAAATGTAATTTAGAATTAGGTACCTACTATCTAGTCAACAACATAACCTAAACCTACAAGTTTAGTATTACCATCTTTCTTTGATTTACTTTGCCATATCAAGTTCTTAAAAATATGGCCTTCGCAAATATGACCACGTTTCCGCACGTACAAACCAAGATCCATGTCCTTTTTATCTCACAAGCAAATTAGCAAATTGTCATAAACTATGACCTGTTAAGCATGAATTGATATTCAGTGACTTTTCTTTGTAACTTTTTTTAAAAAAATGGTCAGATAAAGCTTTCTGATTTAAGGAGTTGGCAATATTATGTTTGACATTGACAGCTCCACAGACTCATCTCATGGAAATGAAAAATTTTTACGCTAACGAAGAAGTCAAGTCAAATAAACTTTTTCGGAAAAGTCCGGTTTTCCGGAAAATATAAACACACAAAAATCGTCTTTTTTTAGAGTTTCTTCCATAATACGGAAGAAACACTAAAAAAGACGATTAGTAACTCTTGGCCAAGAGAGGCAGGATGCTCCTACTTTTTCTGAAGAGACAAAAAAAAATAGATCTGTGGCAAAACTTGCCTCTTCAATTGTCATTGTCAGTAAATTCAACGAATCAAAAAAAAAAAAACAACAACAAATGTCGGCGCGGCGGCTATCACTTTGTGTTTATTTACTAGAACTTATCTCCGAGAAATATCCGACTATATAATGATCAAAATAGCAGCACTGAACGATGAAACGGAAGATGAGAGTGGCTCAGAAGACGAAGTAACAAGAGAAGCGCTAGAACAAATAGCACTTCAGCAGTATGCGAAGGCGCTTGAACTTCAGCGAAAAGGCAATTTGAAAGATGCAGCTCAGCTTCTCAGAGATCTTCTTGACACAGAACTACTCGACGATGTCAAAAAACCCGGTCCAGGTGAGAAAGTGGTGGGACCACTGTTTAATTTGAAATATTTGAGCTACAAAAACTTGGCTGCTATATTGAGCGAGTCTGATGAAATCGATGCTTCTATAGAGGCCTACAGTACGGCCGCAGAGTTAGATGATACTGATATAACCCTTTGGCACAGATTAGGACAGCTGTGCATGAGAGCTAAACGGTATGAAATGGCGTTACATTCATTTCAAAAAGGTGCCGAGCGAAACCCCCGCCATTGGCCATGTTTAGATAAGATAGTTACTCTGTTGCTTGGTCTTAATTACAAAGAAGAGTGTATATCCATAATTCATGACACATTACTACTGGACCCTGGCTACTTGAGGGGTCTAGCTTACAGAAAACACATTTACAGTGCATTCCCTTACATCAAAGATTACATGGAATACTTGAACCCCATATACAAATATGAAGAGAAAGATGAAGAGGAGATTGATGAAATACAAGCAGAAAAACTGCTTAAAGAAGCTGATGCCATCCATGAGACATTTCTTGAGCAGCAAAGAGCAGAGCAGTTCAAAAGTAAACTGCCGGACTTGAAACTTAAAAAACCTATAACCAGCTTTACTTGGCAATCTGTAGGTGATTCTTTGGTCAACATGCATCACTACATTACAGAGAACTACTACAGTCATGCTTGTTTCATTGAACTGGTGTTTGCAAAAGCAGAGGAAGCAATGGAAGTTGAAGAGTTTACAGAAGTTGATTCTGTAGAAAAAGAAGAAAGAGAAAATACAGATACAGAAAAAAAAGCTGACCCTCAAGAATCAGAAAGTGAAAATAATTTTTCAGATAAAGAGAAAGCAGCAGATGCTGAAAAAGTTGAAAGTGATGTTGAAATAATTCCAAATGAACTTGTTACTGAAGTAATGGAAGTTCCACCAGAGCCTAAAAAGAAGACAACAGTAAGAAGAAGAGGAAGTGACCTTGCACACCTGCAACAATGGTCATGGTGCACCACTCGCAAATCTGGAAGAAAGAAAACAGTAAACAGACAAGATGCAAATGACAATATCTATGATACTTTAAGAAAAATGGTACCAGTAGGTTTAACTCCAGAGACAGAAGAAAAGAAAGAAAACAATGAAAGAGGTACCACTCCAGATACAAAAGATCTAGACATACTTTTTGATGAAAATGCACAATTGCCTCAGATAAAAGTAATTGAAGAATACTTTGGCACAGAAATCGAACAAAAAGATGTAAAGCAGTTCATTAACAAATACACAGAGACTAAAAGGGATATAATTGAAATGTTACAAGAATTTTTAAGAACTTTAGCTGGAAAATTCAGAGTGAAATGGCCAGAAGGACTGCCTAAGATATTCATTGAAGCTAACAAATGCTACAGTCAACATGTAGATGTGCCAGCATGTACAGATCAGAACAAAGATGACTTGATCCACTACATTCATGTTAATATTCTTGTTGAAGAATTTTCTGTCAATGAGAAACTTCACTCTCAGGAAAAGCCCAAACATGAGCTTGCAATAATAGAAGCAATAGGAATTACCCTCTACTTGAAACCTCACATTTTCAGCGGTGAGGAATGTATGGAGTTGATACTGAAACAACTTTGGATAAAGCTCCACATCCACATTTTAAACAATGATGAAGAACTTGCACTAGACTGCTTGTATCAACTACTGAGTGAGTTTGAAGCCATGGGAGAGCACCATGATACCTACAGTTTAGATATGATCAACTTCACAGCAAAACCAAGAATTAGCGAATTGGAAATCTTTGCTAACATCAAGTTTTTAGAAAGAAACAAAAAACTTTCAACTGTAATGGAAATGTTTGAAAGGGGCAGCTACAATGAAGTACTATCTATAGTGATTGACTCCTTTGAACACTGCAAGACAATGGCCAGAAATCAAGAAGAGGAAATGTCCCTGGACTTTGCCGTACAGATGTCGCTCATAATAGACACATACTGGGCCTTGGATGATGTGGACAGCTGCTTTAAATGGACTCTAATCTGTCTTAATGAGGCTCTGAAGCACTATTTTAGATTCACTAGTGGCACTCCTGAATATGACAAATGGACATTAACAGTGGTAAAAATTCTCTGCTCCATGGAACACATACTTACTTCAGAAGGTCTCTCTTGCTTAGATACTATTTCCAACAAAGAACTAAGCCAAGCTCTAGAAAATCTTATCAGAATAATTGGACATCAGGTAGAAACAAATGGAACTGAAATGCCGCTCGGAACAGTGATACCATGGATTATCATGCATTATATATTACAAAGAGAAGAGGACCAAGGGAGAGAGAAAGTAGACAAAGATCCTGAAGATGTCCCTAACCCATTACTAGTACTCTTTATTGGACATGAGCAATTGGGTAACAGAGGTTGGTGTTGCAAATCTGAAGGAAAACTGCTTTACTTTACTCTTGATACCGTCGTCCCTCGGTTGCGAACTCCCGCTCTATCGAAATGTTTAGAACAAGTCAATCAGTGTATGGAGCAGTGTGTATTCTGCCTCTTCGGTCATCCTGGGAAGAAGAACAAGTATAAATATCTTGTTGATCACAATGTGATACCGCACAGTCTCAATTGGGACAGGGCTCAGCAGATTTACGAAGTATTTAGACCATTAGAGCTTCCGATGCTAGAAGGGAAGCAGGCTGGAATATCGCCAGACACAGAAGCCTTGTTCCGAAATATCTTAACAATGTTACCAGCAGAACATGACCCTCAAAAGTACGTAAGTGATGTCGAAAAATATATCAGAGGAACGGAAACTAAATTGCCGAATTTCCCACAGTTATTACCTTTCAAAATGAGAGACATTTATTTTCTGTTAGGTGATTACTATTTTAAGAAAGAAGAAAATAAGATTTCCATAAAATACAATATTTTAGATGTTGTTGTGAACAGCGACCGTTTTGAATCGTGGGCCCAAATTTCACTGGCTAAAGCGGTTACCTTTGAGAGAGTATTGAACTCCTGTAAAAATCTTAACAACAATAAAGATGTTTTGAAACCTGCAAAGGCGTTAATCAGATGTTATAAGCGAGCACTCGAAGTGGATCCAACTCACTGTAGCTTGTGGATAGAATACGGTATGTTCGTTTACACTGTTCATTCGTTTTGCTCTCGGATGTTAAAGCAAGCCAGTGAATCATTAAGCATGGAAGACTTTGATACCCTTGAGAAGCAAAAAGAGGACATGCTTGATGCGACGCAAAAATGTTTTACGACTGTAATGAACGATCACAACAGCGCACCTGACGACGACGACAAAGCTAACGAGGACACCTGGTTGAATTACTACATGCTAGGAAAAGTAGCCGAGAAACGCAACAAACCGCCAAATGTTTACCTAGACTACTACTTGAAAGGTGTTAAATGTTTGCACGAGCTTAACGCAACTTATCCTCTGAAAATTAACTACAACTCACCACCACAATTATGCATTGAGGTCCTAGAGCTACATTACAGAATACATGCATCGATACTTAAATACATCGAACAACATGAGAATAAACCTATACCAGCTTCTATAGGAAAAGTTTTTATGAACTGCATTGAAGAGTGGAAAAACGGGCCATTCACAAAAAAAACAAAAAAAGATGGCATGTCCGAAACGGAAAACTCTGCACCGGAAACTAAAACTGAGGAGCTAGTTCCGCATGCTGCCAATATTCTAAAACGTTCTATTAGCGATGCGGGAGAAGAAGAGAGCCACGAAGCAAAACGACAAAAACTCGAATCTGCTGCTGCAAAGGTACGGAGATCGGCTTCCTACGACACAGAAAGATTAGCACCCACTGAGGCTCCAACAGAAGCATCCAAAGAAATAACAGAAACGTTAAAACCAGATGAAATACAAAATAAAGAGAAGGACAACAAAATAGAAAACGTTCCTGAAACACACACACAAGATGATAAAGATCCAGTGACCAAACCACATAATGAAAATGATAAACCTGTTGAAGATAAAATGGAACTTGATACAAAAATCGCTTCAGAAAATAAAGTTGAGGCAGAACCGAGTAAAACAGAAGACAGCTCTAGTAGCTCATCGTCATCATCTTCAGGTTCAAGTTCTAGCGATTCGTCTTCCGATAGTAGCAGTGATTCTAGTAAAGACAGTTCCGATTCAAATGATAACAAACCTTTGACAGATGAAGAGCTCATGAAAATCGCGTCAGCCTGCCTCGATTCTTTAGAAGACTGTGCAAGCAGGTTCCCTCCACACTACAAAGCAATATACAGAGTTGCTCACTATCACTTCTATTACAAGAAAGGGAAAGATATCGAAAGGGGTCGAGATCTCATGCTATCCAATTTCACTTCAAGAAGTGGAGTGAAGTTAGGTGGGCTCTTCAGCGAACGGAAGCAAAATAACTTCTTCAACAATATATGGAAAATACCTGTTACAGAGGTGGATAGAGCTGGTGGTTTCCCGTTCCACATGAATCGCTCCGTTCTACTCACTCTTGAAATCTTGAAAGATATCGACGACCACAAAACCCTGTTAGATTTGAGCATGCAGCTTCAGAGGACACCCGAACCTGATAAAAAATATCTGCGGGACTCTGATAGAGAAGAGTTGGCCCAACAAGCCTTCTCGCTTTGTGTGCAGTCTCTGAAAGGGCAGTTAACCAAGTTTGGCCAGCAGCCAGATCTCAAGAGCAACGAAGTAGAACAACAAGCACTGAGAAGCTTAATGCTGGACATCTATAGAGCTTATCAAAGAGCACAAAAACAACCCAACTCGAAACAATTTACAAACTTGCTGATAGAGGGTTTCAAACTAGTCACTAATGAACCTATAACCGAAAACATGAACCTTGTTGATCTCAGCATGAAATACTGCCAGAAAGTGAATCAGCAGTTGAAACATGAAGCTACGCTCGCGAGTATGAATAAGACTGAAAAGCAGGAGAAAAAACAAGCAGCTAAGCAAGCTATGGAAACATTGAAAGCTCCAACGTCTCATTACACGGGTAGTCAGACGAAGCCTGATCCAAAACCGGCAACTACTTCATCATTACCCAGTCTTCCTAAGATGTCCGCACAAGAGATGACTGCTGCTTTCCAAAACTACCTCCCGTTGCTGAACGACCCCGTGATGTCACAGCAAACCGTTGCCGCTCTTTCCCTTTCAAATTACATAAACAGTATGACTGCCATAGCCGGATATCCATCATCGCTCCAAAGTTCTCTGCAAAACACACTGCAAAGCAATCTACAAAATAGTCTGCAGAATTCATTCCAAGCTGAGTTCTACAGACAATTCTTTAAACAAACACTATCATCTTACTTGCCTCCGCCTGCTAAGAAGCAGAAACGTGCTCCAAAAATGCCAAATATCATGAAAAATCAACCAAGAGCTCCAAAGCCGAGTATTTCAACTTCTAGTCTTCACAAATCCACGTCGGTTCCAATGACCAACTTACCGAAATCAACATCAGTTAGTGTAGCCACACTCATCAATCAACAAAAAGCTTTGTCTACGGGCTCGAATTTGGGCATACAGAAGCCGACATCGAGTTCCATGCAAAAGACTTCGTCTATGGGAAAGTCATTGGCGCCGAGTATGGGGACAGTCTTGTCAAGTCTACCTGCGTCGTTAACCGCGAACCTAACTTCGTACGGGGTGCCGTCTCATTCCCACGCACACACAAGCAGCAGTAGTGTACCGACGCAGGCGCATATGTCTACAACTTCAACTGCTAACTCTGCTATCCACTCGAAACCTCCCTTGCCACATCAGCAAGTCAGCCCAGGCAAAACCTTGCAGGAGAAACTAGCAGAACGTCAAAAACATATTCCCAAACCTACCGCGCATGAAATCAACGCTTCTATCAGCAAACTCCCTTCCTCACTCACTGTCACCAAAACCTCTAAGTCATCTAAGAAACCGGAAGCTAAAAAATCTCTCCCCTTTAGCAACCCTAAACCTATTTCGTCAGATGAAGTGATTGTACTTGATGATGATTGAAGATTTGTGAGAAAATGTATTAATCAATATTTTAGATGGTAGGAATATTTAATCAATGAAATAAACTAGATATTATCAGATTATGTATTTTTATTCGATAATTATTAACATTTAGCATAATATTTACAATAATTAGATATTTTTTTGAAAGTTACCCAAGTTACATTTTTATTAGGTTTAGATAGGAATTTTATTGCATTTTCTTACTAAAAATTACTTTTAAGTTATCTTATTTATGTTATTTACAGAAAGGTCTTGGTTTTTCCAATATAGAACAAGGATTATTTTGTTCTATAAGATATCAGTATTTTTAAAATGGCTCTTTATAAATTAAGGATTAAGGTAGGATTCATTTGTTTTCATAAATCAGCCTTTATAATAAACCTCACTCAAATCGCAAGTACTAAAGGACTCTGTACTGATAGAAATAGATCATCATATTGCTTAGATTCACGTTAGCGATGAGTGTCCCTAGATAAGCCAGTATTAACAGTGGGAGTGGAAACAGGAATAACCGGGCGTTCTGCAGCTCTGGCAAATCTGGAATGAGATAACGATGGTTTTATATATTTATTTTTAAAAACAGTAGTTAGCTTACAGTCTCAACCAAAGCAATAACTATGACAAATATGTATCATTAAAACTATAATTACATAAAAATACAGTAAACAAAAATTATCTTTAGATCACTACATAGTTTAAAACAAAGTCGCATCCCGCTGTCTGTCTTTATGAATGATTTTAGCAGTACTAATTAAGATTTACGAAAGATTAATTCGTCGAGATCCAAACTAAAAGGGGATAAATCTTTTAATTTAAAACTAATTAAATAAATAGCTTCCACCCATGGCTTTGCACGTGTTTTTAGGATAAGCAGCCCTATATTTTATTCCAGGTTCGTTATTAGTGGCGTGAAGAGGTAACAAACATTCAAACTTCCGCATTTATAATGATCGCGTGAAAAACCGTGTGGTGTCGGCATAGAATTTCACCACCCCATCTCTTCCCGTGGGTGTCGTAAGAGGCGACTAAGGGAAACACACCGGAGGGTGGACAGCAGCGCCCTCTGCAAAACAACTCCACCGAACTGTGATCCCCAACCCGCATGCCCAGCGTAAGGATTATGGGCATTAACCCCCAAATGATAGTGCCACCTTTGGCGCTCATTAGGGGAGGCCTATGTCCAGCAGTGGACTATTATAGGCTGGTGATATTGTGTGAAAACCGCATGTAGAGTCAGCATGAGAAACCTCTATGGGTAGAGGAGCAAAGTGATTTTCGAAGGAACTTACTGGTGTATCCCAAGAATGTAATGTATATGTAGTAGATAAACGCAGCGAGCCAGAATGTGTTTGATACGAAACACGAGATGAATCCTTTCTCGCCCAGAAGATCTGAAATAAAAATGTTTTAAGGCATTACAATCTTACCCGCTAATTTGGAATAATGCCTACCTTACTTCTTCTTAACTTCTTCCACTAGAGAACAACATAAGAAAACTAAGATTAACTTATATATCTTATTTTATAAAATTAACGGGGATTGTTTTATAAGGTAGAAATAGACAGTAATGATAACGCATCGCATTACGACATTACAAAACGAAACCATCCAAGCAGAATCAACGGCAAAATTCTTATACCTGACGACGTCTGTGGTGCGGTGGGCGAAGTTCCGCCTGCGACGCAGGAGATTGCGGGTTCGAATTCCGTCTCGGGACAAATATTTCTACGATCTGCAGATATTTGTTTGTGTTCCAGTCGTTTTCTTTGTATAATAAAAATCTATATCGTATATATTAAAATTGTATATATCAGTTACCTAGTACCCACAACACAAACTCTGCTTAGCTTGGGATAGCTAGAGATGCTGAGTGGATTGTCCAGCATTTTTTATTTATTTATTTACCTACCATATAGGAGACCAAAATATCATGTTCAGGTGGTTTCACGCGTGGTCTATAAGAAGTTGAAATTAGGCTAGGCTACAAAAACATTATTGCCTGTGTAGGTAAAGAACCTAAAGTTTGTGTAAGTAGGTACCTCATCACCATCATCATCAGCTTATACCAGGCCACTGCTGGACGTAAGCCTCCTCTAATGAACGCCATACATGGCATTATTTATCACTTGGGGGTTACTGCCCATAATCCCCACGCTGGTTGGGGATCGCAGTTCAGTGGAGTTGTTCTGCAGAGGGCGCTGCTGCCCGCCCCCCGGTGTGTCTCCCTTAGTTGCCCCTTACGACACCCACGGGAAGAGTTTGGGTGGTGAAATTCTATGCCGGCACCACACGGCTTAGTAGGTACCTAACAGAAATTAATCTATTCTTATTATAATAATGTGTGAGTAACCGACGACTTACCTTCTGTAAAGCAAAAATATAACATGTTACTAATAATATTACCAAATGTAACTGCAAAAAATATCACGTCGTCCTCCATGGCAAACGACGTAGGAATGTATGATTTTCAGATAATTCGTTCCGTGTATCATAGATAATAATTAATAAAAAAATATCTATCTATGTAAAGCATTAAGTATATCAGTTATCTACTATCCAAAACAAAAGCTGTGCTTATTTTGGGGCTAAACCAAAACTAGTGAGGGCCTTATATATTTGAATGGTTCCCCCTGCGTCGACGTGACTCTGCGTCGACACTCGACTCGCTCATCTCAAGGTCATTGGTACAGTGGGCTCGGTAGTTGGATAGTGCTAGCTATAGATCAAGTTTTCGCCTTAGCCGCCAAATGCGAAGCAAACCTTAACTATCAAAAATTTATTAAAAAAAACTGTTAAAAGGTACTTACTAATAAACAGAATGATGTGAAAGCAATGAAGCAAAGACAGCGGTGGGAAGAATGCGTTGATGTGGACATCAAACACGTAGCCCCATTCCACATCTGGACCGAGAGGGTCTCGTCTGAGGTATTTGTTTGCTAGGTACCTGGAAAATTTATGATGTTACAATCAAAAATATTTTTATAAAATTCTTAAAAATCTCAACAATGTAATATTTATTTCATAATAATCAACTGGGAAAATAAAATTAGTTTTCTGTCAGCTATAACCAGGGTATGAATTCCCATCAAAACTAAAAACTTACATTATTTATCATGTACTTACAAGCAATGGGTCTATTTCATTATCATCAGCTCACACCAGTCCACTGCTGGAAATAGGACTCTTCTAATGACACCTACCCTGTTAATGGGTCTATTTATTGTTTCATAATTAATTTACATTTATGGCTAACTTATACTTACCAAATAATAGTAGAAACTATGATGCCCATCCCGATAAAGTCCACAAATACCACAAAGAGTGTAAACAGCACAATCTTCCCTCCAGACAGACTCATCGCCAGTCCAAAGCATATTGATGACACTGAAATTGATGATTATTTGTTGCTTTTTACTGTTATTTAGCTGATTTGTCCAAGATGGTGGTAAATAAATACATAACGCTGGACAATCCACAAAGCATCATCTAGCCCTAGGCTAAGCAAAGCTTGTGTTATGGGTACTAGATGACTGATAAACATTAATATAAAGAATACAACCAGAACACCCTGAACAAATATCTGCAGATACAACAAACATATCCCAAGGGGAAAAAAATGATTAGGTATTAGTCCAAATATTATATTTGGTTAAAAGCTTTTCATAAATATACAACTTTCTCTATTCAGCAGGGGCTGTAGGGCTAGGCTACAGATACTATACTTACATAACATCCACACACTCAGTAGTACAAGGAAAGCTGGATCATCTCTGGCAAACTGTGATTTTGTGTCTGTAAAATACAGGATAAGTTTTATTCTTGTATTATTTATTTGCTCATTTGAATACTCAAAGCTTGTATGGCTATCCCATGATTCCAGTGGTATAGCAGAATCTTTGGCTTATGAAACTTTCTGTTTAGATTTCTCTTTATTTCAATTCTTTATACCAAAAGTATGTCCTGGTTATCTAGTTCCTCAGCAGACAGTTTAGTTTTTTAACTAAAGCCATATATATAGTAAGAGCATACTTCGCTTCATACAATGTGGATTATTGAACTTTAGAACACTCACGTTTCCTATAATTAAAATTCCTGAAAACTTTCTGTGGAGACACGAACAAGTAAACCATTTGCCACGCCGCGAATTCGAAGTCCATTTGATTGAACTTGAATAAGCGTCTCAGATATTTGTAGCGCTTTACCGCGGCACTGGCGGTGGTCGGCTGGTAGTTCGCTGGTGCTGGCAGCGGCGAAGTGCTTCGAGGATAGTTTGAGACACTTGGAGTTGGAGACGTTGAGTATTTCATGATGATTTTTACGATATCTAAGGCCTCGTTTTGTTGAACAGAACGGAACAGTAGCTCGTAACTAGAACACAGTATTTTGGATTTATTTTTTAGTGTCTAATTGTGTTTTCATAATCTAACCATGAAAATAAATAAATCAAGAAGTTTGTGAATCACAAGGAATTTGTTACGTCAGCTGTCAGTCAAAATTGACACTTTTGACAAGTGCTAAATAAATGACACGCAATCAGAGTGTTCCATTTAGCTAATTGTTATATAGCTTATTAAACGCTTTGTAACGTAACTGGATTAAGGAGGTCTTTAGGAGAAGTCTTCATGTTAAGTCTTGACTTTTTTTCTTTTTCTGTCTTTCTTTATTTTTTTCTTTTTTTTTTTGAGGTAGGACTCTCTCTTATTGCTTAGTTTTTTCTCAGTACGAACATAAATTATTGAACGAAACAGGACAACTTCCCGATTATGGTATAATCATATTTTTGTAGCTTTGATCTACATATTATATATTTAGGCTCGCCGATACTAGCTGGCCCAGATTAGAGGGAGTATAGACCAAAACTCAATAGAACAACTGTAAAATTGTGGTTTCTTCCCAAGACCCGGTGTCATGCCTCGAGCGCCAGCCGCCATATTTTTATCTGTCGCTCTATCATGATTGCCCGGTCCGCCGGCCGGGGGCCCGCGTTGCTCTGGGGTGCGTTCAGAGGCTCAGAGTGCGGTTGTTTGGTGTAAATTTTAACTTACCCAAAGGTTCAGAACGAGTCGGTTGTTTAACGTCAAAGTTGACATTATCATGACAAAACTGAAGTTACAGTTGCCGGACGTTCGTTTGTTTTGTTTTTGTTTTGCGGTTACTTTGAGGTAAATTGTATCTACTGACTGTAACTACGATCTATAACTGATAAATACTGAAAATTTTGAAATTTACTGTAGAAATCTTGATATTTAAGTAGATAACAAACTATGACAACGGAAAATATGACAGCTGTCAATGTCAGAGTGTTTTTCGTCGATCGAATTACACCGGTAAAAAGTTGCAACCGTCGGAGGTTGTGAACGCTCTAGTTAATAACAACCGAGCGTTTCTCCTGAGGTTATGAACGACCTAGTTGCACTCCGAGCGCGCTCGAGCGTAGGTTGTGAACGCAGCCCTGTGTGATTGCCAGATACGGGGAGGCTCCACTTCAGTTGTCAGTGTCATTTTGACAGAACCAAAGACAGAAGGGATCTATATCTCTATGGTAACAGAACCCTTTCCAACGACTATAATTTCACCAGGCTACCCAAAACACCAACTGCGTCTTTACGGCCTACCTGACATGCGGCCGTCCGCGGACGCTAGTCTTAGCCACCACGACCACATATTATGGTAGTTATACCTAGAATAACTAAGTTGTTGACCACCTTGATACTTAGCCACTTACACAAAACTAAGACCAGACAGATCCACACCGTCTTGTCGGAGAAATAGCCTCCGCCATGCCAGCCCGATGAACAGCCACTCTCAGCCCGGAGAAATAGCCAACAAAAATCTCGCTAGCCTGGCTTAAGAGCGTGCCATACCCAAATTCAAATTTCCAGCAGAATGACAAGATATGATTTTCGTATGAGTGAGAAGCACAGAGCGATAGACGTGCTCCGTATTTTATATTTCCAAAACTGTTATGCCTAATTACAAGTTATTTACACAACTAATCGAAAAATTAAAAAGACGAAAACGAAGAAATTCTACTACGTTTCTTGACAAAACAAAAATCCAACAAAAAAATGAGGTGGTTCCTGAGATAAATAGCAAAATGTGTGCAAAACATGTATTTTTCAAAAAATAAAAGTATCGAGAAAATTTTCACCAATCGTGTTTTTGAAAAGACGGAATCCAAGATAAAAGTTCGAATTATCAATTACCTAAATATGAAGGTGGTAGCTTTCACAGATTCTGAGATAAATAACGATTTCTAACTATAAAATTACATAAGGTACACACAAACTAGCTGGTACGATTTGGGATCGCAATTGACTCGATGATACTCACCTTGGAGCATCCACGCTCCTTGCAATCACCACAGACAGTGCTGAAATGCACAAAGACCCAAAATTACACAAAATCGCTCGTCCAACCTGACAATAAACCTTCCGAGATCAACGCACGGATCAGTCAGACACAAGTTGGCCCCGCCGCACGCACGTTACTTACCGCAGCACAGACACCCTGCCGACACCTCCATCCACAAACTAAGAACATTGCTAGCCTCAGCCCGCGATACGTTGAAGGTTAAAACATCAACATACAATAACCACACTCAACTTCTTTGCCATCCACAACGCTCCATTTCGTGAGAACGGCCCTAGTATAGGCCCCACTCATGTGCAGACAACTAGGAAACAACCAGTGATAGTTAGCGACCACAGATGAGATCCGCGGTGGTACTACCAGAGAGATGAGAGGACCCGAAAAAAAAAAACACATGAGTTATCCATAAGCCAACACTGAATTAATCAGACTAGACTCACCAGATGGAACTATCTCCATAAACAAACAACATCTGATCACTGTTTAGAGACAACACAAAATTGAACGATGCACACATCAGCTCTGCCATGCAACACTGTATGCATGTGCGACACCACACTCAATATGCCCAACCACACCAGTCCAGCCAGATGGGAGGACTAATCTTGGGTATAGGGACCCAAGATGCCAACACGACTCTTCCATGCAACACCGTATGCATGTAGAGCCAATATTGAGACACCATACTCAATATGCCAGCCCACACTTGTCCAGTCAGACATCACCGTTTATGTCTGGAGGACTAATCTTAGGTGTAGTGTAGGAACCCAAGATGCCAACACGACTCTGCCATGCAACACCGTATGCATGTAGAGCCAATATTGAGACACCGTTCTCAATATGTCCATTTGTACCACCATGTACAACCCACTAAGTCCAAGAAACCGAGGAATCGGTTTTAATCGAAAAACCGATTAAATGACAACATAATAAATCACACAGCATGATGATCATCTGTGTTTGCGGGTAGCTATACTGTTAGGTATTAGAAAGAAGGTTTATACTTACTTCACTCCTCAACATCAATATCAAGTCTGTAATTTTCTTGTTTATTTTAGTAACATGTGCAACATAACATTACACAATTCTGAATGAGTACCTAACTGAACAGATACATGAAGGTAACACAGTAGAACAGCAGCTTAATACAAAGTGTTGGGTATTTCATAACAATCAACAGAAAAATTATTTTATTGTTTCATTCTCTTTTTTTTTGTTATAAAAACAAACACTTACTTGGAAACCCAAACCAACAATCAGACAGGTTGATGTGGCCTATCTTAATCAACAGGCACCCTTCATTCTCTTACCGACCATGTAAAGTTGATTTTCTATGACATCCCATCATCAGGCTCCATTTTATTGCAACATGGATGTCCTTGTTACCCTGTACCACCTCCATGCTGAATGTAGCTTCATCACACTGTATGGCATTCTCCATTTTGACAGAAATCTGAAAACAATAAATCACAGGAGAAAGATGCAACATAGGTGCCCTCTCCCACCTCAGTACATCATCGTTCACACTTTGGGACACATTATCACCAGCTATGCCTCATAGGGTCACATTGAACAGATTTGATCAATCACCTACTTGTGACTTTGTTGAACCAAGAAAGTTTAGTTTCTTTCTAAGATTTTTCTTCAGTTTGGGTTAATTAAATGTAGGTATGGTCACATCAAACTCATTAACTTGTACTGCTTGCAAAGTTAACATGCTACCTTTAGTACCTTGGTATGTACAAATCAATTGAGCGTTAACAAAACCAATACCTAATTTCAATGTGGACCGATCAGACCTTACCACCATCACATCTATTACAAACCCTTGCAGAACCGAAAATCCATAGCGCTTGCTATTACCACAGGATACTAGGGATCATGATATTTCCTGTACGTTTAACAGCGCAGAATTATCCTTTTTGCCGCGTCCCGGTTCATTTCCGATTAGCTAGCCATTGGACGCCATTTTGATGTGAAACCTTTTCCTTTTCCAAGAATACTCTTTGGAAAACCATGGGCGTGAAGGCATGAGTTACATCCCACGACCTGATTTAGGCTCGCCGATACTAGCTGGCCCAAATTAGAGGGAGTATAGACCAAAACTCAATAGAACAATAACTGTAAAATTGTGGTTTCTTCCCAAGACCCGGTGTCATGCTCAGACTAAGGAAGACTTGAAATACCTACGAAAAAAACGTGCATACCTAAAGTTAGTCTGCAACAAAGATGGCGGCTTGCCGTAGAGTTGCGCGTATTTTAACATTGAATATCGATAAGTAAGTAATTGAGTTGCACGGAGTTGAATTCAAAATTTTCGAATATGAGTAAGTAGAAGAATAAGTATCTTTAAGCTCTGTTCAGTTCTATTAAGGTTTCTATACCTACGTGATCCGTAACGGGTCATTAGCATTACATTACCCTCCGTCCTATCGTCTAGAATGAATACAAAATACAGGTGTTCCGTTCCCCTGAAACATTTTCAATAAGAGTTTATATAGGTAAACAATGTTTCATACAATATTCCCCTACAAAGAATGTGTCGATTGTATAATGAAGTAGCGAAATCCAAGCCACAAGATAAAAAACATTTGTTAAAACATCTTTCGAAATTTTTCTAAGTCTGAACGACATACTTTGACCTCTAGCGCCGAGGTCATTGAACTTTGGGGTGGATCACCTGAACCAAAGTTGGACCCCTAGTGACCCTCTTTACGTAGCCAAAAAAAAATACATGTTATATATACATAAAAAAATTCGTCGAAAATTTTCTAAGTCCTGCGTCCCGTAAACTCCACCCCAACCAAAAATTCTGTCCCTGGCACTACACCTTTGAATCTTGGTTAGCTTGGTTCAAAGTTGCTGACGCTGCTGTAAAGAATTTTTTTTATTTTTGTGTTTTTGGTACTGCGTCGATGAAATAATTCGTTATCGATAATCGATGTTTTCAAAATACCGAACCCTAACTCTATTTACTATGACGAATAATTTTCTCCTAAAATCACATAATATTCATAGTAAAACATTAAATGAATAAAGAAAAGCAAGCGGATCTTTATAAACTTTCCCACAAACAGCAAAATGTTTGAAAACAATAGAAAATGTAAGAAATTTTGAATGAATTCGGTACCTTTCCCATGCAACGATACATTTGGATATTTTTCGCTGTTTTTCATTCGGCAGCCAAACACACTGCACCTACCCATATTAAATGTAGTATTCTGCTAGTTTATACACCACAAAGAAGCTCAATTCTCGCATAATACAGCTAAAATTCCTTCAAAATTTGAAACAAACAAGTCGCGATGACAACTCATGTACTTCTTGTTGACTGCGACAAAACATGGCGACCGGCCGCAGGGGGTGAGGGGTGAGGTATTTTGTGACGTCACCAAAACAATGTTGCCATTTTCAGTCATGATCAAACTGCTGTTGTCCTTTTTTACTCATGATTATCTTCATTAGTCAAAAAGAGATGCCGATAATGTCAGTAACTCTGCTGTCGAAATACATCACACTTCTATAACTAACTGTTCGTAACAAGTTCGTATAGATGTTTATGCCAGATCTATATTCCTCTAATAATCTAAGGTGTCATGCCTCGAGCGCCATATTTTTATCTGTCGCTCTATCACTCCTCTATCATGATCATGATTGCCCTCTGAATGATTGCCAGATACGGGGAGGCTCCACTTCAGTTGTCAGTGTCATTTTGACAGAACCAAAGACAGAAGGGGTCTATATCTCTATGGTAACAGAACCCTTTCCAACGACTATAATTTCACCAGGCTACCCAAAACACCAACTGCGTCTTTATTTAAGTACAAGTCAATAGGTATATCCTTTTAAATCAAGAAGAAACGTCACTTTGATGTCCACACTGTCCACAGCATCTTAAACAAGAACCATTAACAGCAAAAACTCCTTGCAAATTCTCAATGGTTCGCAGTGGTCCCGACCATCAACCGCATTGGATTGTGCCCGAGGTTTTATTCTCTTTGGGGGAAACTTAAATAAAAGAGTGGTTTCGATCACTGAAATATAATGGTGTAGGTACAGTTCGCGTCAGAATTAAGTACCCCCCTTGTCTACAAAATATTTTCGATTACTTCTAATTCCCTTGTCCCTTGTCCCCATAATACTTACCTATAGTTGCCTATAGTCTGAAATTTCCAACAATAAAACAACTATTCTGTCCCACATACATTGAGACTGATAGGGGGGATCTTATAAGTGACGCGCACTGTACATTAAAATACAATAACATGTGCTAAAGGAGCAAAATTATTTAAAAAACCGACAGTAGGTTCATAAAATTGCTGTCTGGATGTAACAGCCGGAGAAAACCAAACCCAAGATAAGTCTACTTGATGCATAAGATGAATGATGTGACCAACAAAATAGGGTTGTAACAATTGAGTCGGTTCGAATAGAGTGATTGATCATCAATAATAAAAAAAAAACGTTACGATTATTAAAAACGATTCATTAGCATTGATTTAATAATACAAATCTTAGTAAATACTTACCCTACATACTATACAGTCAGTTTCTTATCACAAAATTACGAAATAATATGTTTTTTTGACAAAAAAATATAAATTATTCTTAACTTCTACACTTCTTACAAACTGAACTGGTAGCCAAATTCGAAAATATTATGGCGATGAAACTTATTCTTAAAATAATAATATTTTGGTAACAGTTATTACCTACTTACCTAATTGTTAGATTTGATTAGACAGATAAAAGTATCGGCTCATTATAAAATTCTTTAGCTATTCTATTCTTTATGTTGTTCCAAAAATTAGCAAATTCGTTCTATAATTTTGTCTAACCTAGAAAAACTGTTGTCAAAACCACAAATTAGAAGTATTCTACCCGATTTGAACAACACTGCCTATTACACAATATTCTGGTTTAACCAATGATCGTATTTAGTGACGCGGGTGTACACTCCCGGGTAGCCCGGCTCGCCACATTTGTTTCCGAAGGAGACAACGCCGATCTGGGTCCATCGTCCGTTGATCAGTAACATGAGAGGTCCTCCGGAGTCACCCTGTAACAAAATAATAATAAATCATTTATTTCAGGCAGCATGAGAACATTATGGACGGTAAAATTTATTTTAGGGCCCATTAGGAACAAATACCTTAGGTAGGTACATACATACATACAAATATAAAAAAGTCGAAATAGCTAAATGGCTAATTAATACCACTAAAGTAGGTATTATTACTAGCGTATTACACTAGCGTAACCTCACTGATACACAATACACCAATGACGATAAAAATATGGATCAGGCAAAGTCACGACTTATTAATTTGTTTATTTATTTGGCACACAAAACGGAACACAGTCAACGCTTATTAGTTTTATATAACAATAAAAATTTAAAAATTCTGTTTATGAATTTAATCTTTTTAAAATAAGATTATGAAATTAATCTTTTTATATACTTTCTACTGATTAATTTAAATCTGCAATGCAACATTTCAATTCCATTGTACCTCCAAAGACAAGCGTTTCGTATTTTAGCTGATTGTTTTGCTATCCGACGCTAGATGGCGTTGGATGCAAGATTGCAAGTTTATAAGAGTTAGCATATTTTAGGCGCGTTCATACTAAAATCTCGATGTTTCCGTAATCCCGCAAAAGAAAGGTAGACTGACCTGGCAGGCGTCTACCCCTCCCCTCGAATATCCAGCACAGAGGAAAGTATCCGTAATAGGCTGGAAGTAAGCCTTATCGCACTCCTCGTTTCTCCAGACGGGCAGCTTGGCTTCCAGCTGCTTGGAGCTCTCGCCGCCGCCGTACCGCGTGGTGCCCCATCCGACGACGGTGGCCAGCGCCCGCTCGAAGGTTCTCTGGAGCTGGTCTCCTCGGGGCAGGCAGATTGGGATCACGTATTTGGATTTCTGGACGTTTTCTGGAAAGAAGGCTTTTTATTATTTTCCGTAGGTACTAACTATACCTACGAATACCTAATTCTATAGTTAAAAGAGGGTTCTTACCAAACCCATGCGTGCATAGTAGTTTAATTTTACGTGAATAAATGTATTTGTATACTAATAAGCGACAACGGCTGGGGTAAACATGTTCTTGGGTTTAGACCGCAACTTGGATTACGTAGTGTAGGACGCCCTCCTGCTAGGTGGGATGACGATTTGCGAAAGGCTGCTGGCAGATGCTGGATGCGACAAGCTGAAGACAGGGCGCTACGGCGCTCATTAGGGGAAGCTTATGTCCAGCAGTGGACTAACATGGGCTGATGATGATGATACTAATATTATCAAAACGAAATCAGGTAGTTCTGTTTTTCTGATATCTTTTTACACTTAAATGGTGGATGGACAAACGAAGAGGTTAACGATATCCCAGGAGTGGAAATAGGCTTACTTATTGACGAGACATCTGAATGAGGTCTCGCGTGAGAGGCCAAATTTCCTTGGAGGGTCGATAATATTGTTGATTTGATATCAAAACTCTTAACATCTTAACTAAGCCATAATCATGAAGCTCGATAATTTAGTTTTTACACACGTTCAGGAAAATCATCGCAAACTTGAACAAACTGCTCTTAATTTCGTCGCAGCAACCATAGCTTTAGTCGTGTGTTGCCATTTGGTCGAAGCTTATCTCAATAGATATAATTGCCTCTTGTTGCTGATACAGGGCCAGGCTCGTCTATAGTTTGCGTAGCCATTTCGTTGAACTCATATCACAGATCTTTTGTCCCTTGTTGTCTGAAGATCCGGCGTTTATTCTAAGAACGAACCTGACAACACCAAAACAGCGATGTCGTTGTAGAAGCCAACCCTGGAGAACTGCTCGTGAGCCCGCACCGCCGTCACTCGCAGCGTGACGGGGCGGGAGGGCTCATCATCACGGCCCAGGTCTATGTCTCCTAGGCGCACGCTGAACTGCCGCGGGGGGAAGCTGGGAAGAAGTCAGTCTTTTCAGCAAGGTTTTTATTTGATGAGAATAATAACCTCGGGGAAATCGAGCCCAAAGAAACAGCTTTGGGTCCCGATTCTGCTAAACCGATCTGCTGGCTTACTCTTGAGACTCGATTCCAATCGTAATTTGAAATTGGGATCGAAATCGTGCCATTTGGTACTCTTGACCGCGCAACTAGCGCACGATTGGAATCGAAATTGGTGGAATTTTATGGAACTAAATGAAATCGACTCTTGTCGAAACTATCAACTTTTTTGGCACTCTTGACGCGATTTTGACGTTTCGTATTGAGAACGGAATCGAGTTTGCGATAGAGATTTCACAGTTTCCAAAAGATAACTTTTTATCGATTGTGTGAGGATTATTATTGATATAAAGAGTGATTTTAAACGAGAAAATGGCACATTTGGTTCTTATGAGTGATCTTTTAACCTGTGCTCATCGAGAAGACATAAGGCGAAGGCGAAATGCAAGAAGAATAGCCCGGTATTCAGAAAATGCTTTTGCCATGACCGACGATGAATTCAAAAAGTGCTACAGGGTCAGCAAAAGCCTTTTTAACGTTATAAGTACCGATTTAGTGCCTTTGATGCCTAAGCCTTCGCGTCGTAGTGATATAACCTCAAGATACAAGGTTTGTAAACACAAAGTTGAACTCTCATTCGTGGTATTTTGTAGTGGGACTCTCACTTTTCAAGCCTAAATGTTTCAGTCATGTAGGCTTGGTTATGTTTACCTATGTATCTACTAGAAAACCATCTATTTCCTAAAAACTTCATGAATATTGTAGGGTAAATAAATATTTGCTAAAGTAGACTGTTTAATTTCTAGATTTTGGTGGCTCTTTCTTTTTACGCTACGGGAAGTTACCAACGATAAGTGGGTGGAACACATGGCACCATGATGTCCCAACAATCAGTAGCGGATCTCTTTGCCATAAATCATTCTGTTAAAAGTAAACTATGGTCTTTCTTTTGATTCAGGTTATGCTCAAAGGAGACAAGACCAAGACCCACAGGAGGCACTGATAGATAACCCACAAGGGCCTGCCTCTGCTGAGCTGAGGAGGGGAGTTGAAGCTCGTGCACAACTAGCTCAAGAACTGTGGGCAGCTCGGCATCTTCATCACCTCTAACATATTTTCTTAAACAATAATAAACTTTTAAATTATAATGTTTATTTTAATTTTATAATCAGTCCAGCAAAATATTAATAATTATAATACTACTATGGCTGAAGAGCACCAGCAACCCTATTTAGAGCATCAGCCACAGCCTGGCAACCATTTTCATTCTTTGCAAATTTCTCCCTGGCTTGGTCCAGCACGGTTCTCCCAGCCTGAGTATGCTGTCTCTGGTTGCTGCGAGGAGACCCTTAGCAATCCCTGGGTTTTCCCCCAGAAAATCTCCAAGAGCCTCAAGTTGATGGTAGGTAGTCCTACTATTTATTGTTCCCTGAATGGACGAAATTTATTAAAGTAGTATTTTATCATTTTACTTGGGTTCTCGTACAATAAAAAAAGATTACAGCTTACCTTGATAATAGATGAAAAGTTTGAATGTATTAATTACTTTCAACTTTGCTGCACTCTTCAAGTCTCGGAGCAAACTAGTTGAAGATTAATTAGGCTGAAAAGCTTGTGTAAACATCGAGAAGCACTTGAAAAAGTGGGACACTTGTTTGTAATTTCCCGCTGTTTTTTTTTTTAAGCCTGTACGCATCGTGATATTTCATTCTACCACTGTTATTTACAATGTGAAGTCGATCCTAGTCGATCTCATACTCGATTCCAATTTCAATCTCGATTTTGTTCCAGAGTGCCAATTTTACGTTTAGTGAGATTGGAACTGATTCGGATTAGAATTGGATTGAGATTGGGATTGGATTCAAGGGTAAGCCTGCTGATCATGTATCATAAGTAAGTATATGAAAAAAATTGTAATCTGGCGAATCTACGACGTTGCTATTTTCATAATTAGGCGTTAAGTTTGGCTGCAAAATCAAACGTTAGTAGATTTAAGCCCTTAAATTGATTTATACTTTGGTAAAATATTTATTTTACAAATATTTATATGGACAATGTGCTATAAATTTTTGATTTGATATCTTATTAATTACTTAATAAAATATAATGAACGGTAGTGTAGTTCCAAAATTTTAAGATTCTCGGTCAACCTTTCGAACAAGGTCGGTAGAGCTGTCATTAAAAGAATACAAAGACACTATAATTTGTACAGAGACGAGAAAAACTCACGCCCGTTGCTTAGAGTCCCGCGTACAATGCGCCGCCGTCAGCACATGTCGCTTCCCAACCAAGGTGCCCCCGCACCAGAATTCCCGTCGTTTACTGCCGTGCAGGAATATGGCGGCCATCCACGGCCAGTGCCCTGGCTTGGACTCTGTGCCGCCCACAATGCGGCCTCCTTCGTCTTCGCGCTGACCACATTCTGAAATGATTTGAGAACACGCTAATTTTGCAAATATTCGTTAACCTCAGGGTGTTATTAGAAATTTGGTAGCTGAAGAATATCAGGCTAGCATAGAACATTAGAATTTTTTACCGGTTTACATAAAAAATACTACCAGTATTCCGAGCTACATAATAACTTTACCGGTTCAACTATTTTTCAAATGAATTTTGGAATACCTATCTAACTTATAATACCTAGGTTACCTTACCTTTAACGTATGAATTTACAAATGTATATATTTATTATTAATACACACCTCTGCGTTAAAATTAAGAGTATGTATTGTATATTATGCGACTATTACGGCTCAAATTGAGAATCATTAGTTAGGTTAATTTGGTGAATTCATGCTGGCTTACCTTCCATATCCACAATATTTGAGAAGTTAGTTATGATTGGCGGAGGTACAGTGCTGTAGTAGAATGTAGTCGTCCTTATCGGCTGAGAGGTAGTGGGTGCCGTGCTAGCCACTGTCGTCGGTCTCGTCGTCGGCCTTGTCGTTGGCTTTGGCGTAGGCTTTGGCGTAGGCTTTGGCCTCTTTGTCGTTAGGACTAGGACAGCTGAAGGTCTCTTGGTCGTCTGAGGCCTCGGTTTTTGCGTCGTCACTGGAACTAAATATGTAGGCTTGCTTGTTGTCGCCAATATTGGTCTTTCGGGCACTGCTGTTGTAACGATAGCATCCTTCGGACAACAAACACCAGGGACGAAAAGATCTTTGAAGCACAGGGATTCTCGTAGGTTTACTAAGTTGAGTAATAGTTGGGGACAGTTGCTTAAGTCCTCGCAAATTCCTTCTTGACCTTCTGGGGTGGTGCAAGATTTGACATCGTTTCGATCATTAGCCGTAGCTATCTTCGTAATTGGTGCATCAGGGAGGACTTTTGGTAGAGCCTTTCTAACAAACGGGGCTATTTTGTCAGTGACGTTTCTTCCTAGGACATTTTTGCTGATCGTGTAGAATGCTTGCGGGAGTTGCTTCAAGTTTGGATCTTCCTCTTCGTTTTCATGTTCCTCGTTTACCATATCCACTAGGTAGTGCCCTACGGTATTTATAGCACCTAGAGTTTCTGATATCTTCGTAAACGCAGATTCTGATAGTAGCCTTCCATCGTTTGGGACTCCAGTTGCGGACCTGCTGTCGTAGTTTTGAAAGTTATTGAAGTTTTGATTCTCTGCTGCTGCCATTGGAACTCTATCATCATAGTTTCGGAAGCCTTCAAAGTTTTGTGAGGCTACTCCAACAAATGGCGCTGTGCTATCGCGTCTGTGGAAATTATCGAAGTTTTGATTCTCTGTTCCGGTCATGGAAGACCTATCGTTTTGAAAGTTCTGATAGGTTTGGTAATGCACTGGTCTGGGTCCGAAGGGTCCTGTATTGTAGCTGTACTGTTGGTCGTTGAGGTAATTGGGCTGGTACTCTGGGGCTCTTTTCCTTGGAGCTGGGAATTCATTCCATGGCGGATTCCGTTGCTGTATTTGTGGATTTGGCCAGTCATCTGACGCCTGGTTGAAACTGACTGAAAGAAAGAGATGGATATAAGATATTGTTGTAAGAAACAGTTGAATAATGATGTGGTGACGAGATTGATGCATACCTACCCTGCTGGACTGGATGATGCTCTGGAAATTGACATTTGTACACTGGTGTTACGAGTAGAATTCCTGTAACAAAAGAAGACAGCTCTAAAAACCAAATAATGACCGCTTAAGTAACTTTGGTTTGTTTTTGGACTGAGGGACCTTTAAATATCTACCCACGCTATCCTTATTTGTAAAACGAAACTTTACGAAAGTTTATTATTTTGCAACTCAACACAAATGACCGGAAAGGCATTCCTCGTTTATTCAGCCTCCATTCAGTCTTACGTGCTTAAAGTGGTTTTATTTTTGACATCAACGGATGTGCTCTGGGCGATATCATCAAAGTCATTTAAATTTTTTAAGTTAGGTAAGTACTAAGAAAGTTCTGTGAATTTATAGGAAAACATTTATTTTCTGTGTAATTTCTCCCTATGTCGACAGCAAAAAAATGGTTGAAAGTTATAGGTAACTATAGCATTAGTACTATATTGTTATTCTGTGCCAGGATACTCTTCCAACAACCAGTAGGTACTGACTGCCTACCGTTGGTCTACCTTCTCTGTTCCTAGATCAGTCTTATCTCAATCGGAAAAAACAGCTAAACTAGGCTAAAATTTGTTCAAATACCTAGATTAGATTCTAACAATTATCGGTAGGAAAATATTGCGCGTTTGCTATTGCATTACCCAATATTGTGTTATGAGGATTTCATAACGCGTTCCTTCGGAAAATACGCCTCGTTAACATAATGACATACATTCCTACTCATGTACCTTTATGGTACCTACCTTATCTTTGTTCTACTTCTATCTTTGGTTGGCATTGCGCATTGACCTCTTTTGTTTATGGTCTTATAGTCAAAGTAATAAAAAATTGCTAGATAAAGATATTTATTTGCCAGAATATACCTATGTAACAGTATAGTTCTTAATTTATTATAATGTGCAGTTATATTCTACCTTACATAGGCATGCAAATGTTTATTTTACAATTAACAATATAAAATTTTGTAGTTTTGAGTTTCAAATAGAACTAGCTTACGTTCGAAATTTTAAAAACCGTACTAGGTAAATATCTTTAATTTAAAATATATAAATTTTAAAATTTGTTCTTGTCACTTGTTCACAACAAGAGCAAATCAAAGTACGATTGCCAATCGGTTGCTTCGCCGTTGAAAGATGGCAACGGCAACGTAGGCAGTCTTTCGTGGCTGTGTGAACAAACTGTAGGTACAGAAAACGATCGACTCGCGCGGCGCTGTTCATTCTGGTTATCTTTTAGAGTTTCAACATAACCTAAGATCGTATAGTAAAGATCATTGAATATAGCACGAGTACCTAGCTCGTCTTCCTTAACAAAAGTATTGTTCTTCATTAGAGTTTTCTCAATTTTTGTCTGTAATTTAAGAAACTTTCTTTGGAGTGGGACGAGATCCCTAGACCTAGCTAAAAACTTTAGTTCATCTGATGGAAAGAAGTCTAATGTACGTTTTAGCTCGTCTAAAATGACTTCGCGCTCGAACAAATCCTGCTCCACCATGTTGTTGCCGGACGCGTACCTAACGTCGCAATTAACAAAACAAAGTAGGTAGGTACAGGTTGAAATAAGAATAAGAAAATGAGATTTTGTGACAATAAACACTGAAACACAGACTAATCCTGCTCGAAAGGATCAGTCTGTGTTTCAGTGTTTATTGTCACAAAATCTCATTTTCTAAAATAATTTTTTCTTATTCGAATTCGTTCCAAATTACGGGTTAGGTACAAAAATTAAGAAATTCTGTAATCTGTTTTCCGTTCAGGAGTCTACAAACGGAACTTATTCTGGGCTGTTACTTAGAATTTCTTTCTGATTTGGTAAATCTTAATCTTTCGAAATGAAGTGTCTTCCACTGACTCATCCAAAAACAAAAAACAAACGCGTGAATTAAGTACACAAATCCGCGATTTCGCAAGCTAACTTTCTAGTTGACTCACGCTTCCATAACGATTATGGAACCTAGATTAGGCATTAGGTATTTGAACGACCTATCTATGTCGGTCGGGCTGGCAAATAGATACCTACCTACCTAAAAAACAAGTTAAGTCGCATTATGCCATTCGATACTGCACCAGTTCGTGACAATATTTTGTAGGTAAGGCTCCAAGTCGATAATGAGGTGTTTAGTTTGCCAATTGCAGTCTATTTAAAATTAGATTTTGTAAAATTTTGTCATGGAAAAGAAAGTAATGGTCAGTCTCCTTCATAAGTGAAGTGAAGAGAATCAACACTTTCTTAAATTACTTATTGCACAAGCTATATCATACCATAAAGTATAAAAAATTAGTGACCTGTACAATGGTGAGCTTAACCTTAAAAGAGTTTTCTTACAGGAAACCTACAGGTACCTACTTTATTTCTGGTTTCAAAATCAGTCTGTTTAAAATTTGACTATTTATTTGATCATTTATGTACTTTAAAATCAATGTACCTACTTTAAAATTTGACTTATCTACGAGCTTACTTTGTATGCCTGAAGAAAGAAATATGATTGATTTATGATTTCTTGGAAAGAGCGTTTGTCCAATTAGCTTCCAATCAATAGGCATGGTGTGATGGAATCACGGGAAGACCTATGCCTGAGGGGACGGGTTAAATTGTAGCATGTCTTTACGTTAAAATGCCAGGGAAAACACGATTTCGCTCTTTGCAGGAACAACAAGTAATATAAAGTTAAGGTTTTCAGATTTTGGGTTTCGGGTTTCAGTATTTTCAGAAACGGTATAAATTCCAAATTAGCTCTCCCCAGTAATTTAAATATCACGTTTTCCAATAACTCGGGTGCCATGCAAACGAGCTCAAAGCCCAACACGAGCAAAGCTTTTTGTTTCCCAACACGTTTAACTTTTTCATATCAAAGTTTAGCGTGGGAGCTGACATTTTCCGAGTTTCAGGAAACCCTTTGAGCGCCGGAACGTCGATTACGAAATGCCTGGAGTATTTACCAATAGCTAACATATGTATGTACCTAATTAGTTTGATGTTTAGTAGAGCGTGAAAAGGATTGAGTTTTTATGGATGTTGTAGAATAAACCTGAAATTATGAATGTTTACCTGGTTTTCTTGATGTTAGTGCTACACTTTTGAAGACTCCATATAAAAATAGAACATGGGCGTATGATTCAAAAAGTTAGTATCTAAAAGTAGATTGTGAACCGAGAAAATGTCTTACGGCACAAGCGTCGTTGAATCGCGTGCACCACAGGATAAGTGAAGAGGAAGCCGTTTTGGTTTAAAGTTACTAGAATCCTCAAAAGGGAAGAGAGGGATTTTAGCTCAAGACAAAGACCGCTTGATGCAGGAGGAGAAAACTCTACTTTTCACACTTTCTGCAAGTGAATAGTAAAAGTTTATCAACGTGCTTCGCGACCATAGTTATTTACTCCGCTTTCTGAACAGAGGTTAGTTCGATTTTTACTTTGAAATTCGAAGTGTGGTGTAACCATTCGCCCAACGCCCATAGGCTTAATTGTATTAATTTTTGCCAGTGTGTTTATGCTATGTAAATGTTTATGGTTCCGGCTCCGCCAGCCATGTTTTGTCATATTATCTATCTCTCTCTGTAAGATCTATAATTGCCAAGGAAGTATTGAGTTAAATTGGGACCTCAAAATATTATAAGTACATGTAAATATAGATCAAGGAGACTGGCCTTGTTTGTATTTTATAAAACCTCTTCCTTTTTAGCTAACAAGGCTCTAATCACCTGCCTTCGGTTTGGGCTTCACGACATTAATTATAAAGTCACGACATCTATACTAATATTATAAAGAGGAAAGATTTGATTGTTTGTATGTTTGTTTGTTTGTTTGAATTGAATAGGCTCCGAAACTACTGGACCGAGTTAAAAAATTCTTTCACCATTAGAATCCTTAATTTTCCGTGATGAACATAGGCTATATAATATTTTCAAAAAAGTTAGGGATACGCATGAAAAATTCAATAATTGAACCGTGGGCTGTATATTCAACCTCTTTTTCTATTATGGCGCGTCAGAATAGAAAAAGAGGTTGTATAGCGCACGGTGCTTGCTTTTTCTCTACGGCCAGTGTAGTTTTGGAATGTCGAGTCAATGTCAAAAACCCCAATGCTGTTAAAAAAAGTAAAGATCCGTATGAAAACTGTGAAACCCATCGTTTTAGTGTGTATAATTTCAGAAATTTTTGTTTAATACCCGTGCGAAGCCGGGGCGGGCCGCTAGTTAATTATAAAGAGCTAGAGTTTTACGAGCATAGAATGTGGGAAAAATATTTACAGTCAACCTATAAGCACACTTAAACTGTAAAGATTGTAATTGTACCTATTAGGTAATATAATTTGTTTACGGGTAGTTAAATGTTAACTGTTTAATAGACTACCTAACTAAACGATTACCTATCTAATTAGTTAGTAGTGGTCACTTTCGGTTTCTATTTGCTTTCGCGGCAGTAGCTAATCCAAATTAACTGAATCGCATCAATGGGGACTTTAATTTGTACCTATTGGAGCGCGTGCATTAGTACATAGGTACCTACTTCTAGAAATTATTATGATATTTGCATCAAAGCATGACAGTTTTGTCAAAAGACAGGAAAGACCCGGTTTTAATAAACACCCGCATAAAAATTCTGTAAAAACGCTGGAATTTTTTGTGCCAGTTTCCCGAAAACTTGCGATTCTCACTTCTCAATCCATTCATACCTAAAAACGATGCTCGAAGCACCGAAATCTAGTTTTTGTTTGAAACCTCCCTGAGATCAATCTACGTCCGTGACCATAGACAATGTAGTTCGCGCGCAAACATAAATTCACCATGGCGGCGTTACGTAAAGCGCGGGAATGACATCATAGCTTTCACTCTTTATTATGCGGTCAATGAGCCAGCAGATGTAAAATCTTGTGGATTAGTGGGCCGTTATGGATGAAGGTCGAATAATCTTTATTTTTCCAGTCGTGGGGTCAGCAGTTACCTACTTAGCTATTTTCTCTTGCTACTTCCGAACTTATTAACCTAACCTGAAATTCCGCCATGCATTTTATCTCTATGCCGCCATGTTTATATTTATCTATGGTAATTCTTTAATTACAATATACCGACCTTTATAACGGTTTATATTTTGATCTTTCTAAAAAATCCATATTCAATCTCCAACACATTAACTACACATTAACTAGGTACCTATAGCTCCTTCGAACACACATACTAAGTGTTGATCTCAATTTCATATTTCATTATCTATTCAACCGTTGGTTGCTTCCTTCCAAAATACAACTCGTTTTAATTACACACGAGCCTCCTTGGCATAAACTAGGGTAGTGTAACAGACTGTGATCGTATTCAGTGCACGTTTCAGTATTATTGCCACAGTAACTTTGGCAAAGGATCCCGCCACACCACGCTGGCTAGCCGCCAGGTATCAGCTAGTCTGTTCACGTAGTAAACTTAAACTAAAGTTTTGAACCTTCTTTCTAATCCAGATGATTTATACCGCTTTTTCATAACTTTGTTTATGAGAAGCGGGATATTTATTATTGTTTTTTGGATACATGCCAATATTCCATAATACGTCCGACATAGGCTAGAGTTTAATAATAATAATGCTGGACCGCATCAGCATACGTCAGTTTACTGCCGAACTTGCTCAGTTAATTTCGAGGGTTAATGTTTACTTGGGCAAGAACAATGTAGTTTTCAAATGAAATCGTATGAAAAAATTAGTTAGCTGTATTTTTAGAGAAATCGCAAATTTGCAGCCCTTATTTCTAGATTGTACTGCAATTGAGTGATAAGCGTATAGTGTTGTTAGATTCTAAATTTCAATAGCATTCTGTTTGTATTTATTGATTGGTTGTAGCTGTAACAGTTGTCGTGCTATAAGCGTTTTTTCGAGACGAGGTAGCGCGTAGAATGCGCGCAGCGGTTTCCCGCGCCCGGCGGAACGTTAGACACGTCATCGGTCGCGCGAGCGGGACGCTTGAGTGTCTAGGTTGGTAATAATTAATAGGTGACTCTTGACGCCTTTAACACCTCTAGTACGGTTTACCAACAAATCAACAAAATATCACACGTAAGTAGTTAGGTACCTACTCAGTTCTAGAATCGTATAAATATTTAACTAATAAATAATGTAGGAACTTAATGACAAAAGAAAAAAGTTGAAAATATTTTACTACTACTATTCGGAGCAAGCTGAAGACAGGGCGCTATGGCGCTCATTAGGGGAGGCCTATGTCCAGCATTGGACTAACATAGGCTGATGATGATGATGATGATGATTCGGAGCAAATTACAAAATATGCTACTGATGTTTTTTTTTATATGAGAGTTAATAATTCTTTTGTGGTCTGTTTTATAATTTGATTTTTAACGTTTTTCGTTGTGCTATTGCAAACGCTTTGTTGTAGTTTATGTTTTAGTTTTAACTTTACTATTACCTAGTTTTACTAGATAACGGTCTGTTAGGCACTATCGTTAAAATACATATTTAGTGAAGATTTCTTTCACCAACGCCTTAGTTTAAAAAAACACATTTCATATAGAACCGAGTAAGTACGTATTAGAACAAGAGACTCTAGCTTAATTCTCGAAAATATGCATTTGTTTGTTTCGTTTATTTTTTCCCCGCAAATGGATACTCAGATTTGTAAAAATAATTGGCCTTTACACACTATTCCGTTGTTCCTTATAACTACTGAAATAGAATTAAAATTTAAAATATATTTTCCTTATGAAATCGTTCCATTTGAACTGTACTTGGGTCCGTTATGTAAATGCACTCGTATTCAAAACGGCCATGGACTTCGAAGAAAGTCTTACGGCTATTACGACTGAGTGTGTCAAGACAATAAGACCAAAATAAGCATTGTTTCTCAATAGGATGTAGCGGAAGAGAATGGGCTGTTTTTATTTTTTGTAGTTCTCCGAAACTCAAGTGATCAATGCGAGATGTAGAATCACTTGACCGATTAGTCAGTATAATGATATAATAAATAATATAATAAACTAATAATGCTGCACAATAATTGTGCATTATATTATATTATTATCTAATTATTAGAACAACATCATCTAGCCTCCAGCAGAGCTTGTGATAAAGGTGCCAGATAACTGATATACTTAAACAATTGCGTCAGTGACGTAGTCTATGAAGAAGGTGCCGGCTTATTATTTGAGTAGATGACTGATAATGGAGCCCTGAAAATGTAGTCGGAATGAAATGCTAAAATTGAGAGAGGCATATCTACCGCAGGAGCAAAAGACAAATTTATAAATAATGCTGGACCATTCACACATCATTATCTAGAGCCGAGGTAAGCAGAGCTACCTACTAGGTATGTATCTGATATACTTAATACAAAATATTACATAGATTATATATTTTTATTATACTTAGAAAACGACCAGAACACCCGAAACACATCTGTAGATCGTCAAACATTTGTCCCGAGGCGGGAATTTAAGGTTCAGTGAACCTTCGCCCAACGCGCCACAGAGGTCTTCGATAAAAATTACTTTTAAGTGTTTGAGTACATAATAAGTATATATCACTGTTTTAAGAGACTAGTTTCTTTCCGTAGCCTATATCTGTCTCCGGAATACCATCTATCCTTGCTAAATTTTAATAAGATGCTGTGACAAAAGTTGAGTAATAAAATAAACAGATTTATTTATTTAGTAAGTACAGTAACAAATACAATAAAAAAAATAGTTACACTTTTTACTAAGATTAAAACACATTATTTATAATTACCTATATATATATTTATAATTCCCTAATAAGATAAATATAAAAAATTAATCAAAATATTAATAAATAACATTACAGATAGAGTTGCTTTCACGGTTATAATATCGTATAAATAGCTATTAGAATCAGATTGGTCGAAGCATCTGTCCTGTAACGTGAAACGAACCCGCACTTCTAAACCCAAAACGTACAAGCCTTGCAGTGACATTGTGCCACTTCAGCGTCCGGTATGATGCACGGCTTGTGCAACGAATGTTTTGGTCTACCACGTAACGGATTCGTAACATCGCAATCGTGTGTCATGTCGCCACACGGATGTGACCAGATGAACTTAGCTGAATGAATGCGTAAAATCTCTGTTAACAATGGAGCGAGTGAGAGTATTCTTCAAGCTTGCCGTGTGAGTGTGATGGATAAACCTTGCAATAACGAGCTGGTCTAATGATTGAGACCTGAGGAACTCTAAAAGGAAAGAACTTAGCCCCGCCATTTGGAATTGTCTTCTCAAACACAAATCTTTATAAAACTGTGTTGTGATCCTGGTTCTCTTTAAGCCGACCCATTACTCTTTGTTCCTAGTTAACAGGCCATTATATTTGCGTTTGAGCTTGGCTATCAATATTTTTTGCTTCGCTCTATCTACGGCGATGTCTTCGAATACTTGATACAATCATTACATTACTGTGACATTACCGACCCTGTATAGGTACCGACTATACCTGTTATGAGAGCGTAATGTGAGGTGGAATAGAGAGGGCACCTGTTTTTCAGGACACACTTGGGTACCTATATACCTCCTGTGCACCTGGCGAGTCTCCGTAGAGAGTCGAGACTGACCGCCGTGGTTGAAGATTCGGTTAGGAGGACAACATAAGTGCCACGGTTTGTGGTTTCCTTATAAAACAAATCCTTTAGCTGCCCTTATCCATTCTTGGTGTTTTTCATCCACTCTTGTCTATCAACAATCAACTGAAACATCTCCAGATTACAATTTCTTAATCGATTTCCTCTTTATGAACTGGACCTAAAAATAATATCTCATTTTTCGGCCATTCAATTAACATGTCATGTCCAGAGATCGTAATTTCAGATTTGGTATATCTTGTTACCCGGGCATGTTTATATTTGGGTTTCAAATTACACCGGGCAGCAAATATAAGTTTTACGATTCGTGAAATTAATTAGGGCCGTTATGATTTATTGATGTTTTACTATTTCTTAAGCCTGTTGAAGCGCGAGAAATATTTTTGAATGAACAGTTGAACAATAAAGTGCTGTGAAGTAGGTTTTATAAGATTAGGTATATTAAACAGTTATTACATAACATAATAAAACAATTACAACTACAAAGTTTAAATACATATATCTATTTCCTAAAATCTATACCTTTACCAAAAAGCAGAATGCCCGGAAAGCTGCTAATTCGTTGTCCGAAATAAAAGCCTTCTTCTTCCGATCACTTGTGGACTTTTTGTGTGGTATTTATATTTATATAGACAAACAGGTATTGGGCACGCTAATTAAACCTATAACTAGGAATGTACCCGCGACTTCGTTCGCGATAGCCATGAATTCCGCATTCCACGGTTTCTCTCCTATTAAATAACACTGTGCAAATAAACCACAATGTGCAGAATTTGACCTGTTACACTTTTAATTATGAGCACCTATTAGGTAAGTAGTGGAGTAAGTCTTTTATCAACATAGACATTTACAGTAGGTATGTACTTAATAGAATATAAAAATTACAGTTAGTATACACACTTAATATCTATTCCCTAAATATCTAAACCGCCTCTGCTTACCACTAAACAGGTAAATTATGTATAAGTCTTAATGAATGTAATTAAAAATAAAAATCAAATACGTAGGTACCTACAGCGATAATAGACTAAACAGATAGATTAGCGAAAGTGTTGGAAAGTGCCTCCTGAATTCGTTCAAGCTGTGTTCTTGTTTTGTTTTGGCGTCTATTGTCTCTGCTGCGCTCCATTACCGTCACTACACTGGGAGATACGCTATAATATCACAACGTCACTACAACAGTGCGCCGCCAACCGCAGAATCAGCGGATGCTCGACTCAGCTCAGGCATCTGCCGTCTTTAAAAATTTGCTACTACACACGTAGCTCTATATATAAATAGAATAACAATTACAAACTAATTTTGATCGCAGTGAACAAAACATATCCATAAGTGTCAAATATGTAGTTTATATCAAATAGTCATTTCGAGCATGGACATGCTATTACTTTTTACAGACTACTTTTTACAATACTGTCCAAAAGTTAGTCAGATTTCAGTGAAATGATAGGTGTAAAGACTTGTAAAATGTGCTGGTAATGGTAATTTAGGAATGCCAAAAGAGTCGAGGGCTTTTTTAGATAGGATAAAATCAACCAATTAAATCAAAGGTGGTCCCGCAATTGATTTAATTGAGGAAGGTAGGTATACTTAAGAGGTGTAAAGACTTGTAAAATGTGCTGGTAATGGTAACTTAGGAAGGCGAAAAGCGTCAAGGGGTTTTTGAGATATTGAGTTTTTAATTTTCTTTTACAAGGTTCTTCCTACAAAAAACACCTTATTTACTGTATGAAATTTGAATTGAATAAAGCATTTAGAGCGCTCAGTTTGTAAGCCTAAAGACATAAAGTTATCGAAATCTGTCTCTTTCTAAGGGCGTACTTATTTAACAAAGCTTCGCAAAAGAAATAAAGTTATTGAAATCTGTCTCACCCTAAGGGTTATTTAACAAAGCATCGCCTATCTCTAGTTGGACGCAAGCTTGCAGAGAAACTTTGCGCAATTAACATGACTTCCATGTCGTGATGCCAGCCCTCATTAACTTTAACTTAACTGCATAATTTAACTTAACTATTTTCGTGACATTTTAGATAACGTTTCACGTTTTGAGAATCAGATTATTCTTTTTGACATAGCACAGTTGAGTCAACATCTATTTTGGCACAGGGATGGGGACAGATGCTTGATTTGACACCCGATTAATAATAATTATGCTGGATAATCCACACATCATTTAGCCCCATGCTATGCAGAGCTTTTTTTACTAATTATAAATGTATTATTTTATTTCTTATTTTATATTATTATTATATATTATTTATTTATATTATTATATTATTTTATTTATTATATATGTATTTGCATAAAAATGATGGGCATAATGTCGATGGCATTATCTACCTGCCAACCACACATGGTAGAATGAAAAACCAAAAGGCGTGCTATAAAAACTAAACTACGAGTAGTTATTAATTTCCAATAAAACCTGCAGGGTAAGTACTAGATAATAGATGACACTTAGTACAATAGATTACATAGATAGATTCTCTGTACTGTACATAGAAGTCGACCAGGATACCAGAAATTGTATCACATAAAATTAAACTTCCTTATTTTTTGAATTTTAAGTGAATGTAACTTTATGTTTTTCAAAATGAATGCTATTCTCTTCTATCGATACTAATTTTAATTCTAAAAATAATAATTATTATTAATATTTATTTTATGTCGTCTAGTTATGATAACATTGTTAGGTGCGTACTTGATAACTAAAGGATAAAAGATTCAATGTTGTCGAAATTCGGTTCAAACACCATAATTATGTAAGCGAGTGCTTCACTACTCTTGTAAGATAAGATGTACCATTTACCTACATAAGGTAAGTAGTTACAGCCTAACAGTAACGAATCTTACAAGCAATAAGGAAACAATCGTACGCTAGTTAAACTAAAGTTAAACGCCAAGTTAACGATGCGGGGACCAAGTTACGACGTACGGTGTAAGTTATTGTGTGAACAGTTTGTTCGCTAATTATTAGAGGGTTATTGTTCCATGTTGGCTTTTGAAGTGTGTTCATTAATGACTTTAAATTTTATTATACGTATATTAGTTCGGAAAAGACCTAAGATAATTACAAATATGTACAAAGTTTCAAAACGCAAATGATCTCACTTACAATTTTTTACTTTGTTATTAAAGTAAAAAATTGTAATTAATAGAATAAAACAATTACATCTAGTATTTACATATCTATTTCCTAAAAATCTAAGCCGTCACCAGAAGGCAGATGCAAAATGCTGGCAGCATTACGACATTGGATGGTGATGCTAAATCGTTTACCAAAATAAAAGCCAGCATTCTGTGGACTCTACGAGCAGTAAACTCAAACTATACTAATCTCGTTATAAAGTCCATAGCTTCTTTTGTTAAATTGTATATGATCTATCTATATAATCTACACTTGTTGTATTACTTCCTGTCCATCCAAAGTTTGCCTGGAATAGATCCCACATAGCGATAAGGCCGCCCATTGTTATACGCAATGTGTGTTTGCATTTTACTTTCCTGTATTTGCTTTTGGTTTGCAATAAATAATATTTGTATTATATTGTGTGAATATGCCTACATAAAAGGAGTGAACACGTGTCGAGGTCAACAAAGTAAAGTCATAAGCCCAATAAAGTCTATTTTATTGTGACCTTTGCAGAGCTACATGCATATAGTATTGCAGGCTCCACGTGTACCCGGTTAATTATAAATGTAAGCAAGGAAAAGTTGAGGTACAGTAGAAAAATCCGCGAGTTTTCGTTCAGTACATTAGTGAATGAAAATTCGCGGACATAGTATAAAACAAAGTCGCTTCCCGCTGTCTGTCTGTTCTTACGTATGCTAGATCTTTAAAACTACGTAACGGATTTTGATGCGGTTTTTTTTAATAGATATAGTGAAGAGGAAAGTTTTTTATATATCACATACATTAGTACTTGCATTGCACCTGTGCGACGACGGGGTGTGTCGCTAGTGTTTTTAGTTAAGATTTTTAGTTATTAGCGAAGAATACCATGAAACATTTTGTTAAACAAATACATATACCTATATGCCAGCGTACTTATGCTAAAATCAAATCTAAAAACGCGTTTAGGTTGCTGTTGAGACACTACAGCGTTACCCCAGGTACGCATACGCACTGATACCTTCGATGCTGCGAAAGAAGTCAGCCCCACTTCTCAGAAGAATCCGCGGGATCAGAAACAGCATCCTAAATACGATCCCAAAACGAAGCCACTGTATAGAAACTTGTGTACTCCCCCTAGACACATGTCTAGTCTACTTGGAGATTCTGCTATAACTGGTTTATGTTTACAAATAAGCTCGTATACTGCGGAGCGTGAATTACTGAAAATAGAGCACACGCCGGATATGTAGGACATGCCTGTTAGGGTTGCGCTTTTAAGGCTGAAAGCTGGGTGTGTTGAAATATCAATCCTGATATATTGGGAACAGGGTTCTTTTTCTAATGGGGAACTAGGATCTGCACTTACATGTCGCTTGGGAGTGTATTGTGCATTTCTCCCTGCGAAAGTAGGGCTTCAGCCCAACTCCCTGAAGTACTGGGGCAAGACGTTTGTTGGTTGTCAGGTTTGTTTTAGCTTTTGGGTGTAGACGGGGTGGATGTCGTAAGACTTTTCAATTCCGTGTTTGGTCTGGGAACAGAGTTTGTAGTGGATCTGCTACCTCCAAATTCATAACTAGTTCTAATTTGCTTAGTTGTGATTGTCTATGTTATTTGTTCTACAAATTGATTCTTCGCAGTGCTTGTAGGTGAGATTTCAATCTACAAAATGATTATTTCTGAGCATGTTTTCGACTCGTCATCATTGTGGATAAGTATGCCAGGTGTCATATCCAAATGATTTCATGCATCAAATATTTTTTTAAATAACGCTATCTTATAATCCTTCTGAAATATTGGATTATACGTAAGTTTGAGATTGAGCCACTTACAATCGTAAAACATCATAATTATATCCATCTTAAGTTTGCGAGAAAAAAATTATATTATATTTGACATACATATTTAATTAATTACAATCAATTTCTTTATAATGCATGAATAATGGTAATGATTGATCAATGTTTTATAAGGTTGTGGAATAAAAGACTTTTTTATTTTCTTATTTATTTTATAAAGTTTGCGAGAAAGATACGATAAGCGATAAGACCGCCCATTGAGCTTAGGGTTTTATGGATATGTTATGGATATAAAACATAAAGCTTAATGCTGTATTTTATTTTTGTGGTGTTATAAAGAGTTGAGTTGTTGTGATTAGGTTGTAGGTACCTAGGTATAGGTTCTCAAAACAAAGTGTAATGGTAAGTAGGTCTAAGTTATGTGTTATATAACGGAAGAAATTATTTTGGTTAACGTTTCATAAATTCTTTATTGCACACACAAGTTATATCATACATAATGTTAAAGAAACTAATGGACATGTACAAAGGCGAGCTTAACTCTAAGAGTTTTCTTACAGCAAACCTAGGACATACGACGTTATAGAACGTTTATTTTAAGCTGTGTACCTTATTTAAATTGTTATGTTTTGTTAATTTCCAAAATCTATTCATATATTTAAAAAAAAGTCGTGTTAGTTACACTATTTATAACACAAGAACGGCTGAATCGATTTGGCTGAATTATAGTTTAGAACCAGGAGACGGACATAGGATACTTTTTATTCCGGTGCCATGTTACCGCGGGATAGTACAGGGAGGGACACGCGGACGAAGTCATAGGCATAAACTAGCAATAAAATAAAAATTAAATTATAATTAAATTTAATTCTTTTGGCCTTCGTCCCCTTTGGCTCGGAGAACTGTGCGAACTTTAGAGCTTTTCCTTGTTAGAAAGCTGGATAACAACTCGTTATAGCTGCGTTGAAATGTCAACCCTGCATCTGACATAGTGCTCGTGTATGGAGGTTCAGGGAAATTCAATTATTGGGTTTTGCGAATCGAGATTACGTTTTTGATGAACAGTGTTCCCAGTATCGTACCTACCTACGTACGTGAGATTACAATACATTTGCTTTACAATTCCTATGTTTATTAATTTTTTTAGGTTATTTATTACAAATACATTATATTGTATTTATACCTTTAGCTGGGCGGTCCCGGCTTCACCAGCGTAACTCCCGGGGATTTTCGGAATAAAAGTCCATATGTTATTCCAGGTCATAAAGTATCTATGTACCAAGTTTCATCGAAATCCGTTTAGTAGTTAGTTCGTAGGAATTGAATTAAAATAAAATTATTTTGCGAAAGGATTTGTCAAACTTTTGGAGCAGCATTCACCTGAAAATTTTTAGTCCCCACAACTTTTTCACGTAGGCACTATGTAATAGACCTATTTTATTAGTCAGTAGATAAATTGACAAGCATAAATTGAACGAGGAATAGCTTTTAGAAGTAGCGAAGGAAATTCAATTCAGGCGCGGAAGCTGTTCCGCTTCTACAATTCAATATTCACGCAAATGTCACCGCCTTATTCCCAACCGTCATCCGGGACTATTTTCGGACGACACGGTCGCTCCTCGTATAGATGTATCGAAATTCCGGTTAATTTAAAGATGTAGTATGATTTTCATACAAATTGGAATGTTGCTAAGCTATGGCATTCTTATTTTGTTTTTTTTTTATTGTAACACTAGCGGTCCGCCCCGGCTTCGCACGGGTATTAAACAAACATTTCAGAAATTATACACACTAACACAATGGGTTTCACAGTTTTTATACGGATCCCTTACTTTTTTTAACAGCTTTGGGGTTTTTGACATTGACTCTACAATCCATAACTGACACTGGCCGTAGAGAAAAAGCAAGCACCGTGCGCTATATATTCAACCTCTTTTTCTATTATGACGCGCCATAATATACAGCGCACGGTTCAATTATTGAATTTTTCATGCGAATCCCTATTTTTTTTTTTAAATATTATATAGCCTATGTTCATCACGGAAAATTAAGGATTCTAATGGTGAAAGAATTTTTCAAATTGGTCTAGTAGTTTCGGAGCCTATTCAATTCAAACAAACAAACAAACATACAAACAAACAAACAATCAAATCTTTCCTCTTTATAATATTACTAGCGGCCCGCCCCGGCTTCGCACGGGTATTACCTAAACAAAAATTTCAGAAATTATACCCACTAAAACGATGGGTTTCACAGTTTTTATACGGATCTTTACTTTTTTTAACAGCATTGGGGTTTTTGACATTGACTCGACATTCCAAAACTGACACTGGCCGTAGAGAAAAAGCAAGCACCGTGCGCTATACAACCTCTTTTTCTATTCTGACGCGCCATAATAGAAAAAGAGGTTGAATATACAGCCCACGGTTCAATTATTGAATTTTTCATGCGGATCCCTAACTTTTTTGAAAATATTATATAGCCTATGTTCATCACGGAAAATTAAGGATTCTAATGGTGAAAGAATTTTTTAACTCGGTCCAGTAGTTTCGGAGCCTATTCAATTCAAACAAACAAACAAACAAACATACAAACAAACAAAAAAACAATCAAATCTTTCCTCTTTATAATATTAGTATAGATATAGATTATATTATATATATATATAGTATAGATATTAGTATAGATATAGATATAGATATAGATATAGATATAGATATAGATATAGATATAGATATAGATATAGATATAGATATAGATATAGATATAGATATAGATATAGACATAGATATAGACGAAGCATGCGGCCAACCTGATGGGAAGTGGTCACCGCAGTCTATGAACGCCTGCAACATCAGAAACTTTACACGCGCGTTACCGACCCTTTAAATATCTTAGAAGATCCTTTTTGAAAAAACCTATGTTATAATTATGAAAGAAAACATCGGCAGGGAGATCATTCAACATCCTGACTGTTCGCAGGAAGAATCCTCATGAACCCTCCAGTCGTTGAACTAAAAGGCTACACCGTATGGGGATGATATCTAGATGATGTTGATGGTAGAACGGAGCCGCTGGCACCAAGTCGAACAGTTCATCAGAACACAACCCGTTGTACAGGCGGTAGAATTCACATATAGAGGATAAGTCTAACCTGAGACCCCTATATCTTTAGACAATTCTTCAACTTATCATTCACTCATACTTGTCTCTGGGTATCTCGATGTTCCTTCAAACCATACTCGAGCTCGGTATGATTCAATTTTTTCAACTCTACTCGAATAAACTAGAATCGATCAATGCGTCACCATTGTAGGCCTCATCGTCGCAAATGTAATCGAGTTAGTCTCAAAAATCCATTATAAGTAGACAAGACTTCAAAAGGAGCATTTAAGGATCGCGAGGTACCTTAAGATGACAATAAATTCATTTCTCCACTCGTATGAAAACTTTTTCTAAGGTTAGTTCGAATGGAGATTTTTTTATTATCAAGCTTACTGAAATGCATTTGGAGGTTGAATAGAGTTTGAGTTCTAGGTACGATACAAAAGATGAAGGATGATGGGTTAGTGGTTAAATACCGTGTGTGAGCAAGGGATCGTCGATCATTCTCACAGAACGTCTTTGGATCGAGTCGAAGGGCCCCAACCCAACCTGGTATCGGCGCTCCTGCCCAAAGTGACTACAGTATTCCATGTAAGGTCAGACTTGTAACTTGTAAAGCGGCAGACTCAATCCCGCACTGAAGTACAGTCTAGCTCTATTGAGAAATGTGAAATACATACATATCCCACTCACGCGCACAGAGATCTACAATCGAAGCACATGCGCGTTGATGTCTTTTGTATTGGGTAATATATTCATAAGTCATACATAATAGTGGGTATGGTTAAATATTACATGACTAATGATGACTTGCTTATCTTGTAGAAAGTTCATCACCATCATTGCTTGTTACAAGGAACACCGTCACAGGGAAATAGTAAAATCAGTGATTTCATAAATTCCATGGAAGCGGTAATTAATTGAAAAAACCCGTGATTTGGCAAAATCCTTAAGCTGTAGAAAAATCTCCAAAGTATTTTATTTCATTTTCTGTCTTAGTAAAGTTATTACAGATTTGCTTTTCAAATTCCACTATGGGGGTAAAAAGGAATTGAAAAATGATTCATCGCCTACCGAAAGACTTTAGTCTGGTCATAGAAAAAATAAAGAACCTTTTAAAACAACACCTTTTGTTATTATTTCCCCTACTTTTCTATCGCATTATGGTGAACAACTGACATAAGTTATATGGAATTGAATTGAATTAAAGCAACAACAAAACAAAAGGTACGTGATAAATATCGGATTAACAATAATAATCTAATGAAAAAGAAGAACCAAACACTTGATTTGATGATAATTTCGAACACCTATCGTGAGACATCAATCAGCATCACTTCTGACGAGAAATTCACCGCGAACACAAAAACGGAATCGATAAAAACTTAATCGATTCTATGCATGATCGAGTAACGTAACGATCGCGTAACAGACGATGTGGTGTTGTGTCATTGATTTATCAAGGTTATCGATATTTTATAATACTAACGTATAGATTCAATGCGCCCATGATAAATGACTAGGTAAAACATTTTACCTAGTTTTATGGTAACCGTACAACCCACGATTCTTGACTTAACCTAGGTGTAGAAAGCATGGCTAAAGCTTTCTTCACCCATAGGTTATGGAATAAAGGTTTTTTTTTCAAAATCAAAATCCGTTATTTCCTTTAGACCTTACAGGACTCTTGGACAAGAATGATGGAACCTTTTGACTATTTATCAACGGAGGCCAAATGGGATTCGTTGTTCACATGAAACCTCTCAGAATTGTCCTGTAGTCATTTCAATTCGATTTCTTTAAATCAATAGAGGTAAGAATAGGAGCTCAGTGCAGCGCTTAGATAACTGAATCTTACCTAGGCTTAAAGGCGGAGTGCCATTATGCCTTTATACTATATTCTGTAATTGTAAACGGTAAACGTAGTGTAGGACGCCCTCCTGCCAGGTGGGATGACGATCTGCGAAAGACTGCTGGCAGATGCTGGATGCGACAAGCTGAAGACAAGGCGCTATGGCGCTCATTAGGGGAGGCCTATGTCCAGCAGTGGAATAATATAGGCTGATTATGATGATGACTATATTCTGACTATAAAGCCGATTAGTGTGTGAATATTAAATAAAATAAAAAAATATAATATAAATATAAAAATATAAATATTTAATAAAATATATATCTATATAATAATATCTCAGTGTACGGGTATCTTCGGGAGGCTGGCCATCCGAGGAATCCCGAACCCGGGTCACTAAAATCACTTCGGGGCGCTAGTAGCACCATCTTTTTCTTGTTAGATTCATGTTCTCTGCTTAGCTTGGGGCTAGATGATGCTGTGTGGATTGTCCAGCATTATTTATTTATTTATTTATTTATTTATGTATGCTCGTTTTGAATACGAACAATATTAATACGTACACTTCTTAATTTGTATCTAACCTGAAGAATGTAAATTCTGCATGAATCCTGATGGGCAGGATTTAAATGTACCTATACATTTAAGTAAGTTCTATAAAAAACAAATAAATCCTTTTTTATTTCTTTGGTGTCGTATTTACCCTTGACACGTTCAGTTTTTATATTACGTATTTTTGTATACCTAAGTTAGCCGCAACTAGGTACTTTGCCAGAATGAAGATGGTTATCAAAACAAAGTAGTCAAGCACAATTGGCCACAAATCATCCCCGTCAACCGCGGTATCGCGCACTCTATCGGTATCACAATGGTCGATTCGATACCGTTTAGAAACTCTTGGGAATTCATTCATTGTGAGCCTATATCAGATTCTAACAAAGAACAGTTTCTGGGGAAATATTTTTAAAATTTCTAATTTATTTGCTTAGTATATTTTTCTTTTTGGTTTCTTTGGACAAAAATTGCGCGCTTTTGTGTAGTCTTTTTCATCCAAAATATGTGTTTGTAGTTGTAATTGTTATAATGTAAGTGCTTTTTAACGTATAATTTTTAAGTGCTCTACCTATTACTTAACTCTATTACCGAGGCTGCATTTCCGCAATCCGATAGGTAATCACAATCATTGAGTGAAAGGTGGGATTCGGTGTCATTTCCATTTACATAACGTGAACGAACAACACGCACTCTACAACAATGTTTTGTAATAATAGGCACCTAAGTAATTAAATGCTAATTTCTCTCATCTAAAAATATATATTTGACTCACCATAAATAGTAAGATACTTCCCGAATCGGCCAATATCCGCCATAATAATGCTCTAATGTAACGTTACGTCACACCACTTTCACCGTCTGTACAATAACATTCCACTTTTAAAACTCCAAGGAGGCCGGCGCACTCAAGTTCAACGCACGGAAAAAAAAATAAAAAACTTTTTTCTTTTTCGGTTTTCGAACGAAGCCTGCGCGGGAAGGTTTTGGCGGGATTTTTGGGGACGCGTGATGCGCGTGCACTCGAGGTGCGGATAGTGAATTCGATGTCTTGCGTCGATTGCTTTTACTTTCTGTTTGTCGCATCATCAGTGGGGAGTGGTCGCGTCCTTACGAGTAATGGAATTATTAAAATTTGAGAAACGATTCGACTTTTATTTGGGGAATCAGGATCTCTAACCTATTAAGGGCATTCCTTTTGAAAAAACTTACAAAGCATCTGTAAGCTCGTTTTAGTGTTAGTATAATAACGAAATAAGACGGTTATCATCGATACTCCATACTCAAACAAAATTAGGGGAGGCCTATGTCCAGCAGTGGGCTGATGATGATGATGAAATACAAAATGAGAAATTCAACAGTCTACAGTTAGCTCATGTGTAAAGAGTACATCAAAATTAAAACTAGGATTTACTTGGTAATTTGTCGTCTTTTGTTAGTAAAAATATTTTGGTAATTAGGATTTATTAAGCCTTAAAAACACACTTCCACTCTCCGACCTCAGATCGCTCGTATATTATTTTCCCTCTCATTTTTGTTATATTCTCTTACTTTTTCAATGCATTTCATCATACTATTGTTTTTTATAGTTATTAAAAATTTTTGACCCTGGTCATGGCATAGTTGGCGTTCTTATCGCTCAAGAGAGTGAATCCGACCTAGAATGGATGGTACAAGGGGATCTGAGTGCTTATGTTGTGTCGTTTTTACAAACCCTCTCACAAAGGAGAATTCCCGGAAAGAAACATAGATTTGAGCATTCTATACTAAGTCTTATTAGCGCTAGTGACAAAGAAGTATGTTTTTGTCTGCTAATGATATATTTTATAAACGTAAATGTCCTAAACCCAAACTATCTAATTGCGTTATGCATATTTTGCGAAGTTAGCAAGGTGCCAGAGTAATTTTTCGATGTTATACATACATATATGTGTATAAAATTAGAATTTAATAAATGTGCACATTAGATTAAGAATATCCGTAATGCTATTTTTCGTTTATAAGTGGATTGAATTGAATAGAATATTGGTTGGTTTACTAAAAACTTGAGGCGGCTCCGAGTCGAAGTTTGCCTAGATTTGAAATTTTAACTATTTGAGACACACACACATAAGTGGTTCAATGATTTTGTAACTCAGTTTTAAGAATCCTTCACCAGATGAAAGGGTTAGGCAACTTTGGGTTTTACAGTCGCTAAAAACCACATACTAAAGCTTTATTTTCCTTTTGGAATGACTAACCGTTTTACATTGAGTTTATTACAAAACTTTTTATTGTCAATTCATCGATGGATGATGGTCACGTATTCGCTATATTAGATTTCGCTCGAGACTGACCCTTAGTTTCGCTTAAAAGTTATTAAATAAATAAATAATGCTGGGCAATCCACACAGCATCATCTAGCTAGCACCCAGGCTAAGCAGAGCTTCTGTTATAGGTACTAGATGACAGATATACTTATCAACAAATCATATAATTTATTGCTCGAAATACATCGCTGATTAAATGCCAAAGGGCCACAATGCAAAAAAAAGTAAAACTCTTTTTATTGCAAATATTGGATCAGAAGTGCCGAAATTTTTATATTCGAAAAAGACACCCGTGATTCTAGCGTTAAAAATGGACCAACCAGATATACGCCCTTTTCGCATTCCGAGACTTTGGTGAACAACTTCCGAGTCAAACGGCCATCTTTTCGTTTAAATCCTCGCTTTCGGCGCAAGTGCAAGTAATTTATAGACTAAAGTGCCATATTCTGGAAAGCGGCCGTGTGGAATATAAAATATCACGTGAGTACAAAATATTTTTTTCTGCCAATAGTTTGGCATTTAACCAGCGACATGTTATAATAGTTGTTTAAGGTAATAGAATGTCATAAAGGTCCCTATGGGGCATGCAAAGTATTAAAATTTATAATAAATAACTATAGAAAATTCATAACGTTCACAGACAAATAAAATAATAATAATTATTCAAAACAAATAAAACATCAAGATAAGAATATAAAGATGTCAATGTTGTGTAGCGAGATGTACACCGACAACTTATCGGTCATAAATTCGTTAGAGTAAGCATTTATTTTTTTCAATAGTTTAGTTACTTTCCTCCAAAACAACGCACAAGGTGCTATTATATACTTTTTATTATAGGCTGGGTGGAATATACTTTACATAAATAGGTTTTTCATTACCAGAAAATAACCAGAACTTATTCCTCTGCTTCATAAATTTTGATTGATGCTCATATATTGGCCATCGATAAAGTATGAATAAAATTCTCACCCAAAGAATCATGCAGGTAAACCACGTATTTCATCAATTGAGATTACATCTCAACGCCTACTGAAGTTTATTGGCAAAGCGCATAAAACCCGCACTGCCTGCTCATATTAAAATATCAGGCGCTGCGCCCTGAATTTTCACGTGAAAGGGTATTGAAGACTTTATTTAGCACCTGGTACACAATAGCACTCAAGTTCTTTTATAATCCCTGACAAAAGACAGGATGAAAGCAATTTTCGCGTCCGGGATCAATCTTATCTTCTATCTAGTTTAATAATAACATCGCTAAGAGGATGTTTCGTAGAAGCTCAGTTAAGTAAGGGTTCCGAAAATGTTAACTTAATTTTATTCATCACATCATTTTTGGACACTTCCCTTGAGTAAGTTATTATATTGTTAAAGTAATATACTTCCTGCGTATATTTAACACTTCCGCTGCGAAAACCACCAGCTTGTCAAGCGTGGTTTCTTTGATGGAAATATATGTGCTTATGAGATAAGAGGTGATGGAGCTTTATATTTTTTCATACAGTTGTCGTTATGAGTAATGTTATAATTAACTAGGTATTTAAGATAAAGCAGTTATTGGTTATCCACTCCATGTATTTCTAGACGGTAGGCTAATAACACCCGGCTTTGTTCGTGTCAAACCTGTCAAGAACGGCCCGCCCTCGTTCTTACTTCGTTAGAGAGTCCATCATAAAGGTGTTCAATGGAAAAGTGTGCGATATCTAGTGATCAAACTTGACTAACACATCTCATTAGTATTGGAGTCTTCACGACGGATGCAACCATGACGTCGAGTCCTCAGATTTTTTTTTAATCTTTGACAGCTTGGAACATCTCTGTAAGTTAAAATTAATAAATAAATTTATCACAGTCGAGATCACTTCACAATAAAACCCTAAATATCACAACTCGATTAAAAGTGAATCACTCGACATCTATACGGCAAATATAATATGATCATATTAATCATTATTAAGACTGCTACATGACTTTATTTTGACAATGATTCGTATAAAATGGGCGTATTCTGGGTCGTGTTAGCGTGGTAGAAATGATTCGATTAGTTAATTGTAATTTCTTTGCTAATAAAGGTTTCACCCTCCCAAGAAAAATTACAATACCTACTTATTAGGTATATTTATGCCTCGTTAGAAGACATTTTTAATTTAATGTCGTTTATATATCTAACAATTAATTTGATTAAACTTAAAAGGGCCTTCCCTTCCATGTTTACGGTTCCACGATGAATCAGCTGATACTCCATTGTCTTGCAAAAACGTAGGTCACCCTCGCCGCGACGGGAATGGCGGAAACTTTTCCAATTAGTTGTAAAAAATGATGGCTTTATAGAGATTGAAGTTGATGAAGGAATGTGAAGAGTTACCCTGAAATGAAAATTGTTTATTTTGTGACATGAATTTAAAGGAAAATCATTTCAAACAAGTTTTTCTTGTTGTCTGCTAGTAGGTGGTTAGCTTTTATTTTTATCAAGTACCATTAGGCTGAGGCTGGACCGCATCTGGTTTGATACTATATATTTTGCCAATAATGTCAGTTTCAAATAAATTAAAAAAAGAAAAGACCTAAATTTTTTGAGATTGAGTTTTCTACACGATCCACACACTTAAACTTTATCATAATTTTTTACGCCTCAATCATAATCAATCGCTTTTCATCACCTTATCCTTTCGGATGCTTACCTCCACATATTTCCATTACACGAGTTCAATTGACCCGTTCACTATCCGAATAGCAAACCGGTTCACTGCACGAATTTAACGAGCAAACTTGTTAGCATCTAGGTGCCAGAACTAGCATCGAGAATTTATCTCGAGTATCCCGAGGCTCTATTTTTATACCTGTAGGTATAAATATCTAGATTACGACAAGTGCTTTATAATGGACTTCCGACGTGAATAAACGAGTTCATTCTGGTTTTTGTACGACATTTTGTCATTTATAATAATAAAGACGCAGTATTTTTTTTTTAATTGGACAGACTACATTTTATGTGTTGTCGGTGAGTTGTATGGAGGCACAGTATCGCTGCCGTTTAGGGTTTTTTATTAATATATAATATAATTTTTTGGGTTTTTTATTAATATATAATATATAATCTTTTTTAAATTTTATACACTATATTCTGTTAACTAAGGAGCTGTATATAACGGTGGCCTAGACATTAAGGAGTAGGTGATCAGTGTGATCACTAAAAAATAGTCATATCATAATAGCAAAGCAGATCGTAATTTTAAGTCACATTCATATTTCATTATTATCGTCTACTGATTGGATGGATGGATAATGTTTGTTTCATCTTCGCGCCCCGTCTGAACGGATACTGAACATAGCTGTCTAAAAGTCTGCATAGATGTAGGTAATAAATCATTGGCTAGTTTAAATACCATAAAGTGTCCTTGGGATAGATATATAATACCTTTGAACTTTTATATAGAAACAACGCAACCGCGGATAGAAACGGGTTAATCATAAATAACTCTATGATTTCTAATTCTAACACATGATAATGAACATAAAAGAAGAACAAATAATCATCATTCTTTTTTAATTTGATTCAATATTAATTATTGCACTTATTCACCATAAATTGTTAGTACCTGCGCCTGCTTATACTAACTATATTATGTTAGTAACCATAAACACAAAGAAGACTGGCGAAGTTGTTTGAATCTCTGCCACAATTGTTTTAGGCCACGTTCATGAACGAAATCTACAAACATCGTACAACTTAGCAAGACAAACGAAACGATACCAGAATTTACCTTCCTAAAGTTAGGATTTCAGATATTATAATAACAATAAAACAATAAACATTTCTGTAAAAATAATAAATTGATTCTTTAAAAAATCAAGAGTTTTTCAGAATAAAATTCCACTAATCAAATGAATGAATATTTCGTATTTCTGTAAGGTTCTCGATAAAACTTTTGAACCTCTCATGGTGCAAAAATAAGTGATAGTAAATCACTAAAGTCGTTTATGGCTAGATATTTAACATAATTTCCTGAATGAAACTGTGCCGAAATATTGGAAAAAACTAAACTCAAATCATGTTATTTTCTTTTTAATAAAGGTTCTATATCTATAAATCACGTTAAATATCCAGTCATAAATGACTTAGGTTCGGTTCCTCAAACTATTCGGGTCCATTAATGCCAATATTCTTTTATTCATTCATTAATGTGACACGTCTGCATGCATCAATGTCTTCCAGAAAACGTACTAATACAACCAAACCTTTAACGAGCTGTCGAGGAAATCGTCTCATTTTTAGCTACTACAATACTCAAGTACCTCTTCAGGGTGTTTTATAAAAATAGCTTGTACAACGTAATCGCGAGCGAGAGGCTACGACAGATGGCTAATGGATGCTGTACATTGCTGGGTGGGGTGAGGGAAGATAAAATAAGAGATATAATAATATAAGCGTAGGTCTCATTTTAAAATAAATGAAATTAAATACAAATGATAATACAATACAATATAATACTTTATTGCACACCAAAAGAAAAATACACAATAACAGGAAAATCACACTCTACAAAGTTACACAATGGGCGGCTTTATCGCTGAGAGTGATCTCTTCCAGACAACCATGGGATGGAAACGAAGCAAGAAGATAATGTTCGGTCAATGAATTAGCATTGCCACTACGTTTGCCGAGTCGCGGTCTCCAGTCAAGAATGTGATGGATGTGATTGTTTCATCTCATCGCATCGGAATATTTGCATAAATGTCTTGGCCTGGAATAAACAATGAGTAAACTTTTTTGCTCATACATCAGGGCACCAGCGATGGATACATTTCCCATACAAACGTAGTAGGTACTAATAATAGCAGATCATGGTAAAATATTCTCTTATTACAAATCATTTTGGTACTACGTTTGTAGTTTGTATTTGTATGGAAAATTCATCCATCCGTCCCGGAGCCTTAAAACATTTCCATATTAATAACACTCGGAGCCTTAAAACGTTTCCATAGAAACAACACACTAAGCTAAGCCGCGTGCACAAACTAGTGCTCTAGAATCGACAATTAGTTTCGTTAACGTGGGTAACATAACATAACATTACAGTTATCGAACCGCCTTCTTAAAAACAAACTAAACATTATTATCTGCGTTCCTGTAGTCATGATGCGTGCCAATATTGGTGACAGCCAGACAGACAAAGTGGCAATAAGATAACGGAGAGCAGTGTGTGAAATGAGCGTGAACAATATATACTGGCCTCCAAAACAAACACACTTTTATAATTTGGTATTTTCTTAACTATAGAAGTTAGAGATTTAAAGCAAAAAATGTTTTATAGCAAATTTTATCAGCTTTCTTCGAAACTATACATTTTTAACCTTTTAACATTTATAATAATTACATTGTAATAATTACAAGCGACCCGCTCCGGCTGTGCCCGTGCACAACCGGAGCGCTATCCAATGCTGATACAAAAAGCTTCCTCTTTAATCACTCTAGGTATCTATTAAAAATCCTTATAAAATCCGTTGCGTAGTTTTAAAATTCTAAGCTTACATAGGGACATATAGACTATTATAGGCTGGTGATGATGATGATGATGATGATAGGGACATATAGACAAGACACACAGCGGGAAGCGACTTTGTTTTATACTATGTAGTGATGTTTTACAATTTAATTTTTAATAATTTTTTAATAGTTGTATTGGACAACCGAAGATAGCCGAAGGCAGCATCGAGCCGCTATGGCTTACTGAACCCGTCTTCAGCGTCAGCTGAAATCAGGTTCGAAACTCTCCTAATATTCTCCCATTCTTCATTCTCATTCAGAAAGTCTTCAAACAAAGTGTAAGTTCTTAGTCCAAATTGTGCGCAATTTCTTTTGAATACTTTCTTCGTTTTATATGTACTTGACTTTGAAAAATAACGAGTATACTTATATGTGAAATTTTAGGAGTGTATACATATTTGTGCAGCTGAATGTATATATGATCGGATAGATATGTTTCGCTCGTAGATCGCAAGAGAAAAACTTGATGTAAATTTCATATTATACAGACATATTGGTAGTGAATCATTAGCTGAGGTAAAAGACGCTGCTATTACAGCATGGGGACAGCGTCACTCAAGAAGTAGAAGCCACAAATGATTATGTGACTTGACATGACAAGCATAATATTAGATAGGTACTTACTACATTATACTCAAAAAGTTATTGCATTTTGAAAAGTGTGATACTTAGTTTTGCAGGCCAGTGTACACATTCTATTCTTGTAGCAGTGTGTAAAATGAGCAATACCAACGCAATCTATTTCCGTAGGACGTCAGTGTCAGTCAGTAGTCATACTAACACAAAGGGGAAAGTTTCATCATCATCATCAGCCATGTTAGCACAATGTAGCTCTACCATAGCACATGCTGAGTAGAGTCCGATTTTGTTAGCTTGTTCAGTTTTTTACTGTGTTCGGACAAAATAACAGTTATTTAACATTTTAGTCCACTGCTAAACATTGCAAAGTGAAAGCAGTTTTTTGAAGATTGACGGTGATATTGCTAGTCTGATGTCCAGGGGAAGAGCATTCCAAAGACGCGTATGTTATTATCTATACAATAACATTTACACACACAAAAAAAAATCTAGCAAGATGTAGAAGACCGATGACGAAGCTGTCAACGTCAAAATGAAATCATATATCTCCATTCTCCCCAGACGGCCCATCCAATGGGAATGGGAGCTTTTATAGTAATCGCACAGCAGGTCAGTATCTGGCGCAGCGCATCAGCATTGCCATACAGCGAGGCAAGCATCTTAGGGACACTTTCGACTGGTATTGATATGGATCACATGAGTTGGTTTGCCGTCTGCAGTTAGCTCTCTTGTTTCAATTGTAAATACTAGATCTAATTCGGTTATTTGATTGTTATTTTCTTGGTACAATAAAACAAGTTCATATGGAAAAAACCTATTTTAACGGTTCTGTTTATATTTGTTACTTCTTTACGGCGAAAGAACTGAACAGATTGAGCTGATATTTTGCATAGGGGATTCTATACCTGGAAAACGTATGCTACTTTTTATAAATATTTATTGAAATTAAAAATCATTATCGCCTAGAATAGAATTATATACATAAAATATTTAGTTATAAATATCAGGTAAAGGGTAGTAGATTCAGCATGGTGCTGCATGCAACCTATGATTTATTATATTTATTTTGATATGATTATATTTATATAGACGGTAGTAAAAATATGTAAAATCAGAAGGTGCCAACTCGCGCGAATTCGCGGGTTTCATTCGAGCGAGTTGACGAATAAGTCGTACTGTGGATGTGTCTTTATGCCAGTTATCCCATAATTCTATGGAATAGAAATAACCTTTAAACGTTTCCATAGAAACAACGCGTACTATTAATAAATAACGAGCGAATTTATTTTGCTACTCTTACTTTGTACGTTTTAATGTCCAAATCTCACTTAGTTGGAAATTAAATGTTAGAAAAATGTTAGTTACATAGGGTTCGCAATTCTGAAATAGTGCGATATCTTTCAGTAATGTTAAAAAAGTGAAAGACAATCAAATAAAAAAAATGTATGTATGCGTCCACTTAAGAGATTTTCTTTTGTTTTTACGTTTAAAAATAGAATAAGTCCTACTTAATCCTTATTCTACAGATTTATAAAAGATTTCAAAAAATCAAATAATCATTATGAGCCAGCAATGTAAAGCATCTCAGTTTCCGCGAGAGCCTCCTCGGATGCTGCGCGATCTCCAGATCGATAGAGGCCGCGCCGCCCAGGCTCGCCTCAGTCGCCGCCCGCCCTCGCCTCGCGCCCTACGCGAGCGCCCAACCGCTGTTACACAGTACAGGTGCTATGGCGATTTTTGAAACCTTTTTTGACTGATTTTCAACTTTTTTAAGTTATTTTGATTGTTGCTGAAGATTTTTGGAGATGGGCGCTTGATGAGGTGAGACTTAGTTGAAATTAATTTAAGATCAAAGGATTAAACTTGGTGTTAAAAGGCAGTTATCTGTGAAGATTAAAAATATTTATTTAGTTGAATATCTTAGGTATTAAATAAAATTTAAAGTTCTATCTTTGATTTTAAAGCACATTAATTAAAATTAGTTGATAAAATGTTATAAAAATAAGTATGTTTTCTAGTACAAAGGTCAAGTCAGAAAGGCCGAGACTAAAATATGACCTAGTTATTCTACAACAAGAAGAAACATTATTTTAAATCAAAGAGGAATATCGTTAACATGTGCTATTTCTATTCATCGGTCATCGGTTATCAAAAAAGTCTCTTTTGTATTACAGTAGTAAACCAATATTATTTCAAAATGTTCTTATTTCAAATAGTACCAAGCCGAACCAATCAGCAATCAATCCGGACGATGACCTGTGCAATTGCAGCATCCAAAATGGACGCTCGTAAGTTCAAAATGGCCGTTAGCTGGTTATCTAGGGATCAATCAATGCGTGGTACCTGTAGGTTGCCTAGACCAGTGACCCGGGGCGCGCGCCTGCGCCCTGGACCGCAGACTCCGGCCCCAGATATTTCTAGCTATCCAGCAAAGACACGGAGTAGTTTCTTTGAAAATTAGATACATCTATCTCAAAATATACAGTGAAAGGACATATATCATCGTATATTTCCTTCCATAGCTATTCAGCAGAGACACGGAGAAGTTATTTGGGAATTAGGTAGATACATCTATCTAAAAATTACACACTTGAAGGACATATACCATCGTAAGTATTTGTCTTTCCAGTGTATAATTTTTACTTTAAAATTTAAGGATAGGTTTATACACTACACATTACTAAAATTACACTACTCAAATTATACACTGTCTATGTCTAATGGAATAAATAGACATAGAGTCTATGTATTTCTAAAGTCAATCCATAACCATCCATAACAATAAATACATACACGAAAAATTAAATAAATGAAACATATAATATATATACATATATTATATGTAATCACAAATTAACCTAGCTGAACTGATTCACATAAATATCAGTTGGAAGAGTCCCCAAGATGCTGGCTGCATTGCCTAGCTGTATGGCAATGCTGATGCGCTATGCCAGATACTGACTCTCGGGTCACACGTCGCTTCGAGCAGACAATCGGATATTTTTTTTTAAAACCCTGAAACCCTATATACTCGTATTCCACGGACCTAGGGTCTCGACTCCAAGGCTCGCAAATGCGTAGGATCTGTCGAGACCTGCATAGTTAGTTCATAAACAAAAAGTTTTGTCTTCTTAATCGTTGTTATTGGCTTAGTACTGCTATTGCCAAGCCAACAATCAAACTGTGACGTAATCTAAGAAATAAATTTTGTTCGAAATGTTAAAAAAAAAACTACATAATGAAATCAAAACTATACTATGGGTAGCATTGGATTGCCCAGCATTATTTATTAGGTATTTATCTACACGTACGCTAGCGATACGTGTTTAATTAGTTGTTTTGGGGATCCTAATCATAAATAACCGAAGGCGTATTAAACAATTGGCATTACACGTTTTTATAGTAGTAGTGGGATTAAATAATATGAATAATTGTGGACATTAATAAATAGGATATTCATTTCAATATTAATATTAATGATATTAATCACAATCTTTAGGACTACATATCTGTGTGTTCATAAATTACTGTTTTAAACGTTAATTTATGAAGCAGAATGTAGGTATGTATTTACGTCAAACTTTAATTAAGTTTGAGTACTTGACAAGAAATTAAGCACTTTTTACTAACTAGGTCTTAATTATGTTTGTAACCAAGCTGTCTGTTCTATTTTTAATAAACCATCTTATTTCATTTCACTACATTTACGAGCTCAGCATAATCAGATCTCGGATGACTTGCCTGTCTAGATCGCTATGTGGTAGCGAGCGAGGTACTAGGCCACTAGATGGGAGATAATACATTAGTACATACATTGGTACCTAACCTAACCTAGGTACCAACATATACCTTAGGTACAAACGCAGCAGAAGTTGACATTTCCATACGCACATGGCAGGAGTTTGCGGATTCTACCACCTATAAGTAGAAAACTTCAGTCTCGCTCGAGCCTTCATGGGAAGCGAACGGTTCCCACCTCACCACCTTATAGTATTAAAGTTGTAAACTATTTTACAGTAGTAAAGTTGAATAGACAATAGTGCAGTGGCCGATAACTGTATTCAAGATGTGCATTTGTGAAATATTTGGCAAGCTTTCGTTGCATTTGGTTTATTTATAACTGAAGCGGAGAGTTTGGCTGAACTTGGATCTATTGCGAGCTTTTTGAGGGTAGGTTGTGTATTACTAACATTGGGAGAAAAGTCGTTCTCAAGTGATAATGTCCAGCAAATATTTAATTTCAAAGAAATAAGCTTACGTTGATAATAATTTTCCCTTTCAATAATTTCCTAAAACTACCATCTTGGTACTCTAAGATAGATTCCATGAGGTCTTACATAGTATGGGATGTGCGCATAAGCCTACGATAAACATACGTTTTGGAGAACCTCTGACTTCATGAAATAATAATGCATACAACGACAGATAGTCTAAAAAAAGTAAATGGTATTAAAGAATAAAACCTACCGAAATTTTAAAAACTGTTTTGAAATGTACAAAGCTATCTCTCTTATTTAAAACATTGGACTTTGTAAGTCTCTTTGAAAATTTACCCATTAAAATTTGTACTGAAAATCTCCATTTTCGTTTACATTTATTATTACTTTTTTACAATACAGGTGCATGAAATATGTTATTATTGTAACTTTCAAGTTAAGCTGTAATAGTTGCTGAGTTAAAGATTGAAAAACAACCAAAATTGATTCCGACCTCAAAACTCTTATGGTTTTTAAACCGACCTTAAAAATGCGACAAGTACGTCTCATTTGCCTAGTAGTATCGTGTGCGTATGCTTGACAGCACTGAAGTTACCTATAATAATATTAAGTATGCTTGTTACGTCAATTCACACAGAGATTAGTTTTTGGCTTCAAAATATAAAAAAAAAATGAGTGGCGCTATCCCTCTGCTGTAACAGCAACGTGTTTTAACTCTATGATTGACGTGTGGTCGGGTAGACTTCGCACGCTCGTAGGTATATCGTAAGAAAAAACTCGGTTTAAGTACTATACAGATAGAATGGTTGTATCCTCCAATTTTAAACAAGTAGGTAAACCTAAACTGTCGTTATTTTTGAAGGTGTGTGAACGAATGTTCTTCTAACGAGATTTACTTTTGTTACGATTGGTGACGACTTGTGTCCGAGCAAGGCGTACCCTACTACGAGTTAGTGAGTCCCTGAACTTAGTTCAGTCGGACCACAAGAGCTGTTGGTGTTACTCTATCTGCTTACTTTTATAACATCAATGGCGCGAACGTTATCGCACCGCTGTTATGTCAAAGTGCAACGAATCACTCAAAATCATTCGAAAACTATCATCGAGTTCGTAAGAAAGTATTGAGTTTGGTTCATTGTCATTGTTCCTCTCGATCAAGGGGCGCTGGAAGGCGCGAAATGTATAGGAAGGACTCAAAAACTAAAGAAATATTCGTATAAACACACAGCTCATACTAAGGCCTCTGTATCTGAACATAAAAATAAGTAGGTGCATTAGTTTAATTTCACCCATCAACACTGTAGGTAGTGCCAAACTAAATAAAGTGAAGGAATAAACAACGTTGAAATACTTTTAGCTACCACCAGGCTCTTATGAGTCCGGTGCCTCGGGTAACCCTCTACCATACACACACACAAATACATATACACACTACTAATATAGTCTTTATAATTAGATTAAAATATTCACAAATCCAGGAGTTGGGCGTTGACATTACCACACAGTTTGTAAAGCTTAGGTAGTGTCATCGTTTCAAATGTATTTATAATATAAATTGTATTTATGACCTGAATAAATGTTTTTTTTTTTTTATGGACCTGCGCTTCAAAGTGCGGTGCTTCGCCGAGGATGGGCAGTGGATGCATTAAATACCGATATTTCATTCAACACAACAAAATGTATTTTACATTTACATTAAGATCAATTAGACGCGTTGGCACGGTTTTAAAAATTTTCCGTGATAATAATTTTTTTCCTGCAGTTTGGTGTATGTATTTTATTTTAATTTTGTTTATTAAATCATCGTTAGAAAATACTTTGTACAAAAGGCTGACACGTTAATTTTAATTTAAAGTCGTTACAAACAAACTATAAAAAATAATCTACGAGGATCCATGATAATAACAGGAGTAGGACATACTCGTGATTGTAACAAAAATGGCGAACAGCACTTGATACGTCTCATTGTAACTTATAAGTATAAACATAAGATCCTCTTAGATTAAAACACCCTGTACACTGATAGAACCAGAGTTCTATTTTAACATGGTAATGGCCGTATTACAAAGCCACGGTAAGGTATGTAATCCACTATTTATTTTGCACGCTCCGTTACTTTCTGGCAACGCTCCAGTTGTCGACAATCTTTAAGTACTACACTGAAAGATGTACCTTCAAAACGTGAGTGCCATTTGGTACTTTAGTCATTTTCACCTTGTCATGAATACCTGGAGGAATTCTTGGTATTTTTTTTATCATCACCCTGATCTTTCCACTGCTGGACCGCTCATGTCGGTCTACGGCTCATGCGACAATATGAAGACAGGGCGCTATGGCGCTCATTTGGGGAGGCCTGTGTCCAGCAGTGGACTAACATGGGCTGATGATTATGTCGGTTGTGGGCAGTTAATATCCATGGTGTGAATAAAAGACGTATTTATACATAGGTGCTTATGTTACTAAGTCCTAAATGTACCATTACACAAGTTCCTTAGCAGCTTATTTTGGTGCTGTGAACGTTATTTTGTCCATCGGAACGCGGCAAATTCATAGTCTTCCTTTTATTTCTGATACTATGTTATTTAGTTAAAAGTTATCCTTATGATGAAGCCTTTCAATGGGTATGATAAAGCTACAGGGTAATTATTTTTCTCGTGTAGCGGGTTCGATTCCGGGTTCAAGAATGTAACTTAAATTGTTGGAGTGTGAATGCAGTTTATATTGTTTTTTAAATTAAAATAATATCTTCTTTCAGAAAAATGTTCCATCTACAATATATAAGGTACTTTCCCTTCATGTGGCATAGCTATGGGACGCCCTGTATATATCTAAGCATGGCGTTATAGTATTCAGCAGTATCTTAATCCGTAGAATTTAGAGCAAAGGTATATTGTCTTTATAACTGTATGGTAAAAGTTCATCAATAACTTTTCAATCGATCAACACAAAACTTATAATAGAACCTCTTTGATGTAACCTCTACCTACCTTAATGCGACTTCCGCCCGTCAATATTGCGTTATCCAACATCCAATATGGCGGAAATGGCGGCAAAACTCGGAAAAGCAACATGGCGTCTCTGATTCAATTTTCGCGTGTCCTGCCAAGCGTTAATAGCACTTGCTACGTCACCACCGGGAGCTATGGTAAACACAATTTGGTTCTATACGGCTGTTTTAGTCGCTGCCAACGTTCAGCTAACGGGAAACGTAAATAAAACGATGTAGGAGCTTTTTGCTTCACCGGACGCTACTCGAATGTGGCAATTTTGTCACATTAGTTTGTAATTTAGGTGAGGTGCTGACTAGAAATCGTGTATCATGCTGCTAGGTGGTGTTAGTGCCATTCCGTAGGTGCCTGGGTTAAATTTACGATGAAAATATTTTTTAATCGAACGTAAATTGTAGTTAAGTTAAAGGGGGCAACTACCCTTTAATTTTATTTACTAACTAGAACCGGCTCAATCTTCAACGGCAATCGACAATCTGCGATTCATCTGTCGAAGGAGCTTCAGTAATTTATGATCATACGAATTAACTGAAAAATCATTCTTTCTACTAACTTACTGACAAAGCGTCCTTTAATCGGGTAGCTTTTTTCTGAGAGTGGAACCCTAGCTTAGAACCCGGCTAGTTAATCAAATCCCATGTCTGAATTCGGTTATGAACCGGAAGCACATCATTCCCGAAATAGCTCTGATCTTATGCGACCATTTCGAAAGCAATTTGCCAATTTGGCTGTCGCGCGAGATTATCTGAATTATTCAATCTGAAATAATCTGAATGCACGTTTCCGCCACTTGGGTAACAGAGGTGGAGTGAATGAGTACAATACACAGATATAAAAGAATATGAGTAATTTTTCCCTTTAGTTACTGCTAGGAACGTTCGGGAATATTTTTTTCCCGATTGTTCCTAGTATCATTGCGGGTAGGAACAATCGCGATTTTTTTCCTTATTGTTCCTAGTAGGTATGCAGGGGTAGGGACAATCGAGAATAGGCGAAAAAAATGGCATATTGTTGATGTTACAGAGCATAGAATCAAATCAAATCGTGTTCACCGTTTACTTGTGCAGTCACGTAAAAAAGAGGTTCAGAGATTTTCATCGATAAATACATTTTTATCCATTTTGGGGGTTGCAGGTTATTAGGACACGCTGTCTTACAAATGTAAATACATAACAGGAATAAAGGAAAATCACTATTTCTAATTTGAATTTATTTTATACAATGCCTTAATCAAAGTTCGGACTAACTTATGGTTATAAAAAGTATTTTAAACTAGGCTGAACGCCTTGAAAGTACTATTTTGATAAGTAGTTATACTTGTAAACTAGGTGTCCTAACTTTTACCTCATAATACAAATCCCTCGTATCATCATCAGCCTATGTTAGTCCACAGCTGGACATAGGGCTCCCCTAATGAGCGCCATAGCGCCCTGTCTACGTATTGTATTGTATAAATAAAAGTTAGCAGAAGTTAAGTGTATTTTTCACATAAATAAAAATAAGTCTAATCTGCTCAAAAATAAAATTAAGCTCGTTATTTCTGAACGATTAACTCAGATGTTAATGATAGGCACGCAAAGAAAAATTGCTATTCATTTACATAATCACACCATAACGCCCCTTAAAATGGGGTTTGTTTTATTTTTTCATCGAAACAATAATTTTACTGTCGTTGCTGGTGAGAAATTGCCATACACGTAGCACGCACTTACCAGCACTATATATAAGTATACCCTATATATAAGTGATAATAATAATTTATGTAAGCTGATCTTTATTAACAAAGAGATTACAAGTAGGTAAATAGAAACAAATTAGAACCAGTATTATAATTGAGCTAACTGCAGACTTTTGCAAACAATCTACGTCGATCTACATCTCAATTGATCTATATTCCAAATCAATCCAGTCGGAAGCGTCCCCAAGGGTAAGTAGGTGTTTAAGTACTATTAAATTATACTTCCTGTAACGAAAAAATGCTTTTTTAATTTACTTAAACCTTCTTTATAAAAAAAGGAAGGTTTCAAACTACTTCCTTATGGGTCAACGACACCGATCTTGTCTTAGCCATCAATAAATATACCTATTTTGGTCTATCTTGTGCAGTTTTCCAGGGCTGTACTACGGAATAGCAAACTCGAAACAACGGTGAACAGTATTCAAAAAGTACAGGAAACTGCAAAACGATATAAAGTAGTCACATGAACCCAAATAATTGTATAAGTATAACTAAGGCTATTGAAAAGTTGTAAATATATATTATTTGCCTGATAAACAGGGAGATAATTTTACTAGGCAACTATTCGACTTAACTCAGAATTCAAAAATCTAGACTAAAGGAAATCAGTTCCTAATAAAACTTCGAAAAACTTAAAATTGAACGATCACGTTTTTGTTTGAACGCTTTGGGTACCGATTTTGCAATCAAAGAAAAAGCTACGTTTGAAATTCGAATATAAAAAAAAAACAATTTTAAATGAGTTTAAAAACTTCTTGGAATGTAAATAAAGTTAACCAGGGTATTACTGCTGCCCTGGTCGGACAACTATCTTAAATTATTCAGGCTACACGGAAACTCGTTCCCCTAAATGTCAAAACTGATGGTTCAGTGATGGATTGATTCGACCATGGATTTATTTATGGGGTACCAGGAAGTTAGGACTGCGAGGATATCCAATAGGTAGAGTTTGGATGGCTTGACAGTTCTTGTTATTATGTTGTTTTACTTTTGCAGGGAAAGGAAAGGATAAACGTATAACACCCGTGTCAAAGGCGCAATTAATGTTTTTGTCCGTTAAAAAGTCATTTACCTACCATTCACAGTAAAATTGCTTTATTGTAGGTACAGTGCGCGTCAGAATTAAGTACCCCTTGTCTACATAATAATTACAACTACTTCGAGTTCCTTTGTAACTTATCACAAATTTTCACATGCAAAAAGTTATCATGCCACCGCTAAGGATCGAACCACCCACCATAATACTCAAAGTCTGAAATTCCCAACAATAACAACTATTGTGTCCCACATACATTGAGATAGGGGGGGTACTTATATGTGACGCGCACTGTACATACACCAAACATATACAGGGCGTCCCACAGCTATGCCACATGGAGGGAAAGTACCTTAAATATTGTACATGGAAAATTTTACTGAAAGAATACATTATTTAATTTAAAAAACAATTTAAACTGCATTCATAGATTTTTCAATACTTACATGGGTGAACCACAGAAGAAAAATTATTATACCCTGTAGATTTATCATACTGACCGAAAGGCTTCATCATAAGGATAATTTTTTGCTCAATAACATAGTACATCAGAAGTAGAAGGAAGGTGGAAATACGCTTAAATTACAAATAATTATGGTATTACGTTTGAATGGGAAATTCATCCGTGCCCGGAAACTTAAGGCGCGTCACGCCCGTATCGCTTCTAAGCGCCAACTATGGACTCCCTCGTTAAGGGATGAAACGTTGGTGTTCTTCCAACACAGAATAACTTCGTAGCTAACCCACTTACATTCATAATGAATTCGTCAAACTACGATACATTTTTACGGTAAAAAAAAGCACTTTTCTTTATGTTATGTTAGCTTGCCGCATCTACTAATTGATAGATTGCCGTTTACGTGAAATCTATAATAATAATCTAAGCCTGCAGTACTTTCAAGTCTTTATAGCATTACTGGAAGTATGCAAAAGTTTTGGGTTTATCGCGTGCGTGATATACAGTTACTGAAATTACTGAAACTTAGGCTCTAGCATTTCAGCAATTAAACATTGCAAAATGCTCTTAACGGACTTAGGTAGTTTAAAATATGGAATGTTAACCTTGAATTTACAAGTTGGTTAGACTTATTCTAAGTAAATATTGTACTTACGAAAGAATTATTATAAAATAAGAAATAGATAAAACCTTTATTGACAAAATTACAATTAAATAATCCTTTCCTTTGTCATACTTGGTAAAGTATGACAAAGGCTTGTCTAAGTGCTTATTTAGTAAGCACTTAGACAAGTCTTATAAGTTATTGAAATTATAGTAGTTTCACTGTATAAATGATTTGTGTTATTGTTTCAGATTCACAATGGACCCCCGACAGATACTATATGCGCTTCTGCTGCTGATTCTATATCACCTACAGCTCACAGAGTAAGTGATGGAGTTAAATAAACAGCTGGCGCGGTCGTCTTTTTTTTTTACATTATCCATGCTGACGTCACAAGTCTGGGCCTCGGCCTTTATTCACTATATAAGATTGAATTTCTTATATATTCTCAGATCGGTGAAGTAGTTTCGGAGCCTATTCAATTCAAACAAACGAATATTTCCTCTTTATAATATTAGTATAGCCAATGCAATCGCGTTACACAGAAGACAAGTCAGTTCTTCCGATTCCACGCGAATCGGAAGAAACCGTATCTATGCCATATTTGTAATTCCCAACCGCGACTAGGTGCGATTTGAGCACGATTCGAACTTTCAAATAAACGCGTTCGCTACACAAATAGTCTTGTGGCTAAGACTCCTAATAAATAAAAAATAAAATAAATAATGACGGCCTTCTCTCTCCTTATACATTATTGTGTGCCCAGCAAGGTCTATACGGAAATGAATTAAATATATGGATTATGGTTTTCCTATATACCTATAGAATGCAATAAAAGATTGAGAATTGAAAAAAAATAGGTACCTACATTTAGGAATCTCTTACGTTTAGAACATTCTGTGACGTCACACAGTTTGATAAAGAATAAGTCCCCAGTAAACGATAAAGAAAAGAGAATCGCGCCAGCTTTTTAAGATTTACCCGAGCCTTCGGTAACTTCTAACTCTCCTATTAATAGTCAGTTACTAAACATTCACATACATGAACAGGTATGTGAATGTTTAGTACAGCTCGCTTGTCAAAAATTGGCATTCGTACAAACTTGGACACTCCAAAGCACATAATCTTTCTCTGCTAAACTTGCCTTCTCCAAACAGGCCTTTTTGTGAGGGTTTAGTTGTTCGAATCGCGTCATAATGTGTAATAATAACTAAAATACATAATCATTTAAAGTCATTATGACGCGACTCTCAATTCTCAGTTGGAATTCGCATCACAAATGTGTGATGCGTATTCTGACTGTCAGAATTGAATTTATAGAGAATATTGATGTTCACTAAGGAAGAATTCTGCCGAAGAATGTGCTGTTCCGGTGTTTTCAGACCATAACCGGTATACACATATCGCGTCTCCGACACTACGAGTTATTTAGTGAATAGGTTTATTTTTTGTAATGTATATTAGGGTAAAAAGTAATGAACAGATTTGCAAAAAATATTTGGCCCGGGATAATTGAAATGAGATACAATAAATCATTTATTTCAGGCAATCTAGCGGCCCGCCCCGGCTTCGCAAATTTTACACAACATGGTTTGAAGTTTTCATACGGATTCCTAACTTATTTGAAACATTTAATAGCCTATGTTCAGTGATAATGTAGGATTCTAATATTGAAGAATTTTTAAATTTAAAGTTTCGGATTTGTCGATTTGATGTTGTTTTAATTGTCGGTATTTAATCTTTTCAATCCAAACAAACAAATCTTTCCTCTTCATAATATTAGTATAGATAAACAAACGATGAGCACCAATAAATATTAACGAGACTCGTAAATAATATTATAATCTAAAGTGGTGATCATAAATCACAGAAACAATTTAACTATCGGTTTGTAGAAAGTTTTTTTCATAAATCACTCAATAACTGCTGTTTTGTTGGCAAGTGGACTTATTATTTGTCACCTGCCAAATATAAGTTTTGAGGTCGTCTCAATAATTTCCAGTCTATGTATTTAAATTTTTCATAAAATTATCTAATTATGGTGTTTAGCAGGTCTTTGGAGTTGATTGTGATTAAAAACAAAATAGATAACTGGACAAACAAATGAATGTTAATAAAAACCACATACATTAAAACTAAAAACCATTAAAACTTTTATGATTTGGTTCTTTCCATTGTATTTTATGGGACAGATGGGAATCCTTTGGAATAGAACTTTTATCATATCTGGATTAATACAAAATAAGCAAAATGTGGAATAAAAATATTGTTAATAAAACCGGCCAAGCGATAGTCAACTCGCACGCGGAGGGTGCCGTACCATCGTATTACGTAACTATACGGAAACTAAAAATGGTTTTTTTCACATCACGCGGTGAACCTTATTTTTTTATAGCCTATCTATATTCATCAGGTATACTTATTGTAGGATTTTTCATTCTATTGTAATATTGATATATTTTTTCTAATCGGTCCAGTAGTTTCTAACCTACTTAATTCAAACAAAGAAACGAACAATCAAATCTTTCATCTTTATAATCCACCCTTTCGGTGGGAAACTCTAAAACATTGTTACAGCTGAATTGAGACTCCTTTCTTTAGTTGTTCCCAAACTTATTTATAAATTAGTTCACTTATCCCTGCACCTTGCCCTGCACAGACAAATTAATAAACCCCCACTCCACAGATGCATGAACAACGGCAAGATCAACTTCCGAGAGAAGGAGAAACAGATCCTAGACCAGATCCTCGGCCCAGGGAGATACGACGCCCGCATCAGACCATCAGGTCTTAATGGAACTGGTATGTACTCGCTGCTTTCCGCCTAGCACACTACACACGGACACTTGTAAAAAGCTATTGCTACTTTTATGTCACACCTACAATTGCAATGTTCGCGGTGTTCGCTACCCAGAGACCGGTATACATAATGTAGTATATGAAATTTCCGGGGGATGAATCGCGGAATAGAGAGAATTTTTTCGCTGATGCTCACGGTAGCGTACTCCGCATTGGCCAGAATGGGCATTTGCTGTAAAATAACTATATTGACATTCTAAGGGGTAAGTAGTTCCTATTACAATTCTAACAAATTTTATGACTAGGAAGAAATATTATTTAATTTGGGTCGTCCAAAGTCAGACTTATTCAAATTTCTGTAAAAAAATTTCTTGGAACCTAATTAGAATAATTAATTATTAATTAATTAATTAATTATTTACAATTGAAATAATTTAGCTAATTGCAGACTGTTGCAAGTAATCTACAGGTAGTTCAACTGATGCTTATCAATACCAGTAGGACACGTCCCCAAGATGATTTAAACAGTATAATAACGCGAGTTAAGTTTTCCTATAAGTGAAAGTGTTGAAAGAAAAAACGTGGAATGGAGAGTGATTTTGTACAGCACAATATTTAGATAGTAGTAATGAAAACGGCGACTACGGGAATCTACAGGGATCGCCGTAAAATGGAGCCAGTAAAAATTAAGGCAGTATTGGTTTTTACGCCGATGTATCGATTTTATCAGAATGTCTTGTGATCTTTTTTTAACCATATCACTTGAAATTAATAATCAAAATGCATGCTCTTTTTGATTAATACTATCAAGCCATCCTCCAAAGTTAAAATAAAAAGACAAACTTTAGTTTCAGAGACCTAAATCTTTTTTAATTTTGGAATTTGATGGAGCTACGCCTTATGTCCTTTCTCTTATCATTTCGAGTTAGAATAAATTAAGGGCTCAAAAAGATAGGTGCCGACCAGACACATATTCCCGTTACAAAGAAGTCAGATGACTAACTGAATGATAATTAAGTTCTTCTCTGAAATTCGTTCGCCATTTGTCAGTGATCTAATTCTTCTATTGTCCAGCAACTTGTTTAATATTATCTACTATACTATATAGATAGTCCGTCAAATTCTTTTGACATAAGTCAAAATTTTAAAAAACAGTTATGGTATGTTTACATGCGCGCCGTGCAGCCCGGCGGGCTGCCTGGCGGGCTGCGCGGCATGCAGCCCGTCCCAGGCCGGCGAAAATTCAAGCTGTTCACACGCACGCCGTCGTGTCAGTCAGTGCCAGAATGGCGGGCAGCGAGGATCTCGGTGTTGTTGCTGCCATATCCTTTGGCTTAACTTATTTTTATTGGAAAATGAAACAAAATGATGAACGACGGTGAAAAAGACTGCAAAAAAGAAGGTGGTGGATGATAAAAGTTCACAGAAAGTCACGAAAGCGCGAGAGAGACTGACTGCCCGCGCGCCGCGCGCCGCGCGCGTGTAAACAGTCACCGGGCGCCCGCACATTCATCCTTTGAACTTTGCCAAAAAACCGACACTCGCCCGGTTCGCGGCATTCACGTTCACAGGCGCGTTTACGGGCTCGGGCGCGTACCGTTCACACGCTCGTGAATGTGAATGTGCACGTTGAATGTCGAGTTGAACGCGCGCATGTGAACATACCATTACATATAACACTACTAAGCCAAGCCAATTTTGAGTTAGAAAGACCCTTATAAATAAGAAGGTAAGTGTGACAATGGTACCAAAATTATCACTGAGTCGATGGCCACAGATCCCTTTATATTTTTAATATAATGTCATTAATCATACGTCAACACTTCGGGTAGCCGAGTATTTAGGAGTAAGTAACATAAACACATAGACATGGTCATCTTCGGGTACAAAAATGCGTTCCATTTAAGTATTATTAGTAATTCTGAAACTAAAGTCCGTCCACGCGTTTCTTTTCTCAAACTTAATGAAAGATTGCAATAAGTACCTTTTTAATAGGTAAGGTAAACTGACAGCTCAAAAAAATCTGTAGTTTTTAGTACCGCTAAGTTTTCAGTCGACAGATTGGTATCAATAGTTTCAAGAAGAAACTGAGTCTATGGAATATATGGTTTTAATATTCAGGAAAAGAAAAGAAGCGCGTGGTCAGGCAGCTAAAATGTTGTAGATATTTTTATTACAATAATAATAATATATTCTTTTTTGCAGACGTATGATCCATTTTCTATTATAATAGGCAAATTAAATAAAAAAAAACATTACAAAATGATTATTAAAAACATAAACAATTTAAGGTAGGTACTAGGTTTAAGTACACAGTACGTCAGATAGCAAATTAGCAATATACACCCATCGTCTATAGGTGTCTGATAACATCAGTTTTTCATGTAGTATTGAATATCAGTCAGACAGAAATAAGAAGGAGAAGAAGATAATAGAAAAAAATGGTACATTCATACGATTGTCACTGACGGATTATATCAAATCGGAAATTTGCTAATACTCATAGCGAGAATATTACATTAATCCGTTTTGTGTGTTCTTTTTTGAGCAAACCACAAGACAAAAACATATTATCTTAACCATTACGATGGCACGCAGCCAAGAATGTTGTCTTGAATGTCTGATTGCAGTATGTCAAAAACAACATAATTAGATAAAATATAACAAAAAAATTTATTCGCTTTGTCTACACTAGGTTATAGGTAAGTAATGTACATTTAATTTGTGTTATTTTAGTAATTTTTGGTTTAATAACGGTTGTTTTCTCAAATAAAGTAAAATAATTAAAATTCCACATTACATCATGTCTTCCACCAAAAATTAAGTTTTGGTTTCAACCGTTTATTTTTATTCATGAAAATAACTTAACCTCGAAACTTCACCAAGACTTTACCACGAAGTTCATTCATCATATTTACCATTAGGTATGTATGTCATATTGGGTTGTATTTATAACATATTAATGTTTAAGGTCATCCGAACATACGTTTAGATATAGAAAACTTATCACTGAAATGGTTATTGAAACTATAATTTAGATGAACAATAAATTTTGGACATTTCCTTTTAATAAACCTTCCTAGTATTCGAGTAGTTCATGGTACTCTTAATATTGATAATATTTTAACAGGTCCAGCAGTTGTTAATATAAACTTATTCGTGAGAAACATTTTGACCATCAGCGATATTAAAATGGTTAGTGTTTTATTTATGTACCTACCATTTTGGATTACGGTAGCGCTTATAATCATTATTAATGTTATAATTAATTATAATTTTTCTACGAAATGGCTGTTGTCATTGCGGCGATACGGCGGCATTAGAAAAAATATATTGAAAAATAACATTTTGTGTACTTTTGTTTTAAAATATAGTCATAGATGTTTGTGTAGTAATAATTTTGAATTTGTAAGCACAGTAGTTCAACCATATGTCGTATGTTAAACACGCGTTCCCAAAACGTCGATGTGGTTGATGCACTCAAATTAATTGTTATTAGAATCAATGTATTAAATGGAAATAAGTACAGTAACAAGCCAAAAAGCTGGCTAAACGCAATATGTATGTATATATATTTTTCTGCCGTATCGTTGTATGTGTTGCACAGCCTTTTTTCGCCACAACTTTAACCTTCTCAATATTGTTTATTATTTGTTTGTTTGCCTGAACGACTTTAATGTGCCGAATTTTTAATATTAATCTATTTCAAAGTTCGCCATTCCTTGCTCATGACAGCTTATGTCTCAATGTTTAAGGTCAGAGTTGTTCTCTGTTGTTGTTTTTTACTATTTTTGTTTTATTATTGTTTTCGTAGTTGGTAACCGCTTGTGCGGGCGTTACGATAACAAATATAGGTGCAAATTAGATGATAAAGGTATTGTTTCAATTTTATGATGATATTTTGGAAACAATATCATCAACTGAACTGGCTAATTCCTGAAAAAGTCATATTGGGCATTGCCCTTGACGTGTTAAGTTATAGACTGAAAACTCTTTTTTCGAAATTAATAAAAGAAACAAATTGGCATATCAATCAGCAAGCCACATAATATTTCGTGCTAGCCCCCAATAAAATTTGATTAGCAAAAAGCATTATTAAAAAGTCGATAAAACTTACTGTCACGCGACTTTTTATGACATTAAGCACTTTGACACGATACAAAACCTTTTAAAGGGGTGTTATCAATCGAAACTAGATATACATTACAATCTGGGTATAATTATTTTGAATATCCCGTATAGATATGTCGAACAAATTAGTTAGAGGTAACTTCAAATACGTGGTAAAATTATGATACGTTAAAAGTATAAATGACAAATTGATTTCTCCGATATTGATTCTCACCTACCGTTCATCAGTTAAATTACATTATATATTTTTTAGTCTTATAATTTTTAAATGAACATCGTAACTTAAAATAAAAACCCTTAATTTTTGACCGACGTAACCCAACCAACGCCCTGCCACTAAAATATTTTACTAAAAGAAAGTACACTTTACTTAGTAGATTTTATCTTGTTGTGGCTTCTGAAACAAATTACTAATATCCGCAACAGTCACGCACGATCCATTCACTTATTCTTTGGCCCGTGACTCGGCAACATACCTACTTAAAGCTTTAACCCCTAGGTTAATGGTTTTTCTTTGAGCGTCGTACCTGATCCAATTAATCCCTCGTCACGAGCTGGTTAACTTTCATCAATTCTAATTTTAACAAAAGCTATTGAGCCTTTGATATCTATATTTCCGTATTCAATGGACAAACTTATATTTTCTTTAATATTTAACCTGTTACACTAACACAAATTCCCATCAACAGGCCAACTTACCTTTATTTGCCGATTGTTTTTCGATTCTAATCTTCCGTTTTTACATCACTTTCTTATTCTTTTAACTTTGTCATCCTTATGACAACATGCATTGACCGACACACAAAATTTTCAGGTCTCCGAGGTGAGTCGCTCATAGAACGCGAACGTTTTATTATAAGAATAATATGGCTGCCACATCCGCATCAAAATTATAAATTAAGTTGGTTAAGTTAGGATTTAGTTTTGATTTAACCCGTTATTTACCCGTGATTCTGATTGGTACTTAGATGGGCCAGCGGTAGTGAGCGTCAATATATTTGTCAGAAGTATATCAAAGATCGATGACGTCACAATGGTAAGTCTACTGAGACAGGCTGGACCGTATTCTAGTTATTGTCACAGTATGCGTATTTCTATTAACAAAAAAATCGCGGTGTAAACAAGTCAAATGAATGGGCAACTCTCTCCTAATTTGTCGTGGAGCGAATTACCCAAAATCTATGTGTATCATTATTATTTTATTAAAATTCTAAAATTTACGTTTGGTGTTGACGACCAAAATCGTTTTTAAAAGCGCTTGCTAACCAATCGAAATGCGCTGTGACGATATAATTCTCTGCATTTCTATCATCGCGGGCCCCGTTCTTCTCTCCAAAATTAGATTTCGTTTTTAGATTTCGAAGGGCATTGGCTTTATTTGGATTTGTACAAATTTATTGGCTATATCGGTTTTTTTTTTCTTTCTTACATCTCCATTACCTGGCGGCCGATTGACTGATCTACTGAGTCTATGTATTATTGCGGTTCTAAAGACGTAATTTTTTGTCATTAAGGCGACGCTGAAACCGTAGTACGTGTCAACCTGTTTCTGCGTTCCATCAGCGAAATCGACGATTATGATATGGTAAGCCATAATCGTCGTGGTAAGGATGATAATGACCACTATTACCAGTGACATTTTTATTATAAACCAAGCGACCCACTTGTTACTACATATATTAAATTGGCTTGCAATATACTTTGTTTATAATAAAATTGGCTTTATCAACAGGTTTTGGAAAAACGTATTTGCACAATGCTGAATTGTCAAAGCTCAATGTCGTGGTTATATATATCCTTTTGACACTTTTATTTTAGTTTTATTTGTTATACTTATTGCACTATTATTTTTTTAATGTGATTTTTCGTCTATCCTTATCGATATTATTTAATTTGTATGATTTTGACCTCAGCGGTGCGGTGCCGCGTTTTTTTTAGATTTTTTGACAGGAAATCCTTGAAAATCCTTTCAATGGTGGGATGTGTTTTCTAGTTTCTTTAACATTGCCTTGAAGAGAATTATTGTGTTTTTACCATATTGTTTTAAATACATAATGTTATGATTATTTTTCTTAATTCAAATAATATAAGCACTCTTGGACTGTAGTTTTTTGTATTAATTTTCATAAAATTTATAAACGAGCGAAGCGTCTTGTACAAACACCGAAGGATTGGCACAACCGTAGAGAGCACACATATGAGCAAATTCAATAGCTTCGGTACATGTATACAAGCGCACAGTACTTTACGTCTCGAACAAATTTTTCTCCTAATTGGCTTCCGCGCACAACCGAACAATCTCACGACGAAATGACCAGAACTGAACTGAACCACCGCTTATAGAACCGACAAGACCGCGGCCCGCACCCTTCCACATCACCACTTTATTATTTACTAAACCACTTTTTAAATCATGCTTCTTATATAATTTGATGCATTTCTGAGAAGATTAAAAACTATTTTGGTCGTATAATGTACTTATTGTATGTCCGTTTATGTGAATTTGTGTTGTGTAAACATTCGGGGTTATCGTGGCGTCCGCACCCGCCTTCGCGCTTGGACCGGTGGCTTCCCCGGTGTCGGTCTCGGCTCCACCGACAGCTAGACGTAAAGTAGCTCTAGAACTGGCCGTGTGCATGAGGGTAACAAGCATTCCTTCGACGAGTGCAAGTCGACGGTGAGTTGGTACTAGGCTTCGCTTTCACGCATGAACAGCTTTGGATATTGCATTGAAAGTTATCTTTTGGATTGTATCATTATTTACATTTGTATCGCCAGTCAAAGGGCCCTCTGGCACGCTGCCAGTATCGCCTACAACATGCAAACTGATATTGTTGCATCTATCAAAGTCACAATCCCACATAATAATGTCCAAATAAATTACTATACAGTTTATTTATGTGGAATCTGAAATACAACTTTTCACCAAATAAGTTTTCTACGTTTCTGATTTCCTCGGCTAGCTACAGCGGCTTTTGTAATTTTGTGAATTACTGTAGATAGATGTACACTTTTCTCACCCAACATTATACACAAACTTAGATTAGTTATTAACTTTGGTGATTGATGAAGAAGTTTAAATTCAGATTCTACCGTCTCATTGATCCAAAAGTTAACGTTCTGTTTTGCATGTTTGTGATTCACTAGTTAGATGCTGTATTATGTGACTTTAATTCATTTGACTTGCTGTTGTTCGAGGGGTCTTATCTTTTAATAATCAGATCATTATCAAGAGAACCTTCGACAACACGCCTCTCCTGCGATTTACTATGTATAATTATTGGATTTGTGTCAATATGGCTCAGGTGCTGTCCTCGGCCATTGATGAAATTATTTTTAAAGGAGAGTTCATAATCATTTTCATAAAGTCACTTAACAACGAATTTCTGAAAAAGTAGAAACAGTAATAGAAACACTGACACAAGCATAGATTAGTTTGGCTTTTGAAAGTAGATTTAAAAAGATCACAGTAAATGCAATCGCGTTTCAAATGCCTCAGATGAAACAGTAAGTAATCTTAAGTTTCATCAATGGCCTGATTAATCATCAAAATTGATGATATATTTGTATTTATTAGTCAATAAAACGAATTGGCTTTAAATCATAAAATCACGATTGGCACAATAAACACAGCTGTATATTGGCACAAACAGTGACATTGAAAGCTTTCATGATAATAATTATAATTAACTTAGTAGAGTCCAAATTATTGAAAATAGAAACGAATAAAAAGAAAGTAAAGAAAAAGCTTTTAAATCACAGCTTTAAAATAACGAAATTCTATAGTTTCGAGTTTAATAGCTATCATTGATGTCAATGAAAACTTGATTGAAGTTGATTCCTGTCAATTTTTCAATGACTATAATTATTGTGTAGAATAGTGTAATGCAAATGTTGAAACGTTTTCAGGAATACTCTGTTCAATTAACGTTCAGAGAACAATGGTTAGATGAGAGACTGAAATTCAATAACTTGGGAGGTAAGTTTAATGAGTAATACCCAACACCATTAGTATTTGATAACGATATTATTGCTTGCATGAATAAACAAATAATTAACATTGATTTGAAACCACAGAATACTTTGCAATATCTATCTTTAACTTAGAAAATGAAAAGATTTAAAAATATAAATTACTAGCGGCCCGCCCCGGCTTCGCACGGGTATTAAACAAAAATTTCAGAAATTATACACACTAAAACGATGGGTTTTACAGTTTTCATACGGATCTTTACTTTTTTTAACAGCAATGGGGTTTTTGACATTGACTCGACATTCCAAAACTGACACTGGCCGTAGAGAAAAAGCAAGCACCGTGCGCTATACAACCTCTTTTTCTATTCTGACGCGCCATAATAGAAAAAGAGGTTGAATATACAGCCCACGGTTCAATTATTGAATTTTTCATGCGGATCCCTAACTTTTTTGAAAATATTATATAGCCTATGTTCATCACGGAAAATTAAGGATTCTAATGGTGAAAGAATTTTTTAACTCGGTTCAGTAGTTTCGGAGCCTATTCAATTCAAACAAACAAACAAACAAACAAACAAACAAACAAACAAACATACAAACAAACAAACAATCAAATCTTTCCTCTTTATAATATTAGTATAGATTTCCCTGCGGGGTACATAAAGGCCCATTTCATGGACCCATCCTATTCCTTATTAACAATTTGCAGGTCGTCTCAAATACCTGACGCTGACTGAAGCCAACCGTGTCTGGATGCCTGATCTATTTTTCTCGAACGAGAAGGAAGGTCATTTCCACAACATTATCATGCCGAACGTATACATTAGGATCTTCCCTAACGGCAATGTGCTGTACAGCATTCGAATCTCACTGACTCTGTCCTGTCCAATGAATCTGAAGTTATATCCGCTGGATAAGCAGACTTGCTCACTGAGGATGGCCAGCTGTGAGTATTTTTAAATTTGCCTTTAAGTTGAACATTTTAGCGTCAATCATTGTTCTGTGATGACTACTATATTATCAGAGTTAAATAATTATCGCTTTGTTCTTTCATCAAAAAGTTGTGTAAATATCATCTGATATCAAGAAAATAGTAGCAAATCTTACAAATAGTAGCTAATCTTCTACTATTCTTCTAACAAATCCGTCTTAGCATTGGAACTCGTTAAAATTAATGAGTCATTCCGTAACATTGTCAGCTTTGATCAGCTAATGATAGTAAACGAGGCCACGAGACAAACTCACAATACATTAAAAGATTATCTATTTTTGTTTCGGTCTCCATTCTGGGCGGTATAGTTTTATCCTCTGCTTTCTTTCCCGGGCTTTTCTCATAGAGCATGTGTTTCACAGACGGCTGGACCACAGATGATCTGGTGTTCCTTTGGAAGGAAGGGGACCCAGTACAGGTTGTCAAGAACCTCCACCTCCCCCGGTTTACCCTTGAAAAGTTCCTTACTGATTACTGTAACAGCAAAACCAACACAGGTAATTATTAAAATCATATTTTATGGTTCCTAAGAAGTGAGGCTCTGGGTAGTAGTTTTCTGGGTATTAAATGTAGTAGCTTTTGTGAAATTCTTATACCAAGCGATTCTCAATGTTATTTCCATGATAAATTTAAAAATCTCGCGTTGCTGTTTCTCCGGAAACAAAACCCGAAAATCAACCATCTCCAATTTGACATCGTTTTTGTCAATTCTCCCCCCTCAAAGGGCCTTGACAATTGTTTTAACTAACTTCTTACTTCGAAATTCGAAGACATCAATTCACCAAGACTAACAACCGCCCCCAATTCGGCCCTATAAATTATATTATAATTCGCATTCCAGGCGAATACAGCTGTCTAAAGGTAGACTTGCTGTTCAAGCGCGAGTTCAGCTACTACCTTATCCAGATCTACATCCCGTGCTGTATGCTCGTCATCGTCTCCTGGGTCTCCTTCTGGCTCGACCAGGGGGCTGTTCCTGCCAGAGTCTCACTTGGTAAGAAATATTCCAGGTGAATACAGCTGCCTGAAGGTAGACCTGCTGTTCAAGCGGCAGTTCAGCTACTACCTCCTGCAGATCTACATCCCGTGCTGTATGCTCGTCATCGTCTCCTGGTTCTCCTTCTGGCTGGACCAGGCTGCTGTTCCAGCAAGGGTTTTGTTGGGTATGGGTAGCTAGTTAGCTAACTCTTTTTAGATCACACCTATTTTTGTCACGAATGCTTCTGCCGTAGTTTGGAATGCGTTGAAGAAGCTCCTTCAGGAGATTTGAGGCTGGTAAATGGTTTATCAGTAAATTCATGTTCTTCGCTGTCTGACTTATTACCATATTAAGACATAAGACTATTATTAGTTTTTAAGTTGTATTTTTATTTTATTGATTAATTTTGTGTGTATCTTTTAATCATTGTTTAGTTACTTTACCTTACTTTTTACTTTTATATATGTTATTTCAATAATTTGCTACGTTCCTCTATTAAATTATTATTTTTGTGTATTATATTAAAAAATATTTTTACTCAGATTTATTTTATTTAAATTTATTGCACGCACGCCTTTTACAGAATTTCGCACTACTGGTTTTCTGATAGAATTTGCAACTGTAGCGTTAGGACCACAGTTTTAGCTTTCTTGAATGCTACAAGAAAACTTGTGTGCATTAGTATGAACCTCATTGAATTACGATACAATGCCTACTCAAACCACTAGAGGCAATCACTTGCCCCAGCCCATAATTTTGTTACCTACTTTCTCATTCCAAGCAATTAACTTTTAACGAATATGTTACTACATTCTTTACCTGTTCTGTCATGTGACTCTACATTGAATACATCTATGCATAATGTCCTGTGTACGCTGAAAATTTTATTTCGATATATGCGCCTGATGCAAAGCTGTTTTTGCTATCTTGCCATTCATTTTCACCGACTAAATTCCTATTGTATTTCTCAGGAGTGACTACGCTTTTGACAATGGCAACGCAGTCGTCAGGCATCAACGCTTCTCTACCCCCTGTGTCGTACACAAAGGCCATTGACGTCTGGACCGGCGTATGTCTCACGTTTGTATTTGGGGCACTACTTGAGTTTGCCCTAGTAAACTATGCGTCCCGCTCTGACATGCACCGGGAGAATATGAAGAAAGCGAGACGCGAGATGGAAGCAGCAAATTTAGATGCTGCTTCGGACTTGCTTGATACAGACAGCAACGCCACTTTCGCCATGGTGAGCATCAGTTTTGAATATAGTAATTCAGAACCCTATTTTTTATTGGCTTTGATTTTAAATAAAGATTCTGTTAGCTTATTTATAGTAGAGGTACCTTATCTACCTGTAATAGTAATTTAGAAATATTTTGCAATTTAAATTCTTTTTTGCGGTATTGACTTATTGAAATAAGTTTTTTAGAATAGTCTTGCATGTTTCATCAATAAAGAAACCGAATGGACGAAACGTAACAGGTGTTAAGAAATCCCGCAAAATTAAAGTCAATAAACAAAAGGGTGTCAATTGGCTTTACGTACTGTGTTCCTTCACCCTAATTGGTCTGACGCGACAGAAACCACTCGTGCGCGGCGAGCCTCCCGCGATGCGCCAGTGCGAGGTTCACTTGGAGCCTCCGCGCAAGAACTGCTGCCTGACGAGATGGATGTTGAAATTCCCCACCCGCTCTAAGCGGATAGACGTTATATCGAGGATCCTCTTCCCCTTCGTATTTGCCATCTTCAATATAGCCTACTGGTGAGTTTAATACTTGATGTGTATCGTGTTATAAATGTTAAGATGCGTCAGTGCGAGGTGCCATGCGAGCCGAAACAGAAGTCAAAGTGCCGCACCTGGTTGGCAAAGTTCCCCACTCGATCAAAGCGCATCGATGTCATTTCGAGGATCGCCTTCCCGCTCGTCTTCGCCGTGTTCAACTTCTGCTACTGGTGAGTTATGGTTATCATCATCCCTTTCACGATCGGTACTATCGTAGCATAGGTATCCATAAGCTATGATGTAGAAGTCGCGCAGACTGATAGCGTCATCAGTAGGTCAACCATCATCCGTAGCATAATGGTTTACCTGTACTTCGGCTAAAACCTCTTGAATTAAATAAAGTTTATTATTTATTATTTCATAAACAACGGTACTGTTATAGGTGATGTAATCTATACCAAGTATCAATAGAAGTTAGAACCTTTACCATAGCTTCAATACCATCATCTTTCGCAGTAACAAAATGATTAGAAATAACTAGATAACGCTTTGACCAATAGGTATACCTACATAATTCTGAATTCATAAATTCAAATTGTAGGAGCATAATGCGTGTCCATCGTATAACCGAAAATTCATCAAGTCGCTTTATTAGTTGTTCCCTTCATCGTAGTTAACAACGAACTGAGTTTTTTTAACTTAATTCTGCCAGCCAGCGCTTGCTCTTAAACGCGTTAAAAATGCGTTAAAAAGACTGTTACAAAAAACAACAATTACTTTAAAAGAAAAAATTAAATATTCTATCAAAAGAAAACTAAACAAAAAATTTTTTCGGAATGTAACAAAATCTATGAAGAATAATATTCAAATTATTTAGCGATAGTTAATTTAATAGTCACAATAATTTTATAAACCTGCTTTAAAAATACAAAATGTTTAATGCTTATATTATAATGTTTTAAATCCTAATTAATATTTGATGTTTTATTTCTAATTTATTGAAATGAAAGTAAAATATAAAGTCTATAAATGTAACCCGGAAAGCCGCATCGATTTTTAAATTTTAAGGTATTTTCATAAATTATGGTTCTATACGTACAAAAAAAAACTGAAAATTAACCTTTATTAATGTGAGACAGCCAAAAAAGGATTTAAATTTCACACACTTAATCTTAACTTAACAAAGTAAACTGAAAATGAATGTTGACTTTAAATTCCCAGGGCATGAGCAAAATAGAGCGGGAACAGACGGACTTGTATGGGCTGTCCATACTAAAGCTTTCAGGTCTCCAACTCATAACCCTTTTCAGGTCGACCTACTTATTCCGGAATGCAGACGAAGATGACAAGTGATTCGAAGCGTCCGCGGCGTCCGGCGACTCAGCGCGCATATACGTAGCCATAATCTTGCCTTACGCGCTGTTCCTGATCATATGGATCGTCTGCCTCCGCGGAAACCCTTCCCTCCGCCCCCTCCGGCTCAGAAAAATGTCCAGGAGGAATACTACTATCACTGCTCCTGTATAAACCTGGACTGTTCTAAGCCCGAAGTTCTATGACACACCTGGACATTTTACATGCCTAAATCTTTTGGGGCATCTCTTTATGACACACGAGTAAGCAGTTTGTGACACCAGAACTCTGGGATTTTATTCAATAGGGTTCTGAAGTCACAAAATGGTGAGGTTTATCCCCTTTGATTCCATCGTACCCCCTAGGTTTTTCAGGAATTTTGAACAAGTGCCTCTATAGAGCTCTTTAATGAATCATGGTTATGCAATAAGCAGATATCATGATTTGTTAGAAGCCCAGCTGAAAGGTCACATTGCTGAAATTCTGCATTAGAACTTGAGAACTTATCAGTCTTACAGAACCTATTACAGTGATGCTTGTGTTGTGAACAGTTAAGCCCTTTATTTTTGGGTTACGTGGAATTCTTCTCGTAAATACAAGGATTTATCTGAAAACCTTTTACCTAATGTTACAATAAAGACAGTAATGCGACAAATTTGGATGCAATGGACGTCTTCAACCGATAAAAGGTGAATAAACAGTGACGACATAGCGAAAAGTGAATATACAATTTACACTTTTTTTTTTATAAAATATTGTGTAAACGCACTGAGTGAACGAACTTAATACACACAGATGCAAAGCTTAAAGGCATCTAGATGTAAATAATCTTAGTACATATATTAATTTAACTTCCACTTAGGCCTAAACCAATCGCATTCTATCACTTATCCCTTCATATTCTTTCATGCACTACTGTTACTCGTATTCTAACGCGTTTTTAAGTCATAGCCATTCGATGTTGTATAAATGGTATTACATAACACATATTGGTAAAATATTATAGAATCTTATATGCCTTCCTGATAGAAAGTCATTTATTTTGATATCCCATAGAATAGACAAAATACATGTACCTAGATTTGTAACCTATTCCATCTGGATAGAACATATTCAATAAGTGTTTATCCTTTGCTGTGATACATTGATGATATTAAAGCAGTGCATATACTCTGCTTTAATATTCAATTTGCTTCGATTTTTTGTTAATGTATGTAACATGTTTTCTCATTAGTAAAAACAAATAAACCTTGTAGGTTAAATTTATGTGTCCATTCTTCTTAGTGATTTATATTATGTGTGATGAAGTCCTTTGTAACAATCCTATGTTTAAATTGTCTTTACGAATCAATGGAAACTTTGTGAATAGTGTTCGTAACTGTCGTACGTATTGTAATGAAAGTTTGAAATGGTTTTTATCGCAAATGATGTAAGTTTGAAAATAAATCATCACTATTATCCTAACAATTCATTATAAGGTAATAGAGTTGTACACTGTTTGGGATTGGGATACGGTATATTTTAGATTGTCAGTGGAAATTGTTGATATAGGAGGAAATGTATAGGATAGGATATGGCTAAGGCACCGATGGTAGAGGCTGGGCATTGACTTCAATTTCTTAGTTATAAACTAGTTTTTAGAAACTTCTCGTGTAAGAAAGCCTAGACGGTTTGTAGGAACCATTTTGGAATTTGTGTAACTCGTCTAAGAGACAAAAGGAATTTATAATAATCACCAAATCACCTAGTAATAGAGATAAATAGGTGATTTATAATCAGTAATCATAGTTTTTAACCAAAATCCGTCATATTTTTATGACGAGTGATTATAATTTATCGTCATGTAAATAAATGATGATAAATTAATAATGTAATTATAATTTGATAAAGCTAAGACATTATTTAGCTTCTAAAATGCATCGTAACTCTGGTGTAAATATATTATGAAATAGGTACTAAATACGAGTAGATTAAATTATTCGAAACAGACAATATTATTTAAAACTGATTTAATAGAACTATAATTTAAATGGTTGGCTCCTAAGTTTTATAAAGTTTATTATTTGCGACAGGTCATAACTAATATGATGCATCTATCCAGCTCTAAATGTTGTGGTACCTCTGTATTAGTTTCTATGTATACCAATCACAGAGACTCTAGTGGAGGGAGTAAGTAATAATTTAAGTATCTATTTGGAGTCACCTAAATATTTAATAGTAAACTTACCTCTCTGAAGGTTTTGACCTACAACTTTACAGATACACTAAATAGGTAATACACATAAATAGGTAATCTAAAATAATTATTAATTAATTGAATTATTCTGGTCTAGATGTATTTTGATATTGTGGTACTCAATGACAAAGTCGATGTCGTATAAATCGCAAGTCACATGCTTTTTAAGAATGACTTAGATATTGAAGAAAAGGCTGTTCAGATAGAATTTTTGGTTATGTCACTGTTTGGTTTTCTACCTTTTCTAGTCGTTCAAAAGCATGTGACGACCCCAAACTAAATGATTCACTGTGAATGTATGTAACTCTATCACTAAAGCTGTGTTCTTTATCACGAACTGTAGCTGTACTGTGTCCTACCTGGTTATCAATCAAACTGTTAACCTGGATTAAACTGAACTTGAGGAACTTGCTGAATATATTAAAAAAACGAAATCAAAATATTATTGCAACGTTATTCAGAGCGTTTTCTTGCCAGTTTAAACCAGTTTAAAAGTGTACGATTAACATTTTAAAAGATTTTAAAGTCTTTTCAGCAGATTATTGTTTACGATTCTTGCTCAGTTATCTTTCCGTCCCTGATTTCAAACTTTTAGGTTGTTAATCAATAATTTTAGTAAACAAAGCCGGGAGCTCTTTGTGCAACATTCTCCTGTAACATGCATCATGAAGGCAAACCACATTTAGCACACATAGGCTATGACTACCCCTCCTTTCAATGACATATGTTCACCATCGAGCTTTTGTGTTTAGTCCAAAGTCAAAATGCGGCTGTTTTTGTTGAAGTTACAATATATTTTGAGCGATAACAGCGTGCATATTTTTAAACTTCACGTGAAATATGTGTTTACTTTTATCTAATGCCCTAAAAAGCAGCCGCACATTATGTTGAGGAGTCATTCTGTCAATTTAGTACTGTAGTAATTATGCGACGTTTCGTGTATTGTGCTGCAGGACATGTTGCATAGAGAATTCCAAGATTAAATAACATCTATCAGTATTAATATAACGTCTTTAATAGGTATTCTTGGCTGTGAATGGCTGAATGGATTGAAATCTATCAAATCCTATTAAGTAAATTTACTGAAAATATCATGTTTTTTATACAGAAAATTCATCACATTTTAAAACTCTTTCCCAACGATTAAACGATGTAAGTCGTTAAAAACTTTTAATATATACGATAAGTTTTAAAAATCGTTATATTTAGTTTAAACTCTATATTCTGGCCACTGGAGAGCAGATATTTAAAATCTGAAGTGTATTAATTTAAGTTTATTTTAAGAAATTAGGTTACCCTATTAAGTTAAGTATACTATGTATTATGTTGTCTCTTCAATAAACGTATACTCATGTAAATTGTTGTTTTAATCAAAACATCTGATTTTAAATGAAAAATAAATCGAAAACAGGAATAACTTGGTTTAAATTTTATTCATACCATACCCAGATAAATCTAAGCTATATCTAGACAAAACAGTGGACCAAAGTAAATAGTAGCTCTTTATAAATTAATAAAATAATGAATATAAATAAATACGTAATTCTGAAAAATTCATACAACATCTAGAACAAAGGTATAAACGTAATACGACCTTGGTAGGTAAAACTGTGTATTTTATACCCATAATACATAAATCATTAATACCTAAGCAAAACATACAATTCTCAACTTGATATGAGTTATTAGAAACAATGAAACAATACACAAGTCGAATACTCAAAACACCATAATCGAGTTGAATAACTTTTTTAAGTGTCTTTTTGTTTCATTGATAGATTTATCAAAAAATTATGAAGGGCTATATTAATCTGCCATTCAAATAAACTACCAGCCTAGTCCATTTAAATTAGCAGTACCAGTTAGTAACTACCAAAATATAAGTAATATAAAATATATTTTTAATAATTCTAAAGCTATGATATGGTCACCGATTTATTCTTGGTTGTTTTCAAACAAATTATATAGAAAAAGTTAAAAGTAAGCCAGTTATGGTAGTTGAAATCACTCGTGTCCTTAATTTTTTCCATCCGTCTGACAAGCTAGGAATTTCTCCGCTTCCCTCTGAAACAAATTATTTTTATTAAAAACTCATTTATTTCAGGTTATATTATTAGATTATTATTCTTAGTACTTCTTCTTTGTTACCTGTATAAGCTTGTAAATGGCGTAGACGCTCTCGTCAGTGGCGCACCCATCTCCCTCAGACCGCACAGAACGCTTGCCGTTGCCCCAATCCGTGCTGTAAAAACAGAAGGTACGGAATTCCGCTTATTCATCGTCTTAATCATTCTTGAGATAAAGATAAAATAAATAAATAAATAATACCGGACAATCCACACAGCATCATCTAGCCCCAAGCTAAGCAGAGCTTGTATTATGGGTAGTAGATGACTGATATACGTAATACAATATCAATAGGTACATACATATATAGATTTTTTTTATTATACATAGAAAACAACCAGAACGCCCTGAACAAATATCTGCAGATCGTAAAAATATTTGTCCCGAGGCGGGAATCGAACCCGCAACCTCCTGCGTCGCAGGCGGACCATCACCCATCGCGCCACAGAGATCGTCATTTAAAGATTTCTGTTATTTAAAGTTAGGAACGCAAGGAACTAGGTACGGCACTTTTGGAGTCGGCATCACCTTATGCTGACTGCTGATTAGATAAGTCAGCATCAGATTGAATGATTGCTCATTGTTCCCATGATTGAGAGTTATTCTAAGGCTGGGAGATCTAACTTAATGATAATTTTATTCCTCATTCGTGCCATATTTTTGTTACATTGTTCATTTAAAAAATGACGAGAGCCTTAATATTGCCTAATCTTACGTTTATCTTATTTTATTTAGCTAAGTGTAAAATACACGTTTTTATATTGGTCAGCTTTCTTCCTCATTCGTGCCATTGTAATTTACTGCATAACAAAAAACAAAAGACGACGTCAACTTTAACTCGTAAGATCGACACAAAAACAATTATCAAACTTATATGCATTACGTGGAACAATTTTTATGAACTGATTGTCTTTTACAGCTAATTTATTTAGTTATGATTTTAACAATCAAAACTAACACATTTAGTTGCCATAATCTCGGGTTATCTGGTTCTTAAGGAGGCAGGCGTGGGGCCGTAGCAGCCAACAGCACAGGGGCCCTTAAGAGAGTTAATCTAAAGGCAAGGGCTACACATAGCATATCTCATCCTCGGTTGCACAATATGATATACCCGAAGATGAATCCGCCAAGTGACTGAGATGGTTGGAAAGGAAAAGAAGGGAATTAAAAACCAGGTTATTGTGATGGATGGTTATATGGTCTGGGTAATCTGGCTATGGGGGAAACGATCATCTTTGGTACCGTAAGTTATTTAACATTACCTACCCAACAACTACGAAAAACACAAATCACCAAAGATCGTTTTGATTAAGTTTTAAATTACTGTTTGTTTCCTAAATAAAATACAAAAGTGACATTTATTTTATTCCCGTTAAAATAAATGTTTTAGGTGACATTTACTTAAAAATGCTTACAAAAGCTATTTACAAATTTTTTTGATTATCTTGATTATCGGGTAGGGCCTTGGAATTCGAGTACAAAGACAAAAATTCCAATATAAAAATAGTAGGTAAGTATATAGAAATAATACAACAATTAGAATCTGCGTTCATGGGGAAGAATTATGCAATATGTCAGCTAGTAATTTACTTGGGCCAAATAGTGTCTTTCCAGTGTGCAGACAAGAAATTCGCACAGAGAAAGCCTGATTGTTTGTTTGAATTGAAAAGGCTCCGAAACAACTTGACCGATTTGAAAAATGCTGTCGTAATAGAATATTTAAAAAAGTAAGATTGTTAGATAGCAAAGATAGATAAAGATTTTATTCCTTAGTTAAAAATTTAAGTTAGGGATCTGTGTAAAATCTGATTTTTTTGTAAAATAGCCGTGCGAAACAGGAGCGGACCGTATCATACTAGTATCTTATAGCTCAAAAAGCTGTGTTTCACCTGAAAGTCAACTGCGCTTGCACCAAAGCTACCACACTCAGCACCAAGAAGAAGCAGAAAGCACGATACATCTTCACCTCAGCTCTGTTCAGTTTATACTAACTAGAAAACACAGAGAATGGACATCCAGCGAAAAATCTTTCCTTTTATACCATAATTTATAAAGTTGTTCGAGGGTTTCATACAAATCAAAAGAAGCCGGGAAAAGTTGATTAGATGCAAACTGGTGGACAGTGGAAAATAATGATGTAGCAAAGCCTTTTTCACGCTGTTGAATAATAATAAAATAATTAATAAATAATGCTGGACAATACACACAGCGTCATCTAGCCCCAAGCTAAGCAGAGCTTGTGTTATGGGTACTAGATGACTGATATACATAATACAATATTATAACTTAAATAGATATTTTTAATTATACATAAACGACCAGAACACCAAATCTGTAGATCGTTCCAATGTTTATCCCGAGGCGGGAATCGAACCGGTCTTCGGTTACGCGTAGCAGTAGCTACGAGGAAAATGGATCTACGCCGTAGACTGCATCGAGTGTATACTAGCAAAGTAGCAGTTTCTTTATTCATTTACTAGCGGTCCGCCCCGGCTTCGCACGGGTATTAAACAAAAATTTCAGAAATTATACACACTAACACGATGGGTTTCACAGTTTTCATACGGATCCCTTACTTTTTTAACAGCATTGGGTTTTTTGACATTGACTCGACCCTCCATAACTGACATTGGCCGTAGAGAAAAAGCAAGCACCGTGCGCTTTATATGCAACCTCTTTTTCTATTATGACGCGCCATAATAGAAAAAGAGGTTGAATATACAGCGCACGGTTCAATTATTGAATTTTTCATGCGGATCCCTAACTTTTTTCAAAATATTATATAGCCTATGTTCATCAAAAAAATTTAGGATTCTAATGGTGAAATAATTTTTCAAATTGGTCCAGTAGTTTCGGGGCCTCCAATTCAGACAAACAAACAAACAATCAAATCTTTCCTCTTTATAATATTAGTATAGATATAGATAAGGGTTTGTTTGCTAAGCCAACCTGATATAAATAAAAAAATATGTTAAATAAAACTCTAAACCTCTACTATTACTTAAGGTAGCAGTTGCTGCGTCGTAACACACACATCGTAGGAGGCGTGGAGATTGCAAAATAGCAAAGGCTACGATAACTTAACAAAATAGTTACTAATTACCGTAGCGTAGGTAGAGATGAATCGTACTACGACATTATTATCTTTTGTCAATTCTTCATGGCAACGCCAACGGAATATGGAACTGACTGATGACTTTGTGGTAATGACGTCGTAAAATTATAATGTGTGAAATAGCCTTATCTTTTTACGAAAGCTCAAATAAAAATGAGTTCATGCCAAACTTATGGAAAGCTATAATTAGTTTATTTTTGCTCTTAAAAACACCTACGGGCGTATTTTAGCTGAAAAATATTTCGCTTAACGTTTGTAGATACCAATAATAATATATTCCATAATAATATGTATTTATTCCCATTTTTTAAAGTACCTAAGTAAGTAAATAGTTTAGGATTAAGATGATAATAAAAAGTAGTTATTTGCTCTAGAAACTATTGAAATACAAGTAAATATAACATTAAAATTATGTAAGTTTGCAAATTTAAAAGAAACAGTCACACCTTGAACTTATGAATTATTCATAGGTTCATGCAGTCACACTAATATAATAATAATAATAAGTCTACATTTTACTAATAAAATATCATTTCAGAATATGTTTTAATATTATTATTATTTGTAAAAAAAAATACATTTTTCAAGCGATATAAGTCGATATAAATGTCTTACCCATTGTAGGCGAGTCATTGTGGAACTATAAGCTTTTGGTACGGCTTCTTCAATTTGTATCAATCAATCAGATAGAACCTATATACTCGTATATCCATAAATACACCTACCGCAATGTCCATATAAAAGCATGCAATATTTCCTTCAGCATCACAACCAAATCAACTGTTCTCCAGCTAACAATAACGTACCAATACAATCTCAAATTAAAAGCTGTCAACCTTTTTTCTAACTCAAAATAAAACCTTCGTTCGAAATACTTATTTTTCCATTCTATTTTATAACAATCAACCTCCTTAGTTACATTTTAAAACTAGTACTTGCTAAAACCTCAGGATGTCTTTCAAGAGTGTAACCTTCTTGTGCGTCATGGCTTGCCTGGTGCTCATCAGCTCTGCTCAGCTCACGTTTACGTCGAGTTGGGGCGGGAAACGTTCGGCTGGTGTCACGGGGACTGTAAACTGCAGGAATGAAGAGGCTGTCAATGCTATTTACAAACTTATTCAGGTGAGTTTAGGAGAAAGGGGGTGGTATGGTAATCACTTAGGTATTCACTGCAACATGCTTGTATTGTCCGACATATGTATGGCCACTGAAAGTTTTAACATTGTTCACGCACATTTCAATAACAGTAACACATTCAGTATCCACGTGCTCGTGAACGCCTATTTGCAGCTGCGACTGGAACGGCAAATTACAAATGAAGATTAATTGAGACTTTTTTTGTATTAAACCGATATGTAGTTACCTACAAGTCAACTAACTTTTATCTTCAACTTCGTCCGCATTTCCCTGTACTATCTCAAGAGAGCATGACACGGGGATAAATAGTAGGATGATAGTAGGCCTATGTCTCTTGGTATTTCCTCCCCACCAATTTTCAGCCAAATAGGTTCAATCGTTCTTGAGTTAACTTATAAGACGTGTAAAACACGACTTTCTTTTATGAATATAGATTGTCCACACTTCATCAATTTGAACTCATTCATACAATCAGTGACAATGACTTATTTATGTACCTACTTACCTATCTTTTATTTTCAGGGTGAAGCTGAAAAGCTTTTATTCTGCCAGAAACCCTGAAGACATCCTGACGAAAATATGATGCGCGTTTCGAGACGAAAATGGCTTCCACTGTTATGAATTTATGATAAATAATAAGTTTTCGCTATTAGAAATATACCTGCTAAGTATACCCAATTATTATTTGTAGAAAATAAATCAATACCTAAGATCAGTTGAATTTAATGACTTACAGTACCTATTAAACTTGTACAAACCCTCTTACATAGTTCTTGTACCTTAGGTACAAACCAAGCAAGTGTAACAGTTATGTACTAACTCCCTAAAACCGAATGTTTTCATTATAAAAGCCTATGAAATAAAGCATTATCTCTATCTATTCTCAGTTGGGACAGTTTGGGAACGTTTTCGGTTATCTTTGGATGAAAAACTAAGGGAAATTTGAAGTATTAAGAATCTAGAAAACAGGGTCATGCCGATTTGGCGACGATGTTTATTCTGTTTTATATCCACGGACAGCCACATTAGCCACCCAGTACAGCAAGTAGGTAGGTAACTTTAGACCGTGTCATCTTTTATAATAAAAATATTACATACATAATGATGACTACGTGGTCCATGGTTGAAACGCTGACGTTGTGTGCGCCACACTGTTTCTTTTGCATTTAGGGACAAAATTTTAGTGCCAATATGAAATAGGCATAGGCATATCTATTTCCTAACTAGACTCCATTCGGTGACTAATAACCACATAAAGACGAAAGGGAAAAGTGGTTAAACTGACCCCGATAGATAAACTCAAGATATTTCTTCTCATACAAAAGCTCACTTTTGCTTCAATCATGACAATTTTACAATAGATATTTCAATACTTTTAATACGTACAATGGACATCATCATCATATCAGCCGTAGAACGTTCGAGTACCTACATTTCCAAGCGATCGATCAGACTTTATACAATTCAAAATAAGGAATTTGGTTATCAATCACCATTAGTGGAAAGCAAATTACGACAGAAGCATTCGCAAATTGAGCCGTGTGGTGCCGGCATAGAATTTCACCACCCCATCTCTTCCCGTGGGTGTCGTAAGAGGCGACTAAGGGAAACACACTGGGGGGCGGGCAGCAGCACCCTCTGCAGAACAACTCCACCGATCTGCGACTGCGATCCCCAACCCGCATGCCCAGCGTGGGGATTATGGGCATTAACCCCCAAATGATAATGCCATCTATGGCGCTCATTAGGGGAGGCCTATGTCCAGCAGTGGACTATTATAGGCTGGGGTCGGGGTGTCGCAAAGAGGGTCCCATACATTTTTTTTTTTTTTAATTAGTAATATTGTAATAGTTACAAAACAGATAGCCGAAATTTTCAGGAAAAACTAAAAAAATATTTATTTTAGACTTAGAAAAATTTTCATCGATTTTGTATGGGGCTGAGACTTAACTGTGACTAAATTTTGATCGATGCCTAACTGTCCCCGACGACGAGTGTAAAGAATCGCGTTCGCGATAGCTCCGGCGCTGCGGGAAGTGCAGCCTCTCCGCCATTGCGTAACAAGGGACAGGCACCACTGCTCACCTCCGCAGCATCGGCTTTTTGGTCGCCTTCGGCGACCAGCCTCAGCCGCTGCGGCTCGCGCGGTGCCTGTCCCTTATTACGGCTGGCGGAGGCTGCACTCCCTTCGCGCCTCCGGCTTATTATATACACTCTAGGGGCGCCACGCACAAGACCACGTGGAGTCGGGGTACTCTGTGTCGGATCCGCCACTCAAATTGAACCTAATCAACTCTTATCGGAATGCTCTGTATCGGTATCTGTATCTGTATCGGACACAGTTTGAACTCTAGCGCCGAGGTCATAGAACTTTGGGGTCAATCAGCTGAACCAAAGTTGCACCCCTAGTGACCCTCTTTACTAGAGGTGTGTAGATCCGGAGTCAAACGGCTCCTGGAGTCGTGTCCGCTCCTGGACTCGTGTGGATCCGCTCCGGCTTGTCGTTCGTGGCGTGTCCGCGGATACGTTGGCCGCGTCTTCGGTCACGCTCCATGAAGTCGAATGAATGTAGCAGCGAGCGATTGGAGCTGTGTGGATCTGGCCTTTGATTCGGGTTCGGACGTGTTCGATAGACAGATCCAGTTCCATTTACGAGTAAACAACAAACTAGAACTACTACGGTAAAATTATACTTTATTATAATTTACTAGTATTTAGTATGAAGGTAAATCAACTGTAGTCTCTAAAAAAATTAAGTAATTATATTACCTTAAAAAACTTATGCTAGTATTTTTCACAGATTAGATCAAACTAACAAACATGATGTCTTCCCATAAGGAAAGAATTGCTATGGTTTTACTAGTCATTCTTTCGATTCGTTACATCCACCGAAACAAACGTTTCCTACAAACAGACAGATACAATGGACATGTAGGAACTGTTATTAAAAGCGGATCCTAACCGATCCGCTGGATCCACTGGAACAAAGTGATCTAATGGACTTGAAAGAAGCGAAACTGCAAGCGGATCCAAACGGATCCGCGGACACGACTCCGGGAAACGAGTCCGCACCCAACTGGAATCGGACCAGATCTGCTCCAATCGTGGACACGTTTAGCGCATGTCTACTCTTTACGATGGCATAAGAAAAAATATATGTTATATATATATGTAAGAGCATCGGGAGAGTCCATAACGAAAACAGCAAAGTAATTACAAGTCACTTTATTAGTTGTTGCCGTCACCGTGGCTGAGCGTAAACTGAGCCTATTCAAGCGAGTTGCACTGTTTTATAGCAAGTGTTTTAGGTTACCTTGCTGCAAAACACGTGACAAACACTTCTACAGGAAGTAACATTTAAAAATAAAACATTTCATAAAAAGTACCTATTTCTAAAATACAAAATGATTTTTCGGAATATAACAAATAATTAGATTCAACCAAAATTTGATAATAATCAAAACAAGTACCGGAAGTTAACTATAAAAAATCACAATAGTTTATAAACGTTACTGTAAAAATACAAAATGTTTCTTACGTAATCAGATTTCTTATTTCTAATTTTATAAAACGAAATTAAGCATAAAATTTATGAATGTGGTTCTAAAATTACAAATATTTTTTAAACTATAACGAACTCTACTTGATAGCGCTTTTATAAAAAACAATATTAATTTAATCGATTCTTGAGAAATAAATTATGCATTCAAAATCATAACTAGCTTATTTAACATTAGCAGACCAGAATAATCAAGATAAAGCGCTATCATATATAAAAAAATACATGTTGAAAATTTTCTAAGTCTTTTTCGCCTTGAAACTGAACGACACACTTTGACCTCTAGCGCCGAGGTCATAGAACTTTGGGGTCAATCAGCTGAACCAAAGTTGCACCCCTAGTGACCCTCTTTACGATGGCATAAGAAAAAATATAGGTATGTTATATATATATAAAAAAATATATCAAAATTTTTCCAAGTCCCAGCCCCATACAAAATCGATGAAAATTTTTCTAAGTGTGGGACCCTTTTTGCGACACCCTAACCGTCCGATTGTTTCACTAGGAGGACGGCCAAAGCTGTGTTGTGGTTATCTGCATCGAAACTAAACCCAATCCAAGATCTTAGTCTAAGGTCTTCTTAAGGCGAGGATACCCAACATGAGCACTCTCTAAGGCGCCTCAGCGAGTACCTATGAGCAAGACGGTACGCAGGCAGCCGAGCACGATTTCGTAGATATTTAGATTTTTATGGCATAAAAATAATATACGTTTACAAGTTTTTGGTTTTATATTTTGTGTAATTTTACCTATTCAGTTTTCTTTTCGCACTGATCATTTAAAGTTTCATTTAAAGGTTTCATTTAAACTTTGTGATATTTTCTATTGGGTGGAATGACACCAATCGTGTTTGCGTCTAGAGATGGTACAAGAAAATATCCTCAACTATTAAAATACACTCGAGAGCAATGAATCCGGGTCACTCAAAGAATCCAAAAAATCTCGGAAAGTAAGAATGCTAGGTTAATGCAATAAATTGTTCTCCGACGAATCAAAATTTATGCTCTACAAGCACGATGGAAGACACAGAGTGTATAGAAGACCAGGGGAAAGATTCAAGCAAGCATGCATCGAAGAAAAAGTAGCCTACGGTGGTGGGTCTGTACTTGTGTGGGCCGGAATTTCCTCTGAAAGTCGCACAGAGCTGGTGATCATAGAAAACGGCTCTTTAACTAGCGTAAGATATGTGGAAGAAATCCTCAACGAACACGTTGGTCCATTTATGGTCAATTTGGGTGAGGATGCTATATTTATGCATGACAATGCCCGACCTCATACAGGTAGGATTGTGAATGACTACCTTCAAGAGATGAACATTACTTGTATGGAGTGGCCAGCGCGCAGCCCGGATATCAACCCGATCGAGCATGCTTGGGACGAGCTAGGGAGATGCGTAAAACAACGAAACCCTCCCCCAATCACGCTTCCTGAGCTTAAAATTGCTCTCACAGAGGAATGGGAGAATATTCCCCAAAATCGTATAAGGAACTTGGTGTACAGCATACCAAACCGCGTAAACGCAGTAATGGAAGCACGAGGAGGTAATACGAAGTATTGAAATTCAAGAAAATCGTCATAAAGTTCAAAAATTTCATGTTTCCTATTTTTGTTTTAAGGAGAGATCAGCAGTTTTTTTTCTTTATGTAATTTTGTGTAAATAAAATGTATGGTGACTCATATTTTTTTAACTTTCATTTAAGGAGTAATAAATTGTCTATTAAATACAATTTATTGCATTAACCTAGCGTTCTTACTTTCCGAGATTTTTTGGATTCTTTGAGTGACCCGGATTCATTGCTCTCGAGTGTATGTATGAATTTCAAAAATATAGGCCTTTAGTTATTGAGGTAGTACCTACGTACATTTAACAATCCCGAAGTCGGGGAATACTTTATTCCTTCATCTGAGGAGAATACCCGCCTAAATTAATTTGACAGCTAAGGCACCAAAATCATCATCATCATCATCTCGACGTTAAATGAACAAACATTGTCAAAAACAATTCACTCAATTAAAATATTACTGTCCGATTTTATCTTTTTGTAAAACCTTGGTAAAACCTGATCTATATCTATACTAATATTATAAAGAGGAAAGATTTGATTGTTTGTTTGTTTGAATTGAATAGGCTCCGAAACTACTGGACCGATTTGAAAAATTCTTTCACCATTAGAATCCTAAATTTTCCGTGATGAACATAGGCTATATAATATTTTCAAAAAAGTTAGGGATCCGCATGAAAAATTCAATAATTGAACCGTGCGCTGTATATTCAACCTCTTTTTCTATAAGGGACGTCAGAATAGAAAAAGAGGTTGCGCACTGTACCTACTTGCTTTTTCTCTACGGCCAGTGTCAGTTACGGAGTGTCGAGTCAATATCAAAAATCCCAATGCTGTTAGAAAAAGTAAGGGATCCGTATGAAAACTGTGAAACCCATCGTGTTATTGTGTATAATTTCTGAAATTTTTGTTTAATACCCGTGCGAAGCCGGGGCGGGCCGCTAGTGGGTAATAAAATGATATTATAGAATTCAAGCAAATAGTTCGACCAGACTGAAAGAGGGCGCTGTAGTATGGCGGGACAATGCGTGTGTAGTTTGCAAAACTTGATATCAATCTGATCAGTAGTTTAAACTTTCATAAGGCGCTTTCACAAATAATCTACCAGACTGTTTTTGAAATAAAAAAGTAGGTACCTACTTTTTATATTGTTTTGTAGTAAACAATAAAATAAAGAAACAAATTGTACAAAATAATGTCAAAATATTTTTATTGCATCTATTAACATTATGTAAAAACCAGATAAATGGTACCAATTGTTTAGTTATTTACCAACATAATTATAATGACCTGCTAACTTAAAACAGCTGCTAAGCAATGATATTCACTTTGCTTATGTCAATAGAAGACAGAAAGAGAGGTATTTTAAGTCACCAGAATTATGAATAAGGGAATTAGTGAATTCTTCTAAATTAAAAGCAGTTGTAATAGTCACAGAACATTTCTAGTCAGTTCTTATCATATCAAATCAATAAATTGCACATATTTATAACATACTAGATGCCTGCAGCTTAGCATGCTCATTTTCAGTGAAAAAAGTAAGTCTATATTATTCAAGGACCAGAACCTCACTTATTTTCAGTTTGATTTATTCGTAAGTTTGACATTATCTTCACAATGGTACAAATGTTTGCCTATATTATAAGTAGGTTTACATAACACATCTTACTCAGGGTCCAACTGTTTAAATGGGAAATTATCCAACTTAAATAAATCTAACCTAAGAAGCAGAGGGTGACAATACTTGTGTCACCCCACTGGTGTCTAAAGACATTCTTCCTGCTGGTGGCATGTCGTCTTCATCAAGGGTCTCTCTCATTCGCCGCTTGTAGATCTCACTGTCAGGGTTGTGCTCCTGGTTCCGACACCTGTCTAACTTCTTCTCAATCAGCCTCACCCGTTCTCTTGCTGGGTTTTCAACCATTTTGACTAAGGACCTGATTTTTCGGACAGCTTCTATGAGAATGGCTAGCTTTTCTCTACCTGCATCTCGGAACAGCATTTCTGTGACATAACTGTCAAGGTTCTCTTGTTCTTTACTAGCAGCATGCAGTACTGCTGCTAAAGCTATCTGCGATGGAGCATAAATAAGGCAGGCATCTGTCAGGAATACTTTCTCAAGGAACTCGTCAATGCCAGATCGTAACCGCTCAGGATTAGCGAGTGAACAGCGTGTTTTTATGTCAATTAGAAACCCTTCAACAGGGCGGAAGGGATTGTGAATCGTCAAATGGTAGTTTAGCTGCTGCATCAGTAACAATTCATTGTTTAGGATGATGTCTGACGCTTTGTCTCTATCTCCTTTGATGTTAGCGACGAACTGGTTGATTGACACGTTGAACTCTTCAACCTTGCAGGCTAAGTACACGCAGGTAGCAAGAATCTCCTTTGGATGGTAGTCCATTGAAGAATTGTGGAGGTAGAATCTTTTAAAATAATGAAAAGCTGTTCCAACAACTCCTTTGGGCATAGGTGGGCTGAAGCGCTTGCAGAACTCCTTGAGATGTAGTTCGTATTGTTTTAGGAGTAACCTTTCCTCTTCAGATGAGAGAAAGAAGTTTTGACGTTGGAACTCATCTATGTTGCCTCCGTGCCTCGCAATGTAAGCTTCGTTGTGCTTGTCTCGTAGTCGCGCAAGCTCGTTATCGTCACTAAATGTCCAAAATTTGCGCTGTGAACTTGTGGAAAACATTTTCTTTGATTTGTTAAGTTACGCCGCCGCCGCCGTGCTATTGTAGAAAATTAATTAGCATTTTGTTGTTTTTTGCGGCATTCAACCAACCAACGGGGGTGCGTTCAGAGGCTCAGGGTGCGGTTGTTTGGTGTAAATTTTAACTTACCCGAAGGTTCAGAACGAGTCGGTTGTTTTACGTCAAAGTTGACATTATCATGACAAAACTGACGTTACAGTTGCCGGACGTTCGTTTGTTTTGTTTTTGTTTTGCGGTTACTTTGAGGTAAATTGTATCTACTGACTGTAACTACGATCGATAACTGATAAATACTGAAAATTTTGGAATTTACTGTAGAAATCTTGATATGTAGGTAGATAACAAACTATGACAACGGAAAATATGACAGCTGTCAATGTCAGAGTGTTTTTCGTCGATCGAATTAGACCGGTAAAAAGTTGCAACCGTCGGAGGTTGTGAACGCTCTAGTTAATAACAACCGAGCGTTTCCCCTGAGGTTATGAACAGTGATCGGAATTGGGTGAGCTAAAATACCTAAAGTTCAAAGAACAGAGGCAAAAAAAAAAGGGGAGACTTCCTTACTACAATAATTTTATTGGACCCAATTGGGACGAAATTGAATAATTGTCGCAGTTAGTAAGTATATTTAATATTAACGTTTATAAAATATTACGAACTAATTCAAATCATTTTTAACCATCCAACCCAACCAACCATCTTTTTAACCAACTGCAATAAGTTTCATATTTTATAACTTACATTTCTAATTGTTATTAACTCAGGTAAAAAACTGATTCACCTCATTGTTTTCTTTTCCCAGAATAGCCAAAGCTTGTTGTCTCTTTCTAGCTTTTGCTATCTTTTGCCTAATAGGATGCATGTAACCTGTTTAGCACACGCTCTTAATCTCGTTGCAGAACAAATAAGGTCAGAATTATGTGGATGTTGATAGGTTAATTTCAAATATAAAAAATATATTTTTAAAGGCTCCCAATAGAGTAAAAATATTAAAGGAAATGTTTCCGAACATGCCATTACCACCAGAACCTGTCATAACAAGGTGGGGTACATGGCTAGAAGCAGTCTCGTATTATGCCAAATATTACGAACAAATTAAAACTATTGTAAGACTTCTTAGAAGCTCTGAAGCTTTATCCATCAGGCACGCTGTACTAGAAAAAGAAACTTTAAAAACCGATTTAGATCGGTTATCGGATAGACGAATATTTTAAAATCATTCAAATTTCATTAAAACGATTACAAAAGTAAAGTAAAGTAAAGTAAAGTCTAATTTATTGTTAACAGAATCTTTCCAGATATTTGACGAAACAAGAATTATTCTAAGCTGGTGTTCATATGAAAGGGTCAACGTAAAACTAGAAAACGTTATGGCCAGAAATCCCGATCTAGATGCATTAAGATATATTTGTTAGAATTTAGAAAAAGAATCGGAGAATGAAAATGAATCTTTGTCATACTATAAATATGTACCTATAACTTCAGATGATGTTAAAGGTCCTTCTCTACCTATAAATGGATCTTAAGTACAAAAATAAATCGTTTAAAGATTGAAAATATGGAAAAACTCATGATAATTTATTTTAATACTTCAGACGAAAATACATCTGATGATGACAAAGAAAACTCCATTCCTGATGGCGATGAAACATTTAGTTATTCAGATTAGCTATTCAGACTGACTAATTTCTATATCAACTGAAATAATATTCTTCTGTGTCTCTTAACATTTGGTTACTTTCATAATTTTTACGTTGATTCCAATGATTGTACAACATGAATAAATGGTGTGAAAACTATAATTTTTTTAACCTTTACCTACTTTGTTAGTCACACTAATATTATAAATGTGAAAGTTTTGATTGATGGTTGTTACTTCTGGGACGAAAAAATAAACGGACGAAAAATTGGGACGAAAAAATATTTAGTCCTAAGGCGTCTCCATTTGGTCTCTGTTATTTTTCGAAGTTTAGGTATTTTAGCTCACCCAATTCCGATCACTGGTTATGAACGACCTAGTTGCACTCCGAGCGCGCTCGAGCGTAGGTTGTGAACGCAGCCCGGCTGGCTTCATTCATGCAAATTAATGACAATTGACAAAGACAACTGTTTGACTTGATTGACTTCAAGTATGACATTGATTGCAGCTGGCTGACAGATTTTTCGTTTCTTTCAACGCAAATCATTTCTCCCAACAGAAAACCTCTCTTTTTTTTCAAGATAGTTTTTATTCTTTTACCTTGATACAGACAGACTCACTAAGCTACGAGCAAATCAAATAAAACAAAATGTTGATATCTCAAACAAAGCTATCATGTTAAATTCTTGCTCCATTATAAAAGGCTGAGAGCGACTAAGAGTCGCTGCTGATCCTGGAATAATGAACAAAACGAACCGTAATTATTATGTCTCTTTCTCGGACCGTCTATTTCAAATGTTTCTCTTTCTAGCATTCATTTGATTTGATTTGAGTCATCAGTGGACCGTGATTGAAGTGCTGGAAAAGAAAACGAAAAAAGTTCTTCTTATTTCAAGTGTTGTTATAGAAATAAGTGTGATTTGCACAATGTCGCGACCGGGTGATAGACCAAACCAGGCACAGACGTACAAACTAGTCGTTGTTGGCGGTGGTGGTGTCGGAAAGAGTGCGATCACCATACAGTTTATCCAGGTATGATGTTCGAGTTATCTAGCCACTAATTCAAGGAAATATTTCCTAGAACTATGCTACGTAATATCCCCAAGCAATAATCTTCCTAATTAACTACTATTTGTATACTTGGAAGGTGTATTTTCTGAAGTGTGTTCATACACAAAAATAGTTTGTAAGACACTGTCAAGGCCTCGAGTTAGAAGGCTATACGCCCACAGTTTGCCGCATCTGGTGGTGATATGCCCTTAATTCTATTCCAGAGCTACTTCGTAACAGATTACGACCCCACAATAGAGGACAGCTACACGAAGCAATGCGTTATCGACGATGTCCCGGCGAAACTCGACAGTAAGTTCCAACAAGTTGTTGATTCCGTCGATTTATGTAGAATGCATGGGTGGAATTGATACAAGGCCGCGGCAGGTATGTGGGTGATGGCATCAGCTGTCCCAGTAGACATTCTTTAGGTACTTTGACATTGTTTACATTCAGGTATATACCTACCTATTAAGGTAGGTTGACCCAATACCCAGTGATATATGTAATATCAATCATGTTAAAAAGCAGGAAAGAAATATATATATATATTTATATATATATTTAGATGTATCTTCATCGCCGCTATCTGATATCTCTATTATCTCAAAATTTGTTCATTTAAATGACCTTGCAGACACAGTTATGAATGTAATTTGCCAATTGACTAAAATTGCATTTAGTTTGAATATCAGTGTGGTAGGTACAGAAAGACATATTTATTAATATTACAGTAGTTTGATATTTATGCTTGCATTATTACTTTATTCGCTAACTCATATTATATGTACATGTATACCTGGGTTAAGCACATGTTTTGTTTGGATGAAATCAAGGTTAAAATATAGATACAATTCTAGCAATGAATTTTGTTATAATATTGCGTAAGCCCTCACTAAAGTCTAGGGTTCAAGTCCCGCTAAAATCGTAAATTTTTGGAAAATTATAAAATAATAATAATAAATCTAGCAATGCTTTGGCAATAGCAGTAAATCAGATCTGGGGAAAACTGCAACAATGATGCAGGTATAGCCATAATGAGAATTTTTGAGAATTTTTTGCATATAAAACAGTATTTTAATTCTTTTCTCAGTTTTGGACACAGCTGGCCAAGAAGAGTTCAGTGCGATGAGAGAACAGTACATGCGATCAGGAGAGGGATTTCTCCTGGTGTTCTCTGTGGCCGACCATGCGAGCTTCGATGAGCTCTACAAGTTCCACAAGCAAATCCTCAGGGTGAAAGACAGGGATGAGTTTCCTATGCTCATTGTGGGAAATAAGGCTGATCTGGAGAACCAGAGAGTGGTAAGATATTTATGATGATTATATGACGAACTCTGTGGCGCGGTGGGCGAAGGTCCGCCTGCGACATAAATGCTTGTACGATTTGCAGATATTTGCTGCGGGTGTTCTATGTACATTAAAAAGTATATTATATCAAGGTGTTACAAACAATGACGAAGAACTGCTCTAAAGTACCATTATGTCTACCATCTCTAAATGACCTTTAATTTCATGGTTTGTTAAATCAAATAGGCATTTACTAAACTAAGCAATATTTAGCCTTGCCTTCATTTTAGAAGTGTGAAAAGTTCAAGGGTTTCTTAGCCTTTTATTACCCATTAATATCTCAGCCTGACGGCAATCTTATCAGCCCACACAGGTCCACTGCTGGACATCGGCCTTTACTGACACCCACTGCTGCACAAACAAAATTTAACTGTGTGTGAATGATAGGGAATGTACCCATACTATATACATGACCTGTTATTACAATTTTTGAACTCCCTCACCCCATTGGTGACCTGACCATCCGTAGTTTATCCTTTGACCCCCCTTCCACCCCTCAATTTTTCATGTTGTAATTCAGAATGGTTTAAATCAATTATTGCGAACAGAAAGCTTAAAAAATATCATTTGGCACAGTGTAAAAACTTCTACCTCATCTATCAGGTTAACCTAGACGAAGCGCAAGCCCTGTCTCGCCAGCTAAAGGTCCCCTACATTGAGTGCAGTGCCAAAGCCCGCATGAACGTAGACCAAGCTTTCCACGAGCTTGTCAGACTGGTCCGCCGTTTCCAAGAGGCGGAGAGGATCAACGTGAAGGCCGACCACCACGGAAGCAGAAAACGGAAATGCACGATATTGTAAGAACAGAAACCTCTTTCTGTTCTATGTGGTAAATAATCAATTTTAAACGTTTTATACGAAGACTAAGCGCTTCATGGATACGGTTAAACGCTAACGTATAATCGCGAATCAGATTTGATGTCTCAATTAGCATTTCTTGAATGTTTTAAAAAAAATAAAAAACTGTCACTAAAATCACGGCTTAATTCCGATACGCGTTTGATTATTTGAGCACTTACCTCAAATAATCAAACGCGTACTGTTTTCTTAAGGATGCGGATTTGGTACGGATGCGATAACGCTGCGGTAAATTTTGACATTAGCCGTATGTCTTAAAAAAATTGTGTAAGTCATCACACTCGTACAATTGCATGTGGTGTTAACTTATTTCCTGTTAGTTAAAGAACATAATCCATACAATATCATAATCTATTCAAGATACATTAAATATCACAGAAATTAAATAACAATTAATTGGCAAGTATTAGTCGCGCCTTCGCCTAAAAAACTCTGAATAATTGCCATAATAAAAAAATAAATGTATAACTCTACCTGAATAATCTTGTTCGATTATTATAAATGTTGTCAATGTTGTTAAATGATTAGAAACATAGAATTCAAAGTTCTAGCATAACAAAGATATTTTTATATTCTTTTTCTATATGGCATTACTAGGTTTTATTGCTTACTAGGTTTTATTGCTTATTTCACTAAGTAAAATGGTTGTTAATTTATTATACTATTTTTATTTATGATTATTTATTTTCTTTTTCTAGTTTATTTTACGATAAGATATTCATGTTCTTAATATAAGAATAAGTGTTATGTATCTTTCACAATTTTTGTTTTTGTTTTTCAATATTTTTTTTATCTAGTGCGATGATAACCCATAAGACAAGAGAGCGCAAAATAATATGGTGCTTTATATAAGCTCTGCTTACTAGGGTTCTAAATAATGAACAATTCTACGATATTTTGTTTACTTTTTCGACCTTATATTTTGTACCAGAATTAAAACCGCGAATAATTGTTATATAGGTATGTATTTTACATCGTAATATATATAATGTATACTGAAAAAATATATAATGCCCAATAACGCATCAATAACATCACTGTGTGTTCATTTTCGGACAATGCATGGATTGTATGATATTCTAGTTATTCGTATTTATTCTATGTATTTAAGGCTCCGGTGACGGATTAATTTCCTACATAAATATAGTAGCAAAATGATTTGTAATTTGAGCATATTTTCAATATGATCTGCTTATTAATAGTATTTATGTAGGTTCCTGTCACAATTTTTTGACAAAATACTCTTCTGAAATGATATAACATCTAATCGCATTTTTGCATAAAAAATACATGTTTTCGTAGTGTTTGTGTAGATTTATAGATTTTGGTACTAAGTTTGTATGTAATTCATCCGTCGATAGGGCCTTAAATCAATATTAAAGATATCAAGGTCTTCAAGGTCTTAGAAACCTGATAACGATAATGTTACAATTGTTAACAATGCTGTACATAAAATGCTAAGTACCTATGTAAAGTTTGTAATTATTGTTAAATAATTATAAAATTAAAAACTCACGCATAAATTAGTTTTATTTTAAAAGTTTGTTTTACCAAATACTAAAAATATTTTGATTATTGTTCTGTTTTAATTTAGTTTAGCTGGTAAGTTCATGTATTGTTTAATCTATTAACAAGCGCACCATATTTATATTTTTATATATATTATACTTACAGAAAAATGTTTAGATGAAATGCTCAGTTATTCCGATACACTTTTATTTATAATATTCTAGTTATGGCCAAATATGATTGATAAAACGGATAAACAATTAGAATAAGAGGTGCTACATGGCATATCTTAGGCATGTTATAACTCTATGAAAGTTAATGTGTATCTATAAAAATAATTCTGTAATATTTTTATCTTTTCGTAGAACATAGGATAGAACAATGCTTGTAAATTTTTGTTGAAATATACTCTATTTTTATAAAAATGTTTATTTGTAAGCATTTTGCTAATATTCGCATGTTTTGATACAAGTGTACAATTATTTTGTAATTATTTATCAATTCTAAGTAATTTAAAATAGAATTTTGTGAATTTTTAATCTAAGGGAATACAGTTTGTAAATGCAGGGAACCATTCCACGTATTTTTTTTTACAAACTGAAATATATGATTTTTTTTCTATTATTTATTTAATTTATTTTTGGATTGATTTCAGTATTTGTTGTGTTGTGACTTTTCATGTAATTATAAGTTGTACCTGTAAATGACCCAAACTTATTTATCTAATGCTTTTTGTCTAATTATAAGTTTAAATGTGTTGCCTAATGAATTGATGTAATATTGTTATGAATTGAATAAAAAACTCAAATGTATCGAGTCAATATGGAAGTAATGGTTGAAAAATGCTAATTAATGTAAATCAATTATACATTTTTGTAAAATAGGTACGTACGAATCCGTTAAAATGTAGTATTTTTGTGAACTCTGTAGTTGGTTAACAACATTTGAATAGGAGGGTTCTACTTTTTTCTTCAACTTATGTTAAACCAATGTAGGTAATTCAATCTGTCCATTATTTTCATATGCAGTTATTAAAAAGAACGGTTTTTTTTATTTGCAATCAGTTTTCTTACTATAAGCAAATTTGGTGTAGGCGAGAGTCGTTTCAAGTAATTGGTCCATCGATAATTTCCCCATTGCTTTCTTTAATCATGCGTCAAGCTATGATGTGTTGTCTTCGTAGCCTCTTAGGATAGCATAAGGCGGTGTGATGCCTGTTGATTAGGGTCTTGGTTAAAAGTCCTTAAAATAAATAAGATTAAATAAGGGTCTTGATGCAGACATTCTTTGTATTTAGCTGAGAATTGCTTTATTTCGTCATTGACAGTGTTCATGTTCGGTTCAGAGATCACTAAGAACCATGAAGCATATGAAAGATTTCATAGAATTAAATTTTGGTAGAACAACTTAAAACTATTGTAGTGGGGATAACTATCACACATTTTACAACTACTGAATACAACCGTAAATCAATCGTTCCGTTTCAAATGTTGTAAACCGACCCGACCACCCACTGGTGCAATATTAAAATATTGAGAGCTTTAATATGGGCCTACGCCCACTAACAACGTAACAGAATGTTGTTGAGCTCTAGCTGTTTTGTATTGTAATATATTAATTTGTAACAACACGACTTGTGTTTTAATACCAACTCCTTGTTTTTACTCTAAACTAAAAAGGTACGTTAGCACTATATTTATGTATTCGACGACCTCTTTGGCACGGTGGACGAAGGTCCGCCTGCGACGCAGGAGGTTATGGGTTCGATTCACGCCTCGGGGTAAGTGTTTGTACGATCTGCAGATATTTTTCTCCTGGTAGTTTTCTATGTATGATAAAAAAATCTATCCATGTTTTATCTATTGTATTCATCAGTCATCTAGTGTCCATAACACTAGCTCTGCTTAGCTTGGGGCTAGATGATGCTGTGTGGATTGTCCAACATACTGGTACTGGATAACTGGGTACTGGATAACTAATATACATAATAATATACGAGTAGGTACATTTATAGATATTTTTATTATACATACAAAACGACCAGTACACCCTGAACAAATAATTGCCGATCGCACAAATATTTGTATCTCGTATCGAACCCGCAACCTTCTGCGTCGCAGGCGAACCTCACCGCGCCACAGAGGTCGTCATTATTTATTTATTTACCTTTTCGTACCCCGAAGGTACCCTTTTCATGAAAGAAATTGGTGAGTGTTAAGTTACAGGTATTTTATTTTTAGAATTACATTCCGTCCCGAGCTCACATTTATTTCAATAAGAATATCTCAATACAGCTTTTGCTGATATGGATCAGTGGCCGAGATACCTAGTTAGTACTTGCAACAGTGTGCAGTTAGCTCAATTGTAAATACTCGGTCTAATTTGGCTCTGGTTGCAAAACAATTTTTAAACATAAGTATAACCTGTATATATTACTTCTAACGACAAGCTAATAATGTCCTAGCAAAGCGCACCTTCACTCCTGACCATAATATCCGACAGGATATAAACATTCTAAATGCGAAAGCAACTCTGTCTGTCTGTCTTTCACACCGAAACTACTGAACCGATTTTGACGAAATTTTGCAGAGACCTTGTCTATACCGGCAGAAAGAACATAGGATACTTTTTAACCCGGTGTTATATTCCCGGGGGATAGTGCCACGCGATATATCCGAATCCGGATTATGATACAGTTTTCATTAATAGAAAGAATGATTTAAGAGGAAAGTTTATATGTAGGTATCAGAATTGCACCCGTGCGAAGCCGGGGCGGATCGCTAGTCCAACAACAAAAGTAACAACCTTTCGCCTTGTCACTACAAAAAAGACCGTGTAATTTCGAACTGATTTATTTTAAATTAACTGTATATTACACTTCTACATCGCCTCGGTTATCAATCTACTTCCTAGCCGCGATAGCGGAGAGGTCAGCGATGCAGCGATCCAAAGCCTGTTTTTCCTGGTCTGGAGTGATAGACTTGGTGACGTTAGAGACCACCCAGTCTACCATCTGCTTCTGGGAGAGACGACGCTCCAGGTTTGTCTTTTCGAGCTGGTAATCAAGGCGGCGCTTTACCTGGAAACAGAAAATTTGGATTGTGTTAAAAATTTTCTTCTTTTCTTACTAAAATCGTAAACTATTTTCTTTCGATTTTTACTGCTTTCCGATTTGATCTAAAAGAAACACAATAGGTGAAACTTTTCTCACAAGTCGGCCAAAGGAGACGTGCCAGGCTTACGGGAGGTATTTGAGGAAATGAAATTAAAAGGATTTTTAAAAAAAAGCATGTTTTCTTAGGATTTGTGTAGAAATAAGTATTTTCAAAAAAGCCTATGTCCGGTACCTACATAGATACTATACAAATAATAGCAGATCATGTTGAAAATATGCTCAAATTGCAAATAATTTTGGTATTAGGTACATTTGTATTGGAAATTCATCCATCGTAAATAATTTTACAATCATAGTTATTATAACCATGTTACAATGAACTGAATTTATCTTTAGGACTATTGATGGTGTAATAAAGAAATATTCAACTTCTCTGGCGCGGTGTGCGAAAATCCGCTTGCGACACATGAGGTTGCGGGTTCGGCTATCGCTTCGGGATAAATATTTGTTCGATCTGCAGATTTGTTCAGGGTGTTCTGGTCGTTTTCTATGTATCATAAAAAAATATCTATATTATGTAATAAAATTGTATTATGTATATCGGTCATCTAGTACCGATAACACGAGGTCTGCTTAGCCTGGGGCTAGATGCTGTGTGAATTGTCCAATATGATTTATTATTTACCAGCGATCCGTCTTTGAATGTGTGCAATATTGATACAAAAACCTTCCTCTTGGCTAGATGGATGCTGTGTGGATTGTCCGGCATATTTTTTTTATTATATGTTGAAAGTTTGCTATACCTCATTGTAAGCGGTCATAAGCCGCTCCCTGTAAGCCGCTTCCAGCTGTAGCAAAACATTTTCTTTCTTGGCCTGGATCAGCAGCTCCTGACCCTGGGCGCGCCACTGAGCCTGCTTCTCATCAGCAATGGCTTCTTCTAAGGTCTTCACTGTGGAGATACGCCCTTCGTTGTAGTTGGATTCTACAGCCTGGAATGGATAATGGAATAAATAGAGTTGAAATAACATGCGAAAGACTGGGCAGCTGGATGTGGCAAGCTCAGGTAATATGGGAGGCCTATGTGATGTCTAGCGATAAACTAATATAGGCTGATGATGATGAAGGAAATATTGATTAACTAGCTTCTGCTCGCGACTTCGCTCTCGCGGTACCTGGATAAAATGTAGGCTCAGGGTCCTATTTCACAAATATTCAGCGTGCTGCCCTGCGCGTCGAAAAGCCTATTTCGCATCACATGATCATGAGGAATATACCTACATAAATTCATATTACTAGGTTACTCATGTACAAGCTCATTTGCGTTTCTATGTGGTACTTATATGTTTGGGTAATTTTAAAGTTACCTATGTTAATTTTTTCCTGTATTTCGTAATTTTTTGTAGGATCCCAATGTTTTTTCTTGTTATTACTGCAAAGTTCTTCGATGCGAATGAATCTTTGGCAGTGTCTTCTAAAAAGTTAAGACTGTAATATTTTCGATATTCTAGTGTGCAAGCCCTCGCCCTTTTTAGGATATTATTTAATTTCCAAGTTAAACAGAGATTTCAAAAATGCTACCATCAAGAAATACTTACATCTGGACGGATATAGACTGGCTATGCTAGCATACACAACACATAATGGCCACAACTAAGTCCAAATGCAGAAACAGGAGTACCTAAATATTACATCAGTACATGAGTAAACCTGAATACTTACATCAACTTCTTTATCCAGCCAGGCACCAATGCTAGGTCCGAACTTCTTAGTGGCATACACAACCATCAGCACCAGCGACAGGCCAGTATAGTACTCATGTTCCATCACAAAGATTTCCTTACTGCACATGTATGTGGCTAGACCTACTCCAAAGGTGTAGGGGCCGGTGACTCCGGTCTTGGAGTGGAAGGCTTGGAACCTGGGGAATTTATAATAAGTTGCCTAATAGAAGAGGCCTATAACAAAGCTTAATCTAGCAGTTGACTAAGTAGGTACAGGCTGACAATGTTGTGTTTATTTAAATTCGCACTAGACGTCATTAATTATTCAAGAATATAGAGTCCTGACTTGAAGACATTGTTCTTCTGGAGTCAAGAAGGAGGATGTCTTCAAGGTGACCTCATCCAAAACCTTCAAGAATCAGTCATTTTTTTTTTTAAACATTTACTACTATTGATTACTTGATGTCTACAAAAAAACTAGAGGGTATTTCAATTGTAGGCACCACTTAGATTGCCTAATACTCTATTAAATTCCTTGCCGTTGTGCACAATTGGAGCCCTATTACCAGAAGACATTATCAGCCACATCAATAAACACAAAACTCGTCAAGGGGTTTATGTTATGGTATCAGACAAAAATAAAAAAAAAAATTAAAAGTGTCGCAAAGTCTAAATTCAACACTATGTCATGAAGACCCTAAAAATATTCTGCTACAGATTTTGCACACAGAATAATATAGGCTACCTCATCATTGTGTATATTGTGTACTGGCTATGGTTCTGGTTAAGAGACTAGTAGTGAAGGGTTAGCAAGACATTTTACTGAACTTACCATTCCTCTGGTATGAATCCAAGACGGACCTTGCCGGGCTCGGTAGCCCTGACAGGGCGGGGAAAGTTGACTTCATCGCGTGCGCCGGAGTCAGTGGTGGCACCTCGGGCCACTATAGCTGTGGAGGCGGACTGTCTGGCCGCAGCTACAGAAAAACATTGTATTCATTATAGTCATGAAGGAGATGGATCGTCGATAAGACCACCCTCTAAACTCATACGATACTCAGAACATCATAAAAAAGAGACTATGGTTATTAAAATTGTATTTTGGGTGGTTTATTTATAATTAATATATAATTAATATAATTAATATAATTAATATAAAAAAAAATAATATATTTATAAGCATTATAGTGAGTTATAGTATGCAGAGCACTCCAAACGGAGTTTGAGTTTTTTCTGTAAAAATTTTACATGCATAAATACGAGTTGTTCAAAACACTAACTGAAAACTTAAGTAAGTATTCCAATAAGATTATTTACGAGATATTTCAGTCAGCTGATTTTAGGTTAGAGTTTGTGTTTTCTTTTCTATCGTCGTTTTTATTGTTTCCTGTACATAAATTTTTGTATCAATTATGTTTACAGCATATGCATTTGTTTTTCTATTCTTTGCAAATTAATTCAGAAACAAATGAATACGGGATGTTTTACGGTAACACCCGTCAAACAGTGATTACATAAACCCAAGGGTTACGGTCAAAAAAACATTTTAAAAACCTTTCCTAACATTTTAATTTATTTCATATATTGAATAGACATACCTGAACGCAAAGCTACGCGTGAAAGCATTTTCTATTGCGTATTTCTTTGTAAATTTTCAATATTTCGACAGTCTTCGGAAAATGTACTTTGCGCTAGGGTTGTACCACTCAACAACTTTTTTATTATCGAACGAATCGAGTCGATTCGTTCGATAATAAAAAAGTCGATTGTGTTCGAACTTTGAGTATCTAGAACGGGAGTTGGCAAGGTCAGGATACCCCTCTGTTGGTCACAAGACTTTACTGACCATAGACGAATAATAAAACTACTTCACTCATAACTTCGCGGCCATTTGCTGTCGTTTCGTGTCGCGAGGTAGTGCTTACCAAAAATGGTGAATTGTGCGGTTTATGGGTATAAAAGGCAATTGGAGACATCCAACTTAAGGGTAGATAGTGTTTCCTATCACAAGTAAGTGATATTTTTCTGAATTGTTTTTTGTTATATTGTATAATTTCGATTTTAATAGAATATCAGTTGCGACATTTTTATTCCTTGGTAGAAGGCGTAGTGCGGGGACAAGTTGAGTGAAATTGATTGAACGAATGATGGAATGAACGAAAAATTTGTGTAAAATGCGATGTTTTTTGTAACAAAAAATCTATTGATATAGGAAAATTGGTTATGCAAAAGTATACAGATACCAGAATCCATTTTTTATGGAAAAAATGTGTACGTCACATTTACAATAAATTATTCCATTTTAAATGTAATATAGATTTATAAGAAACAACAAATAAAATAACACAAATAATGATAGGTATATAATAATATAGTATAAATAATATAATGTTATTAAAAGTCAGAAGCAGATTTATTTATAAAAAAAAAAGGAATTACAAAACAACCTCGATACAGAAAGACTCAAGCGAAGTGATGATAGACAGCTCGTGTTTTTTCTTTTAGTAGGAATTTTCTCCATCAATTTATTAATATTAATAATATAAAAATACCCTTTTTATAAGTAGCGCAGGAACACCGCACTGATCATGACATGAAACACGGCGGCGGGGCGGCGGCGGCCCGATCTACATAATGTTAATATAGATAATATTTTGTTATCCCTGTACCCTGCCTGTACCCATGGCCGTAGGGAGGGGGGGGGGGGTTGGGGGTTCAAACCCCCCCCGAAATGTTGAGGCACCGTTAAAAATCAAACTTGAATAGGTAAAATTTTCTCGGATACGTACTCGTACGTGGAAAGTGCGGCTTACTTTAAATAGCTATTCTCTCTTAAAAACACAAAAATTTTTTCGTCTCATTTCGTCTCCGATTAACAACAGCGCGCTCTGAGTCGTCGGTGGCGGACGGGGCGCGCTCGCGCACCATGCCATGCGATTCCTATTGTGTATCTACATACATTGTACTGTATGTAAGCAATTAAATATTTCTTTAAATTATTCTCTTTTGAAAACTCAAACTTTTTTTCGACAAAATTCGTCTCTACATTTTAAATGAGCTGGGTGCACGCATCGCATTCATTTACGGCCGATTCCAGCTAGGCAGGCAGATCACGATATTATTTTTAATTTTATAAATCAATAGACCTATTTTCTTGTCGTTCCGTAATTGAATTGCTTTCTCCGTTTACTGTCATGTATTTATTTATAACATACTTTTCTAAATTATTTGGTAACGGCCGAAAAGGTCACAAAAAATTTCGCGGCTCGCTCCGCTCGCCGTTAATTTGGAATTATTCTAAGCTTTTTAGCAACCTTGCGAATATGCCACAATTTCTCAACAATTTTCAGCGGCCGCAAACACAGCAAAATATCGGCGGCGGTCACTCCACTCACTGTTATAATTTCGGCTCAAAAAGTTTCAGTAATCTTTTGTCACTCTTGATTCTATTTTATAGATCATCCGAAAGGTCGCACAAAAAAATTGCGGCTCGCTTCGCTCGCCGTTCATTCTGTAGCTTTTCGGTCAGTTTTATCAGCCTGCCGAAAATATGTAAAAAATTTGGCGGCTCGCTTCGCTCGCCGATCATTCTATAACCATTTAGTCATTTTTATCAGCCTGCCGAAAATATGTAAAAAAATTGGCGGCTGGCTTCGCTCGCCATTCTTTCGAAATAATGTGAATTGTTATACCTACCCCTTAATTAATACTACTAACTTTTATGTCATCCGAAAATGACACTCGAAGTTATTTATTTTTTGTATTTCTCACATTTTTTTCTTTGTTGCTGGCATACCAATCTCCAATCTCCAAATTGGGGCTAGCTGTCACATCTATTGTCACACTTTTGCCTAGGTACTTTTTTACAAAATATCGGAAAAATCTGAAAAAATTCGCGGCTCGCTCCGCTCGCCGTTACCCATGGTTATTATTTTGTATTGATTTTTTTTGGAAAGTGCTTGGTTGAAAACCACTCCGGGTACTAGCATAAGTAGCATAAGTACATATTTAAAGATGTTGCATGTTGTCTCGGGCGGGTCTAAGGCTCGACCCCCCCCGAATAGTATTTCTGGCTACGGCCCTGCCTGTACCTATCACAATAAATATATTTTCTGTCTTTCTTTCTCTCTTTCTAACTGCCGCTTTTCTTCTCCTGCTTTCTATGAAAACATATAGGTAGTTATAGATAACGAAAACTTTTCGATTTGCATAAATAAAAAAAATAATAGTCCCAAATAACGTCAATTACAAATTATGGTTCTTAGTTAATGTCGAATGAAAGGAAAACCAACTTTTCGCATTTCTCTCTATATTAAAATGCATGTCTAAAATCCTACAGTAAGAAACAATACCTACCTTTATTAAAAAAAAAAAGCATTGCATAATTTTAACAACCCTGATTTCATTCATTCGAAATCATTCTTTTTTCGGTCTTTTTACATCCAGCACTACTTTTTTGTGTTAGTGTGTTACTAAACAATAGTGTAACAACACTAATTCTATATTTGTGTGCGTGTTCTTTTGTTTGTGTCCAGCTTTTACTTTAGTGTGCGTTTATATGGACGCTTTATTTTTCTGCATTAGTATGCGTGATTATGTAAATGTGTGCTGTACCGTATTACCTCGCCCCCCTCGAAATCTGACAGAAAGATTTTAGTACTGACAGAAGCGCTTGGCAACTCCCGTTCTAGATACTCAAAGTGATAATCGTGTTGATGACCCGACAACGACGACGGACGGATCGCCACGTGACACGACGACCGACCGACGACGGACGACTCATTGACAAAGTTGACAACAGAACAGAAGCAGAAGACTAGGCAGCGCGTAGTTATCTATTCATTCATTATTATTATTTTATCGTTTTAGGGACTTGTTTGTTTGGTAACTACTATTCGAATGTTGAAAGAATTGAGCGACCTTATTCGTGACGACAGAAGTTAAGTCACGAAATATTTCGCGATGGCAAGTAATCGTATTTTATTGATTTTCAGACCGTACGTTCCCTGTATTATTGTTTCCTTTGTGCTGAAAGTTTTTGCAAGCTTGTTTCCCTATTTTCTATCATGGCCAACATCTTTACGATTCGGAATCTCATGGTTTGTTGCATTGTTACAAATTCTTCGTTTAAGTGGGTACCTGGTTATATAAATGGTTCTAATTATTTAATTTAACATTCAATATAGGTACTCTCTTATGTTAAAAGTGCATTAAAAAAAACAATTAAAGTTAAATGGCTAGGTATCGGTGGATCGACCTAGCTAGTGTTAATTTTTTTAAATTTTATTCAACGATATTTTTTATGTAGGGTCCTATTTCCACATTTTGTGAATTGTCCAGCATTATTTAGTACGAAATTGCATCGATCACAGGAGCGGTGAAAAAGGGTTGATCAGTTTTGGTAGGTAGCTAAAGTGTGTATATTATTATTATATAGTAGGTATCTCATTTTCATGATCTCGGGCCATACAAATACAGGCTTGGGAGGGCATGTGTGGGGCCGTCTTAGCCAACATCAAAGAGGCCCTTTATGAGAGTTAAGGCTAGGGCTGCAAAACAGCGGATATCATCATCAATTCATCAGTTGTACAATAAGAAGCCTATACCCAAAGATGATATCCGCCACGAGACTATTAAAATAGGTAGGTACCTATAGTCTATAACGAAGGAAAATTAAATGAATAAGAAATCAGGTTATTGAGTTGGATGGTTAGATGGACTGGGTAATCTAGTTATGAGGAGAGTGCGGACGCCTACCATAAGTATACATAGTCTTAGGTATCATAAACTGTTATAAGAGACAGATGGTGGCTTGCAGCATGGGTTCCTCAAAATGTCGGAAAACAACAACAGCGGTGTAAGGTCTGAGGCGTTTCGAGAGTTTTCGCCATGACGAACACTGTACGTGAGCGTTTCTATTAGACACTTCCACCCCCGAGTCTACATCAATGTAGGCAAGCAAGAAGTGGGGAGTTACTCATCAACAGCTCGTCAAAGGCTGCCCTGCGGTAATATTAATATTAGTTGTAAAACACAAGCAGATTTAAAGCTGATTCTTAATCCTCGTCAGTGTACCAATGTTGCTCCATTCTATATTTTATCTTAGTTTAGTTATACCTAGTTTAATTTTTATCATGTCTGTGCTAAATATACGTACCTGTTTACGAAAATGGTAAACTATCTGGGTTAATTGAATTTTGTTGATTGGCATGACAACACAGCGCCGACCATATCAAAATTATGTAAATGCAAATAATTAAGTCGAGTCTGTTGTCAAAATTATCGATTTAATATCTAGCCGTGTCCACGTCACTAATATTGCTGGGGAAAATAAATACTTAATCAACAAGAACCAATAGAGTTCCGTACCAAGTTGTTACTTGCATCCGCCTTGCAACAAATTGGTACTTAAAACATGATTGATTTTTGCAATGGGTAAAAAAAGTGTTCTTTGAATGTGTCTTAGCCAATAGCTATACCATGATGATTTTGAAAATCGCTGAAAAAGTTGCGTTGCACACACGTGCCACAAAAAATATTTTAACGTTACGGATGACACTACCGAACTCAAATTTTTACGAGTGTGACACAGTGCGCTGCTGTCATTGTCATGCCAGAAATTCAGCTCGCCAAAGTCAAGGAACTTATACCCAATCTGGAATGTGCACAAGCTGCCGATACGCGGTCCGAGCGAGATAGCTTCGCGAGAGCCCTCTGTCCCTTTCAGGATCAGGATCATCACAACACAACCAATTCACAACAAATGAATATGGCTGACGGGCTGCCAGTCTAACTTATATTATATTCTACTTATAATCTTTTCTTTTTTTATTGACATTTTAATATAGTGTCCAAATTATTGCTAAAAAAATGTTATCATTCTAACAGATACTTGGACAATATTAGAAAATATAAAGAACGAAAATTAATGCTTTTTAGTAAGACATGTCAAATTTATTTGTTCCAACCACTTCTACTAAATTCGGGAATAATCCGCCTGGCAACACTTTAGAAAGGGACACAGGGCTCTCGAAGCGCTTTCTCCCTCGGACCGGATTTCTCTCTGACCAAGTGATTGTCTATAATAGACTTAGGGTCATACACATAAGGTTTATTTTATAATGGTGTCAAATTGACAATGCACATTCCAGGTTGGGTATAAGTTCCTTGGCCAAAGTAAACAAAGGGTTTCATTCAAATCGAATGAATTATATATAATTAGTTGATTGAACTGCACAGTCTGCACTGGGGTGCGTTCAGAGGCTCAGAGTGCGGTTGTTTGGTGTTTTTAACTTACCCAAAGGTTCAGAACGAGTCGGTTGTTTAACGTCAAAGTTGACATTATCATGACAAAACTGACGTTACAGTTGCCGGACATTCGTTTGTTTTGTTTTTGTTTTGCGGTTACTTTGAGGTAAATTGTATCTACTGGGGTGCGTTCCGAGGCTCAGGGTGCGGTTGTTTGGTGTAAATTTTAACTTACCCAAAGGTTCAGAACGAGTCGGTTGTTTAACGTCAAAGTTGACATTATCATGACAAAACTGACGTTACAGTTGCCGGACGTTCGTTTGTTTTGTTTTTGTTTTGCGGTTAATTTGAGGTAAATTGTATCTACTGACTGTAACTACGATCTATAACTGATAAATACTGAAAATTTTGAAATTTACTGTAGAAATCTTGATATTTAGGTAGAAAACAAACTATGACAACGGAAAATATGACAGGTGTCAATGTCAGAGTGTTTTTCGTTGATCGAATTACACCGGTAAAAAGTTGCAACCGTCGTCGGAGGTTGTGAACGCTCTAGTTAATAACAACCGAGCGTTTCTCCTGAGGTTATGAAATGAACGACTAGTTGCACTCCGAGCGCGCTCGAGCGTAGGTTGTGAACGCAGCCCTGCACACCGACAGCCAGCTGAAGCAGCTTGTTGCTGTATTGTTGTGGTTTTGCGTGAATTTATTGGTGTATTTTGATTTTCTTATGGTTTTTGTACGTAAAAGTCATTTTATAAAATGGGAATATTCACATCCTGCTGCAGACCCTCAGCCACAGACGTATCCACTCCCGATATCGTAAGTTGTACTATACGTAGTTGGCTTGTAGGTAAATATACCATACTATGAAACCAGTATTTAACAACCCAATCGAGGAATAATAGCCTTGTAAAGAAACTACACTACAAAAATAACTAACATGCAGATAGTACCAAAGTAGGTAGATGTACCCCCCAACTGGTTTTATTATAATATTCCTACTCAAAAATCAGAATACAGTTCTGACTTTGGAATTTATAGGTACTTATTAGCAGTTAACTTGTTGTAATTTCTACATAGGATTCCAGCCCCAATACTTTTGTAGAGAAATAAAAGTTAATATTTCACCTTAGGAAGTCCGTCGCAGGCAACAGCAAGAGGCAGCCGAGCGGCGTGCTGCGGAGAATGCAGCTCGAGGAATTAAGAATGTGGAGAAGGTGAAGAGGCTCCAGCAGCGCAGTGAAGAGATGGAGAAGCGGGAAGAAGAACTCGCCAAAGCGGGTGGTGCTAACTTGAAGGTAACCTTCTTTTTAACTTTAATACAAACTAAGGTGTTATAAGTTATGCCTTCATGTGTTTCTCTCATCCTAGTTGCCAACTAAAGCTAACGTAAGTTTCAAAACATTAACTAAAGCTAAGTTTTATTGTTATATCCTTTCCCTTTGTCATCCATACTCTAGTTAAACTAACCATTTATTATTTATAAAAGTATATTATTTACTATTTACAAAAGACTCTACTGTAGTCATATGCCTCACAGCATTTTGTTATCATAATGATTTTGGCAGAATATCAGCACCTATTTACTCTTGAGTTGTAGGCATTACTACTGAGCTGGGACCTTTTTGCTGATGCCACTCTTTCTTTTTTAAATATTTTGAGCTCTTCTTTATAAGTGAAATGTGTTATTTGTTTTTTCACAAAATGCTTTTCTATTTTTTATTTATTTGTTAAATGACAAGCAGCCTATGGCTGATGCGTCTAGGTGAATTATGTCATTGCATCACTTTTTTAGTAAGATAGATATTTTTGTCTTGTAACCAATTTTAAATGTTTTGTGTAAGCAGCAAATACATGTTTGTCTAGGTCTAATCATCTTATGGTTTTTACAGTGGACGGCTAACTGATATGAGGAGCAGGCTGGCAGCAGTAGGCCCATCCAGCCGTGCCAACCAGCATCAGCACATCAACAAACACCGAGTTCCAGTCAACAGTCTCCACCAATGGCAAACCCTCCCCAAAATAAATACAAATATATGAACTAACAATTTTGTAAATCTTACTTACAGTTCAATATAACACTTTATTCTCAGAAATAATTCTTTAAAGGGCAATTGGTCCACTATGCTAACGGTGAAATGTGCTATTGGTGTCACTTGTATGTTAATAGTCTGAAACTATTGGTCTTGTCTAATATAATAAATTCGCCAATCAGTTCAAATTTTGTAATGTATTTAGGAATAACAATTGTCTATTGGACCTATATCACAGGAGTATGACTTCTTGAGCTATTTGTTCACAAATTTCATCAATTCAAATTCCACTATTAAATATTTACTTAACACTTGCGGATATAGATGGCGCTATGTGTATGTACCTATTATAAGCATATTAATAAATACAATTATTTATTTGTGTTTCTGCGAAATCACATCTAGTTATATGTTTGCCACATTTTGGCCCTTGTTTACTACTCTGCAAATTATTTGATTTTTTAAATTATGATTAAAATTATAATCAATAATAGGTACATAAATAAACAATAATTTGTAAGTGTTATATTGTTTTGCTACTATTTATTATATAATGTATTAATTCAAAATAAGTTTTTAAAATGGCTTGAAATTGTTCACATTTTAATTTGCACTTTTTGTGGCTTGATCACTTTGTGTAAAACTAGTGATAATATAAATTGTAGATATAAATGTTTTATAATTATGTATGTTATTTATAATCTTAAGACTAAGCACTATTGAAACATATAGGTAACTTACATATATTTTTGATCTCTGTGTATTATATTACTGTAGATCTGTCTTAAAATACATAATCGAATTTTTCAGTAGTATGTAAATCGTGTGTGTGTTCTGTACCTATCATCAACAACAACCCTTCAATATACATGGGTTATCATATCGCCCATTACTCCTCTAATCTATAAAGGTACATAATACAAACAAATTTCACTAGGCTTTATATTAATGCCTGTCTTATTAAAGATAAAGATAAAAATATATTTATTTAGCAACACAGGAACAGCACAGAATTACATTAAGATAGACATAGGTATACAATATGAAGAAGAAGACAGACATACATGTCAATTTAATATGTCTTTGCTAACCTATCTACCCACATGTCCTGGAAATATATTTTATTGTTCTACACAATTTAGAAATGTTTATTCAATGTTTAATGTTAATAAATGTGAGCAACACATTCATTTTGTTTGTTATTTATTAATTATAGTAGATAAATAGGTAGAAAAGAACTTTAGAGAAGGATAATTCATTTAGAATAAAAAAATATCTATTGTTATATATAGTCATGTTATAGTATTTAAACTAGGTACTATACTTATACTTTCTTGATCTTATGATCAAGCAGCTCGAGCTATAGGCACCACAGAGTACATTATAATAATACCTACTGATAGGCACTTAAAGTAAGAATATAGGCATCTAGCCTATATTTTTATGAATCTCATTCTTCCGAAAAGATGGAGTTTTTCCGAACGAAACGCTTTTGATTGGACTTTTGACAATCACCTGACATAAACAGCTGGCAAATGTCATAATCCCGCGTTTCACACGGCGTCGGCTGTGGTTGTTGTGATAATTTTTGTTATCTACTATCTATTACAGAGAATAATAATGTCTGACGGCAGGGATGGAGATAAGAAGGTAATAAATAGTTTATCTTTGCTTCGAGTGAGCTCCAATTTTTGTTATCGCAGTATTGTCAGTGTAGTGCTGTTCTACGTCTTTGTTTATCTCATGTGACCTTCCTCAAGCTTAGAGGTCGATTCTGAATGATTTTTTAACTTTATCATAAAAATAAAATTATACTTTATATAATGTACCAATTTAATACCGAAAGGGTCACCATAACGGCTCAAAATTCAACGTCAAAATAGGTAGGCCATTTGCGATAACAAACTTTGTTTGGCCTCAAGTTAAGTTCTATGGGTTAGTTGGCTTACCTATAGGAAACTCACACTACGTATTTTATAATTATCTACTGGCTATATGCCAATACTAATCACGCATAGCACTTGTCTTGTTTGTTTCACTGAAAATAGATATTTTTTTCAAAATGCTAAACACCAATATTTAAGGGGGTAGTTATAAGTGTTTCTTCTGCTGCTTACTTAACTTTAACTACCTATTTAACCGCTATTTATCACATACACAAAATATATAAATATTGGAAAGGGTTAGTTTAGTACAAAAAGTTAACTGTAGCTTTAAAAACCACTATAAATTGGGTAGCAAAAAAACTTCTTGAAGCACAGTTTTCAAAAAAATTCAAAAACCTTGGTTGTTTTGACTGACATTTTTCTTTATCCAGGAACCCAAACTCTTAGCACTATTTGGCACAGAGAACTGACTTTGTATGATCCTATTTTAACCACTTTCAGGCTGATGATAACCAGCTGAAGCCAGCGGTAAGCTTGCACATACACTAATATCTATTACACTACTAAATAAACCAAGTTTAAATAACCTAATTTTCATAGCACAGTTTAATATTACAGCATTTTCTTCATCTGCCTTCTGGACTAATTCGCATGTCCCTGCTTTTTCTCATCCCATGTCCCAATGTCTTTGCCTGAAACTGGGTATAAAGGTAATATTGAGGGTAGTGTAGTAAAATAGTAAGTGTCTCACTTCTTATTCTATTAAACCTTGTTTTTTCTTTTATACTAACCTTATGAACAAAATGTTTGCATGACAACCAAATATTCCTGATGTGGTAGAAGTGAAACAATGTTGCCTATGCAGCATGATTTGGTAAGACTTGTGTTAAATACTTGGTAGCGTAACTTATCAATTAGTCATGAATTTATAAGCGATTTTATGGCAAATTGATAACAGCCTATGATGGTGAAGTTTTATTTATATACCTACTATGAGATCATCATTGATACATCTATTGCTTACATTCAAAGATAATTCCATACAATAGGTATATTATATTATATATCTATGTATACAATTAAAATTTGTTGTTGCTATCTTAATTTTTATCATATTTTATTATCTGAGTTGCTTTTGATCATTGTGTATTTTCTTTATTTTTTAATGGTCTGTTGGTTTGGTTTCTTACTTTTCCTAAAAATTTAAAAAGGTAGGTAACATGTCTGATTAAATGCAAACCATTTAGTTGTGCATTATCAGGAAGCAAAACCGCGAGCTAGTTCATACTAAATAAAAATAAATAAATATTCATTTAGTACATAATTGTTTTGAAAAAAACCAAAAAAACCTATTATCGAAATGAATAAAGTACCTACGTAGCTCAGATTATCACAAATCGAAATTTATCTATATAAAAGTCAGTAAGGCTTATTTATATTATAAGCGAATATGTACCTATAGTTTAAACCTAGAGATACCTTATCACTTGCGGACAAAACGGCACAACTGATTTATGTCTCATTTAGTGGTGGCCGGCCATTGCACGACAGACGTGTGTCCCGCGCTTTTTTGAAAAGCAAACTGTTTTTGTGGCTTTTTTTTAAATTGCAATCATGGATGTACTGAGCAAGGTATTTAATTTTTTATAAACTAATCACCTACATTTTTAGTGATCAAATGTTCAGTTCCATAAATAATACAATATCTTATGCATGGAAAAAGGAATATCACTATATTTTTAGTCTTTAACCAATTACGATAAAAAAAAAATACTAGGAAAATCGTGAAATGATTAAAATGTACGTCATCAAAAACCTCAATGAATGATACTCGTATGTAAGAAAATTTTATTAATTCTCAACATTTATAAAACTACCCTACTTAAATTAGAGACACGATAAGTAAGTAAGTAATCTTTGTTTTTCATGTGACTAAGCAAGTGTATTTGACAAAAAAAAAACTGAACGTTTTTAAATCAATAGCATCATCATGACAAATCAGAAAAGTAGCATGGATATTCATCATTTCTTAGTGCGTCTGACCATCTAAAGGGACACAATTAAAAAACTAAATCAACAAAACAAAACGCTATCTATGAGGTTAGCGAAAATACTCCTGCTACCTAGGAGCAATTTAAGATCCTCAATTGTTACCTATTGACAATTGACACATTGATTCCTAATACATACAGATCAAAATAGTACCTACAGTAATATAGCTACTGCGCAATTGACTACGCCAACCTTGTGGCCGAGACGTATTATAACATGGAACCGTATAATACTACTGATTGACAGTACTTTGAATCTAGAGATGTCCAAGACGGGTTTTTGAAACAGTCCGGCGAAATAAGGATTGCTAAATGTATTTGACCATTAATAATATTAAAATTTTGACGTATTTTTCTCAACTCCTTTTACTTATAAAAATCGCTGTTTTTTTTGCAATGACTAATCCTTCAGAAGGACACTAGATCTTCAGAAGGACATTACTCCTTCACTAATCTAGGTACTACATCTACTTCCACTAATAAAGGGCTCAAAGTTCGCTTAGGATTTTGTGAGTAAGGTATAAATCTGGAAGTAGGTACAAGACCGATTTTGAAAATTCTTCCACCAAAAGAAAGCTGCATTATCCCTGATGTGTTGTCCAGATACCAGGACCCGCGTTTGCCGCTGTGATTTTTTTTTTCCGGAAACCGGGTACTTCAATATCCGACTAATCCGATTAAGTCCGGCCTTTGACATCTCTACATTCTCAAGTTTGTTTTATTAATTGCTTTGTATGCGTTTGTTTCTCTTCTATCGCTGGTTATTGGGTCAAACGCGATCGATAAACTTTAATATTTGAGGAACGCTTCATATTACTTACTTAACACCTATTTATTCGTAAACGAATTTCCTCGCCGATAACAAAAACGGTAGGTTAATTAAATTATAAGTATGTATAGTGGAGAGTGGAGTAAATCAGTAAGTTATCTACAAATTATTATAAGGTTATAGATCTTAGAAAATCAAGCAAAGGTACCTAACTAAATGTAAAAAGAATGCAATCCTGCTTGTTGGCAGAAAGCTGTTTCTCTGCCTGAATATACTGAATACCTAGTTTGCTGATGATTTTACCTTCTTAGAAACATTATACTACATACAATTACAAACCTTTTACTGTATGTAGTGAGATTTTAATTTACCAGCATGCGCCTTGAACAGCACAGTGCATTAATTCCATAATTATCTTTCTGAATGTCCTATAATCTATCACAACACAACTTGTTAGAACGAAAAATCAAAGGCATCGCTTTTTTCCTAGTTTTAATTAAAGTTATATGAATTTTATGACGTGTTCCAGTGTATTGTGAGGTCTAAAGGAAATACATAATTTTGACATTTGAATTGATTAATAATATAATGCTATAAATATTTATATCCTGTTGAAATGAAGAAAATAAATAAACTACCTTTTTAACACTCGTAATTAATAAATGCCCTTAAATTGCACACGTGCATGAAGCTGAATATTTAATTCTCTCATATATTTGCTTCTCATTATAAAAGCAAAGGAAAAACTAACTTGCTTAAACAAAATCAAAATCAAAAATCAAAATCAAAGTGCTTTATTTCCTTAAGACCTTACAGGACACCTGGACACGTCACAAAATACAAGTTAAATAAGAAATAAAAATGGGAAATAAAGTGATCACTTTGATTAATTGTTCACTTCAATCTTTTTTAGGTAAAGTAAAGAAGCGAACAAGAAACCTTTACCTTGTTAGATTGTTAGTTTTAGAGTTGGAGCATAACTCGTCCCAAACTTTTTTGTCGTCTAGATAATCTGATATTTTATAGTAAGCTTTTTTGCAAAGTATATTTTTGACAATCCGTTTGAATTTATTTATAGATAATTTTTGCAACTCACTTGGAATTTTGTTGTAGAAGCGTATACATTGCCCTTTAAAAGATACATTAATCTTACGTAGCCTAGTAGTGGGCACAGCCAGTTTGTTCTTATTTCTAGTATTTAAATTATGTATATCGCTATTTTTTATGAACTTATTGATATTTTTATGAGTGTACATCAAATTTTCATAAATATATTGACATGTTACTGTCATTATGTTTATTTCTTTGAATTTTTCACGCAAGGATTCTCTGGGACCCATATTATAGATTGCACGAATAGCCCTCTTCTGCAGCACAAATATGGTGTTAATATCTGCAGCGTTCCCCCACAGCAGTATGCCATAAGACATAATACTATGGAAGTAGCTGAAATAGACTAGTCTAGAAGTATCAACGTCTGTAAGATGACGGATTTTTTTGACTGCATACGCTGCAGAACTAAGTCTCTTCGATAGCTTATCTATGTGTGAGCCCCATTGAAGTTTACTATCTAAAGTTATTCCTAAAAATACAGTACTTTCTACTATTTCTAAAGATTCCTCTTTTACCTTTACATCGGCCTTAACTTGTTTTACATTGGGTAGAATAAATCTAATACATTTCGTTTTGGTTTCATTAAGCAGAAGATTATTGACACTAAACCAATTGACTACTTTTGAGATTGCATTATTCACATCGTCGAAATTTGTATTATGACGTTTCATTTTAAAAATTAGTGAAGTATCATCAGCAAACAATACAATCTCGTGATTATTCTTAACGAGATGAGGGAGGTCGTTAATATAAACAAGAAATAGGAAAGGACCGAGGATAGACCCCTGCGGTACACCCATTGTAACTACAGATCCCGAAGACCGTTCCCCATTTATGTCAACTCTTTGTATCCTGTCACACAAGTATGAAGTAAGAAGATCCAAAGAGTTGTCTTTTATTCCATAATGATGTAGTTTCCTGATTAATGTTACATGGTGTACACAATCAAATGCTTTTGACAAGTCGCAAAAAACGCCTAAAGCATCTTGCGACTTCTCCCAAGCATCAAAAATATGCGATACCAACTCTACACCAGCATCAGTGGTAGACCTGCCGCGAGTAAACCCAAATTGCTTACAGTGAAGCAGGTCATTGCCATCGAAATGCCTTAGCAATTGATGTAAAATAAGTTTTTCAAAAACTTTGCTGAACGTTGGCAATACTGATATTGGTCTAAAGTTAGTGGGGTCAGACCTACTACCCGATTTAAACAATGGAATTATTTTACTATGCTTCATTAGATCAGGAAATATGCCACAGTCAATGGATTCATTGAATATAAAAGCTAGATCTGGTGCAAGAGTATCAATCAATGGTTTAATAAGTCTAACAGAAATGCCCCAGAGATCTGCAGTTTTTTTTACATTTAATAGATTAAAAGCTTTTTTAATATCAGTTTCATTGACATGATTGAAATTAAATTTATTTTTGCATTTGGGTACATTTTCTATAAGCAAAGACTCAGCGATAACTTGAGATGAGTTTAAGCACTTTGTAGTAAAAATTGGAATGTCAGTAAAAAAGTTTTCAAATGCTTGGGCTACGTCAACATCATTTTGGACTGAGCAATCATTAATCTTTAAGTTATAATCATTATCGTAAGTACTGACTTTTCCAGTCTCACTATTTATTATTTTCCATGTCGATTTTATTACATTTTCACTATTTCTGATTTTCGAGCTTATATAATTTGATTTTGCCAGTTGACAAACTTTTCTGAACATTTTTGAGTAGTTTTTTACTTTTTCTTTGAACTCAAGACTAAAATTGTATTGTTTTTCATTATACAGTTCATACAAAGTTTGCCTACTCTTATGTATACCTACTGTTGCCCACTCACTAAAGTTAAGTTTTTCTGAGACAACAATCGACTTGGGTGTGAATATTGAATTGAATGCAGTGGTGAATTTGTTAAAAAAACTGCAATATGACTCATTGGGGCTGTTATATGAGTAACAAGGTGGTGGTTTAGAATCCCAATCCAATTTCAACCGCTCAAATCGACTTGTGGTCACAGGTATGTATGTTATTTTTTTTTGTACATTATTATTTTTAACTTGAATTTGTAATTTGATTATTTGACCTAAGTGGTCTGATTTTAAGTTGCTTATTACATTTTTACTAACAATTTTATCATTTAAGCAAACAAACATATTATCTATACATTTTGCTGAAGTTTCAGTTATTCTAGTAGGTTCCAAAAATAGTGGCTTTAGATTATAAGAGTTAAATAAGTTAATTAATCTACTACTTAAGGAGTACACTTCTAAAAGATTAATATTAAAGTCTCCACATACTATGAGATTTTTGGTTGATTTTGATATTTTATATAAGATGTCATCCATAATTTTTTCAAATATTTCAAAAGAGGCTGATGGTGGGGTGTATACGCTTACTACAATAGTTTGCTCCAACTCAACACATGCTACTTCAATGTGGCTTTCAACCGATAAACAAACTATGTCTTTACGTTCTTTAAATTTTATAAGTTTATTTAATAATATTAAAGAGCCTCCACGAATAGCATGTGATCTGCAAAAAGAACTACCAACCTGATGGTTACTAAAGCTAAACATGATCTCATAGCTTTTTAGCCAATGTTCTGTTAAGCAGATGATGTCAATATCAAATGAGTTCATGTATAATTCTAATTCTAATAATTTACTTCTCAAACCTTGAATATTTTGGTGCACCAAGTTGGTAAACTTTGCATTTATTTTACAATTTTGTTTTCCTTGTTTTTTCTTGTGATTAATAATATTTGACTTTATAGGGCTAGAGACTTCCTCTATTGTCGTTATTTCTAATTTAAATGACTTGGAATAACTTCCAAGGTATTGTTTGTGAAATTAAAAGAATGCTCAAAAGAAGCATTTTTTATAGCCAAGTTTTTGGCTGTGGTTTTAAAATAATAGGATAGCGAAATTGCTATCTGTCTTTTATAAAAATTTGATAGGTAATAATTACCTTGAGTCAAATAATATTTTTTACTAACAATATTGTTAGTGTCAATCACATGTACATTATTATTGTTGCTTGAAATAGTGTGCAACATCATATTTAGCTTATATCTAAGGTTGTTTTCTGATTGTGGCAAGCTGTCGCTGTAAGGGAATGTGAACATCACAATTTCTTTTAAGTTTAAAGAACACAGTTTATCCATATACCTGATTAGGTCAGATTTGTTCACATTACCCCTATTTCCAATGCAAATTATCAGATTAGAGTTACTTTTAAAAGTGTAATTATCAATATTTTGCATAATATAATGCAAGTTAGAATTTGGAAAACAATTATTTACTAGAGGATGTTCCATACTCATATTTAAGAACTGACCCATATTTTTTCCAATTTCATCGCAGAACATGATGGTTTGGATACCTGAGTATAAAGTGCTGAGATCCAGATGGGCTACAGCTGTCACAGTGCTGTCCGGACCTGAGTGGTCACAGATTGGGCCTGGGTTACAGCAGCTGCAGCCCTCCAGAACCCTGCCCTCCAGACTCACCTGGCTCCTGAGCAGTGCATCCATGGCCAGATTGAGTTCCCTTGTCTGTTCAGTAGTGCGTTCATAAAGACTTATGTAGTGTTCTAGGGAGTGCTCAGCCTGGCCAAGTTTACATCTCAGGTCCAGCATTTCAGCCTCATATTGGGTCTGATTATAATTTAGTTTTAATGTACAAAGCTCTAATTTATTGAGAACTTTTCTCTTACATTTGAGTTTAGATACTGCATTTTTTTGGTTTTTAAGAAGTTTTTCAGTTTTTTTTACAAACTTATTTATTTTAACATATTTTTTTAACTTAGTTTTACTAATATTGCGTTTGTAGTTTTTGCTGCTGGCCTCCACATTACACACTGAGTCATCTTTAGTTAGGTCAATTGTTTGCATAGTGTGTAAGTTGCAGCCTGCAACAGAAACTTGGCCCGAGTTTGATTCAGCGGATATCAACTCATCAAATAAACTTTGTGTTTTCGCGGTGGCAGAGCTGTCGGCCGCATTCTCCAGCTGGGTGATGTGTTGGTGGGCGTCACACAGTTGTTTCTCCAGCACCGAAGTTCTTTGCAGGACGGACTCAAACTCAATGCCACATGTTTGATCGAGCCTATCTACTAATAACTGAAGCCTATCCCGTTCCTCGGTAATGTAAGCATACTGAGAGTGCAACGCAGACATTTCATTTTTAATCTTTTTATTATTATCTAAAGCTTCTAAGAGAATATTTTCATTCTCAACTAATTCTGCTTCTAATTGACTAATCTGCCTCTTAGCGGACTTTAATTCCAGTAAAACCTGGTGCATCTTGTCGGCTTTACGAGTCATCATTATGGATGAGTGAGTGGGACTTGTAAATACACAAGTAAACAAGATACTGAAAGGCAGAATTTTCAATGTCTAGGTTATGTCTTGAAAAGGTTTGTATGGACTTACGTGACTTTATAGATGTTAACTTTGTTGGAAATAGTATTCCTTCACACGAGAATAGGGCACAAGTAAGCACAAAACACCTCAAAACACAAGCCAGCAAAACTTCTAACCGAAAACGACGGTTTACCGATGGCCAAAAACGCACAAATAACACGACTTAGAAAGCTATTATATATTTGAACAGTTGTTTTATGATGGGAATATGCGATGAAATCGGAAAGGGCTCTATAAATCTACGTAAAAACAATTATTTTAGATTAAATTCGTAGGAAACATTTGCGATCAGCTGTTGCTAGTAGGGTTGCCAACCCAAAAAAAAACCCAGATAACTTCTGTAATAGTTACATAAATAATCGAGGTAGGTACCTATGTTCTTACTTAGAATTAGGTAAGTAAGGATTAAATGTACCTAGTTTAAATAAAGTAAACTACACTCAATTATTTTAAAAGCACATCACTAGTTGCTAAACAAAGTAATCAAGTTATCATCAATTTCTCATTTTGACAAGCAATTTATAAAAAGCGACAATAATTCTGCCCAATCACGATGCGTCACCGTTTCCTCCTAATACCACGGTGTCTACGACATCCTTAGTTTGTCAGTATTTAACATCACCTACTTTACCATAGCAAACAAAATTATCTCCAGTCGATATATAACTTTTATATAAACTACACGCTTTTCGGCGGTAAAATATAACTTTTGCGTATTCTACTAAATTTGACGTGTAAAGTGTCAAAATGACAGTAGGAGTAGAGGTTTTGCAGTCCTGGGTATGTTAAGCTAAAGATAAAATATTAAAAATTAAAGTATAGACAATAACTATAGTGCTTTTAAAATAATTATAGCAATTTTCGAAGAAACAGCATACTCATTGTACGTAACCTTCGAATTATTTACGATTAACTAACACGGTAACGCATATATTCACGCCTAAATATGTATATAAGTTTGGTATTTTAGGTAGTTACGTTTTAGTACGTTTTTCTTCCTATTTAATTTATAAATCGTTGCTTGAACTGGTTTTCTAAATAAAGACAACTTCAAACTTGCAATACTTGTCGATTTAAGCTCTTCTACAATGTTTATAACTTGCCATTTTTTTCAAACTCGATGCTAAACGTACAAGATAACAATCATTGGTTAATTTCATATTAATTCATGCAATTGCGGCAATGTATTCGAATATTAAAAACATCCCTGGTACAAAACAGGTATAAAACTGTTACACTTTACCTTTAACAGTATCCTACTTTAATTTTAATAGTGCCTACATCTTAATCATTATAAAATGGGACACAAGTTGCTAGCATCTTGTATCTAAATAATCTTAATGAGATTTATATAAGTGTAGATTACTGCTAATTTTATTTATGCGAATATAACCTTGGATGTTCCCTAAAACATTTAAATTGCTTACTACCAAAATTTTTGAGAAATGACTAGCCTTACCTACGCTGCGTAAATAATAATTTGCAATCAAATCCTTCACTATAACACAGTATACATGTACACTGTGACTATAATATGTGAAGGATTTTATTTACAATTTATAGACCGCATCAAAATCCGTGTGTAGTTTTAAAGATCTAAGCATACATTGGGACAAACAGACTATACATTTATCTAGTAGTACCCATAACAGCTCTGCATAGCTTGGGGGAGATAATGCTGTGTGAATTGTCCAGCATTATTTATTTTATTTATTTACAGGCTACACTAACTTGGATACTTCGCAAGTCCGAGTAAGTAGGTATATAAAGTTTTTTTCCCTACCCACCACAAGATAAATGATGAGTGTTGACCCGTTGCTCAATGACAGGCTATATTTTAAGGTTATTGTCTAGTCATTGTCCATAGTATTATTTCACAATAAAGGTAAAATCAAATGACTATGACTTGCCTGTTTAATGTTGTGAAATCTTTATCGGCGATTTAACGCTACCTACCTTATTTATTATTTAAAGATTGTTTGTTTGATATAGAAGATTGTGGCTGATTATGATTACAAGCTTAGATATAGATCTAAGCTAGATAGAGTTGTATGGATATATACCTAGGTATATCCACTTTTACCTAGCCTAAATAAAAAAAATAAAATGTTTTCATTTTATTTTATTTATTTATTTTTCATATCCCAAGCACTAGGCTAGGTACAAATATAAGTCTGAGATTTTGCAGTTGCAGATTATTTTAATCTGATATTTGAAGGCAAACATCCGCAGATGCGGATTTTTATTATTATAGAGAGAGTCTATTATAAAATATTAGTATTAAAAAAATTTATGAATAAGTTAAATTTGTAATTTTACTTTTATTTATCCGAATATAACCTTGAATGATCCCTAATAATAACGATAAATTGTTTGCTGCTATTCAAAATTTTTTGCAAAATAATAAACCCATCATTTAAAAAAAAGGGTATGTTATAAGCCTTTTATAAGCAAATTAAAAATTAACAATTCCACATTCTAATTAATAAATTTACATAATTTATTACCGTTCTGAATATTTTTAAACTTACGCGATCTGCACACATAATGATTAGTACTTACTATTTTAACGGATTTAAAAAAAAAACGCGATAAATACCCGTTAAAATAGTACTTATTACCGTTCTGCCGTAGGCACTACACAGGTAGGTAAAACATCTATACTAATATTATAAAGAGGAAAGATTTGATTGTTTGTTTGTTTGTATGTTTGTTTGTTTGTTTGTTTGTTTGAATTGAATAGGCTCCGAAACTACTGGACCGAGTTAAAAAATTCTTTCACCATTAGAATCCTTAATTTTCCGTGATGAACATAGGCTATATAATATTTTCAAAAAAGTTAGGGATCCGCATGAAAAATTCAATAATTGAACCGTGGGCTGTATATTGTGTATATTCAACCTCTTTTTCTATTATGGCGCGTCAGAATAGAAAAAGAGGTTGTATAGCGCACGGTGCTTGCTTTTTCTCTACGGCCAGTGTCAGTTTTGGAATGTCGAGTCAATGTCAAAAACCCCAATGCTGTTAAAAAAAGCAAAGATCCGTATGAAAACTTTGAAACCCATCGTTTTTAGTGTGTATAATTTCTGAAATTTTTGTTTAATACCCGTGCGAAGCCGGGGCGGGCCGCTAGTCTATAATAAGTAGAGAAAATCTCACTGAAACTGTTAAGCTCGAATTATGATAGCTTACTCATTCATCGATTTGTGCTTAAGTAAGGCTTATCCCAAAAAGTCTTACTCAAGCATAGACTGCAAACAATAATACGTGCATACACACTTTGCTTATCCATGGTTTAATTTAAATAAATAACGCAACCATAGATTAAATAATAGTTTTAGGTCCCATAACGCTGTATCATTGTTGTTATTTGTTATTCTCTGTTAGGTATCAACGTCCAAGGACGTCTATAATAGACGGAATGCGCTATAATAAACATTAACTCAAATGAGTCGGTAAATATCTACACATGGACTTACGACGTATATTTTTGTAGTATTCGTAGGTTTGTTAACTCCGCATTCAAAACTGCTCGTATCAGTTCATTTTACAAATTTCTACGCTTTGGTGGAAACATGAAGGGTCATTCCCATCACATCGAAACAATATTCCCAACATGGCGTGCAAAAATAGGCGAGTGGGTCCGTGTTGCCAAAGCGCAAAAATGTTCCTATAGAAACAACTTATAGGTATTATACAACATATAGGTTCAATGTGTATTTTCGAACTTTGATCAAAGGGATGTGCTTACTTCTTAATTTTTTTTACTATGCTTATGTTTGATATTGTAAGTTTTTTCTTTATTTTTGCAACTCTCTAGTCTGTACACTATGTAGAAGAGAGTAATTAGAATAAAATAGGTGCAACATTTACTTAAAAAGAAAAGAACAAAAATCTAAATGTTTTTTCTTTAAATTTTTTTATTGCCTTGGTTTTTGGGATAGCTAACATAGTATAGTTATTTTTTTTTTTTATTTTTATTGAGAAATATACGACGTTTCGTTCTAAATGCTATGTATGTTCAAATAGTATATTTAGTTTTAAAAAAGCTGTTTGACTGTTTTAGATTATATTAATATACGGTACTTATTTAGAAAGTTTACACAATGTTTCACAATATTGCACCAATAAACCGCAATAGGTCTGTGGCATAAATCTGAGTTGGTGATCACACTCGTCTTTAGCATAAAGTGATATACCTACTTATTTATTTTATTATTATTATGTATTATTTTACCGACTATTACTAAAAGCAGTTTATTATTTATCACTTCTTATGATCTATGAGACAGTACACATGAACTAGATATTGCTAATTCCAAGTGTATTTGCTTTTTGTACGTTAAATTAAATGACATTTATTGTAAATTATATTATTTATACATCTGCGCTTTTTTGGAAACATGATCTTAGTTTTATTGCAGTTGTATGTTTTTATGTTACCTATTAACATTGAATTATGTATTATAGCTGTGCTAATCTATTCTTTTTCTTTACCATTTTCTGTCATGTACTCGTACCTACGTTCCCATAAAAATAAAAGAGCTACTTAATCGCTTGATTAATGATTGTGCATGTTAATTAAAAAACATTAATACATTTCAAATGGGTAAAGATCAGTAGATAACTTGATCCTCATCTATTCTTTCATTTACTTGAATTTTTTGTTTGGAGTAGATTTACTTTTAGGAAAAAAATTTAAGAAACGCTTTTTTAACTCTGATATTTCCCTTGATGCATAAAGAGATAGGTCTCTCTCTCTTAATGCATCTACTACGGCGGCGCGCGCCCCTTTGCGTATATGCCCGGCAGTGAATGCCTTAATAAAAGCTAGAAACGCCCTGAACTAACTTTACGTCCTCAATCTTACATTCTGTATGATATAAATGAGATGTAGGCAGGTAATGCGGAAAGGCGTAGGTTTCCAAATGACCACAATCCCCGAGATTGCGAGTGCAGTGGGCTGTGACCGCGTCTTCCGGAGGTCAAATCTCGCTCGTGCTTATTATTTGCTGACAACACGAATGAATGAAATGAGGAAATGTCATAAAGAAAATATGAATTTATAAATTTTTAATTCTTATGTGTTATTTCTTAGGATGGTAGGAATTGTTCTGGAAATCAACCGTATTAAATGGTGTAAGATTCTGAAGAAGTTCTTTCAGTTATATCATAAACCGTGCTAGTACTAGTATGCTGGGTTTCGGAAAGGGGTTTGAAGTTTTTTGTATGTTACCCCCTAGCATAGTCAAATGCCAATGTTGGCCCTAACATTTTCATACCTGTTGCTCTAATAGTGATTTTGCGTGAAATTCTCAGATGATGTGATGGCAGATAATACAGGGTGTCCGCCGGCAGATTTTATACTTCAAAAAATAAAATAACATAAAAATATGAGTACAATCAAAGTTATTTATTTGTTATCTTACATAATAATAATGCGGATTTTAGTTTTTAAAAATCACTCCACTCAAATGGCGTCCTTCAAGCCGCAAACATTCTTGCAATCTTTCCCTCATGTTGGCGAAAACTCGCTTGCAAAGTTCTGGACTGATAGCTGCGATCTCTCGTCGGATATTTTCTTGTAGGGCCTCTATTGTTGATGGTGAATTAGTGTATACACGAGATTTGAGATATCCCCATAAGAAAAAATCACAAGGGGTCAGATCGGGTGATCTAGGCGGCCAGGCTATGTCGCCGAAGCGACTTATCAATTTTCCAGGAAAAAGCTCTCGCACTTTAGCCATTGAGTCCCTAGCAGTGTGTGCCGTGGCTCCATCCTGCTGAAAATGTGTTCTGTTATTGTAACCAACATGACGATGCAGCTCCGGAATAAAAAAAAATGACCAGCATCGCGCGGTACCGTTGTGCGTTGACTGTTTCACCTCTGCCAAAAAAAATAAGGTCCAATTATGCCATTTCCAGAAACGGCGCACCAAACTGTAGTCTTCGGGCTGTGGAGAGGCTTTTCATGGACTTCTTTTGGGTTGCTCGCACTCCAATAACGCATATTCTGTTTGTTAACGTACCCCCCAATGTGAAAATGCGCCTCGTCGCTAAAAAAAAATGTTACATAAACGCGTAGGGGTAGAAAATCGTTCCAGAACGACTCTAGCATAATTCAGCATTTTTATGTAGTCATCTTCTTTCAATTGCTGGATGATTTGGAGCTTTTATGGATGGAACTTCAATTTTTTTCGGATAATTTTGTGAACTGAAGTCTTTTTCACACCTGTTGATGCTGCAATCTTTCGTACAGACTTACGCGGATTTTGTAAGATTTCCCTTCTCACAAGTTCTACGTTTTCAGGAGTAGTTACAGTCGTTGAAGGTCCAGGCCGAGGTTCATTTCCGACTGATCCGGTTTCTCTAAACTTCTGTACCCACGCCCATATCAATTGGTTTGACAGGCCATCCTTCAATCGTCGGATATCAAAGTTAGAACAAAACCGACGCCTTGCTGCATTGATCGAATTATTGTTCGCAAAATACGCCTCAACTGCAAAAGCGCGGTGCGCGCCCGTCCACTGACTCATGGCTACTAAATAACCCGCAGCACTCCCGCGTCGAGAGATGCCCCGCTCTCCCCGCTGCCGCCTTCCCACACGCCGTGAGCTCAGTTCAAAGTGTAAAATCTGCCAGCGGACACCCTGTACATTATCTGTACACGTGTCCTCTATCCTTTAAAAGCATAGTGTGCCGCGTTTGAAAAAAACTACTGGTAGCAGATTCTGGGGCCAACATCTTCAAACCATTTTCTGTTGCATGTGCGTTGTTCAATGGTCACAACTTAAATAAGTTGCGGGTGTTATTAGTAGATAACGAACGTAACCCACCTTTATTTTCTGTCTTGCGTAGAAATGTACCTACTACTTTTATCACATTCTATACTTCTCTTTCTATAATGTCATCTTTTTTCATCATCCTAGCCTATGTTAGTCCACTGCTGGTCATAGGCCTCTCCTAATGAGCGCCATAGCGCCCTGTCTTCAGCCCATCTTTATTATCTTTAGGATATTATTTCTCCGCATCAAGTGATTAGCTGTGAAACAGAAACACCTGTGTCTTTCAGATCCGCAGCCACCAGCGCGCGCCATCAGGCTCTCGGGACTTCAAAGAGGCCACAAAGCGCGATGCCCTCCAAAGGCTCGAAGTGGAGCTGGAGAAACTGCAGGCCAACGCGCCGCAGAACCGCCGGCCACTCATGGAGAAGGAGTTCCGAGGGTTCAAGAACCTTTTTAGAAGGTTCTTAGCTGAACGTGAGTGAACCTTTCCCTCATAGCACTTCTAGATGTTTATGTGTAAGAAAGAAAGAAAGACATTAATTCTGATGGGTACAGGAATAATAACATTTAATCTTGACTAACATTATGTAAATCAGGCCGCCGGCGGCGCCGCCGTCGTGTATGCGGTGTTCCTGCGCTATCTATCAGAAAAAGTTCATGCTCAGCTGGAGGTTGCGGGTAACCCCACAACGCTGATTTTCAGCATGTGCTTGATACCCTCATGTTAACTTGCCAATATGCTAACGGATGTCACTGGACAATCAATACGACAATTTCAATGCACCGCGGTTCGCTTCGCTCGCTCACTAGTTTTTTCTAGTGAATAATAAATACATTAATTAAATAGTGCTGGACAATCCACACAGCAACATCCCCAAGCTACACAAAGGTTGTGGGTAAGGCGGGTTTCTAACTCGCAACCGCCTGCGTCGCAGGCGGATCTTCGCCAGCCGCGCCACATTGGTTGTCGAATCCTTGTCTCCAACCTATTTATCATATTTAAATAAGCAGGATTTCCCCTATCTTAGAACTATACCCATAATACCATTTAAACCATATTGTTGTATTGTAAAAAAATATGTAGGAGCTGGCAATTGTAAAGTGTAACACCAAAAATCAGCCTATACTTACTAGGGGAAAATATACACATCAAATAAGACAACTCTATTCAAACATAATCCTTTCAGAGGGTCCTTCCGTAACCTGGGAGAAGATCGAGAAGCTTCCAGAAGGAGCGGTCATAGACTACTCCCTGCTCACTACCCCGACCACAGACAACATCCACCACATGCTGGACAAACTGGTCGTGGTCAAACTGAACGGAGGTCTGGGAACCTCCATGGGGTGCAAGGGACCGAAGAGTGTTATCCAAGTTAGGAATGACCTCACCTTCTTGGATCTTACTGTGCAGCAGATTGAGGTGAGGAAGATGTGGCTAATTATTGGTCCTTCGAGCCAGATTCATCTATCTAATGTTACAAAAAAAGGAAAGATTTGATTGTTTGTTGGAGTGAAGAAGATCTTAAACTACTGGACTGGGTTGAAAAATTATTCACAATTAGAATCCTACATTACCCCTGATGAACATAGGCTGTAGAATATTTTCAAAAAAGTAAGGGATCCGTATGAAAACTAAAACTAAATCAAACTTTTACTTGCTTAGATTGTTTTTTATCTATGTTTTATATTCTATTTGTGACTGGCCGATGTTAAAATCTGGTGTTTTTCAAAATTTACCGCTCATATTATTTCCGCAAACACGCCTGTATTTCATGACTATGATGTTTCAGGGGAAAAAGTGGCAAATTAAACACTTAAAAGATTGGAGTGCCTGTTAATAAATAAATAAATATTGCCATAATAGAAAAAAAGCTACAAACAGTAATATTTTTATTGCTACCAATTTAGTTTAGTTTATGCATAACCGACTCGATACTACTGGCAGCTTATCTAGTAAGACGACTTTTTGGCCTGTGACCATTCTGTGATAGAAGATAAATCGTTAATGAGGCGCCATGTTTACACAAGCCTTGATCTCAAACCTCTTTAAAGTCGCCTTTCACACGCGATAGTTAAAACGTTTATATTTAGATTGATATTTTGTGTACATTCACATAAGGCATAATATTTTTTAGAAGGGTAGAATATTAATTAACAAAGGAAATTACAATTAAATGACCAAATTAGAAAGAGTATTTACAATTGAAACAATTGAGCTAACTGCAGACTGTTGCAAACAAACTACAGGTAGCTCAGCTGATCCATATCAATACCAGTCGGAAGCGTCGCCAAGACGCTTTACTTACTTTAACAAACAAAAATAATCTAAGAGAAATTGTTGATATAAAAAAAAATATAATAGTTTTCTAATTCTCTTTCAGCACCTAAACAAAACCTACAAATGCCACGTACCATTAGTCCTAATGAATTCCTTCAATACCGATGAGGACACGCAAAGGGTTATCCGCAAATACGCCAACCTAAAGGTCGACATACATACCTTCAACCAGTCCTGCCACCCCAGGATCAACCGGGAGAGTCTGCTGCCAGTCGCTAAGGACGCAGATGTGCACGCTGATATAGACGCGTGAGTAACTGCCTTATGTTTCATTTACTAACTGCCCTATATACAGGTTTAATAGGTAGGTGACAACTTTTGTTCTATGACATTGTCTACTTCAATGATTTTTTCAAAAAGAAATAAGTAATTTTCCAGTTCTGATCTTCTTAGCTCTATGTAGCCGTTGCCACAGATTGAAGCCATAATACGAACGCAGCACAAACAGCGCAATCTTATCTAGTTTATGATTTTACCGTTGGGAGCGGTGCGGTTTAAATGAGCTGCAACCTTAGCTTCCCTATCCCGATTTGTTACCTCCCTTCATTTAAAAAACACCTAATTTAATCTTTAAAAAATCCCAATTTATATCTTGAAAAATCCCTAATGTTATGTCTATAAATCCCTCCTCTATCTTCCAGCTGGTACCCCCCCGGTCACGGCGACTTCTACGAGTCATTCTACAACTCGGGCCTTCTGCAGAAGTTCATAAAGGAAGGGAGGACTTACTGCTTCATCAGCAACATTGATAACCTCGGCGCGACTGTTGATCTCAACATCTTGAATCTGCTGCTGAACCCGGAGAATCAGGTTAGATGTAGTTTGTTGTAGAAGGTAGTATATCAAAGAGAACCTCTTTTGTTTTCTATACTTCTATACTAATATTATAAAGAGGAAAGATTTGATTGTTTGTTTGTTTGTATGTTTGTTTGTTTGTTTGTTTGAATTGAATAGGCTCCGAAACTACTGGACCGAGTTAAAAAATTCTTTCACCATTAGAATCCTTAATTTTCCGTGATGAACATAGGCTATATAATATTTTCAAAAAAGTTAGGGATCCGCATGAAAAATTCAATAATTGAACCGTGGGCTGTATATTCAACCTCTTTTTCTATTATGGCGCGTCAGAATAGAAAAAGAGGTTGTATAGCGCACGGTGCTTGCTTTTTCTCTACGGCCAGTGTCAGTTTTGGAATGTCGAGTCAATGTCAAAAACCCCAATGCTGTTGAAAAAAGTAAAGATCCGTATGAAAACTGGGTTTCACCCATCGTTTTAGTGTGTATAATTTCTGAAATTTTTGTTTAATACCCGTGCGAAGCCGGGGCGGGCCGCTAGTGAATATTATAAAGAGAAAAGATTTGATTTGAAGATTTTTTCAAATCGGTCCAGTATTTCGGAGCTTATTTATTTCAAACCAACAGTCTGAATTAAACATGCTCCGAAATACTGGACCGATTTGATAAATTCTTTCACCATTAGAATCCTAAATTTTCCGTGATGAACATAGGCTATATAATATTTTCAAAAAGTTAGGGATCCGCATGAAAAATTCAATAATTGAACCGTGCGCTGTATATTCAACCTCTTTTTCTATTATGGCGCGTCAGAATAGAAAAAGAGGTTGCGCACTGTGCTTGCTTTTTCTCTACGGCCAGTGTCAGTTATGGAGTGTCGAGTCAATGTCAAAAATCCCAATGCTGTTAGAAAAAGTAAGGGATCCGTATGAAAACTGTGAAACCTATTTTCGTTATTGTGTATAATTTCTGAAATTTTTGTTTAATACCCGTGCGAAGCCGGGGCGGGCCGCTAGTAGGCTATAGAATTATACTCAAAAAAGTTAGGATTGCGTATAAAAATATTTTTTTGTTAAATACCCGTGCGAAGTCGGGGCGGACCGCCAGTTGAGTATATAAAACTAGGTACTCCAACAGGAGTACGTTTTTCTTACATCAGAACCTACTCCCGATAACAAACACAATAAAAAAGAATCGTCGAAATTGGCCCAGCTGTTAACGCGTGATGCTGACCAAGGGAAATAGGGATTCATTTTTACATACAGTTTGTCATGACGACCCAGAAAAACCACAAAATCATGGATTTTTCTGGTTCGTCCATGTGGTTTTTCTGTGTCGTCATGAACCCACCTGTCCAGCGTTTTCGGCTCGACGTTGAGTTTCGGGACACCCTGTATATAGTTTTGTTGTACATCCATAAAACCCAAAAACCATTCTACCCGCAGAACGCGTCAGAATTCGTAATGGAGGTGACCGATAAGACCCGCGCCGATGTCAAGGGTGGAACTCTGATCCAGTACGAAGACAAGCTACGTCTGCTGGAGATCGCGCAGGTGCCTAAAGAACACGTGGATGACTTCAAGTCAGTCTCCCAGTTCAAGTTCTTCAATACTAACAACCTCTGGGCTAAGCTGGACGCTATACAGCGGGTGGTGGACCAAGGTAACATAAAAAAAGAATTATCAAAATTGGCCCAGCTGTTACGGCGTTTTTCCGTGACCAAGGGAAATGGGGATTCATTTTTACATACAGGGTGTCATGACGACCCAGAAAAACCACAAAATCATGGGTTTTTCTGGGTCGTCCAATGTGGTTTTTCTGTGTCAATTTTAATACCAACCAGAGGGTTTTAAAAATTATAAACGTAATCTACACAATTTTTTTTTTTAATTACGATTGGTATGTTCTGGCATGACGATTTCTGTGGCGCGGTGGGCGAAGGTCCGCCTGCGACGCAGGAGGTTACGGGTTTGATTCCTGCCTCGGGGCTAATGTGTACGATCTGTAGATGTGTTCAGGGCGTTCTGGTCGTTTTCTATATATAATAAAAAATATCACTCTATTTAATATATTGTATTATGTATGTCAGTCATCCAGTACCCATAACACAAGCTCTGCTTGGGGCTAGATGATGCTGTGTGGACTGTCCAGCATTATGAAAATATAGTACAGCTATCGTTACAGGTGAACCTAGTGCGATAGTGCACTTATTTATACAGAAGAATCGTTTGAATTATTTAATTCGAAGAATTGTTGTTAGGCCGGGCCTCGCACGCTTCGCTCTCGTTATTGTAACAATAATATTATAATACAATATATGTATATATAATACTATAATAAATTAGAAGCGGATTTAAAATAACCTCAATCAAGTTATCAATTTCGTATGAATAACAATCTACCAGGAGGGTAGATCACCAAATAACGAGAGACTCAAGAGTAGATATCGACTGCACTCGTCGAAAGACGCAAGCGAAGTGATAGCGCGCCGTAGCATATGCATAGAAATGACAGATAGCTCGTGTTTTATTCTCTTAGTAGGAATGTTCACCTATAACAATACGTATAATATAATATTATATTACAGCGTGTAGCGAGAAACTTTGTTAACGCTTTGTAATTCTCTTCCAGGTTCCCTAAACATGGAGATTATCGTGAACAACAAGACCCTATCGGACGGAGTAAACGTGATCCAACTAGAAACGGCCGTCGGCGCCGCAATGAAGTGCTTTGACCGCGGCGTCGGTGTTAACGTACCAAGGAGCCGGTTCTTACCGGTTAAGAAGACGAGTGATCTACTGCTTGTTATGTCTAACTTATACAGGTATGGTACCAACAGACCTCTTAATTCTATGCCACGGTAAAATCTATACTAATATTTTAAAGAGGAAATATTTGATTGTTTTTTAATCAGATCTTCTTTATGCCACGATGAAATCTATACTAATATTATAATGATATATAGGATTTCTTTGTTTGTTTGGATGGAATTGTCTAAGTGCTTATTTTGTAAACCTAAAGAAATTAAATCAAATGCTTACAAAATTGAAAGCATTAGAATCTTAGATTTTTGATTATATCCTTAAAACATAAATAAAATATGAAAATCAGTCATTTTATAACCCGCACCTGACCATTCCCGGTGCAAAGGTGCCCATAATGCTTGCAGCATTACTTCACTGAGTAGCAATCCTTTGCACCAAGAACGACACGGAGTCGCTTCGTTAAGTTTATTTCTCCCAGTAAACACTTCGCATCCACACTCCAACTGCCTAAGATCTGGATTGAGTAAGCTCCAAAACTACTGGACCAATTTGAAAAATTCATTCACCATTAGATTCTTAAGATTCTAGAAGGACTGCATGATTGGAACTATTCACTATCAATCTATCTACACAGCTGAAGGAACATAGCAGTCAGTCTGATCATAGAAGAAGACATGACCTATCGGGCTAACAGAAGGCCAACGCTGGCTAAGTCCTACTGGTACTTAGCCAGTATTATATGCCTTTTTGTAACAACTGATTGACCTTCCAGTACGGGATTCCTTACTGCTACTAGCACTTATGTTATCTATGACTGAGCGAAGGCCGCGGGTTCAAGTCCCGTCGACATCTAAAATTGTTGGGACATTATTTAATTTGTTAACAACTATATGCGTGTACATAATACTAGTGTCTCGTTTTTAGAGATTACTATACACACGACCAGAACACATTCAACAAACATCTAAAGATCGTACAAAAATTTGTCGCGAGGCGGGAATCGAACCCGCAACCTCCTGCCGCGCAAGTCGGACCTTCGCCCACCGCGCCACTGAGGTCGTCAGTAGTAGTACTTAAATACTAAATTTGTATTGTATTGTTTGTTGCAGCCTGTCCCACGGTTCTCTTGTGATGTCGGAGCAGCGAATGTTCCCCACAACTCCACTCGTGAAGCTGGGAGATAATCACTTCGCCATAGTAAAGGAATACCTCAAAAGGTTAGCAATAAAATCGACTTGCAAATCAACTTTCACTCTAAGCTCACACTAATTTAAATTTAATTATTTAATATAATACTGAACTAAACTTTATTAGAATTTTGGTAACAATATTTATATTAGTAACAGGCAGCTGAATTGGGACCTCCTCTTTCAAAGTCGATCAAACCAGAAATCATTTGTTCAGCCAAAATATGAACAATTATACTGACAATTAATTTTATTAAGGAGGCCTATGTCCAGCTGTGGACTATTATAGGCTGGTTATGATGATGATGATGATGATGATGATACTGACAATAGCATGTAAGAAATAGAATGTTGTGCTTAGCTTTAAAACGTATTGACATTATGCAATTTTTATTACAATATTTACACAGACAGGTACATACATATGTATGTATGTATGATAAATATATATCGGTGTAATATAGGGTATGATAAAAAAATATATTTTTGTTAAATACCCGTGCGAAGCCGATGCTTTGACTTGTCTAAATCTAAGTTCTCATACAAAGTTTGTGTTAACAGATTCGCGACAATCCCTGATCTGATCGAACTGGACCACCTCACAGTATCCGGAGACGTCACCTTCGGCAGAGGAGTCACCTTGAAGGTTAGTGCTTCTTAAAAATTGAAATATCTTTAGGAAGAAGCATGCTTACATGTTTTATAATGCTAAAGAATATTTAAAAACTTGAATTGTAACTTAATTTTTTTTATAACTTATATGGCTCACAAAATATTCGCACGCCCCGGCGACTTGATTATAATGCCAGTATGCTGAGTCACTAAGCATTGCTGTCTCGATTATAATATCAGTACACTGAGTCACTAAGCATTGCTGTGTTGAATATAATATCAGTACACTGAGTCACTAAGCACTGCTGTCTTGATTATAATGCCAGTACGTTGATTCTTTAAGCATTGCTATCTTTATTGTAATTATACAATGGATTGAATTATTATCGCTTTCATTCAACAAACCTTTGTTTCAATCATGTTGATGTATTAAAAATACATAATATGTATTTTAAATACATGAACATATCTGTTATATACTGTATAACAGACGTTATGTATGATAAGCTACTTTGTTTCCTTCTAATTTAGTTATTAAAATCTAAAAGTAAACCTTATTCCGCAGGGCACAGTGATAATAATCGCGAACCACGGCGACCGAATCGACATTCCGTCCGGTGCGCTGCTAGAAAACAAGATCGTCTCAGGGAACCTGCGTATTTTGGATCATTAACTACTTCTCGTAGGTTCAAAATAAGCTTAGCACATTGTACAGTAATATTAATTATTTAGTACTAACATTTTTGTACAGTTAGAGTCTATACACCTTGCGGCTCTAATGAGATGTGACCTTTACAGTCCATTTTCGTTAAGGGCGCGTTCCTAGCGTTCGTTCGTAATACAATGTTCAACTTATTTAACGTATTGTAAATTAACTAAGTACTGTCCGCAATGATTTATTAAAAGAAGAAATATAAATAATAATTTATAAGAATGCAACTTACGTTAAAATGATTATGGCAACCTTCATTGAACTAATTTTAGTCTAACTGTACAAAAATAGTAACACCTAGTACATTTTAACACAAAAGTACAGTAAAATAAACTCTGTTTTGTAATGTTTAGGTGTAAATTTGCTTAGCAATGTATGTAAGTATGTAGTATGAAGATAGGTGTAGTGCAATAAATCATTTTGGTACTATTTTGAGTTATTTTTAGCTAAAATATACGTAATGCACATTATATTAAAAAGGTAATGGATACTTAGAACTTGTATATTATTCTATTGTCAGTTATTTTGTTTTTAATTGGATTTAAAAAATTCTGCGCTCTTGTGACACTTTCAGCGTTTTGAAATAAATCTGTTTTTCTTATTTTTATACGAAATAATACTGTAAGTTATTCTATTAGTATAATTTATTTGTATATTATATTGTGAAGATCATCAAAGATTTAGTGCCATTTTGGTAAATGTTTAATAAAATACTTATACTGTTTCCTAAATTATTTTATTTACAACCTTTATCATTTAGGGGAACTAAATACAGGGTAAAAACTTTTTTAACAAAAGAATAATACAGTTAAATCATCAAATTCGACACATAAATAATTATTTATTTATAGTATTTACAATTTAAACAATTAAGATAATTGCAAACAAGCAAAGAAAATTTATTAAAACAAATTACAAGATAGCCTTATGTCTACAGTTAATAATAGTTAATATACCGTTAAAGTTTTAGGTACTTACCTAATGTTATCTTACATAATACAATCATATTAATCGTAAATCATTTAGAGTATGTACTCACAGCTCATTTTAAAACTCAAAATAAATAGATTTAGAAACCTGTTATTATATCAGTCCCCATATCAAAAGCTCTGCTTAGCTTAGGATAAAATAATGTGTGGTTTGTTTAGAATTCATTCCAGGTGGCATATCATTGGCTTACTCTTATTTGAAGGTTCTGTATGAGATCTTTAAAACTACGCAACGGGTTTGATTTTTAATAGATAAATTGATTAAAGAGGTCCATATTATGTAGGTATAACAAGCATTAGTAGTCCAGTAGTTTTGGAGTCTATTCAATTATATACTTTACTCGTACCGACTTTGCACGGGTGCAATTCAAAAATATTTTTTGTTTCATTTGAATAGGCTCCGAAACTATTGAACCGATTTGAAAAAAATCTTTCACCGTAAGAATACAAAATTTTCCCTAATGAACACAGGATATAGAATATTTTCAAAAAAGTTAGGGATCCGCATGAAAAATTAAGTTTTCGTTAAACATCCGTCGGGTATGGACCGCTATAGTTCCTGCTATAGTTCCGTGGTAGGTTCTAGCTGGTTTCGTTGCGTGCTGGTGTAGAGACTCAAAGCTGCGGAACCCAGTGCTAACAGCGCACTGCAAGCGCACACGACCCACAGCGTGGGGTGGTGGAGAGCGCACGAGGCCCCGTATGGGAACGCACAGGTCAAATCTGAAAAGAGAGTTTGTTTAGGTTATGGTGTGATCGTGGTCAAAAGTGGTCAAACGGAGCTCTATCAATTATAAAAAAAAAATGCTTAGGATCTATCCATTGATTGGTGTTTAGGTGGAGAGAGTTCAAGCCAATTGTGCCCCCCTAAAGGGGATTGGGTGAGAATCGGCTTGACTTGACTTTGAGCTTGCATATCGCTGGCTTAAGCTGTCTTCGTCTGACAAGAACTCGAGCTAAAATGAACTTTATTGTGTTGAGGCTACAACAATGAAAATAATCGCTGTTATGGCAATTATAATTATAGAAACGAGCGACGCTGTACGGTGCTGCGAAACCGTGAATTTATGTAAAAGTAGGTAATTATTGTACTTTGAGTGGCATCTGCGTTCACATTTTCACCTCACCGTGGTAGGCGCGTGCTCAATTATAGGTATATTAATTTATATCATAATTATTGTATTAACAGTGTCAACTTAAAAATACGATCTCTTTAGTGGTCATATAAAAGCGCCTCGTACATGTTTTGGTCCTTCGAGTCGGGTTCATTTCGTAATAGTTCCGTGAAGCCAATTATCCAATTACCAATTATCATCTTTTTATACCAACCTGCTTTTGCTCCCTTCTGCATCTCAGACATTAAAGAACCTACAGACTTGCAACTTTGCATAAAATTTAAACATGGTTTAGCCAAGAACCTCCATGGTTTTAAGTATTTTTCAGATTTGTCATTTTCTACAAAGATGGTCTGATTTTCTCGAAAAAAATAACGGTTATGTTTTAAACAACTCACAGCTGATGAGTAAATAGAAGAGATGGCCACACACGAAGGCTAAAAATGCGACGAAAGCGAACGATGTGCCCACGGCCAGGGGCTTGTCTGTTCTGGGCACGGAGCGGAGGATCACCATGCCTTGCATCAGGAGAGACGACCCTGGAAAAGAACAAAGTCAAAGGTTCATAATTAACAGTTTTTAGTTCAGATCCCCATGTAAAATCCAACGATCCTATCCATCCACTGTTGTCTAGTAGAGATAGCTCTTGAGCGATAAGACTGCCAATTGTCACATCTCTTGTAATTGTAATTTTGATTGTTTTGTTAAATGTACAATAAAAAATTCTCTATCTAACTAATTATATTATCTTTTTGAATGTTTGTCTGATTATTTAAATCTATTTGTACTTATTTTTGTTCTCGGGTGAAAATGTGAGCTGCAACGGTTTAGTTTCGGAGCCTATCCAACCAATCCAAACCAACAAACAATCAAATCAATAGACAATAGTTTATATAACACGCACACACGCGCGCGCTTAGGTAAATATCTTACAGTAAATTAAATATATTTTTAAATTATCGTATATAACGATAATTTTCATTTGTTTGTTCCTCTTTTCTTTGTTTGCATGCTTTGCTTTGTATTCATTTGGGTAATCCTTTTCGAACTCAAATTTAATTATTCTTACGTTAAGGCTGTTTACGTCACTAAATAAATTAAAAAAATCTTTCTTAAGATAACTCAGGCTACTTACCAGCTGTCGCCAGCATAACAGTGTAGAGTACTACGTAGACGGAGAAGGCCACGCGACAATCACTGACGGTACACGCGCCACGGACCGCGCGCTTTGTGCACGTGCAGTTATTAAATAGTCTGAAAATATAAGCAGAATTATGGTCAATCAACAATCATCTATCTGTGCCGCTGAGCCGCTAGTAAGCTAACCTAATACACTTATCTATATCTATATCTATACTAATATTATAAAGAGGAAAGATTTGATTGTTTGTTTGTTTGTTTGAATTGAATAGGCTCCGAAACTACTGGACCGATTTGAAAAATTCTTTCACCATTAGAATCCAGAATTTTCCGTGATGAACATAGGCTATATAATATTTTCAAAAAAGTTAGGGATCCGCATGAAAAATTCAATAATTGAACCGTGCGCTGTATATTCAACCTCTTTTTCTATTATGGCGCGTCAGAATAGAAAAGGAGGTTGAATATATACCTACGCATGGTGCTTGCTTTTTCTCTACGGCCAGTGTCAGTTGTGGAGTGTCGAGTCAATGTCAATCCCAATGCTGTTAAAAAAGTAAGGGATCCGTATGAAAACTGTGAAACCCATCGTGTTAGTGTGTATAATTTCTGAAATTTTTGTTTAATACCCGTGCGAAGCCGGGGCGGACCGCTAGTATATTATTATACCTATAGCACAGATAACATAATACTACTTATAGTGTAATATAATATATTATACATTCTTACCACTGTGGGACGTTCCCCATGCCTTATGTTATGTGTCATTCTCAAACGCGACACGCATTTGTTTTTAGAACACGTTGTGACGTCACACGTTCTGGGGTGGGAATCTTCTACGTCATATCACAGTGTACATATAGACAGTGTGGAAACTACCTACAAACGCTCGAAACGGCTCACTCACACAAGCATGCGCATCTACGAGAGCTCTAAGGGGTTTTCGCAGTGCTGTCAGTAGCGGTTGTCGCGTCGCGACGAGCGGTCATGCGTAATTTAGTTTTTTGAAAAATGCTCGATAATATTGCGTTGTATCTGTATACAACGCAATATTATCGAGCATTTTTCACTGAGTTCACACAGCTGTCTGTGTGAACTCAGTTTCATCGAAACCGGAGCTTTCGTATTTTAAACTTCCTGATGATTAATATAAGAAAAATGTACTATTATTATTATTGTTATCGGTTGTAGGTATATATGTTATAGGTTGTTTAAAGTCGATAGGTAGAATGAGAATATTTTATACAAAAAAATCCTATAGGTAATAAAGAATTCCGACGTGTCGTAGTAGACGCAAGTACTTTTATGTGAATCTTTTCTAATAATTAAGAATAAACATATTAAGAATCGTTTTTTAAATACTAGGTAGGAATCACACGCATTTTCGTATTGAAACACGGTACGGTTTGCTGCCGCTCATGAGCGTTGCCCACGCGCCACCTGCGCTGCAGTGTCTGCGTGCGCCGTAAAGTTACAACCCTATTGCTATAATGGAGCGTAGGTATTTATTTCATCAACTAGGCTTAGTTTCGATACTGGTCATATGTGTACTGTGGTCATATTGAGTAATGGATGGTGGAAAATCAATTTCCCTAACCTAATGAATGCGTGGCTTAATTTGAAAATAAGATAACATTCCGCTTGCTGCACATAACATGTTGGCCTTTCTGAGAGACCGAAATGAGGAATACATTAGATATTTTTTCATTCTAACTTACAAGAACCCATTAAGATCTTCATACTCGCTGCAGCCTGCGACGCACGGGGAGAAGTAAGTAGTCTGCGAGTCCACGTCGCAAACTGGAGTGAACCCGTACTTAGCCGAGTCACATCTGGAAACGACACAACTAATTATATATATTATGTATATAGTACCTACCTAGATACTAGTAGCTATACAGTAGGTACAAGCACAGTGTACATATAGACAGTGTGGAACTACCTACAAACGCTCGAAACGGCTCACTCACACAAACATGCGCATCTACGAGAGCTCTAAGGGGTTTTCGCAGTGCTGTCAGTAGCGGTTGTCGCGTCGCGACGAGCGGTCATGCGGGTCATGCGTAATTTAGTTTTTTGAAAAATGCTCGATAATATTGCGTTGTATACAGCTGTGTGGACTCAGTTTCATCGAAACCGGAGCTTTCGTATTTTAAACTTCCTGCTGATTAATATAAGAAAAATGTACTATTATTATTATTGTTATCGAATAATGAGTCCGTGTAATTGATCATAATGAATTCTTGAATTTATTTGAAAATCCAGAATGACGGCGGTTAAACCGCCGTCTTTCAGGTTGTATAGCTAGAATGAGAATATTTTTTACAAAAATTCCTATAAAGAATTCCGACGTGTCGTAGTAGACGCAAGTACTTTTATGTGAATCATTTGTAATAATTAAGATTGACATATTAATAAATGTTTTTTTAGTTGCTAGGTAGAAATCACATGCATTTTCGGATTGAAACACGGTACGGTTTGCAGCCGCTCATGAGCGTTGCCCACGCGCCACCTGCGCTGCAGTGTCTGCGCGCGCCGTAAAGTTACAACCCTAGTGCTCTAATGGAGCGTAGGTATTTATTTCATCAACTAGGCTTAGTTTCGATACTGGTCCATATGTATACTGTGGTACAAGTATCTTCGGATCTTGCAACCTATGTAGGTACGTTCAGCTTAGCTGCACCTTGTAACTTAAAAATATTAATCTATCGGAGCATTGGTCAGTATCTGGCGCAGCGCATTACCATAGCCATAAGCGGGGCAATGTAGCCAGGCGCGTCTTTTGGACGGTTTCTAATGGTATTTGATAATCACTTGAGCTACCAATAGATTAACCCGAAGAAAATCCAACAGTTCCATATTCCAACAGGAAAAAATTTAGGATTCTAATGGTGAAATAATTTTTCAAATCGGTTCAGTAGTTTCGGAGCCTATTCAATTCGAACAAACAAACAATCATTCTTTCCTATTTATAAATTAGTACAGACTAATGAAATTTTAACTTTATTCTTCCAAATAATTTTACCCGCACTCCCGGCTACAGGCTGGGTGCTGTGATAGACTCCCCACTCCCTCCACCTCCCCCAGATCACAGCTGAGTGATGCCATCACCGTCAGCATTATAGCCACTACTATAGCGACCACTCCGCCCACTCGCGACGCGGTGTTTGCCTTCACACCGTCGCTGCGGCGGTTGAAGCGGACACGGAAGATCTGGAATCATGAATATTGAATAGATAACTTTTATATTTTATGGTTGTTTTATCTGCGATCAATGTTTTTGATTATAAGCAGGTGTGTTGGCGCTGGTTAGTATGCCATTTTAGGCTCTTTGTATAATAGCAATGTTGGAATCACATGCTGACCCGCATAGTTGGATGCCGTACGTCCAGATAGGTTTAAGAACGACCTTGTACCTATATAAAACGTTGAATAGATAACTTTTATATTTTATGGTAGGTAACTTGTGGGAGAGACAATTGCACGAGGGAAGTGTATCTACTTGATCGATCAGAATACGGCTACGCATTTCCAATAAACAAATCATTTCGATTTCATAGATAGCTATTCCGAAATAATTGTATCCTTAAAACTAAACCAAAATTATCTTAGCGAATTTCGGTACCGAGAAAAACCTCACAAGGTTAATATAAGGTACCTACTGTGATTTTTAAGTAATGAAAGATACATAAGCCGAAAATGGAAAAAGATTGTTGAAGACTTCAGTGGTCTGGCCAAAGAGTACAAGTAATGAAGACAGCGCTGGTAGGCTGGTAGTTGCAAGATTTATATAATATGATACACATATAATGTATACCTACTGTGCTTGTTTTAGTAATGAATAAAAAAAGGTAAGGCGAAAGTAGAAAAAGATTGTTGAAGACTTCAGTGGTCTGGCCAAAGAGCACAAGTAATGAAGAAAGCTTGTAGGCTGGTACTGCTGGTAGTTGCACGGTTCTTATAATATGATACACTACACATATACCTAATGCATACCTACTGTGCTTGTTTTAGTCATGAATAAAAAAAAGATAAGGCGAAAGTATAAAAAGATTGTTGAAGACTTCAGTGGTTCGGCCAAAGAGCGCAAGTAATGTAGAAAGCTGGTTGGCTCGTAGTTGGTAGGTTTAGTGTAAAATCTTACCATGACAAAGAAAATGATGACTATAGAGCGGAAGATATCGGAGAGAGCTCTTGAAGTTTGTGGATCTTGTCGGTACACCTCCACGTGGAATCTTGCCTGAAACACAACAAAATATAGTACCAATAGGTACATGTTAACCCGCACCATACTTAAGTATTTATTGAGATACATTAATCATCATATACGTAAGCCAAAGATTTTTCTTTGCGCAAAGCAGGACTGTGTTGTGGTGTGTGAGAAATTTTATTTGTAATAAAAACAACCTTTTTATATAAAATTAAAAGTATAAACTCAAAACTTGTAATATATGTATATTAAATATTAATACACGTTTTATTTATAAAAAAATAAAAGTTTTTTTTTAGACTTATAAATTAAAGGATATGAAACCAATAGGTAATTCCTAATTTTATTTATATGAAATCTTGAAAGATTATAGAGAGAGACAGTGTGAAATTGTGAAGATTATGTGTGACTGTGTAAAAAGGTTTAAAATTTAAAGAACTACTTTAGCGTTATATTCGCTATTTTATTATCCGATCATATTGGTATCATCCCCGTTCACACAATATTATTATTAGTAGATATATTTAGTCATAGACACATCCATTTAATTGCCTACACCGAACAAAAAAAAATAAGAGCTGTGTGAAACAGCAGCTTAAAGGTCTCGGCTCAGCATTAACGACTTACCACTCAGAAGTAGACAGACATGAAATGCTGCCGAAATCATATCACAAGACCCTTTGAACTTACGATTAGAGTTTAGAGTCTTTAATGTATGTATTTATGTATTAACGTCCAGTACCTGAACATAAGGCCCGTCGTAGTGCACGAAGCCCATCACAGCAGCTGTCAGCAAACTGATGGATATGGTCTGGAGAACTAGGGTCTTGTTGCGGATCAGGCGGCCCAGGCTTTTGCACAGCTCTGGGGGTAAAGAAAGACATTATATTTATATGTAGGTATCTATTGATATACCCTATTTTGGCCATATTAGTCGACTGCTGAAATAGGCCTCCAGTTACGTATGTGTATAACATAGATCTACGCATGGTGCGTGCCGTGGCCATCAGCCATCAGCCGTGTCACCGGAGTACAATAAAACAGTGTGTAACCAATCAGCCAGCGGTCCTTTTACTTTTCGCAACGAGCTCCCTATCCGAATATCTTACACCTCCCTCAATGAGCGCCACAGCGCTCTATATTCAGCTTGTCGCATCTGCCTGCAGGCTTTCGCAGATCGTCATCCATCGGTCGTGAAAAGGATGGTTACAAAGAGAGATTTTTAACAGTTAGACGTTATTTATACGTCTCCTACTCAAAAATTATAAAAACAAAACGTGTTATATTATTGAAGTTTTCATATGAACCCTAACTTTTTTGGAAATGATCTATATCTGTTCATCAGGGATAACGTAGTATTCTAATGGTGAAAGAATTTCAAATCGGTCCAGTAGTTTCGGAGCCTATTCAATTAAAACCAACAACCAAATCTTTCCTCTTTATAATATTAGTATCGCTATATTATATTAATCTCACCGGTAGACGATCTTTCGTCGGGAAACGCAACCATCTGTCTCGGGAAGATAACGAAGAGCACAGCGAACATCAGCGCCAAGGAAGCCAGAGACAGCTGCGCGTGCCACCAGTCCTCGCTCAAGGCGCTGTTCCGCAGCCAGTTGTGAGCGCCCAGGCCGAGGGATAGTCGGATGGAGATCAGGTTTCCTGGAAGTCACATTTATGTGTTCCGCGTCACATATAGGTACCTACAAATATATAAGTACTACCAATGTAATAAGTATCACAATGTGTGGGACACAATATTTGTTATTGTTGGGAATTACAGACTTAGAGTATTATGGGTGGTTCGATCCTGAGCGGCGCCGGCGGCGTGATAAGTTTTTGCATGTGAAAATTTGTGACAAGTTACTCGAAAATACTTTGTGGACAAGGGGGATTCTTAATTCTGACGCAAACTGTACCACACAATTCAAACAAACAATTCCAATAATCTTCGTGTAATAATCTTCGTGATGGATATAATCTCTTACCTTGTTTAGCCAATTTCTCATCCCGGATTACGTTAGAAAGAATAAAAGAAAAGAAAGAAATCTTTAATTTAATCTTTAAAATGACTACTAATTGTAATTGCACTTGCTGAGTGAGTGGCAATTGTATTGGTTCCACATATTATTATAATTTTTGTTTTATCGTGTTCATATTTTGGATCCGAATTCCGAATAAAGATTTTTTCTTTTCTTTTCTTTTCTTCTTTCTAATGTAATTCAGGATAAGAAATTGGCTAAACAAGGTAAGAAAATTATATGATAGAATTTTCCTGGATAAATTTATATTCATTGAGAAGGTTACATGATTGAAAGTAAATTGAAAGATCTTCTCTATTATAATGAAAACTTCAGTAAAGTACAGCGCCTAGTTTCAGAGCTATGAGGAATTTAGTTCGTTGTAATAGTGGTGTGCGTTGAAGTCTTTTGTATGCTACGTTAGTGTCGGACTAATGACGAATGAATGAACTCTATTGTACATTATGAAAAAGTTACAAATAAAAATAAAATCTTATATTTGAGTTAAAATAAAGTTTACATTGTTATTATTACGTACTTATTCAGTTCAAACAAACAAGCAATCAAATATTTCCTCTTTATAATATTAGTACCTATAGACTAAGTTTACAAAAACAGGTTTCATACCGTACAAATAAGGTCCATTTTCGGGCTTGTGGTCGTCTAGGTAGGTGAGTCCGTGGGCCCACAGGCTGGCCCTGGCAAGCGTGCAGCACAGTCCGCAGATAATGAGGAGTGCTAGCCGGGCCTTGTAGGACGCATCTTCTACGGGGACGGGGATAACCCCGGTGCATAGCTCTGGAAAGTAGGTAGGAAGATCGGAACTCTTACAGTAGGTTAGCACTCTGCCGCATTATATAGAAGATCGGTAATCTAACAGTAGGTTTAGTTTAGCACTCTTGTATCCGCATTTGGTTTCGTTTTGGTCCATTATGCGTATAAGATATTATGTCCTTTATATTGTACCTCTAGTTACAAAATTTTAAGTTACTTTGTACCGTAATAATTTCATCAAGTTCGACTTTTTATAAATATTATGGTGTCAGTGCTGTTTAGAATGCACTGCGACTCGGATTTTTGGACTAGGCTCCGTTCTACGGAGCATATATTTTGGATTGAACGGGGGAAAATAATAATGGGTAGAAAAATTGTGGGTTGAACGGGTAAGCAATCGTATTGTATGCAAGCATAGCCAAGGGTCACAGCTCACCAGATTCATTCGGACCCGACATGTATGTACACATGTACGCAATGTATGGCGATGCGATGTCATTATTGTCTATTCTACCCTAGAGAACAATCCCCGTGCTTGGCCTACAGCATCGCCTCGCCTCGAGCGGTTTCTTTATATGGATTTTAATGGGCATGCAGTCAAACATACTTCAACGTTGTAGGTACTTACAAAATATTCTCGGTTTTTACTATAAATAACTATATAGTTTCACTAATTATTTATGAATGTTAGCGGGATAACTACGAACCTATTTTGTGTTAGAAGAACACCAACGTCTTTTATCGAGGAACTTTATCGGGTGAATGCACACCTGTAATTTATTTCAACCAACATATCGTATATCGTGTATTCCAACACAATAGGGTCGTAGTTCGCTCTCTAACATTCATAACAAAATATTCTCATTGGAAAACTGTCCTCAAAAAACTTTACTTTTCTTATTAAAGTTCTTTTTAATCTTTGATGGTCCAAATCTCACCTAAATAAGGAAGCGTGGCCTCCAAGAAAGGAGTCGCCAAGACTAAGAAGCCGCTGAAAGCTGCCAGAGCCAAGGTTGTGGACAGTGCATAGTTCCTCTTATCCCGGCCCCACCACGCCAGGAGGGGGCCTAGCAGGAACTCGGTGCAACCTGACCCCACTTTTATCCAGTCTGGAAAAATAGCAGGAATTGGTTATAATAATACACTTATATTACGAGTATTATTTTCATATAAATAATCTACGAGTTTACATTTCTCAAGTATACTGTACTATAAAAACAAATAAATACCTATCATACAACTAATAATATTCCTTGAGTTAATGTTTTTGATAAAAATTATTATTATCTCTATAATATGGTCCACCGCCTGGCAAACTACACATAATCGGCCCAAAGCTAAGCATGGCTAGTGTTATAAGCGTCATTATCTTGATGCCAGGATTTGCTTGCATCTGAGTCTGTCGAATGGTGATCCCACCATTGTCTTCTGATTTGTACCTACCAATAAAACAAATAAATACGTTTCAGCATTGGAAATATGTGTGCTGATAAAGTAAAAAGTATTGGTGTTGTACCTTCAATAGCTCCTGGCATATAACCGTCCACATTGCTCCTCCTCAACAGAAGTAGAACGTTGGCTTCCAGGAGTATGAGGATCAGCAGAGACCCTTGCAGGAACAGGTCAAAGATTCGCAAGGTGAGGATGCGATTTCTGAGGAAGTCCCATGCTTTATGGAGCACTGAAATCATATCGACTTGCATTGTATTCCTGAAATCTCTCTTTCTCTCTTCTCCGAATTTCGTATTTTGTTTGGCCAATTGGTGTACCTATTCTAATAAATTTTACATTATAAATCGTATTTTACTTCACAGGTATGTTATTATTATTACCCATTAAAAAGAATTTATAAAATGTTCGAAAGAAAGACTAAAAATGAAAAACACTCAACAATGTAAAAACTGTTATTAAAACTTTTTAAACATTCACGATTTGTTGGCATATTAAAGAATATTTATCGGGTATTTATCGCGTACTTTTTGTTTTATTTTCCCCAAAAATAAAACAAAAAGTACGCGATAAATACCCGATAAATATTCTTTAATATAACTGTTATTAGATGCTGAAATTCCAACGGAATAGGTACATTATTCATCCCATCTTCCGAGGACATCCATGATGGCTGGTGCGGCGCCAGATTTGGTCGAAGATCTCAAAAGGCGGAAATATGCAGGTCTCGACTCAGTCGTAAAATTTAAATCTTTCTCACTTTTAGAACTTGTCACTTCGTTTTCCGCCATATTTAATGCGAAATTTTAGGTTAGTAGGTCTAGAATTACCTACTGACAGGAGTTATAGTAAGATAAAAAGAGTAGAAAGAGACCTAATGATGGAAAGAAAAGGATAGGCATTTAACCCCTGTAGATAAAAAACCAAATGTAGTCCTTACCTTTGTTGATTGGACTAGGTACTTATCTATTATCCACTAAGTCCGTCTACTTATGTTGCATTCGTTTGAAGTGCATACACGTTAGCATAAAATAGCATTTCCTCCTTATTGTAGGTTAAAATATGAAGTTAGCGTGAGTAACATTTTCATCTAATTCTATTTTTTATCAATATTGCGGTGTCTGTATCGTTTACTGGTAAAACGGTGTTTTGGGTTGAACAGAGAAAAAATAATATTGGGTAGGAAAATCGTCGCTTGAACAGCTTCCCCGTTCAACCCACAATTGTCATATCCATCCAAGGTTGTCTGGTAGAGATTGTCGTTTATATTGTAATTTTAATTTTCTTTCTTAATTGTTTTGAGCAGTGCACGTGCAGGCCTGTTTACTGGTGACGTAACGAGCCAATACATAGGTACCTACCTACCTCGTATAGCATGTCCAAGGCAAGTACTACACTAAACATTTAGTGGTCGCCATAGACTAGGGCAGCAGCGCCCTCTGCAGAACAACTCAACCGAACTGCTATCCATGCCCAGCGTGGGGATTATGTGCAATAACCCCCAAATGATAACCATCTAATGGCGCTCACTAGGAGAGGCCTATGTCCAGCAGTGGACTGATTTAGACTAGGTAGTTGTATACGTGGTCATGGTCACCAAAAGGCAGAGCTGAATATCCAGAATGCTGGAATCTTTTTCAAAAGTTAGCATCCAGAAAGCCAGGATTATTCTCTAGCAGTCTACGAGGAGGACCCATTCAGAAATTATAATTTGATCACACTGAATTTCTGTGACAACACAGTGATAATATCTTCAGTTTTATCGGCTTAGTAGGATTATGATTTTTTAATTAATATATAGGTATGTTTTTGAGACAGGCACAAATTATGATAATTAAACATTGCAACGCCATGGAAACGTAGGGAAAAATTAAACGGTGCGCTATAATTTTTTTTAACTATTTAATTATGTCAAATATCAAAATGCCTAATACCTACTCATGTCAGTTTACGTTGTAAGTGCCTAATCCATACTAACAATAATCATATTATAAAGATTAAGATTTCATTGTTTGTTTGTTTGAATTGAATATGCACCGAAAATACTGGACCGATTTGAAAAAAAATTTCACAAACCTAAATTTTACGTGCTGAACATAGGCTATAGAATATTTTATCAAAAAAATAGGGTTCCGCATGAAAAATTGTTTTTTTTTTGTTAAATACCCGTGCGAAGCCGGGTCGGACCGCTAGTATAGGTATATGAAATCCGAAAATCATCATTACATCGTCCTGTAATCCCCTTACCACACGTAGCGACAATATGTTTATCTTTATCGGCTTAATGTAGATTAAGGATCATTTTTAATTTCTACAAAAAACAAGGTTCCTTAAGCTTAATTTATGATAATTACCTAATTAGTGAAATTTAACAATATTTAACTCAATATTCAGGAACTCTCTGGTTGAGTGTGATTGTATATTTTTCCATCTTACTCAAGTATGTTCTTAGGTTAGAATACAAAATACGTCACTTTCGAATGCATAACTTCATAATCATCACCATCGGCCTATATTAGTCCACTGCTGATCATGCATAACTTATTTAAAATTAATTGCTTATACTTCAATAATTTACCCAACGCATGGCGGTGGTGCGATGTGAATATTGTTTATTCTACCCTAGATAATAAGTTAATAACCCTTGTGATTTGCCTACTATCCAGAAGGCAAATCGCTAACTGTTGAAAATGGTTATTTATTCCCCATTTTTTAACAATTTTTTTACGGTATTGACTCGTTTAACTTTCACCTTAAAAAAGCTAGCCTAATTATAACTTAAGCGAAAATAAACTGTGAATATGATCAACGAAATTTTTTTGGTATTTAAGCACTCGCTTTAATCTTAAATTTGCCTATTTAACTTCCAAATAAGATCTTAATTGTTAGCTATGATACCTACACGAGAGCTAAATTGAATATCGATTTAAAGATGCAATTGAATGAGTATTGAAACTGTATATGTAATTTTCCACTCGAAAATGTCCTTTCGCGCAAGTGTCCTTCACGCAAGTGTCTTTCGCGCATATGTACCAGATCCGTTTTCCTAAGCACATACATAGATGGGGCTAAAGAGGACATTGTAAATATGAGAGGCTCTTTTGTTACGCAAATACTTGGAGAAAACCAGTTTCAAGTACTTACCCTGATTCTTTTCCAAAAACATTTTTCACTTGCTTTATTTATAACACTATATAAATAAAAAAGTTTCTTTTCGCAAAGATCTGTGTTTTAAATTCATTTTGTCCTTTATTTCCGTGCGAAATAAGTATGAATATGTTTTATTTCCTAGTTTTTTTATCAACGTTGTACTTTTCACGGGTTTGCTATCGTTACACTGAATCACCAACGCGACATGATAGCGTTATCAATGTTTTCATATTTTTATCTTAGAATCTGGCTAGATATAGAAGGACAATCTACAACAGGCACTTGTTCTTTCTAAATAGATGAGTATCTAGATAAATCTTAGCCTACTTTGGTTCTTGAGGGTAAAGATACAAAAAACATTTATAAAATATAAATTTATTTTAATATAAATGTCATTACTTAATATTTGGACAAAAGCTATTGCCAATAATACATTAAATTATCTATTTAAAAATGGCTCATATATGCCTGGACAAAGAATTGCTCTACGAATTTGCTCCTATTGTAGCCCAGGCCCTAGGTCCTTGGGGTACCGATACCGGGTTTCCCCGTTTTTAAAACAAAGCGTCTGGTTGAAGCGACGACGCATGACCCAAGAGCTGGTAAGTATCTGGCGCAGCGCATTAGCGTTGCCATACAGCGAGGCAATGCAGCTAGCGTCATGGGGACGCTTCCGACTGGTATTGATCTGGATCGATTTAGCTACTAGTAGATTATAACAGGCTACGGTTAGCTCAATTGTTTAAATTGTAAATACTTGTCCTAGTTTGTTGCTGTAATTTTCTTTTATAATAAAGTAATACTTAGTTTAAAAATAACATTATATTTACAAACAAAGAGTAAGAAATAAATTATTAAATAATTTAGATAAATATTGTACTGGATATAAATAAATTCCTGCTCAGATAAATATAAAGACTACATACATAAAATAAATAATGTAGTAGGTACCTTAATAAATTCCTTATAAATAATATAGTGACCTAAAAGGTTTTTCGAACATCTAAAAAAATCGTTCAGAAGTCATTAAACACTGGTTTACTGGGGCACGTCTAAAATTTTAATAGCATTCTCTATAAAACCCTAAATAAGAACCTACAAAATTTGTGAATAAGTTGTGAACAATAATCTCTAACATCTTAAATAATGAGCATAGCATATTTGGCCGCGTATTGCGCATTGGAAACTATCAGGCGTTCACCGACTAGCTCCAAGCACTTTCTCCTCAATCCAGGGTACGAAGTACGTGACCCTGGAGTAGACACCAGGGAAACCAGCTTCGGCACACTTCTTGCCGAAGGAAACTACGCCGATCTGGTACATCGGGGAGGTTAGGTCTTGAGGGTTCCACTGTGAAAGAGCATGTAGGTTTTATTAGAAAAGTTGAAATGAAAACACTACACACTTGGCACCTTGATTTTTTTGCTATGGCAATATATGTCTGGTTTAATGATGTTAAACGTAGTACCAAAATGATAAATAAATAAAAAGGTTGATGAACTAACGAAGATCTTTATATTTTCTTTATTTTTCAAGGTTTTATGCCAAAGGGAGTTAAAAAACGTTTTTGCATTTTGGTATTCTATAGTCGATGGTAAATAATAAATAAGAACTTGATCGGTTCCTTCTGTGGTTGCGGATTCATTTAGCCTATATTCATTTAGCCTATATTGGTTGGGTTATCAGGAGTACTTACAATGGGCTGCATGAGCGGGCCCCCACTGTCCCCTTGGCAGGCATCCTTGCCGCCCTGCTTGAAGCCCGCACAGAGCACCTTCTCATCTATCTGCTGGTTCTTGTACGAGGAGTAGGCTTGCTTGCAGAAGTCGTTGCTCACTACCGGCAGTTGAAGGACCTGCAAGTGCGTGGCTGCTGGACCTCCTGCAAATAAATTAAGGCGTTGTTTGAATAAAGCTCCGAGGGTAGATACAGTATCACAGACAGGGATAGATACAGTAACTTACGGAACTCTGTGTCTCCCCAGCCGGCGATGATAGGGTTGTAGTCTTCGTAGGAGCGCGCGCGCAGCTCGCTCGCGGTCGGGATGCAGATCGGCTTTATCAGAGCTGGAATACTTTATTATTATTATTTTATATATATAGGTATATAAATATATTTAAAATAATTATTATTAGTCGAACATTACACAAAACTTTCTTATCGCCTTTGCTATTTCTATTCATCTTTTTGTATATTTTATCGTGCGAAAAAGAATTAAGAAAATTTTAAAACATTTCGGAATAATTAATATTCTAATTATTATTAGATTAGTTCTGATGTCTAGAATATTTTATTTGGTTGTAATTATTGTTTGCTGATCCATGGTCCATGGTATGTGATCAAAGTTTTGATAACCTACTTTCTTCTATAATAAATAAATAATGCCGGACAATCCACACAGCATCATCTAGCCCCAAGCTAAGCAGAGCTTGTGTTGGGTACTAGATGACTGATATACCTATTACAATATTATTACATGTATAGATATTTTTTATTATACATAGAAAACGACCAGAATGCCCTGAACAAAGATCTGCAGATCGTATAAATATTTGTCCTGAGGATGGAATAGAACCCGCAACCTCATGCGTTGCAGTTGGATCTTCGCCCACTGCGCCACAGAGGTCGTCATAGAGTAAAAGTTGTTAGTCTTGATTTACTCAAGTCGCCTTTAAGAGGTCATATCATCTACCTATAACACTGTATTCTATTTACAATTTACACTATTCATATATTGTTTGTCATTATATCTCGTAATTCGGCAAGGAATTACTCACGAGTAGTGTATACAATCCACACAAATTCGTTAATGGCTTATCATTCTATCTCTCAATTAAGCAAGGAACTCACGAGTGAATTGCACATCTTTCTCGAGCAGCAGTATCGCAATATCGTTGGAAAAGGCTCGTGCGTTGTAGCTCTCGTGCTTGATCTGCTGCTTGATGAGGATGTCCACCGGCGTCGCACCCTCGTCGTCGCGTGCCAAGTCCAGCTCGCCTAGCCGGACCAGGTACCTAGAAATAGGCATGCGGATTATCTAGTTTTAATGATATAAATACTGGACAATCCACACAGCATCACTTAGCCAAGCTAAGCAGAGCTTGTGTAATGGGTAGATACTAGATAACAACAACAACAACATCAGCCTAAATAGTCCACTGCTGGACATAGGCCTCCCCTAATGCGCACCATATGTGGTATTATTCATTATTTGGGGGTTATTGCCCATAATCCCCACGCTGGGCATGCGGGTTGGGGATCGCAGTTCGGTGGAATTGTTCTAGAGGGCGCTGCTGCCCGCCCTCGGTGTGTTTTCCCTTAGTCGCCTCTTACGACACCCACGGGAAGAGTTGGGGTACTAGATAACTGATATTTATAATATACAATAGGTAAGTGCGGTTCACCCGGTGCAGTTCGTAGTCGAAGTTTGCTATAAACCAATAAGTTTACCCGCTACAATCACTATTGCCCATAACACAAGCTCTGCTTAGCTTGGGGCTAGATGATGCTCTGTGGATTGTCCAACATTATTTAGTTATTATTTATAAATAATTAATTCGTTAAACAATTAAAGTTTTTCTATTAAAATAACTCATGGTAATGAAATGTTGGAATGGAACCGAAGTTCGATCCAACAGTGGAAGGTGTGTGATGATGACATTCCCATGTCACGTTCCTCATAGGATATTCCTTCAGCGTCTGGGATGCACATAGCATGACAACATCGAAATATTCAGTCATCAGAGATAATAAAGATTAGATCAGATCCTGATTTGTTTTCCGATTTATGATGCAATGTATACGCTTGTACAACAAAACTCTAAGTGACTTGCAAAAATTATCTTTATTTATATCTATACTAATATTATAATGAGAAAAGATTTGATTGTTTGTTTGAAATGAATAGGCTCTGAAACTACCGGTCCGACATGAAAAATTCTTTCACCATTAGCATCCTAAATTTTCCCTGATTAACATTATATAGACATAGACATATTAGACATATCATTTATTTGCCACTACATACACAACACTTAATTTTAATATTTACAGAATAAGGAACACAAAACATAAAAAAAGTAATTAAGTAGTAGGCAGGTGACTAATGTGTACTGCAGTAGCAAATGGGTCCAGGCTCGGCATAATACCAACTACTGAACAGAAAGCGCTGTTATTCTGCCTAGACCAGAACTAGAACAATCACCTGCGATATCTAAATATTAAATTGAAAAATATAATGTACACTCGATCAAATAACTCGCTGTGGACAAAAAAATTAAGAGAAGAGAAATCAATAAAACCTTAATTCCTATTCTTATAATAATACTAGCAACCCGCTCCGGCTTTGCACGGATGCAATGATAATACTAAAACCTTCCTCTTGAATCACTCTATCTGTTAAAATAACGCATCAAATTCCGTTGCGTAGTTTTAAAGATCTAAACATACATAGGAACAGACAGACAGCAGGAAGCGACATTGTTTTATATGTATTATAGTGATATGGTATAAAATTTGAGAACCTATTATGTATATACCCGTGTTTATTTTGAAAGCTTAAAGCATGCTTAGAGAAACAAAGTAATTGAAATTTGATATTCTCTCTTATATACCTACGCAATTTAACGTAACTCTACCATCTCTCATTTATGCGCTACGCGCTACCTCAGTTTAATACGGAACCGGTTATAGCGATATTATGACAGACGTACTTACAGCAGTGTAAATAAGAACGTAGCATCATGATTATGTAATGTCGTTTACCTTAGTCTGCCCTTGAGTAACCATTCAATAAAGGATTACAACATAAAATAACAAGCATTTTGAAAATGCAGTTTAATAAAAGATCTTCAGATTTTATCAACAAGGAGCATCTTCTTTCGTTCTATTTGAGATAGCTAATCTAAATCTAAGGATCAAAATATTTAGTAATAATCTGCGCAAAACCTTCTTTGATAAGAATGATGTAGTAAAAAAAATGTAGTGAAATGAAACATGCAAATTGCGTATTTCTTTTTCGGCGCGGCACGCATCAGCCATCAGCCATTTTCCGCTACATTTAACCTTCTATTGATGCACGTACTTCATTAAAAACCTCTGTGGTTAACTTACTTATTAAAAGTTTCCTATTTAGTAAATAAATAAAAAAATGCCATAGATAATAAAATAAAGGAATAGCCGAAGCCCCGCGGATGTAATTTTACGATGGTGGCCGTTGTTGATAGTTCTAAATCATTTTAATGGCAGGAAGATTAAATATGACACCATAATGATATTTTAATGGAGTAAATATCTAGGAAATATACAGTACGCTCGTGCATTTAGCTATAAATAAATAAAATAATTGTAATTATTGACAGTAATGTGTAAAGCCATTATTTAACACGTGACAATACATGCAGAAAAGACGCATTGTGGTTTTCGCAAGACTTAAACTAAATAAAGATTTTAACCAAGTATAATTCTAGGTTTCTTAACAAATCAAAAACTCGACAAAAAAGTCAGTATAGGTATGTTATTTTTACTGTCAACTATAATTTAACTTACAGAGCTTTATACGAATATCTTAAATACATGACATAGATAAAGGTTTGTACATAATATTGAATGAATTTATAGTAAAGTAAAATTAAAAATTCCTTTATATATTTTGCTGTCGAATGCACTTCCTAGGCAATTCATTAATTAATTTATGCTAGGTTTCGGAGAAATCGATTCGTAGTCTTCCGCTGACTTCCTTAAAACCACTTCTTATGTTAAAAAGCGCCAGGAACCTTGGTACTATGCGTAATCAATATTCATAGGTGGTCAATACTATTTGGTAGTAAGGTCAATTACTTTCCTTATTCGGTTAGCTGAATTCCGATGAATCAGTGGCGTTGTCCTTCATTATGTCATGAGAATGTCGTATCGTATACTAAAGTACTTTTATTGCTTCAATTGAACGCGATAAATATCTATACTAATCTATACTAATATTATGAAGAGGAAAGATTTGATAGATTGTTTGTGGGATTGAATATGCTCCGAAACTACTGGACTGATTTGAAGAATTATTTCATCATTAGAATCTTACATTTTTCCTGATAAACAAAGGCTATGAATAATAGAGAATATTAAAAAAAATGGTTTTGGTAAATACCTGTGCGAAACCATTTTTATTTTATACAATCAAAATTTTGTATAGTAACTTGAAACTAGTTACTTTAAGTGCATTGTATTGTATGGTTATGTTTATATTATTTTTGATGTTGTGTATTTAACTAATTAAGTGCTTAAGAATGTCATAGTTTTAGTAGCTACAAATAAAGTTTCTCATATCTTATGTGTATATGCATGTTTCGGAATTCAATTTAGTATAAGAATCGTATATTTATTTTTTAGTTGTTATGATTCGATTGTCTTCTGTTTTGTATACCAAAAACACAAATAAAATAAAAAAATCGTATCTTAAGGTACTTACAGCTCATTCTCGTGATTGTGTACGCAATGCGCTGCGGTCAACACGTGACGGGAGGAGATGAGGGAGCCTCCACAGAGCCATCTCGTGTCGTCCCTACGTTTGTACCCCAGCAAAGCCATCCAGGGGAACGCTCCTGGTAAAAAAATAGATTTATAAATCTTTCGGTCCTTATAACACGCCAGGTAGGGTAAGATTCGACGCCCTAAGAAGGACGTAATACCACCTAAAACCTCTTCGATGACCACCTCGGCCATTTCATGCCAAAATTCAGGAATGCGGTATTAAATTATTTCGATATGACACATAGGAATATGTAATTAGTTTTTTTGTCGCTTTGGTGAGTTTGGTGCTCTACTATAATGAAATGAATGACAATGTAAATAATTAAAAAGTTCTACTTCAGTTTCGTTTCTTGAACAACAAATGATAAATTAAATTTTTGGTTTTGCCCTGACACAGAATACTATGAAGTGGCTCTAAATGAGCACATGCTAAATATTAGAACTAATATTGAATTCTCATATTAGTCTGTGAAAGGTCAGCGTACGACCGTTTACACATTTACAACGTTGTTTGTATTTTGTATTATATTGATAGAAGTTTTTTATATACATGATCATTTATTTCTTCTTTATGATGTACTACCAACTCTAATTTTCTTATAAGAGTATATCTTTTTATTTTATTTTTAAGCAATTTCTTCCAGGCAACCTTATTTGCCTGGAAGAAATTGCTTCAAGCAATAAGGCCGCCAATTGTACGTTTTTTTTTTTTATTTACTTTAGCTTTGCGATTTTAAAGGGTGTTTGGTGCATTGTTTGGTAAAATGAAATAGGGGATGGAGTGGGGTATTGCTACCTTCTTGACCCCGTCCAAAAATCTACGGAGGATTTTATGTGATATTTTTTAATTTTTTTTTAGTTTTGATCTTGTTTTCTTAAATGCCAATGAAGTGTTTATTTTAATCATAAATTTAAACATATAATTTTAATTAAAACAAAATTTTACCTAACACCGATTAGTAAAAGAAAACCTTGAATATATAGAAATACAATAAGTTTACAACGTGTGAACCAAAAAGGTCTTGCTTAACAGGAGTCAAGCAACGCTGGTTTTCTGGCAGGTGCGGGATGAATTCCTGTTAGTGAATAACCCTCCTTATTGCGCATTCGAGTAAAAATCATGTAAATCATGTAAAAATTATAACATTGTACTGATCAGGACACCGTCTTAATAAAACACATTTTTACGTCTCCATGCATGATAACTTTGGATCGATGTTCTACATGTCAACATAAAACGGCTTCTTTCCATAAGGTACGTCCAAAAAAACTTACATAAAATACTCATCGAGCAACGTTTATTAAATTAGGGGTTATTAAATTAAAAATATATATTCGCGCTGACATACCTACACGAAATGTTTATGTACCTACCGTCAATCATAATCGTAAACTGGTAATCGTAATCGGCTTCAGTTTGGCATTTCAAACCTAGCCTGGACTTCGATTGTCACTTTCGTATTGTGTAAATAGCTGAAACCGAAGACCAGTTGAATACCTTAGACAATGCCGACAACATTCTGACTGGGTCTACTACGAGTAATCGGTTTGAAGTTCACTGGTAATAGATTTCAAGTTAGACAATAAAGCTGCAGGGCCCAGTTTACCAATAGAATTACAAATGATTCTAGAGAGAGATACCTACTACGTTCTTTCATTTGCTTACCAAGTTTAGCCGGAATCCCGCCCACCACTCTGCTTAGGGTGGTGTTACTAGTTCCGCACACAGGCGGGGTTGGCAGACTACTCAGGAAGTCCCCGGTGGTTTTGGGGGCCGCTGTAGGGGCCTGAGTTGGGGGCTCAGTGGGGGGCTGAGTAGGGGGCTGAGTGGGGGGCAAGGTAGGTGCGTTTGTGATCGGCTCGGCGGTAGGTAAGCCTGGTAGAGGGCAGCACACCTAGGAAGGAAATTTATAATAACAAAATAAAAACAAAAGTTAAAACTACTTCTCTCGACTCAAATTCTTTAATATTTAGGAACATTGATTTTTTAAAGTTTTGTGGGGTATATACTGTAGAATAAATAAATAGTGCTGGACAATCACATCTGGCTCCAAGTTTAGCATCCAAGCACAGCTTGTGTTATGGGTTAATCATTCACTGACACTGATAATAGGTAAGTACTATCCTAGTATTAATTAATATAATACAAACAGGGAAAACCCAAAGAAAATTATTAGAATGAAATAAAGAAATAAGAACCAGTATTTACAATTGAAACAAACAATTGAGCTAACTACAGACCTCAGGACCTGCAGGTTCGATTTTCTTTTTCTATTTAAGTCTATTTACAAACAAACTAAAGGAAGCTCAACTTATCAATACCAATCGGACGCGTCCCTAAAATACTGGCTGTATTACCCCGCTGTATGGCATTGTAAATCTGCTGCACTAAATACTCACTCACCAGCTCAGTTCCCATAGTCTGAAATTACCTTAGGATTGCTGCCCTCGAATCACTCACCAGCCCAGTTCCCTTAGTCTGGAATTACCTTAGGATTGCTGCCCTCGAATCACTCACCAGCCCAGTTCCCTTAGTCTGGAATTACCTTAGGATTGCTGCCCTCGAAGCCGCAATGCGCTTGCCTTAGCATCCTCACGGCAGCGGGGCTGGTCTGCGAGTCCTGGACGACCTTCAGGAACGGCTGGCACGAGTACAGGCTGATGCAGGAGCCGACACCGCCGCTCACTGTTGTGCAGGTCTCGCCTGAAATACAGATGTATCATTCAATGCAAAGAGTGGCTTCCACAATCGTCAATTTTTAGTCTTCTATACCAGGGTTATTCTCTATGAAATAGGAGATTCCAAGCCCAAACCGTGTGACAATAATTGTTCTAAAAAAGGTTTTTGTTCGATTCCACGCCGCTGTATTATCATATCTGTGAAACTCGAATAAGCTCCGAAACTACTGGACCGTTTTGAAAAATTCAACATAAGAATCCTCAATTTTTCATGATTTCCATAGGCAATAGAATAATTTCAAAAAAATAGGGATTTGTAACCCAACGGTAAGTGTTGCGACTTGAACTTGTTCGAGTCAAAAAAATAGTGATGGTATGAGTTTGTTGGGTTCACATCACCAGCCTATAATAGTCCACTGCTGGACATAGGCCTCCCCTAATGAGCGCCAATGGCACTATCATTTGGGGGTTAATGCCCATAATCCCCACGCTGGGCATGCGGGTTGGGGATCGTAGTTCGGTGGAGTTGTTCTGCAGAGGGCGCTGATGCCCGCCCTCCGGTGTGTTTCCCTTAGTCGCCTCTTACGACACCCACGGGAAGAGATGGGGTGGTGAAATTCTATGCCGACACCACACGGCATACTTCTTTGTTGGGTTAAAACGCAGTTATTCCGACATAGTCTTTTGAAGTGATAACGCAACGCCAGCTATGTATGTGGATAGTTTCATATTTCTTTGCGCCAAACTTTCAACAAGAACCCTAACATAAAGAAAAACAAGATGAAATGTTATTTTAGTTATTAAATTTCACCAATCTGCTTTGAAGATACTAATCATAAAGTTTGTATGATACGATAAATATTCGCATAATATGGTTTTTCGTAAGATTTTTCTTTACAACGCAGCTAAGTAGGCACTCTCGAGCTAGTGCAGTAAAACTGAATTAATCACAGATATAGTGGAATTAATTTACACAGAAAAGAGCATCACCGTGTTTTATTACTTTTGTTTTATATTCGCTACGGTCGTACTCTATTCCTGACTGACGCAATTTCGACACTACTCGTCCAACAAAGAAAATTCTTCCTGAATTCCCTGTATTCGAAATGATCAATTCTGAACCTTAAAAAATATTATTATTAGAGTTCATTTCGGTGTGACTTTAGGCTTTACTTTGAAGTGACCACACGTTGACCTCGCAGAATAGTTATTATGTATAAACTACTATAAATAGTATTTTATGAAACGGTTTATGATAGAAATTACGATACAAAAGACACATTTGACATTCAAAATTTAATTTTATAAACCAGTTTGGCTGTTATCCACTTGCAAGCGATAAGATTCTGTGTTCAGCACATTTTATGAAGAAAGTTTTTTCATTCCCGTTAACACAATCCCTTCAGTATTCTGGTATGTACGTACGTACTCTTAAAATAAACAATAAATAACAGCTTTTCTTTCTTTTTAATAATAATTATTGACTGTATGAAATTCGACTTCTTTCAGGGCTTATTTTGTAAGCATAGACAAATAAAGTTATTGAAATCTGGTTTTTTTACGCAGTTGAATTATTTATCTCGTGTAACGGTTCGATTCTCAGTTCGCCCATGTACCTAACTATTTAAAAATCTATGAACGCAGTTTATATTGTTTTTTAAATTAAAATAATGTCTTCTTTCAGTAAATGTTCCATCTACAATATTTAAGGTACTTCCCCTCCATGTGGCATACTTGTAGGACGCCCTGTCTAGTTGTTTTCCTATAATGTTAACCTGTGAAAAAATGCTATTCAGTTTGCCTTTGTCTGGTTCTGCAATTAACTACCTGTATTTTTAAAATCTAACTCTGAGGTTAGACTAATACAATTTAAAAGAATAATCAAGGATGTAACTTATATATACAAATATTTTTATTTCTTTCACAAAATTCGCTTTTTCTCTATTGCACCATTCTGACGCAATCGAGTATTTCGTTTCGTTTTATTGTGCAAATCGGTAGGTACTCTACTTTGTAATGTTTGGTGTAAACAGTGAGCTTCTATTAGTTTACTAGCTTTTGCTTGCGGCTTCGCAATTTTTGGGTTTTTTCCTTACAAACATACACACACACAAATACAAATCTTACCTCTTTATAATATTAGTAACTCTATAGATAATGGTCTTACCATTGTGTATTGTGTAGTTTGCTCGTTATCCTTCCATTATACCCTAATGGGTACCCACTACCCACTGGGTCTTCCTTATTCATCATCAGCCCATGATCCGCCCCATTTTCCATTTATATTTTACTAGTGGTAGTTTAACAAAAGTTTTTTGAAAATATATAATAATATTATATGGCCTATGTTCATCAGTGTTCATCAGGGAAAATTTAGGATTTTATTGGTGAAATAATTTTTCAAATCGGTCCAGTAGTTTCGGAGCCTATTCAATTCAAAGAATCAAATCTTTCCTCTTTAAAATATTAGTTTGATGATTTTATTTTTTGCAATCAACTTGTGTTGTAGGTAATCAACGTAGACCTTCACGGTTCATTTTTAACTACAGTATAATTTACAATTAGTATTGTTGATAAGGGCTATAAGCGTTTATTGTTTTTCTTCTTTGCTGACCGTTTTTAATTGCAATGAACAAAATGAGCTCAGAGTAAATTTCTGGCATTTAATGCACTAAAATAGCACTATACCTGTAGGTACTGTATTTATAAATTTTTTATACCTATTACTAATCATGTATTTTTTTTATATTTATTAATTGTTCTGTACGCGGATGGCGGATGCCTTTTGGCAACTACGCTCCCTAAAAGACTAACTAAGATCCAAACTTAGCCCTAACTAAGATCCAAGCTTGTCATTCTGTATTTTATGGCACCTCACCTCACCCACGTAGCAATGACGTTCTGGCAACGTTGTCTAATATTATAAAGATTTGATTGATTTTTTTGTTTATTCTTTCACTATTAGAATCCTAAATTTTCCCTGATGAACATAGCCTATAGAATATTTTCAAAAAAGTTAGTGATCCGCATGAAAAATATATTTTTTTAATACCCGTGAAATGCCGGGGTGGATACAACGAATAGTACTCTCAACGCCGGAGAGTTATCTATCATCCACTGCTGGACCTCTAGGCCTCCTCTAATGAGCACCATAGATGGCATTATATATCATTTGGGGGTTATTGGCCATAATCTCCACGCTGAGCATGCGGGTTGGGGATCGCAGTTCGGTGAAGTTATTCTGCAGAGGGCGCTGCTGCCCGCCCTCCGGTGTATTTCCCTTAGTCATGTCTTACGACACCCACGGGAAGAGCGAAATTCTACGACGGCACCTCACAGCAACGTTACGGAGTTATGTATAGCATATATACGTATACTTACGGAACTGCGACACGGGTTCATAGTTGAAGTTATTCCGAGACTCTGTCAGCGGGGTGGTAGTCTGCACGGGGGTGAGGGGCTGCGAGTCGAAGTTCACGTGGTCGTTCGGACCCTCATAAGATCCTGAAGGAATAATACATAGGTATATCCAGTTTTAACTAATTACTCTATGGCTAGATTAAAACTCTATTGGTACATTACAAAGATAATTCTGCGCTGTATGAATTTTTATGTGTTTACACATCACAAGGCCTATGTCCACAGCTGGACATAGGCCTCCCCTAATGATGCGTTTAGGATGTCCTAATAATGCAATTTAGTTCTGAAGAGACATCTAGACGGTATCTAATTTACCTACTGATAGTTTGATACCTACATCACATCTCATCAGCCTATAATTGTCCACTGCTGGAACTAGGCCTCCCCTAATGACATCTGATTCGATACTTACATTTAAAATTTGTGATACATTTAAAATTTGTGATAAGGTTTATTTAATTTTACGAGTTATGTAAGAAACTAAAAATGGGTAGTATAATATTTTCAGAAATTAATAAAAGTCAAACTTTATTATAAATGACATTTACAGCATTACCTGCATTTGATCCGTCATTGTTGACAAAGTTAACATTCCCCGGTCCTGGTTGCTGTGAACCTTGATTATCCTGGTTCTGAGAATTGTCCACCACATTCACTTGACCCTGGCCAGGCTGGTAGTCCTGCCCTGATTGATCCGGGAACGGTGATTGTGTGTAAACTTGATCGTTTTGCCCTTGACTGTTCCCCTGGTTTTGCTGGTTGTCTTGGTCATTTTGTTGGTTACCCTGACCATAATTGGGTGCTTCGTCAGGATTCGAGGTGGGGAATGAAACGGGTCTTTGGCTGTAATCGTTTTCTGGTCGGCCATTTTGGTTGACAACTGGTCTGCGGTTGCGGTTTGGGTGAAGTAAACCACCAATAGTTTGTCGAATATTGCCGAGTGTGAATGGTTTTCGTTCGGGTTGGCCGAAGAAACCTGGAATAAGAACACTATGAGATTTTGAAAACTAAGATCCTAAGATCCTAAAAATACGTTAAAGAACTATCTAGCATCCCGAATTCTAATTTTGAAACTATGCTATGATCCTACATCCCCTTAATATTAACCTCTAAATGATTAGCTATCGCAATGAGATTTCTAGCACCGTTGTTGTTGAATTAACTACTTTTAGCTAATTTTACGGAACAAGGAAAATCATTGACCTCAGATTTAACTATTATTGTTACTGGCCGGCTTCGTTTGATGACTTAAAAATCCTTCTGTCGGTGATATAAACCTGATAACCAAGGTTCATTACTTCTTTTTTTTTTTTTAAAAGGAATACAGATCGTGATTTGCCTTTTTAGGGTTTTGAGATCGGGTTTTGTGGTCGTTTCAAAACCCTCATGGTCTCGCTTTTTTCTGTCCTGTTTAAACTTTAATATCTCAAAGCAACTAGGTAAGATAGTTATTGAATTGAAATTTTAAATAAAAAATTCGTGTGCCTGTACAAATTTAAAGATTTAAAAAATCTATAAAAGAAAAAATTAAAATGACGACTTTCAGTACAAATAATATGTTCTTTTTAAAAGCGACTGGGTGTTTCAAATGAATGATATCAGTCTGTACATCCTAAAACAGTTTTCGAAATTTTGGTACATTTTATAGATACTTTTCGCCAAATATGTAAGTAAATACATTTGAAAAGTGGTCAAAAAACTAATTTTCAAAGCTATTTCATTTAGACTTTTTTTTTTTGGAAATTGTGTAATTTTTACGTAGGTATACATTTTGCTATTGAGTTGTAAAAAATATCGGATACATACCTACCTACTCCCAGATTACTAACCTACTCCCTAATCTCCGAAGTAACTGGTACCTATAGTATTGTATTGTAGGCAAAAGTTCAAAACCCTCGGCGCGCGAGTTACACTCGCACATGACGTATCTTGTTATAAACTATTTTGTTTTTGAAACTTAGTTAAATCATATGGCCATAAAAAAATTCCAAACACAATATTGACAAAATTGAACATAATATGTATTGACGATCTCTGTAACGTGGTGGGCGAAGGTCCGCCGGCGAAGCAGGAGTTGTTGGGGGTTCGATTCCCGCCTCGGGACAAATATTTGTACGATCTGCAGATTCAGGGTGTTCTGGTCATTTTCTATGTATAATAAAAAATATCTATCTGGGTAATAATATTGTATTATGGATGTCTCTGCTTAGCTTGGGGCTAGTTGATGCTGTATGGATTGTCCGGCATTATTTATTTATTTATTTAATATGCCATGGCTACCATGGCGTACCCATATGCAACTGGCTAGTTATCCAAACTTATTTTAGCCGAACCATGCGACAATAAAACTATTTAGCTTTTACATGTAATTTGGTTTAAAGATTGCAAAAAGCCAGGAAAATTACAATTATACAATACAATACAATACAAAAATGCTTTATTGTACACCAGAAAAATAACATAACAAAAGACATTACATAAAACAAGTACAATGGGCGGCCTTATCGCTTAGAAGCGATCTCTTCCAGACTTATTATCTAACTTAATAAAACTTATTTACAATTGAAACAATTGAGCTAACTGCAGACTGTTGCGAACAAAAAGTAAGTTTTAAGTAATTGTTGACTGGCCAATGACTCGGTCATTATGTTGTAGAGATCCGTATTTTATGTTGGCTTGTTGAATTGCCACAGCGTGAGTCAATTTGTTGATCAAATAATGAAGTAGTGGACTGGGGCTTTACAAGGGATTTCCGGTTTTTCGCTTATTTTAGTTTAGATACATAATTGTGATCATTGGTAATTTAAATTTTTATAGTAATGGTATAAAATTATTGTTTAATATAAAAATTATAATAAGGTTCTATCTTATACAGGTAGCTTTGCGTGGGTATTATTGAAATACTAATAAGCCTATTTATTATTCTAAAACTCCTATTATGTCTCTGTCTATTATTTTAACTTCAAAGCCCTCTTCTTTCAAAAGAAAATAGAAAAAAAAACCTTAATTTTATATTATAATAAAAATACGATTGTACTATTTTATCAGTCATAGGCAATACATATGTACAGTACACTATCTCTGCTTAGCTATAGTGTGTATTGCAATATTTGTTATTTATATTATTTAAACCAGTATCATCAACCTCTAACGGATGACTAAGCCACTATTACCTAAATTTTGTGCAAATTGCTCTGACTTTTATTTATGATAAGGGATCTCGAACCACCGTTTATTGAGGTAAATCGAGCCTCGGTCAGCTTTCAATGTCATGTGTGCGGTCAATGACACGTTGATTTGATTTGATCATTGCAGCCAATCGGCTACTGAATAGCATTGTGTACTTAGTTATTAAGACTATATTTTTGTCTGTAAAGTATTTGTTGATATGAACCCTAGAAAAAGTTTTTTACCATCCTTAACTGTTCTTATGATGCCTGTAATAAATGATTTATTATATTATAGCAGACATATTACGCTAAAACCTAATCCTAATATTGACTTTACAAGTACCTATGGTGATTTGCAGCTATATATAAAGCTCCTTGGTTTTTAAGTTTAAAAAGAATAATAAAATTTCCACATTCACTCTGTGCCGCTTACGACTTGGCCATTCTTGTACATCTGTTTTACTGGCCAAGCCCTGGTTTAGAATTCCTCTGTGTGTCTAACCCACATTGGTCAGATAAGGAAATGTGGATAATATATTTCAACTGTCCCAATCTTCAATATTCTCTTTACGATTGACCCCTTCTGTCATTCCGCGTCCTGTCCTTTGTCCATGAAATGTGGGATAGTAACCCTTACGTATTATTTAATAAGATAAAAAAAATATCTAATGAATGACATAGTGGCTTTAGAATCTAGGCAACTACGTAATCATATAAATTAACAAAATAAAATAAATACGTATTAGCATAAATAAAGAAAATACAAACATCTAAGGGTTAGATTGTTGTGTTTTTTTCTTTATGCTTAATTTTATAGCTCTTTGTACGCGAGGTAAAAATCTTATTGGTGTTTTTCAAAATTTACCGCTCTTATTATTATTATAAATCGCCTCTATTTCATGACGAAATTTCCATGAATTGGACAATGACAAAAAGTGGCAAATCAGACAGATGCCATTATATATAGAATTCAAGTCCCTTTGAATGGCCTTGAAAGCCATGTCAATGGCTTTGGCCATACAATTGCAATTGCTTTTTAATATCAATTGGGTGAGTATATTGTAAACCTTTACCATCCTTTATGACGCTGAGAATTAATTTACCTATGTACTTAACTCATTCTTTATGACAATGTCAATAAAGGATTGGATGGAGATGGTTTTAACGATAATGTTGTATCTAAACATGAAAACAAATTGATACAATATCGGTTTATCCTGTTCTGTGGAAGTGGTCAAGGGAAAGTCCTTCGATTCGATTCGTTGGCCTTATAATCTATTCCCAATATAGTGATGAGTTGATGACTGATGACCTAAGATAATTGAACCGTAGGTACCTTCTTAGACAAAAGTCGGTTTGACTGCTCTTGAGAATAAGTTAAAAAACAAAAAAGAAAACAAATCCAAAACGCAACTAGTAGATCTACGCTATTATTTTAAAGAGGAAAGATTTAATTGTTTTGATTGAATAGGCTACGAAATCACTGGACCGATTTGAAAAATTCTTACACCATTAGTACATTATCCCTGGTAAACATTAGCCTGTAGAATATTTAAAAAAAATGAGACATGTGAGAAAACTACAATAATGTAATCCAACGTGTATGTGAGTCTGCAATTTTTTTTAAATTTTTTTAAATACCAGTGTGAAGCCGGTGCCAACTACTAGTAGGTACATCGTAAATATAATAATTTCTATGAACATAAGCTTTTCACATACCTAAACTTTTTATGATGCCAATCGATCCTGTTTCTTACACTTTACACTAATCAAAAACTTCTGTCGGACTAACTAAGGTTTGAGTACAAGAAAAGTCAGAAAACGCATAATAGCCCGCCCCTACAGATTTTAAGCTTAAATAACATCAGAGATTAAGAATTATGTAGGTATTTTCCTATGATCGACATACTACTGAATTTATTTTATGCACCAATGTACTGATAAAAATAGCTAACCTAGTAAACTGTAGGTATACTATGTAAGCAATTTATTAATAAAAGTACTTAGGTATCAATATAAAACATTTACAAGTAATATTTCCACTTATATCTATTTCCTAAAAATCTAAGCCGTGCCCAGAATGCTGGCAGCATTGCCATGGATGGCGATACTAATCTCTTGACCAAAATAAAAGCTAGCAATGCGATTATAAGAGAACTCTATGAGTACCTAGCTTTGTGAGTTCTTTTTATATTGCATGGGTCCCAGGATACCAAGGACCTAGGGTGACTTACCCCCAAAGGCTCAATTAAAAAGAAAACAAAGATTAGCGTATTTTCGCCGTTAGAGGAACTCCGCTGATCTCGCTGTGGAGCCGGCCCTTACTTAGTAAACTGTAGGTATACTTAGCAAACTGTAGGTACCTAGTAAACAGTAGGTACCTATTAAACAGTAAGTACGTAAAAAACAGTAGGTACCTAGTAAATAGTAGGTACCTAGTAAACGCTAGGTACCTAGTAAACGCTAGGTACCTAGTAAACAGTAGGTATACCTAGTAAAGTCTAGATTTGCATACAAGAGGCTTACATGGCTAATTGTGGGCAGGGCCGGCTAATGTAAAATAAACAAGGAAAGTAATTAATTCTTATTATAGCTTCCGGACATGCAATAATTGCTATCTACTGTATACATAAGAAGTGAGGTCACCTCAGTCAGGTTCCACCTGAAAACCAGCGCTGCTTTTCATTAATGTGAGGTAGCATTAAGGGCGCATACAACCTCAACTCTTTGCGAAAAGGCTAGACATATGATTTTGCGTTCATAAGAGTGGGACAGGGCATTGCAACGCAAGTCCAAAAATCACCAAAAATCAAGTTTTAGCTTATTATCTACTAATTAGGACAATTATTTGAAAAAACCGAAATATATAACATTTTTCTTGTACTTAATTTCTATTACCACGCTTATTGTCAAGATCTGAACTTCTGTATTTATTGAGAAATTTAGGTTTTAGTAAAAATTTAGAGGTAACTTTGCGATTTTTTTCTATCGAGAAAATTTTATGGAATCGTGTTTTCGAAACATATTATGATCGATAGATTAAGTCCTGAACTTTACCAATATCAATTTCAAAGTTAAATATTCAGTAGTTTAGACGATATGGACATCCGGCGGAGTTGAAAATTAGCAGTTTGAGGTAGTATACACCCTTAAGCTGAGGTGGAACCTTTTGGCCCAGTCGTCACAGCATGGAGCATGAGAACGGGTAAGCTACTGAGTCTAGTCTACTAAGTCTTGCACTCGATAGCTTACTTTGTTCTAGTATTAAGTATTAAGTATTAAGTTTGTAAGCATTCGTATAATTATTAGGTACTGTTTTTGTTCTGTGCTGTAACTGGGTTGTATCAATAAATGTTTCTCTATCTCTATCTCTCTATCTCTACTACATATGAGATACAGATATAGCTCTTAGTGGACAAGCTGAACACATGGTGTTATGATCTATTCCTTTCTTATACCAAAAAGTAATATCAAATGGTATTTGTTAAATGTCCTCTTATGTACATACATACAGGGCAAAGGAAGTATATTATATTTCTAAATAAGGGTTATAAATTATGATCATAATAATTAAATTACATATTTGAAAGCAAAATAAAATGTTTTATGACTGTACCAAATGTTCTGTTTTCGATTCGTTAGGAATAGATTTTGTAGTTCATTTAAAGATTTCAAATTTGGTATTGGTAAGGAATAGAATTTAATTAATTAGGTATTCGTTTATTGGTATTAGAAAAGAATAGATCGGTACTATGGTACTCATAGGACAGCCCTAACTGAGCTATCGTTTTAAGATCCTGGCTTAGATGTGGTGTAGGTACTAAAATCTATCATTACATAGAATAATACAAAGTTACTTCCCGATGTTTGCCTGTCCCTATATTATGCTTAGATCTTAAAAACTACGCAACGGATTTTGATACGGTTTTTATAGATAAAGTGATTTAAGAGGAAAGTTTATATGTATAACATGCCATAGTATCAGCATTAAACCCGTGCGAAGACGGGTATAGACGCTAGTTTTAAATATTTTTTTTTACTAAAGTTAAAGTTAATTTTTATTGAAAGATAAAAAAAACAAATTAATTTATTAACATAGCCTATTCAATTCAAACAAACAAACAAAAAATCAAATCTTTCCTCTTTATAATATTAGTATAGATATAGATATAACTGCATCCTCTATTTGAATCGGTAAAAAAACAAATGGAACTCAAGTGTAATAACACCATTCGTTTCATCAAATACAATGTATGCGGTTTATAAGATTTTTTTATTTCTCTCATAGGTTCTTGTCATTAGATGTGAATAATTATTCAAACATCTCCATCTTTCAAGAACTTGATCAATTAAAGATTATTTACGATTGATTTATGCAAATTATCTTTAATGAGAAGGTACCTATGTATAATCATTCAATAAAACTATAGGTCGCATTCAAAAACAGTTTCTCTTGTGGTTATTTTATATAGGTATTATTTTTTAGATTTAGATTTAGATTCCATGTCTAATTGATTCTAAATAATTCTATACTTTTATTATTTTACCTAGTTATCAACCTTTAGTGTGTAAGTTTAAATTAAAAAAACAAAATATTTCGAAATTCTATATACACATTCCTGAAAAGCTTCTTCATAGCGATGCAGAAGCAAAAGAAAGAACCAAAAAAATGGCATAATGAACTGTATTCTAGCGAGATTAGAGTTTATTATGCCATTTTTGTTTCTTCAGCATCCATCCATTAATTATCCACCTACTTTTCAGTTATTGCACCTTAAATACTCTATGATTTATTAAATGTTTACAAAACACGAAGAAATAAAATAAACCTAAAAAGATCACCGAAGCTACATAATTCAAAAAACTCACCAAACTGTGAATTCCCAAACTGCACACTCAAACACAAGCACACAACAAATAATCCCTTCGACATTTTCGCTCACAAACGATCACTCACCGCTGACTTTAGGAACCGACTGCTCAAAACCAGTTTTTTAGTATATTTTTTATATAAAATACAGCAACGTGTTTTTCTCTACATAAAACTCGTAATAATGAGGTAAAGTGTTGCCTTGCGAGGCTGGTCTGCCGTAATCTTGACCATTGACTGATTTATACGAGTTCAGTTCAGGTTGATTTTGTCTATTCTAACTGTTTGTTATTCTGTGGCTCGAGGTGATCAGCTTACGTCATCAATAATGGTGATGCTGCATGTTTATTGTGTAGATGCGAAACTGCAATAAAGCGTTTAAGCTTTGAATATTGTTATTTTTTGTCAGATTGCGTAAACGGGCGCCCGGAAAAATGAGCCAATGGGGTAAATGATTATTGTAAACTGAAAAGTATACCGGTTTCGCTGCAGCAGTCTTTTAGATGAGAACTTACTTGCAGGGAAGTTAAAGTTCCCAACAATAATCTTAATATCGCCCGAATTTGATGAAGTGTTTAAAACTCATCTGTAAGAACCTACAGGTTTTTCAACCAATGCAGCAAGAATCATAAATGAATTCCTCCATAAATTTGTTTATGACATTTCTGAGAGATAAATTAAAAAAATTACAATTTTTGAATTATTAACTTAAGTAAACTATGTCTACTAAGGTAGTTAGATATATTTTTTTAATCACTTACCCACCATTAGGGAAAATAAAAGAACTTTTGTCGCTTGAGTCCGTTGAAAAACCTTAAAACTTTCGACTAGACATAAACTTCGCTCCTCCCGTCCGCATGCTATGTTAGTTTCACATCTATCTTCAGGTATTGACTGGTCACAGTTCACATCACTAGGATGTGCCCGTGGCCGTGTGTGCGTAAAAACTCCCAACTTTTTATGTACACAGCGAATTACTTAGTAAACATTGGTACAACGTACGTAAAGTACGTTGATGTCTTAGTGCACTGCAAATTATATTTATAGATAGAATCCTAAGGACCAAATTATTAACGCTTTTCCGTCTGTACCATAATGGTGGCACTTCACAGGGCTATTTGTATTTGTGTATTTGGCATATTTGGCAAACAATTACCATGTGTGGACAGTTTATTTGACAAAGTGTTCGCCTTATTTGCCTATTTAACAAATAAGGCCAATACCAAATACCTACGCGTTACCGTGCGCTTGTCGGTTTCTCGAGGCACATCAAAGTAGTCAAATAGGCAAATACGCAATAAGCCGTCCACACAATGGCCATATTATATTCAGAAGCGCACGCGCCGTGGACCTGTACGGACGTGCAGTATCTTTGTGTCAGAGTCTTGCTCTCCATGGTCTTTTCAAAACTTTGTATTTTCTGACGCATAGCATGTAATAGTAACATGCATTTAAATAATAAAATCCCGCTGCAAGTTGTAGCACGTCCATATTGTTGGTAAACACCTGAGTCTGCTGCTAAATGTTTGTGTGTTTGTTATTTGAGTGCCATGTGTGGATGGTCGTATTTGCCTCTTTACGCATGTTCGTCTGAACGTCATATATTTTGTCAAATACAACAAACACCCAATAGCGAACACAAATAGCCATGTGAAGTGCCACCATAAAAATGAGCTACCCAACCAAGCATAGATCAATGACTGAGCCGGTTTTAATACGAGCTGTAGATTGTCTTACTACCCTAAACTGAAGAATTTATAACAGATTATGATTCAATAACTTTATTTCTTTAGGCTTACAAAATAAGCACTTAGCTTAACGGAAATATTTACCATGACATCAAAATTTTCCAATATCTCGGCACAGTTTCATGATCACGCAATAAGTAACTGTGAGTTAGTTTGTATTACATTCGTAGCAAAATTCAAAGAATTCGGGTCGAATTCTTAAGGTTGAAGATTAAAATAGCCATTTTTGTTCTCCAAAAAATCTTATTAACATAGTATTGGATTTTTCAAACTGGTACTGCCTCCGCGGGTTTTGTTTATGGCTTCGAGTAGGTTTGGCATACTGCACACTAGGATTCGGAGCTGATTTTTTTTCTTTATTTATTGTATGGAAGTTTAGGGAGCAGATTTAGGGGAATATTCTTCTTTTATCAAGGTCTGTTAAGCCTTGCCCACCTAGGCGTGCTCAATGGGATTTTTAATTTAGAAAGTTTATCTTGTGTATGTACTTAAAAAGTTATTGTAATTTTTATTCTAATTATAATTCGTAATGAAAAGCAGTGTTTACCTCAGGTAAAAGTAACTTATTTAGTCCCTCAAACTAACTCCGTCTCGGGACTAAATAATTTACTTCCAACCCTAGAGTAACAATGTACTATTCTATCCTATGCTAATTTACTGGCAAGGTACTTTAAGGAGCTGGGCTGGTTATGTTAGGTTTGCCTGTAAAGGCAGGGGGATAATGCACAAAACACTCCTATGCGAGATGTCAGTGCAGATCTCAGTTCCCCCACTTAGAATTAGAATTGGAATTAGATTGGCAAGGTTTCGGTCAGCTTTCTCGAAAATAAAGCCTATATAAAGTATATGATTCAACGAGTATCATTTGATAAATACAAGTCTTTGTAGCTTTTCAAGTTCAAAATTGAGTCACTGATAATGGTTTTGTTGAACCTTGCACAATACAGTCACAGTAAAAAATTACAAAATGGCGCGCGTTGAAGTCTTTTCAATGAAATAGCGAAATAAATTAACTCTTTATTTAATTTTTTCTGTTGTTGGTGCAAATCCATCTAGTAAGAATACAAAATAAATGCAAAATATAAAATAAATATATTTATTTACTTTAAAAGTAAGTTAAGGACAATTAAAACATGTAGTCTCATAATACAACTTGTGATAAATCTACCTCATTAATATATTATCAGAAGACCTTAGTTATAAAAACGTCTCCTTAGCTTTAGTTATAGGACATAATATGGGACATATACCCAACAAAATTATACAGGATGCATATTTTTACATATAAAAAGTTTTGTATATAAGAAAAACCATTTCCAAAAGCATTATCCAATTTGATAATTGTTTTTTTCTCTCCCTCTTACATATAAAAAGTTTAAGTCAATATTCAAAATACAAAAAGCGAAAATCAAATAGTCAAATAGGGAAAATTTCTGAAAGGGTAGAATTTTGATATGCCTATACCTCTACATATTTAAGTATATAAAATGTACAATACAACGATCATATACATTCAATCAAGGTTGTCTGGGAGAGATCACTCTTGAGCGATAAGACCGCCAATTGTTACTTAATCTAAGGCTATTTCTGTAAAATATAGGTAAGTAAAGTGTGCAATAAAGTATTTATTATTTTTATTATACAAGAAACTCAATACAGTAGGTACAAGTCACTAGTTTGATCACAAAAATTTCCTTCGCGATGTTGTTTTTACGAATAAGTATATTATTATTTTGCCGTGTGGTGCCGGCATAGAATTTCACCACCCCAACTCTTCCCGTGGGTGTCGTAAGAGGCGACTAAGGGAAACACAGCGGGGGGCGGGCAGCAGCGCCTTCTGCAGAACAACTACACCGAACTGCGATCCCCAACCCGCATGCCCAGCGTGGCGATTATGGGCAATAACCCCCCACATAATAATGCCATCTATGGCGCTCATTAGGGGAGGCCTATGTCCAGCAATGGACTATTATAGGCTGGTGATGATGATATTATTATTTAATTTTTACTATTTTACTTGTAATGTTTACCTATTCAAATTGTATTGCAACTCATTTTCTAGACTTTCTAAATTACAATGAAATAACCAATTTAGAACTAGTATTTACAAATGAAACAATTGAGCTAACGGCAGATTTGCAAACAAACTACAGGTAGCTCATCTGATCCATACCAATACCAGTCGGACTTATGGCTTTGCTGTTGAATGTCCTTTGGTAACAAAATGAGTACATACAGTACCCATTTTGTTACCAAAGAACTTGAAATCTATGAACATAATCTATACTAATATTATAAAGAGGAAAGATTTGATTGTTTGTATGTTTGTTTGTTTGTTTGTTTGTTTGTTTGTTTGTTTGTTTGTTTGTTTGTTTGTTTGAATTGAATAGGCTCCGAAACTACTGGACCGATTTGAAAAATTCTTTCACCATTAGAATCCAAAATTTTCCGTGATGAACATAGGCTATATAATATTTTCAAAAAAGTTAGAGATCCGCATGAAAAATTCAATAATTGAACCGTGCGCTGTATATTCAACCTCTTTTTCTATTATGGCGCGTCAGAATAGAAAAGGAGGTTGAATAGGTGCTTGCTTTTTCTCTACGGCCAGTGTCAGTTATGGAGTGTCAAGTCAATGTCAAAATCCCCAATGCTGTTAAAAAAAGTAAGGGATCCGTATGAAAAGTTTGAAACCCATCGTTTTAGTGTGTATAATTTCTGAAATTTTTGTTTAATACCCGTGCGAAGCCGGGGCGGACCGCTAGTTATACTATAAACATACTCTTTCACAAAAATATATATTAGTTGTTATGTTTTCTTAATCTAACCTAAAGTAACAATAATAGGTGAGTACTTATAGTTTAAGCCACGGTTTTGATACCTAAATGAGTGCAACGTGCAGCCGAAGATAAATTATTGTTAGAAATAATTATAAAAAACATTTTAATAATTCCAATTCACTGAAAAAAATATAAGGCGTCAATTAGTAATGACGCCTTAAAAAAAAAAAAAATAACGCCTGAAATCACGAAAATCTTAAAACTGTCCATCACAAACAAGGTGGCGCTAGTTCCGCTACTCTATTCGCCATGAATTTTTAAAAGCCTTAAAGATTATTTCAGTCGTGTCATCATCATCATCAACTGTTAGATCCGAGTAGTTTTTCCTGGATCCACGGCATATAATGCGTGACTCGCGCATAGACGCCGGGCGCGTTTGCTTGAGCACACTTACGCCCGACCGAAACTACGCCGATGACGTAGAAATACGTCTTGTAGTTGCCGTCGTGCTGGAATGGGAAGAAAATATATTATTTTAGATGCTTTATTAACTCAAGAAAATTAGCCAACGAAAATAACAATTAATAACAAGATTAGAATTGGTAGATATTTATGATTGAAACCATTGAGCTAACTGCAGATTTGATTATTTGAGCTATAAATATATGTATATCATATTGTTTGAAACAGTTTGCAGATAGCCCCATCATTAAGTAATATACTTATAATATAAAGAAGACAATTTTGATTGTTTGTTTGGATTGAAAAGGCTCCGAAACTATTAGACCGATTTGAAAAATTATTTCTCCATTACAATCCTAAATTTTCTCTAATGAACAAAGTAGGCTATAGAATATTTTCAAAAAGTTAGGGAAATACCCTTGCGAAGCTGGGTCAGATCGCTAGTTATAAACAAAGAGGTTGAACTCACCAAAGTCTGCATAAGAGGTCCACCACTGTCCCCGTCACACGAGTCTATCCCTCCCTGCATATAGCCCGCGCAAAGTGTCCGTGTCGAGAAGTGAACCCGCGACTTATCCGTCAGGTAGGCACTGTACGCTCGCTCGCAATCTGCGTTATTAATCACGGGAACCTGTGCTACTTGGAGGTGGGAGGCTGCGATTCCTCCTGAAATGATTAAATGGCTTTGTTTATTACGGGTTTCCCCCTTGAAAGTTGATTCTCTAGGGGTAAAACTGGACCATAGATAGGTATCTATCTAGGGTAGTGACTCTTGATTCTATCTAGAAAATACTTTAACATACCATAAAGAAAGGCAAAAATAATAGAGTACAGAAAGTATAACGGTCGACTAATGAAAGAAAAATACAGAAACCACCCGCAAAATGATGAAAAAACTGTGGCAGACAAATAAAAAGAGTCTAGTATGCGTTTTAATTGATCGAGTGATAAATAGCTTATGTGTATTAAATATTTATGTCACATAGTTTTTTATAAATACCTATACCTAGACAAACGTACCTGAAACTGAAACCTTATGCGCTTTCTACGTTGCGGGATTATCAAAATTATTTTAAAATTCAATTTTTTTCTCATTCTATTAAATAAATAGATAGTGCTGTACATATTTTATCTGTTCACTGGCTGGACACACTGCATCACAACCCAAGCAGAGTGTATCAGAGACTGGGTTATGATTATGAGTAATAATAATAACTCACCAAACTTCAGGTTTCCCCAACCGGCCACAAATGGAGAAAAGTTCTCGAACGTATTCGATAGCCACTGTTTGCTAGGCAGGCAGATTGGCTTGATTAGGTCTGGAAATAAAAAAAATATATGAATACAAATAATCAAACTCTATTTCCTAGTGAACGGACGCAACGCAACCGTTCACTATTATTTTATATTCAGGTACCTATAATAATGTTTAATGGTTATTCGGTCATCTGAGTCTCACTTGTGCGCAAAATGCTTTCCATATACGATTTCCGAAGAATATAGGCATAGAATGTCAGTAGACACTAACGAGGTGAAACTTAAAAATGCGAACAGTACGTCTCATTTTCCTATTAGAATTGTTTGAGTGACTGAAAGCACTGAAATTACCTCTAATTGTATGCTTATGACAAGTAACTCATACATAGATTCTTTTTTGGCTTCAAAATACACATTTCTAATGTGTGAGCCCTGTGTTCGGTGAGTCAATATCGGCGTCTCAAAGAAGTTTCAAATTCATTCTCATTGATTCCAATTGCACAAAACTTAATGTTATTTCAAGAAATTTATATTATTCCCTTCCAGGGTACATGTACCTATAGTGATAACTTAACTAACCATAGATGCATTCCGAGATAAATAAAAGCAATGCCAACTGTATGGGATACCTTAATAGTACAATATCAAGGCACCTGTACCGAATATCAAACGAAAATGGGACGTCACATCATCAAGACTATACTATTAATCACCGTTCTCAGCCCTCGTATTTTTACCTTCCCGTTGTCAACCACTAGGTAAGTTGGTATCAACGGTTATCAAGAACTGTTAACGCTCACCAGTAAACTCCACATCTCGCTCCAGCACCAGAATCCCCACATCATGCGCGAAGGGTGCGTTCTTGGTGTACTGCTCGTGTTTGATCTTCTCCTTGATGAGGAAGTCAGCTGGTGTCGCGCCTTCATCATCGCGGTCCAGATCTAGCTCGCCTAGGCGGACTACGAACCTTGAAGATGTAAATGATTCTTTTTAGTTCTGCTTAGCTTAAGGCTAGATGATGCTGTGTAGATTTTCCAACATTATTTATTTATTTTAATTCTTTACCTACATATTTATACATAAAAGAGAACCCCATATCAATAAAGGGGTTCTCTTTTAAGCATAAAATATGCTTGAGTTAAAGAAGTCCGCTCTTCTTTATCGTTAGTTCAGTACACAGAATTTACCTGAGAAGTACAAAATAAAATAATATTGATTCTGTGCTTGGACATAATGATAAAACAGGGAATTGATTGAATACAGAGATGGTCAGAGTTACCTACACTGTGACTGTAGTGGTTTCAACCCTGCTATTCTACTTCGACCACAAGTGGTAAAAAAAATTAAGTAAAGAGAAGACCAATAACACCTTAATTCTTATTTTATATAAATTTATTGCATGTTATTTTACACGTCTAACGGTCTAAGTGTTTAATAATATTTATAAAAAAATATTCAAATTCTTAAAATATGATTTAAGAAAATCTGTCACATAGAAGAAGGCAATTTACGATATGACCAAGAACTTTTATTTAGAGCTGTGGATTTTATGTAATCAATAAAATAAAATGCCCTTATTGTACCCCCCTAGGGTACAAACGAAAATTTTGTCGGTACAATCGGGTACAAACCCGACAATCGGGTACAATCGAATGGGACCCAAAAATCATAAATATCTTAAAGTCGGTTGCCAGGTTCACACAGCTCCTTATTGGTACGATGTTTTATAAATAAATTTATAATTTTTATGGGTAGGTTACCCCTTGCTTTAAATAAGCTTTTATATTTATTACTCGTTTTAGGCTGAAGAAGCAAAAATAAAAGAACGCTTACACGTCCTCAAGTACAAGTCCTTACAAGTCATCAAGTACAAGTGCTTACAAGTCATCAAGTACAAGTGCTTACACGTCCTCAAGTGCTTACAAGTCATCCTCCTGGTAATGTATGCAGTGCGCGGCCGTCAACACATGTCGTACAGAGAGCAGCGAGCCGCCGCACCGCCAGCGCATGCCCGCCGCGATCGACAGGTCTTTGTAGCCCAGCAGGGCCATCCACGGAAATGCTCCTGGGGAAAGAATAAAACAAATCGGTAAAGAAGAATTATGGAAAATAGAAAAAATTTAAGATGTTGATCGGAGTGGTTGGCAGCTCGCAGAAGAGGAGCTGTCTCAAAGTAATGTCTTTAAATCAATTATAGAGAGAATTGAATTAACATCAGGGTAAAACCTTTATCTATTGACAATTAAATAACCAGATATATATTATATACATATCACTAGTATTTACAAATGGATGCGACAAGCTGAAGACAGCTGGGTGCTATGGCGCGCTCATTAGGGGAGGCCTATGTTTAGCAGCAATATGGGTTGATATGAAGATGATGATGATTTACATACAATTGACACAATTTGAGCTAACTGCAGACTGATCAATACCAGTCAAAAAAGTGATCTGATGCTGACTGCATTGCCTCGATTTATAGCAATACTTAATGTGGATGTAAGAAACCTGTAGCTTGTTAGTTAACCTAGTTTAGCTGGTATCCCCGACACCACTCTATCCCGTGGGGCCACGTTGGAGACTCCGCATGCTGGCGCCTCCGGCAGCGCCGTGAGGAAGTCCCCGCCGCGCCTCGGGACGGTGGTCGGAGCGCTTGTCGTGGTCGTGGTCGCCTCCGTGGTCGTGGTGGTAGGGGGGAGCTCGGTCGGCTGGAATGGTAGTGGGCAGCATACCTGGGGAAGGGGAATATAATATAGAATAGAAAATACTTTATTATACCACACAAAGAAAAGCAACATTACAAACAAATATGTGTAAAGTACCTAAACGAAGTATAAAAGGCAGCCTTATCACTAAGAGCGATCTCTTCCAGGCGTCTCGGGATAGACTGGACATGATTTGTTGAATTTCGGTTGAGGGTAGAAGAATCCTTGTGATTGTGATTTTCTTCCTATCCGAATTAAAGTTACTGCAGCATGCGGACCAGTTCATTACTAGTAGGACCACGAGAACGGCGGTATTTACACTTATATGTGTGTATATGGCCGGTTTCAACTATTCTATTTTTAGTTTAACTATTCTATTTAACAACCTAGGATTGTTGGATCCTTCCTTGGTCCAGAGCAGAATACAGAAGCGTCCAGCTGCGCGATGGGCAGACGATGTTACGATCGCGGCAGTGCCCTGCACAACAGTACAGTCACACACACGAGTTTAGAGGCCTAAGCCCAGTAGAACATGAAGCCAGAGGTTGAAGATGATGAAGTTCCTATCATCGTACCTAGGGATCTTTATTACCAGGGCGTATCGGTACATACCTCGTGAAACCAGTGAATACTACTTACCGCGCATGCGCGCAGGCGTGCGTCATCCTTGATGCAACATAGATCTACAAAAGCCACGACAATTATATATATAGAACGACAATACGACAGTACAATAAAAACTTAAATAATCTTTAATTAATGTAGGTACCTATCTAGTTTCAAAGTCGTAGAAAAAACGTTGCTGCTTGACATTTACGGTCGAAAATGTCACACACAATTTAGAAACCTATTCCTAGTGGGTGTAATCTGGTTGCAGATGATAATGATGATGATAAAGCCCTATCGTCGTACCTTAGGGATCTCCCCCCGGAAACCGCAGTGCGCTTGCTTGAGAAGCTTGGCGTCTTCAGGACTCCTGGCCGCTCGTTTAGCAACTTCCATCATCGTTTCACACAAGTACAGGTCTTTGCAGCTGCCAGTCGTGTTGTATACTGTTTTACAAGTGTCTCCTAGAGATATAAAATCAATAAACAATGCTGGACAATCCACACAGCATCACCCAGCCCCAAGTTAAGCACAAGCTCTGCTTAACTTATTGTTCTTGACTTAAAACGATGTTTTACATAAATATATTTTTTAACAAGAGAATTAATAATAATGTATATATACTAACTACAACTTTTGTAATATTCTGAGATTTTCTTTGTTAAATGAATCTAGTTCTTTCGGGCTCTACTTGAAAACCAGGGTCTAGCCGAATCACATGATTAGGTGGGAACCCTTTTTTATTTTATTGTTGTCTTTTTCTTTTTTTTTCTCTTCTCTTTTTGTATACTTAGTTTCTTATTTAGATGTAGTAGTAGTTTGTATATGTTTTAATTGACAAAAAGTTAATATTTTTCTTATATAAAACTTGGAAACAAGTTATTGTTGAAATAAACAAGTAACTTATTATTGCAGTGTTATTTATCTAACTTACCGAACATAGAAAGTAAATCGTAATTAATGGTAGTTGATTCAGTTGTACTCGTAGTACTCGTAGACGGTGGCAATGTAGACGGTGGCAATGTAGACGGTGGCAATGTAGACGGAGGCAACGTAGACGGTGGCAACGTAGACGGTGGCAACGTAGACGTGGTGATTGCCTCTATTACTAAATTTTCTTTTAACTCTTTCGTTTCTTCAACTGGACAGCAAACCTGTAGCAACAGCAGGCACGCATGTTAATAATAAAAAATAATAATAATTTATTATAGACTATCTCTTTTGCACGGCGGGCGTAGGTCGACGACGTCGACGGAGGACCGACGCAGGAGGTTGCGGGATCAATTCCCTTCTCGAAACCAATGTTTGTACGACCTGCAGATATTTGTCGGGTGTTCGGTTTTTTTCTATGTACCTATGTATTAAAATCTATCTTTCTAATATATTGTATAAAGGATATCAGTCATCTAGTACCCATAACACAAGCTTTGCTTAACTTGGGGCTACATCACGCTGTGTGGATTGACCAGTATTTATTTATTATTGTTATTATTTTTATTTATATATACCACACTATTCTTTAGATCCTAGCAGTCTACAGTAGGCACAGACTAGGTAAGGCCATTGGTAGGGGTTAACTGTGGGTCCTAAACTACTCTAATAAGAAATAATAATGGATGCAGCTACGTTATTATTTCACATACCTATGTACCTACTAGGGATGTCAAGCAGTGGACTAACATGGGCTGATGATAATGTGCCTATTTACTTAGGTTACCTTGAAATGTTGGGTCGTAAAACCTAAGTCCTTGGGGTCTGGGTCACATAAACATATAAAGACCACATAGAGCTTTTAAATTTCGCTCAAACGAATCAGCATCGCCATCCAACTTGGCAATGCTGCCAGCATTCTGGGCACTCTGCCTTCTGGTGACGGCTTACATTTTTAGTTAATAGATATATGTATAAATTCTACTTGTACAAAATACCTTGATAGCATTCCCTTGGAACCCGCAATGCGCCTTCCTTAGCATCCATGTGGTGATGGGGTTGGAGACATCACCACGTACCCGCATGGCCTCCAAGTACGGCTCGCAAGCCTCCAGGGTAATGCACTTGCCTGGGCCTCCGTTCAAGGCTGTGCAGGCTTCTGCTGACCCTGAGGTGAACATAGAATGAGGCGTCAGAAAGTGCATACTTTAACGAATCATCCAAGCCCATAGTTAATAAGACCCTGGTAATTTGTATCTACCCGCGGAAATAAACATTCTGCACAAATCCTGACGCGCTTACAGAATGTTAAAATGTTTGAATTCGAACGAGTTTAAAATAAATAAGAATTAAAAAAAACTGTTATGAATAAGTCGTCTATGTTTACAAGTTCTTCAAATTGAATTTTAGATCATTTGTACCTAGGTACGTTGGTACGTAAAATGGCATCCGACTTAGCATACCTAATTCTGTGGCGCGGTGGGCGAAGGTCCGCATGTGACATATTTCAGTCACAAGGTCTGTTTAGCTTGGGGCTAGATAATGCTGTGTTTATTGTCCAGCATGATTTATTTATATCAGTTTTGTTGGGTGTCTAACCAATTGGTAGAGAAATGTTTATTTATTAGCCAATTGCGTTTTCTATAACTTCTGGCATGTTTTTGACGAGAATCCGTAGGTACTTTTAATTTATCACTTAGATATAAGTTTTAGGTCAAAAGTCAATGGCATGACGAAGATGTCCAAGGCAACAACGAACTTTAGTTATCTTTTGAATGAATCAAATAATATTTTAATTGTAATTTTCTAACATTAGTGTGCACGCGCCCTTTCGCTTTATTTTCAAATTACTGATTATTTTACTTATCATTTGAAATTAATATTAAAGTTGATAATTTAACTCATAATAATGCAAAAAACTTTCTGGCTATTGTAAATTAAAATTGCAACATGCAAGACGTTTGAGTCGTCTGTCTGTCTTTCAAAAATAAACACGTCTTCGTATTCTCTGCTTAGCGGGGGGCTAGATGATGCTGTGTGGATTAACCAGAATTATTTATTATGATTATATACTTACTCATTTCATACGCATTTGATTTGATGTAAATATTTATGAACCTTGACAGTCCGTCTGAGATTATGTTGTTCAAAAAAAATACCATTTTGCCATCAGCTACTCGCAAATTCACCATTGCTACGACGTCGGGTACCAATTTATAAAAAGCGAACCCATGAAAGTAAAAACAATAAAAAATTCCTTTTTAAAAAAGAAAATCGCTAATAATTATAAATGCATACATTAATGACCATATAAAATGAGTTACAAATAGCGTTACAAATCGGTTAAACATGAAAATTAGTTACCATTTCTTTTAATACACTAGCGGACTATTTTTGTCATTATTTCGAAAGTGTTACTGTGGTCTAGTATAATAAAGTAACCTAGTAATCTAGGAGCACGCTTTACAGGCACGGAAAATTAGTGTTCGTTAAAAAATTACTGTTTAATATGACAGTAGTATTAACCTTCGAAGAAATTTTAAAAAATTATAGATATATTTATAAAAAATTATATCTTTTATTTAACTTTACTATGTATAATGCATGATATTCGACATAATTGCAATTGGGCTTACGCATAATAATATAAAAACCTTCTTTATAAAAATTTAGAGTAATATGTATTCTTAAAATACTTACCAAACTGAATAATAACCAAAAACAAACACGCACAAACACACACAAAACTGTACGATCTCTCCATTTCTTCCAATGAAACTATAATCCGTTAAAAAAATATAAACCTTATTATTTATAAACAATTATAATTAGGTATCTTAGGTCTTGTAAGACATGTCTTGTATTGTTCACAGAGTTTCACGCACTGATATACCTAAGTACATTCGTCCATTTATATTGATCAGGTGGATTGACAAGTTTTCGTTCAAAAATCCCGGTTTCCCACTATACCAACCTATAAATATTACCTACGGGTGTAATAGGTATATATCGCAATAACACTAGGTACTACACCAATCAATATGTACCTATAATATCACTGTACACAATGTAACTTTATCCTATTGCAAGACCATGACCTATATTTTATAATATTTATTATTAAATTATAAATAAAATATAATTAAAAGTCGTCTGCTCTCCACGGAGATTCACTGTAAATTTATTATAGATATGTAAATTTATTATGGATAGGATACGGGCCTTCTTGATAATAGTGAAAAAAATTTAACAATAACTTAAACGATAACTTGACATATTAAATAGAAAATAATATTATTCCCAAACACTGCTCTGTTCTAAGACAAGATATTTAATGTAAACAAAAACATTTGTTTGAAAACAGATAAGTAGGTAGGTACTTCGAGTTCGAATACAGACGAAAGAATGAAATGAAAGGTTTCTAAACCAAAATATAGTGTTTTTAACATTTTCTTTATCCAATAACTACAATGTTTTTTTAGGGAACTTGGTACACCGTGTTCGACTTTGTACCAAGTTCCATAAAAATTAAGTTAGCTAATCTTTAAAACATTCTTTGGCCCGCGCTATTAAAAATATTTCTAGTTCTATAAACCCACTCTAACCCTACTACACATATCTCATTATAATTATATTTGGTCCCAAATAATATAAAAAATAAAAATTCAATAATACGTCGCTATATTCTTGAACCGAACCGGTTAAGTTCAGTTCATATATTCAGGAAAACTTTAGCATTGCATTTATATTATTAATTAGTCTAAACATTTTTACAACGTAGGTATACCTTTTACTAAACTAAACTCAAGAAAACCAGGACAGCTAGGCACAGTACCTACATATTTTAAACCAAGGCAGTCCAATGGAAACAGAAAAACCAAAACGCGCTAAAAATAGCCAGAAAGGTCGTTGTTTTACATACTTGGCAATCGAGATTCGTCTTTAGTGTAAGCAATAATGTACGCATCTGTACCTGACCTGAGTAATTTTTCCACATGGCACAGGATATGGTGTTAACCTTGGTAAACACGACATGACATCAACATAGACAAAAATAGATCACCAATATTAACAAATAAAATTACAATTAAATAACCAAAATAGATAGTTAGCTCAATTGTAAATACTAGTTATTTACAATTTAAACAATTGAGCTAACTATAGACTGTTGCAAACAAGTAACAGGTAGCTCAACAGATCCATATTAACCAGTCGGAGCGACCAAGCGTCCCCTAGCTGCATTGCCTCAACAACAACAACAACATCAGCCTATATCAGTCCACTGCTGGACATAGGCCTACCCTAATGCGCGCCATAGGTGGCGTTATTTCATCTGGGGGCTATTGCCCATAATCCCCACGCTGGGCATGCGGGTTGGGGATCGCAGTTCGAAATTTCAATTGAAAGGTATCGGTTTGTTGATTCTTAAATACTTTTTGAAATTTTGGTATATTTTATACTTTTCAATATATGTATTTTGAAAATGTCGCAGAGCGATCACCGGAACCCGATAAATACAAGGAAAGAAGCAGCTTGTTTAAAGTATCCAAAATTACCGCTAATCACATTGATTCATTTTGTACGTACTACATGATACAATCTTGTACCACAAATGGTTCGCAGAGGATAACATGCAACAATATATTATACAATATAAATATAATATACCTATAATATATTATATAACTAGCTGTACCCGCGACTTCGTCCGCGATTGCCATACATTTGTTTCCATTACAGTTTTTCTACTATTAAATAAAAACAAAACTTCAATGTCTTTTTAAACTTGTCTACTTGTCTTGTCTTCTAAATTTGTCTTGTTAAACTTTTAATGTACTTACACAAATATATTTAGGTAAATAGATTTTTTTTATAAAAGAACTATAAGGATAGGATAGGAATAAAAATCTAAATCAAATATTGATCTCGTGGGACAGTACCTATACTGTGCCGCAGTTATCTTCATCAACATTCTGTACATGACTTATAATATAATGGAAGAAATGTAAAAACAATTTAATGTTTTTAAATGCTGTTATAATTTGAAAATATAACTTATTGAAAAAACATACCATAGTACTCGTGATTTTTAGGATACAGTCATACTTGATTTGTTTGGAAATTACGCTTGATTTTTATATATTATCGCAAAGTAGTAATAAACAAATAAAACAATAGTTATTTTAAATAAAATTTTACAAAACATTTAATAATTCAAACCAACTTAACAACACAAATAACAAACAATAAAATAGAAAAAGCAATCAATGACAGAAAGATTACATAAAGCATTTGATGACCGGGTGGACTACTGGACAGTATAGTTTAGAATTTGGACACGTCAGATGAGTAGCTTGCCGTGTGGTGACGGCATAGAATTTCACCACCCCAACTCTTCCCGTGGGTGTCGTAAGAGGCGAATAAGGGAAACACACCAGGGGGTGGGCAGCAGCGCCCTCTGCAGAACAACCACCGTACTGCGATCCCCAACCCGCATGCCCAGCGTGGGGATTATGGGCAATAACCCTCAAATGATGAATAATGCCATCTATGGCACTCATTTGGGGAGGCCTAGAGGTCCAGCAGTGGACTATTATAGGCTGATGATGAAGATGAGTAGCTCGCCCACAGGCACCGCGCGACATCACTGCAGCCGCCGCCGCCGTCTCCTCTCCTGTCTTGCTGGGGAGCGAAAGATGTTATAAAGCATAATTGGAAAATATGTACCTATTTTTTATAGATAGTCTGCTCTCAGCTTTCTTTGCTTGACTTGAATTTTTAAGCCCCCATGAGCCTTCTTAACTTTAACTTTCAAAGCCGCAGACGTTTTCCTCCTGCTCCGGTGTAACGGGGCAGTTAATGAAGCAGGGCAGTAAATGCGTTATGGAAAAAATATTTACTTGCTCTTATTTACGGTTTTGGTTTCGAGACGTTCGACTGGGGCATCTTTTCTACTGAACTAATCTCATCATTATGCCTCTGGTACTGAAATAATCACACGATACGTTTGAGTATTCTTCCAGCAGCGGAAATCTAAAGATAAAGATGGAGAGCTGCGTCTCAAAAGTCGGTGCGGTAAGAGCAGCGCACGCAATATCTAAGTATTTTTGATCTAAAGGTTCTACTTGAAAATAGATCATAGATTAAGAACTTACTTGTAGAACACCCAAAAATCTAAATCAATATTTCCTTTAGACCTTACAGGACTTTTGGACACATCACCCAGTGTCAGTGTCCATACATATTTTACTGCAAAAAATAAAAACCTGATTAGTTTAGTTTCTTTTTTGTGGTTCCGTTCAAATAGAGACAGGACAGAATGAGGTTTCCTTCGATGAAAGAAACTACAAATGACCAGGGACTCGCGTCAAGTGTCTAATTTTAAACCATCATAATATAAAGCTGAGTTTTTTAGATCTACTAAGGGAGAAGCGTGGAACCCCGTGGAACCGTGAGAGTTATCGAAAAGTAAGGAGTTATGTGCTAAATGTTCGACGACTTATGCTTAAAATTGTTGGTACCTACACCTTGCATATATCTCTCAGTGCAACTGTAGTTTCTTTGATCTAAGGATTTCAAGTAACATTTGAACATGTTTATGAAGATTGAATGGATCATACATACCTACATTTTACTTCGCCTGAAAAGTTAATAGGTAGTACCTAAGTCATAAGTTCTACCTATTAGGTACCTATTCAGGCGAAGTAGGGTGCAAAATTAAAGAAAAAAAATACATCATAGAGCGTTAGGTACTTACCTGTAGGATAATATGCACAACACATATTCAACCATTATGCCCTTCCGTAACGTTCTTGGGAGAATATTTTACAATTTATAATTATATAACAGAAGTTATATAATTATAAATTGTATATCAAAAAACAGAAAATAGATTGTCACTTTGACTCGTTGTCGTGGAGAAAAAGGCAAATGTCACGCCATCGAGAAAAAAATCCTGTCTTTTAACTCTTTGGACTCCTAGTCGAAGCGCAAGTGTGAAGGTCAGGATTTAGTCTAACCGGACCCTCGGTAAAAATAAAACCTATATAAAACATAAAATACAATAATATGTATGGTTAAATGTATGTCCGTACTCGTAGCATGAACTCAAATCGTGTCAAGCTTCATTCGAATACGTACCGCTTAGTTTCGGTGTGATGCGCGGTCAAGAAAGTTTACTTTTGCTCTCCCACGGGAACCTTACTGAGTTCCAGGATAAAATATATTATTATGTCCTCCCCCATAGTATGGACTCAGATTGTGCCAAGTTTCAATCGAATGCATTCAGTAGTTTCGGCATGATGCTAGGTTAAAGAATTTTGCTTTCATCCCCTCTCCCAGGGGAACCTTACTGAATTTCAGGATAAAATGTATCCTATGTTCTTCCTTGTAGAATGACCTCAAATCACGCCAAGTTTGATTCGAATGCATCCAGCAGTTTCGGCGTAATGCAAGTATAAATAATTTTCCTTTCATCCCCTCTCCCAGGGGAACCTCACTGAATTCCAGGATAAAAAGTATCCTATGTCCTTCCTCGTAGTATGAACTCAAATCGCACCAAGTTTCATTCGAATTACATCAAGCAGTTTTCGGCGTGATGCGCGTTTAAGAAACAGACAGACAGACAGATAGGCAGACATGAATGAAAAAAAATACAGTTTTGTCTTCAGTATCGATAAAAGACTGCTCTCCAATAAAAATTTTCAAAATATCTTCAATGTACGGAATGTACGGAATTGGTCCTGTTACAGTTTTATTATAAGTTTAACTTTTTTATTTATGAACCGATTTACTTGAAACAAACACTAAATGTTAGTTGAAGCTTACCATAACATATTTTTGAAAACCCCATCTAAATCGGATAAGCCGTTTCTGAGATTAGCGCGCACAAACGCACAGACAAACAGATAAACAGACAAACAGATAAACAGACAAACAGATAAACAGACAAACAGACAAACAGACAAAAATTCTAAAAATCATTGTTTTGGGTCCTATTAGCGTTAATAGAGGTCCCTATACTATTTTTTCTAAAATATCTTCCATGTACAGACAGGGTTCCGTTAGATTTTTATTATATGTATAGATGTATAGATGTAATAATAATAACTCTACATTTGAGCTACAGCACTGAATGTAATTGTTTTATTATGTTATTAGTATATTATAAAAGTTAAGCTTTATAAAGCTTTCATAAATAATATTATTTATTTAAACACTTTATTGCATACAAAAGAAGCATACAAAAGGGGAACATCGAATGAAAGAAATTAATATGACAAAAAACGTTATTCTAAAGTAAATTATGTAGGTACCAAATTATTCTTCGTTTATACCCATCGATTACATGTAAGAAATCAACGTGTGTCTTTGAAACTATTTTGTCTATGAAGCTTAGATGAAAATTAAAAGCATCCATCAGTAAAAAAAATAACAAAAAAGTTCTGGAATAGGCACTCACCTTCCCTCAACTTTCCCGGCTTCTTCCTCATCCTCCCAATCCTAGTCTTCTTCACCACTATCTTGTACCGATTCCTGGTGGTACTATACACCGGGTTCGCATATCCCCCACCATAAGACCCGTTTTCGGTATACATGTTCCCTTGTCTGTATCCAGGGCTACCCAGGGCTCCATAACCCGCTCCGTAGCCATAACTAGGGGAGCCATAGCTATGATCAGATTCAGATCCGTGGGAGTGATAGCTGGGATTATGGGAGCCATGGCTGTTCCCGTAGCTTCCGTATCCGTGTTCCGGGTAGCCGTTGCTTCCATGGCAAGGTTTTATTCCGTACGTCTTGCTGTATGTGTAGCAGGGTTTCTGAGGTTCCTGGCTAGGGTATCCATGACCGTATAAGTTCTGAAATAGGGCTTCTAAAGCGTGATAGTATTCAGGAGATTGCGTTGGCGAAGGAGGTTGGTATACAAACGGGGTTTCCAGACATTTGTTGTGTTTTTGAGCGAGGATTAGCAGGACAGGGAATGTTTGGATGAGATTACAGATTGTCATTTCTTTTATAGTCATTTTAGCATCTTTTTTTGCCGTCTGTGCTTTTAGAATTTAACCGTTCTGGTTCAAATTTGGAGGGCAACTAAGCGAAAGTTATGTTCAAAAGTGGGTTATTGATAAAAATCTGTAATGCGCAATTTGGTATTATTAACTATTGGGTAACTTTCAACAGTTATAGAGATAGTATCGCTTTTGAAATGAACGAATCATCATAATTTGGGTTTTATTGTGACTTCATAATATGATTTACCTATTTAATTGGAGCTACGCAATCCATCCTTTTATTATTTCGTATATTTAATGATTATATCCATATATCAAAATGGGGGTTATATGGATATTGTATCCTTCCAAACCAAAATAATTAACAATAAAAAAACATGATCCTAATTCAATTAAATTAAGGATTGTCGGTATACTTCCTCGACAGAGATAAACATATTATGCCACTTTTTACTCAAAAAAAAACACATTTAAAGCCGCTGTTTTCTAAATCCTAGATTATTTTAAAATACTTAGGTAATATGTTTACGTATATTTTACGTTAATAATATCATCTCGTAGCAAATCGAAAGGTTTAAAAAAATAGTTTTCAACAGCTTCTTTCGCCTCTCTTTCGATTTGGAACACTGCACATTCAATGTACACTATGCGTTGTTGGCCTAGAGGTCCAGCAGTGGACTATTGTAGGCTGATGATGATGATGGTGATGATGCGTTGTTGATATTTAACCCCTTATTCATAATATTATTTTACCTCAAAGCATTGTTATTTATAACTCTGTCTTCTTCTATTAACAAAAGTCAGAGAGACATTTAATATCTACTACTTAGCAACTGTTTCAAATTAGCAGACCTTATGAATCAGGGAGTAAGTGAATACTATTTTTTTGTGATTTTCTTTTACATTTTGAGAAGTTTTAATTCATAAACCTTTATAGTCATAAAATATCATGGACTGTTAAAATGACTGTTGGGGTCTTAGATCAAAAAGAGACCATAACATGGGTTTTACCAAAGAATGTGTAGGGTTAATTATATACATATAAGAATCGATTAAGCTCCAGAATCCAGGTCAAGAACGCACGATGATTAAATTGAATTGATTACTGGGAAACCACTCTATCATCCAGGATAAATCACATTGCACCATCTTATAGAGTTTACAATATAAGTGTCTTTAAATCTTAGGACATATTTTTAAAGACCAAAACGCGAGATTTAAACCCAAATAAAATAAATAAATAATGCTGGACATATTGCTCTGCCAATATATGTTTTGGGTGTTCTGGTCGTTTACTATGTGTAATAAAAAATATCTATCTATGTATCTATAAACATACATATTACATACATCATCAGACTATAATAATTCACTGCTGGACATAGACATTAATAGATGTATATTATATTGTATTAAGTACATAAGTCATTTAATTAATAATACTTATAAAAGTTAATAAATTCCCATAACACGAACTCTCCTTCCTTGGGGGCGCATCATCTAGAAGCTACGTGGTTAGTCTGGCATTATTTATTACTTAGCTCTAGATCATCCTCTTCCTCTATATATTATATAGTACATGAATCATCAAAATCGGTCCACAATTTGAGGGAGAAATCGACGAACACACATAAAACAAGATCCGTCAAATATGTGGCGCGCCGAGGGTTTCAAGCTTTTGTCGATTACGCAGGTATACAAATGCTATAGGTTTTAGTTACTTCGGAAATTAGGGAGTAGGTAGACAGACATCTCTATAAATCCTGTAGAATATAAAAAGATATCTACTAACACCTAGATTATTTCAGATGGATCGCTCGACAATCTTCGGAGATAGTAAATTTTTCGATTTATTAAAAATAATTCAAAAAGTAAACAATGTCCAGCAGTGGACTGTTATAGGCTGGTGATGATGATGATGATGAATTCAAAAAGTATGAAACCTAGAGAAATTCCAAAAACCATTTTGAGGTTTACAAACTGATACGTTTTATTTTATAAAATTCTTGACCTAGTAGTTCTCTTTTAAAATTTTGACAAAAATCATACATACATAGCGTTCTGTTCTCACGTTTTTTTAAGACTTTTAAAATTGAAGTTTTTAATAATTTACATTTCCTTTTTATCTTGTGTGAAAGTTAAATTAATTTACTTTTATCACTGAACAAAGCTCCAATGCTACAGATAAGTTAAATATTCGCAGAACTTAATATAATTCTTGTCACATAATGTGACTAACAATGTAAAACAAATTAACTCTATATTTGGAGAACTGTAATTGACATTGACAGATTTATTTGAGGGAAATCTGTGCGTAAGCGCACAACGCATAAAATAACTATTTGACGTCGCCTTCGTGCATATCCGCCTAAAGTTGGTCATTCTTGAATACAAATATAACATTCCTATAAGATTCTTGTTGGGTGACAGAGTTTGGTCAATGGGTAAAACCTAAAGCAATGGTGACAATAAATTATCTATAGGTAATCGTTCTTAAAAGTTCTTATTTGTACTTGACCTTTATATGAACCAACAACTCTCTATTTTGTTTGGTAAACACTAATCATTGTGTTTCTTATGTAGGGTACATACATATGTCAAAATTAAACAAAATTGAATGACACTTGAGCGAGGTTCTGAACACCATTCATTATTTTGCAAGGACAATCGAAAAATTTTACACCACGATTAAAAAGATGAAGAACAATTATCTTTTTGATCGTCATAATAGACCGGATTGCTCGATAACAATTACAGTATACCTATTTGACGTTTATGAAAACCTATGAAAACAAGTCATTCATTAAAACTTAAGAAAAAAGTAACTGGTTGTCCAGTAAAGATGAGTAGGTATTTTCACCAAACTAAAGAAAATAAAATAGGATAAGGTATGCAAACTGGCAATGAGTGTAACAAGAAAACATCAAAGAGAGACTAGGAGTAGATAGTATAATTAGTAGAGTAGGTACCCGATATACGTACCTATTTGGATATTTATGTGTATAAAACATATTCATAATTGTTGATATTGAGCGTAAGTCATTGCACTCGGGACAATCTCTAAGAACTTAAAAAATATCCCAAAATTTTAAATTTCGGCGGAACTTGAACCCCCACCTTCAGGGACACTAATCATCTGCGCAATGAAATCAAGTACTCGACGAGTCGAATCGAAAATAAAGATTTTCTTGGGACTCTAGCGCCGTTAGCTCCTCCATTGATTTAGGTTTTATTCCATATCCGCTCAAATCTGACAAGACATTGCAGTTTCTCATTGAAAATGAGACATTTTCCCTATTATTAAGCGGTTTTTCTCAACTTAAATTCTTAGTACCTTAGCTATTTCCGGTGTTAGCAGCTTCCGAAGCCGGACGCGGGGAAGGAAGTTGATTTATTCATTCGTATATCGAGAACTGTAGATATACCTAATACGGTTGACATCGACACCGTTGTGGTGTGGACAAGGCCGCGAGACATGTGTGGGTTTGCGTTTTGAGACTGGCAAAGATAATAAAATAGACGAGTCATCTGTCATTGAAGCGATTTCCCGACACAAAATAGCGCTGCTACCTATATATTTTATCTTCGTTGAACAAAGGAAATTGCAAAATTTTCTATATGGAGTTTTGATAATAAAAAATCATGACTCTGTAATTTTTTTAATAGGTTTTTTAATTTTTTAATTTTGAAAAAAGATTTTGAAAAAAAAATAAAGGAAACTTTTAACTGTTTAAGTATACAACATAAAACTATAACAGATGCAAAACTGCCCAACAAACATTTAATAAGATAAAATAGGTTGGTGCGCTAATTTGAGCCGGGGAAGGGCCTTAATACAAGTATCACTGTCTGTTCATAATTCCGAAATTTCATTCAATAAGTCGATGACTTTAATGCAAGTTTCAGCTTAAAACTAAGCTAAAGTACTTTAAACTAACGTAGTTTATTGTTATAACTGTTCTGCGAGCATTAACGCCCTCCTCCGAATGGAAGATTATAGAGTTCCTTAAATTACTATTTAAGATGCAGGTACTTTACTATAATAATATATATTATCAACCACAATATGCCCAGTGGGTACGAAACAGCGGTGAAGGTTATTGAAGAAAAAATACTTATACTGGACCATTCACACAGCATCATCTAGCCTAGCCTTTATCGCTTTGTCCTCCTAACGAGAAAGCGTCATTGGGGACAACAGGAAGTAAATTTTAGCAATCCCGTTTTTCCCATAATGGGGACAGAGTCAATCGGGACAACGGGAAGAGTTTACTAACAGCTTGAGTTAAGCGGACTAGATAACAGATATAAAAAATATTCTTATCGGTCAACAAAATAAACCTTGTAGGTACAACAACAGATATTGTTCTCTGGTGCTCCATCTGCGCACAAAAACACTCTTTGTCTCGGTTTTTACATAACGTTTAATGTCCGGCTATTTTTATGATTAACTTGCGAATGTCCGAGTTTGTTAGAAATAAGTAATAATACCGGGTACAGGTAGTGCGAAAGCGACAAATCAATGCTTTGACAGCTGATTGACAGGTGTTGAGGTAATCAATGTGGATATGTGGTGATAGGGTCGCTTACATCAAATAGTAGTTCAGTTAAACCAGGTAAACTGAACTGTGAGGAATCAAACTAATGTAGTGGGTCTTTTCAATTTACTTCAAGGCTTTCGACATTATTATACCTACGTATAATGTATAGGTATGTCTATGTCCTGTCGAAATAGCTCGAGAAAAATACAACGGATCTTATTAAAAGCTTGTTGGTGAAAGTTTGCTAATAATTTATTCGTTTTCAGACCAATAATAAAATGATCGAATCCCATAGGAACACAAAGAATTAACAAACAAATTTTTTACTAGTCCCACTGGGTGGGAATCCCACCCATTACATAATGCGTAAACTAAAATACCTACTACTAGTTAATAATAACTTACAAAAATATTATTAAACTATCATTTTATTGCCTTCGTTATCCTTTGCTATCTACACCATCGGGCGGATATCATCGTCAGGTGTATCATATTGTGCAACCGAGGATGATACCTAGTATTTTATATTGTGACGACCTCTTTGGCGCGGTGGGTAAAGGTCCGCCTGCGACGCAGGAGGTTGTGGATTCGATTCCTGCCTTGGGACAAATGTTGGTACGATCTGCAGATATTTGTCCGGGTCGTCGTTTTCTATGTACCTTATAATAATATCTATCTATGAAATATATTGTATGATATTATAAATTATAATATCATGCTGTGTGCTGACCCAATGTCATTAAATGACATTGGGTCAGCACACAGCATTTACATTGTTGTATAATTCGGTAGCAAAAACTCTGAAAAGGTAAAGGAAAAGATTGAACTGAAAAAAAGACGAATATTTATACATAATGAGCTTATTTATTCGAAAACTTTATACATTTTTACAATAGCATTCGTAAAGTTTAAATAATTTCAGAAATCTATAACATACCTACCTAATTATTATTTTGGTACCTACGCAATACCATTAGTTTGATATATAATTAGTAATATTTACATTGGGTGTAATTACATTATTATATTACTATTTACATTATTAACTAAAAGGCAAATTATGGCTTTAATATTTTACATTATAATCAACAGTTTAAATACCTACCTACTTAAATATTTTGGTTGGAATGTTTATATTTATTAGTAACTAGCTGCGCCCCGTGTCATTACCCGCGGTCAATTTGACTGGGTGATATTCTTACGTTTCTTTTTTTCCTAACAATGACTTAAACAACGAAATAAGAATTTGAAAAATTTGAAAAACTATTTTATAAGCCTAAGGAAATAATGTTATTGAATCTGAATCTGACGTGCTTAAAGAATATTAAAATCTTTAAATTAGAATCAGTTTAAAAAGAAATATATAACAATATAAGTACATATTTTTTACAGCTCTCTTTTATGAGATACATCTCAGACTCTATGCAAGTAGGGAACTCTATGGTTTCTGTAGAGATCTATGGTTTCTCTATGGTTAATTCGTTGTGTTTATGATGTTGGTAGTCAGGTCAGTTGGAGTGGTTCCTGGCAGGGTGGTGCAGGGGCAGGTGCGCTGGCAGCGGGTGGTGGGGGGGCTGTAGCGCGGGGTTCGCCACCGCGATGATGCTGTCCCCTCGAGCCGCTACCACTTGAGGGCGGGACTCTTCTGTTTCCTGTCAAAAGAATGGTAGAGTCACTAATTCTGCCTTACACGGAAGACTGCTGTGGCAGGATTTTCCTTCTACAGCATCCTGAGTGTTGGCCATTTTTGTTGTAACTTATTGATTTGATCTTACTGAATAAAATAGACAAATTATTACTTTTAGTAATTCTCCGAATGTTCTTTTAGTAAGGTGACTTTAATATAGTGGTATTGTGCGATCTGTTGTGGTATGAGACCGGTATGGAAACTCCCCGTGCGAAAAAATACTGGCTACATACAAAAATGTTTATTCAACAAAGTGGGCAAAACTATATTTGAGTTTAGAATACAGTCACGAGCGTAGCGAGTAACTCAAAAGTAGACTGCTGAGGTAGCGAGGGATATAAAAGGCACGAAACGAAAAGTATTGGCTCTCAGGTTAAACATACAACTTATCATCACCTCAACTAGCCAGACCATATTTTACAATTTCTAAAAGAGGTCGAATATCAGCAACAATTGTGGGTACAAATTACAGAAACTTCTTTCAAACAATAAAGAACGAAATTAATAATTTCTATGAAGTTTTAACGTATTTAGTCTAACCAGCCAACAATACACACAATAAAACATTAACAATAAATACAGTTATAAAAATCTTAGTATAGAGCATGTACTTAAATAGGCACAACATTTAACTTTCTTTCGAGACAGAGAACACTAGACATAATTAACCTTGTCATTGTTTTTTTCTGGACTGCTGTCCAATAAATAAATAAATAGAGGTAGGTAGTATCCTACTCACAGGCGGAGGAGTGCTGGTGCTGGAATAGGAGCATCGGGAGTCCGCATCATCGCTCTCTGTCTTCACGCCCCACCATCTGAAAGAATATTATAAAATTTTGCTAAAAACTTATCGTAGTTAAACGAGTTCTTGATGGAAATTTCTATTAAAAATCGGACTTCTGAAAAAAAAGTGTTAATAAAAAAAAGTTTAAAAGTGCGATACTTAGTTTTGCAGGCAGTGTAGATATATTCTGATTATTTATTTATTGAGGTTCCTAGTGTTAACTACCGCCGGGACATCCGCCCTACATCGGTAATACTTTGTTTGACCACAATATCGAATTTAACGTGATGTATAATTTTATTTAATAACATGATACACCGTCATTACGTCATGGCCATATCGTCACTTTCCGTTCGGTGATATTGTGTTCAAATGAAGGTATCATCACTGAAGCTTTCATAAGGATCCTTAACATTTTGGAAAATACTCTACTTCTCATATTAACCGCGTCTCAATTCTATAATTTAGAAATTTCCATAAACTGGATACAGATGGAAATGTGACAAATCAGACACATTGCCATAACAAGGAAGTAAGATATCATGATTTTTTAAATCTTAAAATCTTATTTGACCATCCAAGTTGGATCAGTCGTCAGATATGAATCACCCTTAGAATTAAAAATATCAGTCGCAACGAGCTTTACTATCCTTCGGCAGAAATCGCCCTTGGAATTAAAACCAATCTTCAACGATCTTTCCTTACCCGTGGTTGGAGTGGCCTCGAGCTGCGTCGGGACTGGCTCGGACTCCGTTGTCGTCCCCTTCCTGTTAAAACACCACTTTTAGATTATCATATTAAAAAAGGAAATACTGTAGACAAACACTCAACGTTCGTTCCCAAAACAAAATGAGATATTTATATCTATAAAACATTATAAATTTCTTCGGATGCGATTTCGGTGGCAACGAGAACGGATTTTTGATAGTTTTCAATTCAATGTTGTTCAGATGTTCTTTAAAGTCTGTCAAGAATCCGCTTTCACCTCAGTTTTTTCTCTTTCAGCTCCCATTCATGCTGTCCATGCTGTCCAACTAAATTGCAACTTTGACTTTGGCGTTGGAATTTACAACTAACTCGACCTCTCACATTTTATTTCTCTCTTCAGTTTCCATATTAGATAGTACACTCGAGAGCAATGAATCCGGGTCACTCAAAGAATCCAAAAAATCTCGGAAAGTAAGAATGCTAGGTTAATGCAATAAATTGTTCTCCGACGAATCAAAATTTATGCTCTACAAGCACGATGGAAGACACAGAGTGTATAGAAGACCAGGGGAAAGATTCAAGCAAGCATGCATCGAAGAAAAAGTAGCCTACGGTGGTGGGTCTGTACTTGTGTGGGCCGGAATTTCCTCTGAAAGTCGCACAGAGCTGGTGATCATAGAAAACGGCTCTTTAACTAGCGTAAGATATGTGGAAGAAATCCTCAACGAACACGTTGGTCCATTTATGGTCAATTTGGGTGAGGATGCTATATTTCTGCATGACAATGCCCGACCTCATACAGGTAGGATTGTGAATGACTACCTTCAAGAGATGAACATTACTTGTATGGAGTGGCCAGCGCGCAGCCCGGATATCAACCCGATCGAGCATGCTTGGGACGAGCTAGGGAGATGCGTAAAACAACGAAACCCTCCCCCAATCACGCTTCCTGAGCTCAAAATTGCTCTCACAGAGGAATGGGAGAATATTCCCCAAAATCGTATAAGGAACTTGGTGTACAGCATGCCAAACCGCGTAAACGCAGTAATGGAAGCACGAGGAGGTAATACGAAGTATTGAAATTCAAGAAAATCGTCATAAAGTTCAAAAATTTCATGTTTCCTATTTTTGTTTTAAGGAGAGATCAGCAGTTTTTTTTCTTTATGTAATTTTCTTAAATAAAATGTATGGTGACTCATATTTTTTTAACTTTCATTTAAGGAGTATTAAATTGTCTATTAAATACAATTTATTGCATTAACCTAGCATTCTTACTTTCCGAGATTTTTTGGATTCTTTGAGTGACCCGGATTCATTGCTCTCGAGGTATATATTTTTTTTAAATTTAGGTTTGTTAGGTAATTCGGCAATGCGATTTTGAAATTACTTAATAAAAGCCAATAAGCTGCGTATTTTCTGTGGACTGAAGCTTGTGCGCCTAATTAACTCTTATTAAGTTTTCCTAATAGACTCTTATTAGATTCTGCTAATGAGTCAATTAGGAGAACAATAAGGCGAAGTCTACGTGCGGACTGATTATGTTGTCGTTGAGGTATGGAAGCTAAAAAAAAATAAGTAAAAGAAAAGAGAAGGGCACAGAATTATAAACATGTGAGATAATAATTCTTACACAATCAATTTGGAGTCAGAAATCTTTGGAACTTGGTACAGTTAATAATAGAAGTTAGTCGATAAGTCAGTAAGTAATACTAGTTCCTCTTGAAGTACATGGCTCCAAATTAAGTAAATAAGAACGCAAACCATGCAAAGAAAGGAAAATATGTAAGACCACTTACCAAGAGAACTGTCCGTGAATCTAAAGCATAATAAACTACAGTGCATAAATTAGATTTCTCGCGGGTGTTTTACTATATAGAACATGCTTACCTACCTTGATAAGAAAAATGATTTATAATAATGAATAGCAATTAAGAAGTGATTACTTCTAAAATTGTAAATATGAATTGGAAAAAAGAAAAGTGATTCCAACAAGATTCTTATTGGCGTTCCAAATTGAGTTCAACAAGGGTGATCGGACCTTTATAGAAATTATTTTTTTGATTACTTTTTATGGTTGAAATAACACTTTCGTTTTTGCCAAATTATATATATTTGACTACTATTTTATTTCAACATCTCTTTAGAATAAAATAGTAATTATTTTTTCATTTATAGTTAATACTATTAAGCCAAAATGTTTGAGTAACTACGTAATATAATGGACGGAAGACTTAATTTGTTTTATTGTAGGTCCTCTATTTTATACTTTTACTAACGCATGTTGTTTCAACTTATCTTTTACTCTCTTGCGTTCAGGATCCCTGTTAGTTCATTTCATAATTTGTTGCTACGTACGTCTCAACATGTCGGATACATGTTACTCACTAACAGAATCATGCAGGATTGTTTTAGTCAGTCCTCTTCCCATGCTATGGCTAAGCTTCACTTAGCTCGATCTGAATCAGATATAATGTCAAGTCGAGCTTCTATATTATTTATTCTCATAATATTTTATGTTACTTCTAAGTTAACGATTACGTTAATCCTTCCCAAGCTACGCTTACACTCCTGTGAGATCTATAGTAACGTAGTTTCTATGTTAAATATGTTTAGCTATAGCTTTAAGCTATAGCTTAGATGCCCCGTGTTTTATATATATGTTAAGGGTTGTGTTAGTCCTTCCCAAATTACGCCTACACTCCTGTGAGATCTATACTACTGTAATTTCTATGTTAAATGTGTTAGCCCTTGGCCCAAGCTATAGCTTAGATTCTCCCTGTGTTTTATATCTATGTTAAGGATTGTGTTAGTCCTTCCCAAATTACGCCTACACTCCTGTGAGATCTTTACTACTTTAATTTCTATGTTAAATGTGTTAGCCCTTGGCCCAAGCTATAGCTTAGATTCTCCCTGTGTTTTATATCTATGTTAAGGATTGTGTTAGTCCTTCCCAAATTACGCCTACACTCCTGTGAGATTTTTACTACTTTAATTTCTATGTTAAATGTGTTAGCCCTTGGCCCAAGCTATAGCTTAGATTCTCCCTGTGTTTTTATATATATGTTAAGGGTTGTGTTAGTCCTTCCCAAATTACGCCTACACTCCTGTGAGATCTTTACTACTTTAATTTCTATGTTAAATGTGTTAGCCCTTGGCCCAAGCTATAGCTTAGATTCTCCCTGTGTTTTATATCTATGTTAAGGATTGTGTTAGTCCTTCCCAAATTACGCCTACACTCCTGTGAGATCTTTACTACTTTAATTTCTATGTTAAATGTGTTAGCCCTTGGCCCAAGCTATAGCTTAGATTCTCCCTGTGTTTTATATCTATGTTAAGGATTGTGTTAGTCCTTCCCAAATCACGCCTACACTCCTGTGAGATCTGCAGTATTGTAATTTATATGTTAAATGTGTTAACCCTTGACCCAAGCTTTAGCTTAGATGCCCCTGTGTCTATCTATGTTAAGGGTAGTGTTAGTCCTTCCCAAGCTACGCTACGCCCCCGTGAGGTCTACGTGAGTGACCTGTCGCGGCCGCTTGGCTGGCGACTCGTCCTCGTCCCGATCCCGATCCTCGCCGGTAGCGGACGTTGGTGGTAGGCTGGAAAAGAAATTACTCAGGTTGAGTTAATCTTTGAAGGAAAGTTTCTTTACTCTATTTGTTACAGTAGGCTTAGATATTTCTAGCACTGCCCTGGCTTCGCACGGGTATTTAAAAAAAATGCACGTTTTTACACACACTCATATGCAAATTGGGTTGCATTTAAAACACATAAGTTATATGTATGTACTAATGGTTACTTTTTCACTTCTTCCACTAGTGGGCAAAATCAAAGTGAAGAGAAAATCAATATTTATATATTTTTTATCTTACTATTATCTTATTTTATAATAATTTATTGTATGAAATTTGACTTGTGTTATTTTGTAAGGTTAAAGAAATAAAGTTATAGAAATCGGAAAATCTACGTGACAAATTTTTGTTATATTATTAGATCTCTTAGAAAAGACCCCGAGGGCGAAGTCTTACGTACTATAAATCAAAAATTTGGGAACTATGTGTACCTAAATAAAATACCTACATAAAATAAAATAAAATACCTGTGTTTGGTGTAGTGCAGCCCCGCTCTCCTGACCAGCTGTCTGGCGAGTGGGAAAAGCTCGTCTCTCCGAGTCAACAATGCTGGAACGCAGCGGCAGATTTGAGCTGCTGCTTCGTTTACCATCACCTGGAAAGTTGATACGATTCAGAATTCCGCACCGGGCTTGAATAAGTTGACAATTCGAAAGCGCGCTTATGACTTGTAAGCTTATTCACGCCTGGTGCCGAATTATTGATAAACCTTTTATATGAGTCAATAATATGAGCCAAAGGAGTATTATCTAGAGGCGAGGTCACGAAGGGGCGCGGTCGTTCATGTAAAGTTGGATTAGCGAGAGTTTGTGCTTCAGATATGATGTTCGTTTCTATGCAAAATAATTGAATGCGATCATAAGGTGCCGAGAATAATTTTCAAAAGGAGTGGCTACTCTACCGAGTGGATTAAATGTGGAGTTAAATGAAAGTTATCAGTTTATATATCGCAAAACAGTTTTCGAAATTTCGGTAGCCTTAAAACTTTTCGAAATATTATGAATAATGTCGAATTGTTGACCATATTTTCGAATTTGGTACCTAAATATATATAAAAATAATAATATAATAATAATGCCGGACAATCCACACAGCATCATCTAGCCCCAAGCTAAGCAGAGCTTGTGTTATGGGTAGGTACTAGATGACTGATATACATAATATATTATTATTACATAGATATATATTTTTATTATACATAGAAAACGACCAGAACACCCTGAACAAATATCAGCAGATCGTACAAATATTTGTCACGAGGCGGGAATCGAACCCGCAACCTCTTGCGTCGCAGGCGGACCTTCGCCCACCGCGCCACAGGTCGTCATATACTTAATTGACTTTACAAAGAGGCGGCTCTGTAGTGCTCTCCATATTTAATCCGCCTCTGATATGAGTACAACGTTGTGAGCTATATTTTCAATCTATAATGTAACTCTTTTACCTAACTTTAAAATACAGGTGTTTGTTGTGCCCTCATTCAATAAATATATAAATTATCCGAATGTGGGAAGCATAAAATGACTTTGTGAAGCATAAACTTCTTTGAACAGCTTGATGAGATTTCATCGCGGCAATGATTTCCAATGAATTTATTTTTACATTACGAGTATATGTAGCTTGTTTGCAATAGTCTGCAGTTCACTCAATTGCTTCAATTGTAAATAATGGTTCTAATATGGTTCTGCTGTTCAATTTTAATTTTGTTTGTAAGTAAAAGCTACGAATTGTTATAGAGAGAGTTATAAAATTTCTGTCATTTCTAAGTTTCATGTAGCGTGCATTTTTTTATATGATTTGAAATGGCTTCATCCACCTCAAAGTTACTTTTTGTAAAACACACAATTCTAACTTTACTGCGTATAAATTTTTACCAAATCAAATTCAGAAAAGTCAGGTACGCAATTAATTATTTTCTAAGTGTTAGTTGTTGTAAACAAAGTAGCTTCGGTAAACAAGGTTGTACTCATTTTGTGATTATTGATGACATAGTGTGAATTACCCTCGATGCAAACAACAAATGATTTTAGTAGGTAAAAACTAAATGAAAAAACCAAAAGTGTACCCATTGTTCATAAAATAATATTGACTTGAATACATAATTGAATATTCAACAAGTTTACACCTATACGTATAGATTTATTTGTCCGGTTTTACCAGTTTTACGAGTAGTCATAACAATTATATAAATAAATCAAAGCACTAGATACCACACAATGATGCGCAATGGCGTGATGACTCGTAAACACTTATGTAGTTTTAAACACCTGTATGGTTTTCAACGCTACAATCGAATAACGGCCAATAATTAGCTATACCTATATATATATACGAAACGTTTTCATATTTAAAGACATTAGTTTTTAGCTTAAAGACAAAAATTAATACAGAGAGACATGCCGAGAATCGCATAAGAACATGGCGGCCTTATCGCAATAGGCGATCTCTTCTTGGCAGCAGGCAGGCAGGTTCATAATAATTTAAGGTACGAAGATTTGATAACGAGGTTGAAACTACGAGTATAAGTCTTAAGTACCAAATTAAATATTAATACTATACGTATTGTAAACGCTCCGCTTCTATAACACTTTCCAATCAGAAATGTTTCATTTTGGTTCGGTGTGTCTATGTTTTTTCTATGTATTTCTATCTGAACTCATGTTTGATGGCCTCATATCCATCCTTGGATTACCTTACCTATGTATTTATTATCAACCAGAAATTATTAATTTATCTTTCCAGAAAAACAAAAAACTCTTAGACTTTTTATAATGCTGAAATTATTTTTTAACAAAATCTAGCACGTAACTCATCTAATGACTATTCGATAACTCTCACGGTACAGCACAGGTTTCAGGCTTCCCCTTAGAAGCCCTGAAAAAAAAAACTTAACCTAGAACTGATTGCAGTGAAAAACCCGTACGTTTTTCTCTGCAATCTTTTTTTTCTTCTACTATAATCTACCATAATCTACCAACCTCATGTAACGTCAGCGGTTTCTCCGGTTTCCGTTTACAGTCGAACCGGCCGTATATCGCCGCGTACTTTCTGAGCTCGTCCATCCGCCGAGGGTCCGTCTCCGGCATACCCATAACCAGTTCCAACTCTTTGCACATCTTCTTCTTCGTGTTCTGAGGCTTTGGTTCCAGTTGTGGGAGGTGCTTGCTTAGCTTCTCCGCTGCTGCTGAGAGCTTCTGGAATTAGGAGTTGTCTTCTTTGTTATATTATAAATCTATCTTCTACTATCTTCTTTATTATTGTTAAACCCTATTTATGATAGATAGATAGAAAGATAGACATTTTATTGGTAAGAATTAAACTATTACAAGTCAATATAATAATAAGTTAAATTAGAATTAAATAATAATAATTAACTTATGCTGATGCTGTGCATCCAGACTTTTAGCCAGACCCGTTGAGTTTTTAATTCAAACGCTTTTCCTCTCATCTCAAGAAATTTTCAAGGAGGACTCAACGAGGTTCTCGATGAAAATAGAAACTTAATCAGTAAATTTAATAGCAAAGTAAAACAAGACCAACCTGTACATGCACATCCAACAGAACCGGCGTAAGTTGAACAGGTGATGTCACAGAACTTGGACTTGATCCAGCCGAGGCCGGCGCACACGCAGACTGGGGGGAGAAAGACCGAGCCGTTGACGTCACAGGGGCGGCGGGGGACGGGGGGAGAACTATCTTAGAGAACGTGGTGGTATGCACAGGACTAGCGTTAGCAGCGGAGGTGGTAGACCCACAACTGTTCTCTGGAGCACCCGGCGACGGACTATACATAGGCCGGTTCTCAGGCGACGCGACAGACCGAGGCAAAGTTGGTATCGTTGGCATGTTCAACATTCTCTGGTTGCATTGGATGAAAGGATCGGTGCAAAGGTTAGGGACGATAGGAATTTGGAAGAGGGAGGGGTTATTGACCCATTCTTGGAGGGCTTTTTGGAGACGCCTGACGTGGAGAGGCTTGGAGGCCATGCCGACGAGCGCCATGATCTCGAGGAACTCTTCTTCGCCGGCGTCGCAGAGCTGTTGGACGTCGTCGCCGCCTGAAACGAAGTTGTCAAATGAGGTTATATAGTTCAACTTGGCGGCGGCGAATACATAAAAAATAAAATAATGTCAGACAATCCACACTGCATCATATAGCCCCAAGCGTGTGTTATGGGTACTAGATGACTAACACACATAATAATATATTATAACTTATATAAATATTTTTTATTATACATAGAAAACGACCAGAACACCCTGATCAAAGATCGTACAAATATTTGTCCCGAGGCGGGAATCGAACCCGCAACCTTTTGCGTCGCAGGAGGACCTTCGCCCACCGCGCCACAGAGGTCGTCGATATAGCAACATTGAATAAATTATAATGTCAAAACTTCAAAAGGTTCTTTTTGAAGCAAGAGTTTATAGCTTAGCGACCACACCGTCCCATGAAAATCGTCACAAACAATAAACTTTATTATAATAACAACTAAACGATTAACAAGAACTACTAAACTAAAGAAAAAAATATCTACTAATATATTGAAGTTTCTTAGTAAAAAACTAAATAGGCATGTAAGTACCTACTAAGGTAATTATGGAATATTTTCTGAAGACTACTGTTCCGGTACTTTTTACCTACCTATCCATTCGCGCTGCTCTAACATAAAATAATTTAAAAGTAAATTCAAATACTCGTTTATAAAAAAATCTAGACTCTTTTCTAAAGCATCGTTTGCATGAATTAAAACACATCCCTAGTCCAGGATTCTCAAAGAAAAAACTGTAATTGTCTTCAATCGAGTCTAATCCACATTAATATTCACTTTCTTGCGCGGCGAGTTCATTCCGAGACATTGTTCTGACAAAAACGTGTGAGAGCTCAAAAAAACTAACTCACACTTTTAATTTAGACAAATATGCAAATATGTTACGTGACCATTTTGCGAAGGGGCAAAAGAAAAAAAACAATGCGCTCGGCGGACAACAAACCCTTCCTTAGCCAGTAATCGGCAGAATTAAAAAAATAATTTGCATGTCTGGGCGCTTCGTTTTTTACGCGGTATGGAGATTGCGTTTTTTCGTTGAGAATACGTTTTTTCTTGTGTTCCTGTGATTATAATTTCAAGATGATCGGGTTAAAAAATTAAAATTAAATTAAATCAGTAGATTGTTTTTAACAGGCTGCTGTTAATCTTTTTTGTTTCTATTGTAAATGCTAGTTCTAATTTTCTCATTGTAATTTTATTTGTTAATAAAGGTTTTACCCCCTATATCATATTCGTTAAATAAGGAGGGAGATCTTAGATTTAGATTGCCTTCTGGTAAAAAATACATACCTAGGTAAGTACGAGTACCTACACATTCATCTCGTCTTTAAAGAAATGTTGTTTATGACGATAAAACGGCAAAAACGCCTTTCTCTCCTGAACAAGGATAAACAAGGAGTTTCTTTATTCAGTTGTGTGAATGTTCTTCGATTTATCTTTCATTTGAGGACCGATTTTAATGATTATTTAGCAATTGTATATTATAGAATAATCCCAAGATGGTCCATATTATTCCGAAGGGTAAGTATTTGTATCGCAAAAGTAAAAAGTCTAAATATCAAGGAATATAAAAGATTCATAAAAATCTATCAGCAATCGATTAATGAATACAGTCATGCTACAAAATATTAATTGTTAGTACTTAAGTTATGAATCAGCCCAAATATTCAACATGGATTTATTTTTATTTATTTATTTATTAACTAGCGATTATACGATGGATGAAAGATTAACATACCCATTTCCAGCAGTGTGTCGTAATAGGCGAGGAGGCTGGCCCTCTGCATCACCCTGTAGAGTTGCAGCTCTGCTTCGTTCGCTGGAGCTGATGTAACCACCACTGAAAGAAAACAATCTATGTCAGTAAGTAAGTCGACGACGCGACGGTCGAAGCGCCATGTGACCCGAGAGCTGGCGAGTATCTGGCGCAGCGCATCAGCATTGCCATACAGCGAGGAAATTCAGCGAGCGTCTTAGGGACGCTTCCGACTGGTATTGTTATGGATCTAGTTTGCTTGCGACGTCTGCAATTAGCTCAATTGTTATTAATTAATATCAGCCGGTTAAGATCTTCAATCTTTCATTCGTACCTTTTTATTTTTTTTATTAGGACACAATAATATTACCGAAATCGCTACCGAGTATCTTTCTACTTAGTTGTTTGTACAAAGAAATAGTTTCTTCAATGTTGTACTGAACACCACGACACTGTCTAGACTAGTGTTTTGTTAGAGGTGTACAAAGAAAATTGTAGAAGTAACATGTTGATAATCCGTGTCTAGCCACATGGTCCCTTCGGACAAATAGTAAAACATGACCTAAACTATGTAGGCAGATGTTCATATATAAAGAAAAAACTAAACACTTTCTGGAAATCTAATAAAAGCCGATGATTTGCGTGCGTCCAACAATTTAGTTTAGTAGCATAAATAAAATAGAGTGCAGAGAAGCGCGCACAAAAAACTAACCCCTTTTAATAACAACCCCAGTTATTACCGAAAAGAATCGTTCCGACCGTTACCGGACGAAAAAATAGATGAATAAGGTTTTACATAAAGGGTCCGACCTCCTTTGTTCAACAACTCCTTTTGAAATTAGAACGGGTTGATTCGCGCCAATGCGACCCGACGCGCGGGAATATTATTGATCAGAGTTGTCATTAAAAAAAATGTTGCCACCCCATAGTGCACTATTGGATTTTGTAGCTTAAAAAAATGTGGGGTGGCTTTAACTCCACCCCTAGAGCAGGTAGAAAAAGTATAACATACAACAAAAAATTAAGGATGAAAAAATGGGTCTATGTATTTATGGTTCCAAAATAGGAAATAGAACTTGGGCAATAATATTTCCCTAGTAGGTATACCATTGTACTTATGTAGGCAAGGTTAGTCTTTTTTGTTTCTGAGTTTGTGGCATTATGTGGTTCTGCTGATTATACGTTCCTTTGAATTTCTCACCAATTTTAAAATTTAGGTACACACGTGCATACACAAAATTAGGCACCAAAAATCCCTAACTTGATAAGTATTTGCCTAGCTAACCTAGGAAACAAACCAACACAAACAAAACAAAGAAGGTACCTAATTGTTAAAAATTCGAAATTACAGCAGTAAATACACAGTTATTAAATATTTATTTAGGTAGATTACATGAGTACCTTATCTTGCATGCAATAGACAAAAGAAAATTAATATAAACTATAAAAACCAAGTAACAAAAGAAAGACCATAAAAACTTTTCTTTTACAGTATTTTTGACTTAACAACAAACACAGAGTCTTGCTAACTTTTGTAAAAAAAAAAAACTCTCACTCATCGCAATGTCCAAAAAACAAATTACCATAATCTTTCTGGGCATAAAAAATCGCCACAGATGTATGCAAATTAACTTTTTAATTCCATGCGCTACTGAAGGGGTGGCCACGGACAAACTTAACCATTTTGTCTTTTTTATAATTTTTACTTTTTTTATTTTAAAAAAGTGGTCACGTAACATTTGCATACATGTGTTTGTTGTAAGTTAATTTTATGCGTCTCTCACGATATCTTAAGACTTTTTTACCGTCTAGAAAAAATAGGTCTTGAGAACTGAAGTCGTCCCTTTTACTTTTTTGAAGATTAATATTTAATTTATGCAGGGTATTCACTGCAAGTTCTTTTTTTTTCAGTATTAGTCGGTATTGTTTTTTGTCAGTAAATTTAAATATTTTTTACTGGGAAAATGGGTATTTTTTTTTTTTATTGACAGTGTTAAATAGTTGTAAGTAGCGGAAAATTATTGTTGTGTTTAGTTGAAAGCAAATTACGAAAAAAATTGTATTTTATTAAAATCTAGCTAGTTTGTATGAAAAAAACACATTGGAAAGAGATAAATTAATGATATCTAATACCTACTCGTACTTCCTTATTTCATAAATTCCATAATTGTAAATTTCAAATCGAAATAGGTACTTTTACAAATTGAAAAAATATAAAAGATTAAATTCGTAAGTTGCTAGTCCAGCAAGCTAGAGTTTTTAGATAAGTTTAACTAAATGCTAATACCGTTGCACGCCATACACGCTGCAAATAAACATGCAATCCTAACAAGATCACGCGTGGTTTATAACAGGCGCTTGATAAATCAATCGAGTGAGCTAGAAAAACTTAGATTTTGCAATATGGCAACCTCGGTGGCGCCCTAAGTTACGGCGGCGTCGGCGGAAGAGAAAGGTTTTACATGGGTTTTACCTTTTTCTTTTAGACCTCGATTTCATTGGCAGAAAAATTATTTCTAGGCACTGTGTACCTATGGTCCGTAATCATTGTATTCTCTTAGCTTTAGGTACAAACTGATATAAATTACAGCACCTACCTACAACAGAACCCTAATTGGTCAAACATAATTTGGCAAACCATTTTTCACGATTTTCCTTGATCTATTCTAGCTTCATAATTAATCTTTAGTTTGCTACCAGATTTATATTTTTTTCTTTTAGTTTCTATAACATCTGTCTTTATTTACATTAGGTACTTACACCTACAGTTAATATGTAGTTGTTTCATAAAATTTATATTACTGCGGAGGATAAGCACGGATGTCGAATGCTATACTAGTGAATTTACAACTGGGTTCAATTCACATGCAGACTTTTTTGTCTCAAGACGTGTGAAGAATACGTGCGGATATTATGTTCGTAAAAAACAATTGTTACTGCATCGTTAGCAACCTGCACAAAAGGCGACATTAATATTCATAAAACGATTACGCATATCAATCACAGTGCTAAAAAGCGTCTAATATCATGCAGGGACACATCCCAAATTCCCGAAGCTTCGAACTTCCACTGTCATTAGCGCCTTTTTGTATTATTCAAATTTCGAACGCATAAAGGGATGTTTTTGTTTATCCGCTAAGAAACCGAGATTACGATGAATGCAAACCATAGACAATCACAATATGCAAGGCGTGTTTTTCAAACAGGTTTTGATGAAGCTAATTATGATCGCATTCGAATTTGGAATTAGGTGAGATATTCGCACGGTGTCAAATACGGTAATACGGTAGGAGGTAATTTAAAAATTCTGCCTAATGAATGAAATTAGATCCAAACACCCTTTTATTTTACCTATATTAGTCACAAACCCAAATAATGCCATCCTCATGGATTTATGAAAAGTACGGATAGAATCCTGTCAAATCAAACTTGAATCTTAGCAATGGCGGATTGACATTGAGTGTCAGTGTATAGAGAGTTGCCAACAGAAGAAAAAATTACCCATAATTTTTATAAATATTCTTCCTAATAATTGTTCACTTATTAATATGAATATGTAAAATTATAATGAATCATTTTAGGTACTGCTTTAGCCACGGTAATCGTGATTATTAGACCTACTTTTTATAATTTTCAATTTACGCCAGCGCTTTATGGTGCTAACTGCAGTGAATTTAAATGTCCCACAAGAACAGAACAGAACACTTTACTTTCCCGGGATTAAATAGTAACTATGCTAATCGAAGAAATTTCAACAAAATCTGTTCAGGCCTCTGAGTGTGTGTGCAGAAGTAACAAAGATAAAAACATCCAAAGTCTCATTCCATGTCTAATTTTAGTTTGAATAAATTATTCTTTGTGCCTATTAACTGGCTGACAACATTTTCTGCCTACGGCTTCGCATACATTGTTCCTATGGAAATGCCTAACCAATATAATATAAAAAAAAATATAATTATTTAAATGTACATTTGCAGCCATATCTTATTATGATTGTTACTGGGAAGATCAATGAAATGTTATGTGAAAAATATTCATTGTTTATTGATACATTCTAAATAAAAATTTATGTATTACATAATATAATGCCCGCATGCTTTGACATGAAAAATCTTCATGCACATTGCATGCTACACTTGATTTAGTGGGCTTCAAATTATTTTAATTATGAGATTCTCTGATTATGCGAATTCAATTTAACTTCCAATTTTCGTCACCCGGAAATCTAAAAAAATATTGACTTTTAGTTATGCCCCACGGCTATCGATAATCTCGCTATCTATAACATCTGCGTAGCTTGATCGTCAGTAAAAGTATTATCCAAATGGGTTCAGCTATTTTGGAGGTTAGCTCAAATAAAAAACAAACATATTTCGAAATTCGTATCCTTAGAGCTATTGTATTGTTTTAAGCTATTGTATAGATATTACAAACTGAAATTCAATATCCTAAATATATTTCGAATACTTAATACATATTATTTTATTGGTATAACCAGGATGATAAAGAAATGCCTTTATACCTGATTCATAATTTAAAGTCAATAAAATATTAGAATTAAAACATTTTTAATATCCTCCCACACTTACTGGAAAATTTACATGTTTACATGTTGGCAGCACTGGCGAGATTTTGTGCTTGTAGTTTGATTTATAATGTTGATAATAATTTTGCGTCAAATCGATAAAATAAGTTGGTGATATAAGAAATTTATCTACGAAATGTGATCCGGTGTTTTTTATTGACAAACCCATTGTGACTTTTGCAACATCTGACCACACAAGACGGCGTTTTCCGTTTATTTTGGTTTGTTTACAATAGAGTTCATCAGTTGGTGTATAAAGCCGTAATGGCGATGGCCAGCATACTATTTGATTGATTGGCATGCTTGCTTGATTGGAGTGCTTCATTTTATTTTGTTCTGATACTCCTTCCGTACTTATTTATAGTTTCATGGCCATCCTAACCAAATCTCACAATCAAATGATTTTAAACAAAACTAAAAGTAAATATTTTTAACAAAGGCTACCGATCACAAAAAAGCTACCCCTTTGTCTCAACAAATGACAGGCAGGTCAATCAAAAACTTAAAAAAATACTGATGATAGAGTCTAACCCACATGTCTTCCGCTTTCCAACGCCAGAAGACAGTGACTGGGCGATTTACATATGAGATTACGGTAGAAAAAAGGAATGATTCTCTATGGATCGAAAGTTTGAAGCAAAATAAAGTCTTGATTAGAAATTATAGAAGTACTTTCGCTGGTTTTAATGTCTTTTTTATGACCTACGGTTTTCACTTCCAGGTTTTATTTAGTGAAGGGACAGTAAATAGTCACTTGTTTTTAATGTAGGAAAAATATTGCAACACACAACGAAATGAACGTACTTACATTTTTTTTTATGACTTTTTTTATAAAGTCTCCTCCTACATTCACGACTTATTCGATAAGCCTTTACTTTTGCATGGGTTCACGCAGTTTAGAAATTACACAATACTAGTACCTAACCGCTCTTCAACTGTAGTCTTCGTCTATTTCCAATCGAAGGTGAAGAGCAGGTGCCTGACCCGAACACTTTTTCTGGTAATTAATCAGATCTGCATCTGTTCGGTGTAATTACCAGCATTTGAAGGGTTAATCAAATATAATAAAGAAATTAGTTGACCGGTGCGGGGTTAATACAGATTTCTATCTACTTTTAATAAAGTTGTAATTATGAAGTTGTAGCTTTTAAAGAAAAAACCTTATGAGTTTTTTGAAGATTGAAACTGAAAAATAGATTGATAAATACAAAGCCGTTTTTAAGTTGAGTTTTTAGAAAACTGATTAAAACTGCAAGAAAAAAGCTTAAAAAACAAAGCCAGATGAGTTTTTAAAAAACTGAAATAATCGGTTTCTGAAATAAAGGTCAGGCAGTATTCATACCATTAAAAAAAGTTATGAGCAGCTAAGTTTATTTTTTGTTAAACGGAAACAATACCATTTTGGGATTATTGAAATTGAAAAAAGATAAAGTTTTCCATTATCGATTGAAATAATTCAAAGCCTCAATTAGTTTTCAATAACCTTAAAACAAAAAGCAGTAAGAATATTGAAACACCACCTTTTAACATTTGCCTCGAAGCGCCACTTATACCCTTTACACATGTCGTATCTAATTGCCCAAGGGTTCCGTAGTTAGCACCTAGCCTTTTAATTTTGTGGAAAAAACGGTTTTGAAAAAATGTGGGTCGATAGTTAACGCCATTTTTTTAATAGCTGCGGTAGGGTTAAATAGGGATGTCAGATTATGATCAAAAAATTTAGGCGGGAAACGAAAAAGAAATTAAAAGAATACAATCAAAAATGTTACATCATCCAATTTTCAATCGCTAAATACAATAAAATAATTATAATAATAATTAGGTACAGGCGTTTTTTTTAACACATAAACAATTTTCCAACAGAAAATTTTCCGTGTAAAAAGATACCTACTACTAGATAGAGTAAATAAATTAGATAAACAACTCACAAACCATGAGCCTTTATTGCGCTATGTCAAGTTGCCAACCCTAATATGCCGTGTGGGTCGGTCGGACCCCGCTGCCGCCATCTGTCAGTCAGCGAGTCGCCACACCATTGTTTACATTGTTCATAGATGGCAAATGTTTTATTGATTTCACGACCTCTGTGACTGGTGAAAGGAAATTTCATAACAATTGGAATAAAACTAGTCCTGAAATACATTAATATAGATGTCTTCTACTTATCTAATTACGTAATTACTTATTACCTATCGCAGATGATCAGTATCACCTTATTTCAAATTTTATAATAATTTATAGAATGAAATTTGACTTGATTAAGGCAAGTCAAGGCTAATTTTGTAAGCCTAAAAAATAAAGTCACTGAACTCTGAAGAGCTGTCTCAACGTTTTTACTAAAGTTGGTAAGACAAGAGTTCTAGGCTTAGCTATGGGTCTACAAGGGCCGATGATGATTATTTTTTCATCTTAAACTTTTTAAGGGTAAAAAAGCCCCAACGACCCAAACATCTTGTATCTAACGACAATTTTAACACAAACAACATCTTAAAAACATCATTCAACATGCTATTTCAAAACCGTCTGTTACGATCTCAATGAGATAATCCACAATCAAGGCCCATTTATTATTCAATCCAGAGCAATAACTTTTTCTAAGACAAATGTCCACTCGCGACCCCAATTTTATTTTTTATCGGACCTCCTCACTTTTTCTATATGACTTTGTTTAACGTTCTCACGGATGAGGCTCAGGCTGAATGGACGGCCTGTGCGTTGCCTTAAAAATAAAAAAAACACGGAAGGGTTGCCAGTATTAAAATTAATAGTTTGTTTTCGCTGGCCGTAAGGTGCACGTTGTGGGAACGATTGACCCCACGTTAAATTTTTTGAACTTCCGGGAAGATGGTTTGGTAATAAGAGGATGTAATGGACAAAAAGTATTCAAATCATTATGCTGGACCACGGGTGTAGGGTTACTTTGTAAGATAAGAATAAATAAACTCACGGAGATGGGGTTCAAAAGGGTGCTATTGTTGTTTTGTACAATCAAACGGTCAAAGATGCGTTGGTTCTAGATATGGGCATGTTTTAACATGATTATGTTAATTTTGATTTATTTGAAGATTTTCTATTTCACACATTCAATCATCAGGTTAGGTCTTTAATATTTGTGGCCTTGCTACTTCTAAAAACAAAAACAATCCGGCTAGATCCTCCGTGGATTCAAACAATGGCGACTTTAATTCTTCTCTAAAATGGCACTTGTCGTTTGTGCTCTGAAGCTAGGATAGATTTCGTTTTCGTGTCGAACTTTTTTGTTTTAAATGTCTCATAGTGATAATAGGTAATACTGGCCGTATTAGGTAACTGCAAATTAAAGTGTTTAAAACACCTGCGCCAAAATAAGTACCTAGGTATGTAATCTGTAAGCTGCAATAGGAATGTTTGAAAAAAGTTGACGTTGAATTCCATTCCTAGTCGTTGGTCCAATTTGTTATTTCTAAGAAATTTTGTATTGATTACTTATATTGTGAAAAAAATGTTTTATGCGGTAGTAGATTTTAAGCTTATGAAATAAAGTAGTTACGTTTTTATATATCTATTTATCTTTATTCGCGGGCTGTCGCTATTTGTACAAAAGCGAAGCAGCAAGCGGAAATCGCGGCGGCGGCGGCGCAGAGGTTAAAAAATAAGCAGAAATCATATTCGAATTAAACTATAGTCTAACCCACTTAATATTCAAAAACGTAAGACAAAAACTTTGATTAGTATTTTTTCAATTTAATTCCTCTCCCAGGGCTACAGGTGTCTGTCAGTAAAAAACGTAATAAACCATAGACTGTGGAGCAATGTGGGTTCCCGCGTTTTTACGTTTGTTTTTGTGAGGAATGTGGGAAGGGAGGGATCGATTTGTGTCATTAGAAGTGAATTAAAATCAGTTGTTCAAAAGTGTTGTTGTTTTCAATGTTTTTAGAATAAATCTCGTTACAATCAATGCACATTTCATTTCGTATTCATGACTCTACATTATGCATATATCATCACATCACATCATTAATAAGGAAAACAACTACCTAGGTATGTTTTTTGATTTATATATGTTTTTATTTTATAATTAAAAATTGCTGTACGTAACCAAAATTATATTTATGGTGGTAATAAAAGTGTCAATATATAACAAAAAACAAACATATCCTTGGAAACAAAAACGAAGCTAAATGAATCAACATACATACCTACTTCACAAGAATTAATGCTATGATGTATAAATTTCAAAAAAATATCAGAGCTTTCACCTTCCAGATACGGAAGTAATATGTTAACCTTTTGGATATCAATTTCTCACCCCAAAGAAAGGGTTAACTTTCAATTTCTCAACTAATTAATTAACGACCACAACATATGTTTAGATTAGTATTGGACACGCTTTCTCTAACCTGAGCATTAGGTAGTCCCACCTGTTAAAATAGAAAGACGTGACTACCATTCATGTCTTTCTAAAAGTAAAGAAAAGTAAAAATACTTACATAACTTGAAAGTTTTTGTACCTTCTTATAAAAAACTGGCGGTGAAGTTTTCATACAGATCCCTAAGAAAATTTTCTATATAATATGTTCATAAGGCATGGTGTAGGATTCTAATGGTGAAAGATTTTTATCACATCGGTCCAGCAGTTTTGGAGCCAATTCAATCTTAACAAACAGTCAAATCTTTCCTCATTATAAATTGAATATTGAAATTGAATATTAGTGTAGATTATTAACTTTGATGTTCGACATTAAATTTAACCTTTCTGGCTATTTTGAAACATAGGTACTCCTACAGAAATTCACTCTATGATATTTTTTGCAGAATGATCACAAGTAGATATGTGGATAATGAAATTAATGAATAATGCTGGGCAATTTAAACAGACTAAATGAGGATTTATGTGAAATACCAAATAAATAAGTCAGTATTTTGATACAAAATAATCACTAATATTGTAGTTCCTATTCATATTAGTTCTTTGACATTATACCTCATGCATGAAAATTTATTATTGTATTTATCAGTGACATTGTAGGTATAATAATTTTCATTTTTCTCACCTATAAATTGCTATTTTATGCATGAGTAAATACTATAAACAAAAAAATATAGATAAATCGCAAGTATTCAACATTAAAAATCGCCTACGCCTAGCACCTACTTCTTCGATTTTGATTTGCTTAAACATATGAGGTTTTTGAGTAATGAATGTTACTTAAGGGTGCAATTTAGGTATTTCACTGGAAAGTAAATAAACATAAAGATATAATACCTTCTGAATAGCCGGTAAAACTTCAACTGCCTCCCTACGGCTACGGAACCCTGTAAAAAATATCGACAGTTGTGGCCACAGGAAGAACCACAATCTCCAAGATTTGTTTTATTTCTTTTTAATTGTCAATTTGACGTCTCGCCCGCGTCATAAAGGGTTAACTGATTTTACATCGGAAGTGACATGTGCTGTCATTATTTTTAATTTTATTGTAATTTTGTGTTAGTAATGGCACTCTTAGGTTTGTTTTTATTGAACTTAGACGGATATCCTGCTGTTGATAAAACCATTTGTGAAAATAATAAAGTGGTCTTGGTCAAAAGGAATTTTTGATTAAAGATTTCATATATATAAATGACCTCAAAAACACCGGTTTCACGAAACAAGAAAATGCTTACTTATTTGATAATGAGCATTTAGTAAATAAACGTTTATAATGATTGCATAAAACTAACTCTGTAGGTAATCTAGCTAGAGCTGTCTCGTCTGGAAATACAACATGCCTAATTTAGCAAATGTATGCTAAAAAAGCTTTTGATTTAAGTAAGTTACTTAAGTATGTGAGTAAATTATAAAAGAATGTGTAATTAGCATTTACCGAATAGCATAGATAATCGTAGTCTGAAATAGGAATGTTTGCAATTAAATATTTCACACTAAGGAGACTGATTATAAGTAAGTGTACAGACCTTTTTCGTCATCGTCGGGCAAAAACCTTACACATAGGTTCCCGTGGGCACAGCCCTTACGTTGGAACCGATATCAAAATAGTAGTAGGTATGGAAACAAACGAATTTATACACTAACATTGTAGAAATTCCACAAGATTACTGTGGTTTGGAGCAGAAAATAAATACATTTAGTTGGAGACAGCAAAAAATTGTAAAAACCAACTGTCACATGGCCTTATTAACAATTGCTAACATTGACAAATGTTCAATTCAATTTCAACCCTATATAGGAAAACTTTAGAGATTTTTTGCAATAATTTATTTGTATTAAATAAGTTAAGAAGCTAATGACAGGATAATAAGTAAACTGGTGACACTGACATGATAATATTAACTCTGATGACCTAGAAATAAAAATAATATTATTTACATAGTTAGGGTTTGCTCGCTAAGGCGAATACGGCACTCTGATAATTATTATTATATTATTATTTGATTATTTTGGCTACCTACGCCTAGCTAGGTACTAAAATAACTTACTTTATAGTTAATTACTACATAACTAATAACTAAAAACGTAACTAAAGAATTAAGTAGACACTAAAGTTACCTACTTATGTTGGCTTTTTATTCGACTGTGTTTAATTAATTTTTTATAGGTTTCGTTTAAAGCTTGTCTAATCTAGATTCTAAACAACGAAGTCAGTGGAGAAAATTAATACCTATTAGTAAGTACTACCTAAAGTGTGTAAAAGTTAAGGCATCTATTCTACCTTATTCTGCAAACCAAAATTTCTCCCAAAGTGATGATCATGATGACAACTGGTCAACAACCATAAAACATTCTGCCCCAATTTGATCGACAAACGAATATCAATATCAAAACATCACCTGTCCCAAAAGCAAACAAAATCAATCCAAATCACTGGGTCACTGACCCTTACGAATTACTTACCAACAATACCAAACTAATATCAACTCTATTACTTCGAACTTAGAGAAGAAAGAAGTTAGACGATTAAAAAGCACACAAACTGTCATTTATTTATCAAAAAATCAATTTAAATTGATTCCTAAACCTTAGATTTTACGTTTGAAAATTCAACGTCTAAAGAAATGTCAGACAGCAGGTCAATACAAATCTATTGTCAGTAGAATTTGAATCTTATCAAGTGGAAAGTAAGTTAGTAAATCAAACGATAGTATGTCAGACCATCTGCCGGGCAGATGTAGAGATCACAATCACACGTCATACCTGTGGTTCAAATCTGTGGCGCGAAAGGGTTAAACAATGGAACACGGATTCTCGGAGAAAAAAGTTGCCATTTAAAATCGAGAGTTTGAATAATGGTTGTTTATCATCTCAGCTTATTAAGGCTCAGCTAGTTAGGTTAAAAGTTTTTAAATGTAATAATGAAAGGAACATTATAGTCATTTCAGAGCTAAAGAGCCACATCGGTCTACTTTGACTCGCACCGATTACAATGCAGAATTCTCAGTTTCAGTACCTACCCATATCACTTTGACTAGGTTCTGATTCTGGTCCCCAAATTTCAATGCAGAATTCAGTTTTGAGATGAAGAAATTATCCCCTTCTTGGTGTAGTAAATATACCTAAGTATACCTACACATACGTGTCTATGTGTATAAAGAGCCCTGTCGTCTACATTCGTACTAATAATTTGATTGTTTTATAGAAACTAAAAACTGACCTCAAATTCCTTTTCAGCTTTTTTTTATGATTTGTTTGACAAATAAGTATGTAAGATATAAGTGAATAAATAATAATAATTATAGGACATCTTAGTTATAATGTTGAATAATAATAAGAAAATAAATATAATCAATTCATCCGGAACTAATATTTTGATGAGACACCTCGGGATCATTCTCTAATACAATATCAAGAGAATAATATTAGTTCTTATTTTTTCTGTTATTTAATTGTGTGTTGAGTTTTAGTTTATTAATAAAGAATATTTTTTAAGAAAAAACAAATGGCTGACCGGTAAAGAAGTGTATTTTAATTTTACACTAAATTAATGAAAATAAGATAAACGTAATACTAGGTAATAAAGGCTTTGGCCTGTTAATTTTAAGATGAAAAATCGAACAGAAAAGGCCGTTTTAATCTATAGACTCCTTAAAATAATTTAGTTTGTTCGCAAATATCAATCTTATGGGAAGAATACTTATATTAACAATTACCTACCTAGTTAAATAGGTTTGGTAAATCAGTCTCGCAAACTTAGTTTTACTAATAATAAACCCAATACTTAGAAATCCAATCCGAAATAAGAAATATAAATTACAATCATATCAAACATACGAAAACATACATCCAACCGAATAAGAACTTCCTCCTTTTTGGAAGGCGGGTAACTCTGACGTCATCGCCATCAGCAAGATTCTAGTGGAGGGAATACTACGTAGGTAAGTACGTCTGTTGCAAAAACAACATCTCTCGGAATAAACTTTGCTCATACCTAGGGCACTTAATTGGTCCCTCCATAAAATGTAATACAGCATCAGAAAACCTGTGATAAACGAATGTGCATTTATAAATAGTATTTTACACAAAAACACGATTGACACACCTGTAATGATCGCAGTGAACTCATAACCTACTTTCGCCCGCAAAAAGGTTAACAATCGAGAATTCATTTTGTATATGTGGATAAAAAATATAAAGCCTCGTGCACATGGAGTATGGGCAAGAAGTTGTATTGTAAATTAGTTATATTTACATGTATTTACAACTAGATTCTGGCTGCTTTTCTATGCCACCGTTGTCAAGGTAGTCTGGGAGAGATTGTTTTTCAGCGATAAGACTGCCAATTATCGCTTATTCTAATGTAATTCTTTTATTTTCTTGGTTTCGCATTGCTTTTCTATGCAACCGTTGTCAAGGTAGTCTGGGAGAGATCCATCTTGTGCGATAAGACCGCCACTTGTCGCCTATTCTAATGTAATTCCTTTATTTGTTTCTGCTTAGATTGGGGCCAGATGATGATGAGTGGATTGTCCAGCACAATTTATTTATTTTTTTTATAAATTTTTCAACAAAGTATGACTTATTATTATGACCTTTAAGGTTATTTCTATCCTATAAGATAAACCCACACGCAATTTACATAAGTGTGTCAAATTTCAGCCCGATCCGTTGAAGCCTCTCCACACTCGCACGCGAAGCCGCGAACCATGAGTGTGGATCTCATTCGCATATTCGTCGCGGCATCGCGTTGCCTTCGCGCCTCGTTCCCCTAGCAAGTCGGTTTTTTGTCCCGTGGCAAAGGGTTCGTAGTGTGTGGACTGTGTAGGCATTGGCATGTTCGCGGCTTGACGCGAGACAACGACGATAACGCCGCGCGATTCGGGCGCGAGTGTGGATAGGGTTTTGGTAATTTCGTTGTGAAAAGCAACCAACATCCATCCATCTATCGAAAGATCTAATCGCATAATAATATAATGTGATTTAGCTACCAGCTACCAGGTTAAGGTTGTGCTGAATAAACTTGTGAGTAATATTTTTTATTTATAACTAGCGACCCGCCCCAGCTTCGCACTTGTGCAAAGCTGGTACAAAAACCTTCCTCTTGAATCACTCTGTCAATTAAAAAACCCGCATCAAAATCCGTTATGCACGTAGTTTTAAAGATCTAAGCATTCATAGGGACAAACAGACAAACAGCGGGCACTTTTGTTTTATACTATGCAGTGATAACTATCTCTCAAAACTATGGCAGAGATTCTATCAGAAAATTAATCTTATCGCCGGCCTCGCACGGGTATTTTAACATAAAATATATTTTTCATGCAGAATCCTAACTTTTTTTGAAAACATTCTATAGCCTATGTTCATCACGGAAAATTCAGGATTCTAATGGTGATTTTTTTTTTTAAATCGGTTGTGTAGCTTCGGAGCCTATTCAATTCAAACAAACATAAAAACAATCTTTAGGTACTCTTTATAATATTAGTATAGATTCATAAGTTTATATGTATATTTTTGCCTTTATTAAACAGCTAGATTCCAAATAAATCTCTTTATTCATAATGGTCTGCTAACATGAAAGAGTAGTGCTTTTTTTCCTTGACTCATGTCAATAGAAGAAGACATAGCAATACAAAAGAGCCAGAAATAGCAATGATTTAATTTAGCAGAGTATTATACTAATATTATAAAAATAAAAGATTTGATTATTTGTTTGTTTGAATTGAATAGGCTCCAAAACTACTGGACCGATTTTGTAAAATTCTTTCACCTTTCGAATCCTACATTTTCCCTGATGAACATAGGCTATATTAAAAAAAATTGATATTCGTATGAAAAACAAATTTTTGTTAAATACCCGTGCAAAGCCGGGGCTGACCGCTATTTATGAATAAGGGGTATATAATGTACCTATAACACTTCTACGCCGTAGGTAGAGGGTGCGTAGCGCAGCATTGTCCACGTAAACCCGAACTGATAATTGTGGAACGGAATTTAAATTTATTTTACTGAGAGTTATCTTGAGCTAACTGAGAGTTATCTTTATTAACAAAGAAAATAACCGTCAAATGAGAGTTAATGGATTTTAGTTTTTCCTGCGTTCTACAATGGGCTAGAAAAAGTAGTTTGACGCCAATCGTAAGTCGGTCTATTAAATTATGAAAAAAAATTACATTTTAGAATTTTCGTAGCATTTGGGAAAATAAGAGATTTTAGGCTTACAATCAGCGTTTTATCAAAGCAGGGATACCACAATTGACTCCAAGAAGGTTTCATCGTAGGTTTATAGATGGTTTATGATTTGCGAACAATTACTTTTCCTTTACTTTTATTGCGTGTAGAAAGTAGGAAAAGGTAAAAATCTCAATAGAACATTAATTTCGCACCCACACAAAACTATCACCCATTAAGTGCCTATATAACTTTGTTTTGATTAATTGGTTTGTTTGCAAAGACCTTATACTGACGAGCGTCCTGAAAAACAAATTACAAATACAGGGTGTTAAAGTAAGTATCCGACTGACTGACTATAAAAACGTCGATGCGTTAAAACGCCTAATTAAAAGCTTTCATTAAAGCTTCCTCTGACATTTAAAAGTTTGGAGGGAAAGTATTTTACGATATCGTCTGCAAGTACAGATTCTTTTTGCTTACTCTTGTTGGTATTTAAATCACTCCAAAATTATGTTCAATTTGTTTCAAATTAAGTATTTCTTATTTTTGGACGATTACTTTCATTGTTATTATTTAATAAAGAATTTTATCAGGTATTAAAAAGTATCAATGAATAAAAGAGATAAATAAATATTTATCTATCTACCCTAACTTCCACTACTGAACGTGTATCCTTAATAATAAAGAGGTTCTGCTATAATCACTACGTTTGTCCAACGGATGACTGATTGCAGTAGAGCTGTTAAAATAACTCGGAAGGAAGCTGTTGCCATAATATAATTTTGTAATTTAAGCTATAGATGAAAAAACAATCATTTAAAAATACAAAGTCAAGAACATTGTAGCAACGAAGCTGCGGTCGGGCGCGTTAGTAACAACCTACTTAAAATGTATCATAATTACACGTCATCTTTTTACCCTCAGCGGGCCGCGCGGGCTAAGCGCTCCGCCGCCGGCCGCCGAGCGCCAAAAAACTCCCAAACTTTCAGCAAATAAACAAACTCGCGCGTTCGGCGCTAGCCGCTTATTATAAATAATTAATGATTCCGTCCACTCTTATGCACGATAAAATGCCATTACGGTTTTCACCGGGGGAGGTGCAAAAAATGTCGAAAACCGCCGCCGTCCGAACCCGTCCCCACAAAAAAATACGCTTAAAAGAGTGCGCTGGCATCGCTGAAATTCTCGCGTTTCTTACCGCGCCGTCATTTGACTCCAGCCATTATCTGCGAAATTAACGGATAATAAAAAATACTGATTCGATAAAGGTATATTCGCGTTGTCGCCGACGGTTTTTGCCGGACACCCTGTATGTGCGAGTTCGCCCTGGATAAACGCTGCCTCATGAAAATTCAGCCGGGCATTAACTAAAAAACCAGGCCCATTCCTTTCGAGATATTCCACAACTAAGACACTTCATAAAAAATATTATAGCCGTTTCATTTAAGTTGTCCTATAAAAAGCATAACCTTATTTCGTACTCGAATGTGCTAACCGGCGCGTTAATATCAGAAATGACAGATGCATCAGTCCTATTTGGTCGACGCGATGCACGATGTCTAGACGAATTAAAAAAGTCAAACAATTAAAAGTTATTTGCATATTCACAGAGTAAGCGGACTCAAGAATGGTTTGAAAGGAGACGGAAAAAATAAGAAAAAACTGCGTGTTTTGAAACGCATCTTTGCGTAACGTCGTTATTCTGTGGTAACGTGTTCTTTATTCGAATTGAATGGATATGATTGTATGCTTTGTTTGTGAGGGAGGGTTGAGGTGAGGTAAACGTTAAAATAAACAGACGTGTTTGATTGTTTGTTTAACAGTACCTTTATGCAAAGGTTTGCTAATTAATTGAATCTCTACAATTTCAGTTTCTGCAAATAATCATTGTTATAGTTTAGGTAATTTTCAGTAGGTTAGTAATTATAATTTTCCTAACTATTTATTCATATTTCAAGATAATATTTAATACTCATAAATTAGTAGCGTTTGAGTATTTAAGCGTTTAAATAGTCAAACGCTACTCATACTAACCGTCCTGACAAAGTTTTCACAGATTTTCATTGATATGTGTCAACAAATCGACGAGATTAAATCTGAATTGCGTTGAGCGAAAATAATTTAAAGAACGTGGAGGTGGAAACGTGTTCTTGAGTGGAGACTTCGCCTCGGTAAACGTAGTGGAGGACGCCCTCCGGCCAGGTGGGATGATGATCTGCGAAAGACTACTGGCAGATGCTGGATGCGACAAGCTGAAGACAGGGTGCTATGTCGCTCATTAGAGGAGGCCTATATCCAGCAGTGGACTAACATAGGCTGATGATGATGATGAGATGGAAATCGGTAGTACCTACCGCCAATAAAATCCAATAGTATGATTTATCTCTATGGTATAATTGGGCTCTACCAAACTCCAGAATGTTGTCTTTTTACCAACCTAAGAAGGTGAATGAATAAGAACATAAAATGGTTCAAATGTATGCTAAGCACGGCATTCCCTCATATTTTATTTAACTTGCAGCACTGAAAAGTATTATACAGGAAGTAGGTGCATCATGCATCACCTAGACAAGAATTTAAAAAGTTTTCTGACGAAAGTGGAGCATATAAAAATTGCAAGGATCTACATATATGCAGATTTCATACACATGTTAGGGGATAAACATTATTTATGAGAACCGTGAAGTTTTAAATTTTTAGTCAAATTTAAATTATGTTGTACATATATTTTGTTCAAATCAAATCAAATCAAATCATTTATTTGCCGAACACATTATTATAGGTACATGTCAGATCTTATAACTACAGTAGTGTCTATGTATTCAACCCGCAAGCAGGTGTGCAAATATTAATAGTATTGAATAGTTTACAAAAAATAATCATATAATTAAGTTGGCAATGGTAATCAATTAAATAAAAATAATAATTATGTCAATATAAATCAAAATAATAAAAAACTATGAGACATTAACAAACAAAACAGTAAATAATTCTACTTAAAATTAATAAATTCATCTACACTATAAAAACATTTGTCTATCAGCCACTTATTTAATTTTTGTTTGAATAGATTTCCATTCAGAGTTTTTATTGTATCTGGTAACTTAATAAAAATAGTGATGCACATATTATAAGCATTTATTTCGTAGTTTGTTCCACATAAAATAAATAAATCTATATCTATACTAATATTATAAAGAGGAGAGATTTGATTGTCTGTTTGTATGTTTGAGTTGAATAGGCTCCGAAACTACTGGACCGATTTGAATAATTCTTTCGCCATTAGAATCCTAAGTTTTCTTTGATGAACATAGGCTATAAAAACAATTTAAAAAAAATTATGTTCCGCAATAAAATCCAATTTTTTGTTATAAATACCCGTGCGAAGCGGGGGCGGGCCGCTAGTCACTAATAAAAACCTAAAACTAGCTTCCATTTAAAGCCTGGTTTTGACCTGTGTTACGGGGCGTAAGTATCTAACAAGTTCACAGCGAGCGTTCGTAAAGTCAGTGCGGGCAAAAAAAAGTTCGCTCCGAATGGTACCTACAGTATGCGTAATAAATAATAATACGCGTAGTACTGGTCTGTACCCCACTTATCGGTACCTAGAATGGCGGTACACATGGCGTCAAAATAATTGAGTTCTGAGTTTAGTATATGATATTTTTTAAACCCTTAAATAAATATATCGGTGATCGGAATGCTGGTTTTTTGTCGCCCAACGAAACAGCATTGCCGTCCAACGTGGCAATGTTGCCAGCATTCTGGGTAGGGTACTCTGCCTTCTGGTAACGGCATATATTTGTATAAAATAGATGTATTTATAATAGTTGTTATTGTTTTTTTTTTGTTAAGTAAACTGTAATTTTCAGACGATTATATTAAGATAGGTGCTTACCGTAGTCAATTGCTTACACAATGGTAGCACATCATGGTGCTAAACTTAAAAAAAAGCACGTTGACATACCTACAATTTTAATGCTAACGTTTTTATTTCAATTTAAATTATATTTTAACGTCGGCCTTGCAATAAATTTCTGTGTCAGGACACAGTAAACTCAGTAAGTAACTAATTACTTTTTACTTAAAATTCCTCGTTATTTCTTCACGCAAAAACCTTCATTAAAATTAACTACAAACCACCTGCTAAAAACATTGTAAAAACTTTAAAATACAATATCTCAAATTCCATGCCTATTTCGGCTGCGGGAAAAAGGACATTATGTAAAACAGCTCTGTAAAAATGCAAGAACAAAAACAAATCTCGTATTGTACCTATATTTTACATTATAAAGTATAACTGCGGAGAAATGAAGGATTAAAAAACTGGTAAGATAGAGCGGAATATTAGCATGGGTTCCGTGGATTTCGCGATCTGAACGTATGGTAATTGCCTACCTACTAAATACACACACGCCTCACATACTAACATTTAGGTACAAAAAAAAATAACAGAACCAAATTAGAACTAGTTATCACAATTAAAACAATTGAGCTAACTGCAGATCAGTAGATTTGTTTACCTCACACCGTTACATCTTGACGACTTTACTCCTCATTAAGTTCGACCTTTCTACTTATATGCTAGTATTAAGTATCCAGATGAAAATGATTCGTGCTTATTAATATTATCCTTAAAATAATAATAACTCTCATAGCATCTAAGCTTTAATTTTTGGTATACCTACTTAAACTCACAGATTGTATAAACCAAGTGCATTAATTTACCACATTCCTCTCTTTCAAATTTTGGACATGAGGTATATGTGCAAAGGGTTTCTTGCAACGTTCACGGAACCCTATTAAGGCTCCACACATTTATTTCTGCAATGTTTTTACGCAGACGGAGTGGAGCCAGCTCGTTTGCACAAAAATGCACGCTGCTATTTAAATACTCTAAGATGCAACAAAATGGCGCGCAAAAAATCATGTCGGGATGTTTATTTGCCATTGTTTGTGAGGTTACGCTTGCAGTATTGCATTTATTAGTATGTAAATTAGGGTTCGAAGTCAGTCTTAATCCTACGTTTTTGGAAATTCTCTTTGAGACTATTAATTAAATATTGTTATTTATTAAAGCATTTTCCTCTGTGACCTTTGCACGAAGGGTGAAGGTCCGCCTGTGACGCATGAGGTTGCGGTTTCGATTCCAGACATTTTTTTTTACGATCTGCAGATATTTGCTCCGGATGTTCTGGTCGTTTTATATGTATTATAAAAAAATATCAGTCATCTAGTACCTATAACACAAGCTCTGCTTAGTTTGGGGCTCGTTAATGCTGATTGAATCGTCTAGCATTATTTTTAATTTTCATCAAAAACTTGCTGCCTACTTCTCTAATGCAATAGAATAATATAGAGTAGGTATAATGCGGACCTTAGCCCATTGCACCACATCAGTTGTTTTATAGTAAGTTAAGGTACTTTGTTGAGCAATAAAATGTGAGAATAATTTATTTTTTATAACTTCGTTATAAATTATTCTCACATTTTGTACAAGTTGTAAGTACAGGTATGTACTAATACTGACAATCGAACATTGAATTTGAATCTAGTAAGTACCTATTTATTTAACACAGAACCCTCTAACACATTACATTCTCTATTACCTACTTAAAAGAGGTTACCAAACCCATACTACATTAGTTTAAGTTTACTTGAATAAATTTTTGTATACTGTATATTTGTATATATTTAAAATAAGCGGTCCGCTCCGGCCTCGCACAAGTAGTTAACAATGTCAACACGTTTTCTTGAAGTTTTCATACGTATCCCTACTTAACTTTTTGAAAATATTTTATAGCCTTTCATTTGGGATAATGTAGGATTTTAATGCTCAAAACATTTTTCGAATGAGTCAAGTAGTTTCGGAGCTTATTCAAACAAACAAATAAACTAATAATGAAACCTTTTCTCTTTATAATAATAGTTTAGATTAAATATAAAACCTTTCTGAAGTATGAAGTTTTTGATGAATTTATCATCAAAAACTTCATACTTCAGAAAAATAAATACAGTATTACGTACTGAACACTTTCTTTTTGTAATCGGTTAGTTAAGAACAACTTCTTGAAAGATTAATTAAACAAAAATGTAGGCTACGCAACAAAATAAAAACTAGAAGTTGCAGTTACGTATTCCATAGAAGTGGTTTTTGCGGCTGACAATGTTCGCTTTTTCCGAGTTTCCACGGTTTTTCCGAGGCTCTACACACTCGGGTGTTTTTGTACTCTATCCGAGTACAGCGGTGAGATGTCTTGATACTTTGACATGATTATAATTACTCTCTAGATTTTTTTATACGGCTTATAAAAGCCTATATCATTTTAGTTCAGAGTATACTATGCTAGTAATTGCGTTAACTAAACACAAAAAATCCTTGACTCCGTAGCCTATTGCTACGCCGTAGAGCATTGCGCACGTTTATGTTTTTTGTATGTGAAGAATGCACCCCGTAGCGCTTTCTACAACCTTTGTAGAAGTCGTAGCAAGTTATTTGAAACTCAAGTCTTTAATCCAATACTTTGGAAAATCTTTTTTAAACTTTCTATTTATATAAATCCATAGAACTAGACTAGGTACGTGCAGCAATAACTTATAATTGGATTACTTGTTGACCACGATTAACGATATTAAATGTTGGATTCAGTAATTAAATAAGCTAGGTAATAACTAATACGCAACCGATTCCCTTCTGCAAAAACCACATTACTTCGATATATGGATAGATTCACAAAAAAATCATTTGTGACCACGATTAACAAGATTATGTGGGATACAATAATTAAAACTCGTTGCTTCAAAATTTGTATGCGACGGATTTCCTGCAAAAGGCTCCTTACTTCGATATACGACCAGCCTTTTTAAAATGACCACAGTATCAATCATTAGCAAGTGGATCAAGACAATTCCGCCGCACTACACACATCAAGAAACGTAGCAGAGGCAATAAGCAAAAACCCTATCCCAAGACAAAGCGAGCCCCGGTGCTGCAGAAAAACGCAAATTACTCTAGTAACGGGTTCGATTCTCATCGCATGCGACTTTTCTTTCAATCTCGCTTTTTGTGATTCGTCATCGGAATGGCAGAAAAAGTTATTATTCTCAGTGTTGTGTTGATGGCAGCGATTGCAATTAAATGGGTTTATTATAAAACAGTGGCAGTTTTTATAGTGCTTATGCTTTATTTATGCAATATTTTATGTTGATATTTTACGTTGTTAGAGCCACCTAACAAAAAATAAATCTAGTATCTTCTACTCTTCTGCTTGAGTAGGTTTATTAATTTGTTATAAGGTTTTTAGGAAATACATAACATAAATAATACCTAGTAATATTCTGTGTACCTTTTTCTACTTCACGGTTCCTAATGAAAATCTTATCTTTTTTAATTTTCTTGGGAATCGAGATTCAGTATTTTTGATCAACTAAATGTTTTGTGAAAATTCAGGGTCAAAGCGCGGACCCCAAAATAAAATTGCTCAAGTGACTTACTGGTTCCATTCACATTTCTTCCGATGATCTTATTGGACCCATTCGGCTGCGGGGCAGGGGTGTGCGGCGTGGGGGGCACGCGTCCCGCTTCCTCTCCCGGGCTCTCCATATCACCCCTCTCGCTCGCGCACATCAACACCCGCCAAAATGTCCAAACTTCACCAACGTCAAAAGTTCGAAATGTCAAAAAAGGTAGAATAGTTAATATCCTATCCTCAATCACTAGAGAGACGTGGAAAATTAAATTCCGTTTCACGTAGTTTTTTCGCGGATTTGTGAGTTTGGGTAGCCGTGACGTGCGCGTAAGACGCTCGCGGCACGACTGCCGGCCAACGGAGCCCTAAGCATGCAGCTGCAAGCCCTGGCCCCGCCCAGCACCCCACAAGAGTGGGGCAATGGCACCCCCACGACACTCTGTACATAAAAAAGTCTATCAACGAATTTTTATTAACGTACGGGTGGAAAAGGGTAAAGCGCAGAATATTGCATAGTTGTTAGTAATGCCAGGGGTACGCTATGACTAAGATTTTCGGAGGGTCGAGTTTTTATTTTAATTCGTATTGTTTATGTTAGGTTAGTATTTTTAGAAGTTAGATGTTTTACCTTGTTTTCTAGAACTGTAATGCAAGGTAAAAAAATATATGTAGGAACTACTTACAAATTACCTATAGAATATTGTATGACTCTTAAGGTTTGCCCAGGAGGTAATGAGACTCTATTTTATTTCTCCAAAATACTTTAATGTGTGATACTTTAATTCGGTGTGAGTGCACCAAATTGGCCGATACGGATCACGAATAACATTTTGGATACTAAAAATAGGCCCCCAGTAGGTACCCATACCTACATACAATGCCAATAGTGCAAAATCATAACAGTGTCTCAGCTATTCGCTATTCCAATTGCTCACGTCATTTGTCTAAAAAGCTTTACCTGAAAGCTCAATTTACGTTCCGTTATTACCTAGGATATATCGGAAAGTAAATAAATCTAACCTAACCAATTTATGAAAAATGCCTCTTTAATATCCAAGCTAACCACTTAAGGGTTTTTGCAATTTACCGTTGTAGTTTTTTCCGTTTCCGCGAAGATCTTTTAGGCCAGATCGTCCGAATCGAGCTTGAATGATAATCATCTTTAATTTGATTTCGGCACGAAAGCGCGCCTGTTTTAGTTTTTGCGAGCGAGGTTCAGACGTTTTTGGCGAACCGCTTTGATCGCGTGGTTGTTTGTGGAAGATAAGCATGTTCTATCAATAGACTAGATAGATAAGCAGGTACATAACAAATCTACCTATGTACCCATACGGACACCTTTTGAGGCGAGAAAAAATTTTGCCTTTCGATTTCTAAATTACAAGTTTTCGGCAGTTTATGAATAAGTACCTCACTATCACTATCGGACGGATGTAGATTAAGGCATTTCCAATTGGGTAAGAATTAAGTAGGTCTATACCTACTACGTATGTTACTATAACATACGAAGGTCAAATAGGAAGGTATACTCTAGTACCTACTTACATACTAAGTTCTGAATACTAAGTACCTAATCTTTGCTAAGAATCGTGGCGTAGGGATCCAAGATCTAAATTATCTAATGTGATGACAAATAAGATTTCTTCGTAGCTGAATTTCAGCCATAGAAGAAGAGACAGGCTAGTGCACACGGCATATAAGTGCACAAGTGTGTGCGGAAACTACGTGCACTCGGTATCCCCACTCTTATAATCTGATGGGCAGACTGTAACAGAATCGAAAAATCTCAGGTTATTTAAAATATTGAAATAAATAAATAGGTAAGTACTCGTAATTCTGGACAATCCACACAGCATCACCGGACCCCAAGCTAAGCAGTAGTAGCCACTAGATGACTAATTGATATAGGTACGTACTTACTTATTGCAATTTAAACATAACAGATTTTTTTAACCTAGACTAGATCACCAGGAACTATCTGCCAATCGAACAAACCATTGTCTCGTGACGGGAATCGCATCCACCTGCATGCGTCAAAGGCGGGCCTTCATCTACCGCGCCACAGAGGTCGTCTGTCATTAAGATGAATGGCTAAATCAAATTGATGAGGATGATGACCATCATGTTTTTCTATTTACATCTAAATAAGACACAAAAATGTTACCATCTCTACCGCGCCATATAAAAACCATGCGAACTTGCACTTAATCATTTCTCACTAAAGAAAGTAAAATAGCTGTCATAACTACACTTGTGGCACTCCCGACTTCACTTTTATTACATTATGTTTAAAAAAGGGCTAGATTAATATAGGCTGATAAATAAATAAATTATACCTACTGGACAATCCACCGCAAAACTGCCCTCCTTGTGAAAAGTTCAGTAACTAGAATTTTTGCTAAATTTAGTTGCTTCAAATAACTTGCAATAACGCATACAATTGTCGCGAAAATTCTAGCTAGCAGTAGTTTCGGCGGTGCATTTTTCTGCCCTCCTTGTGAAAAGTGCAGACTTTTCACAAGGAGGGCAGAAAAATGCACCGCCGAAATTGACACCCTGGTGCGTCACACTTAATGTGTACCATTTAGTTATTAGGATTTCATAATTTTGTATGTATGTTAGTCTGTATTTGTTGATAATGGGCCCTAGAATAAGTTTTTTATCATCCTTAACTTTTCATTATGTTGCCTGAAATAAATTATTTATTATTATTATTAAACAGAGCTTGTGCTATGGGTAGGTACTACTGGATAACTATAATAACTGATATACTTAACTTAATACAATATATTACGTAAATACATACCTAGATATTTTTTACTTAATATACCAGAACACCCTAAAGAAAAATGCGAGTATCTGCAGATCGCAGAAATATTTGTCAGGAAGCGGGAATCGATTCGCAACATCCTGCGTCAGGCGGACCTTCGCCCACCGCGCCACAGAGGTCGTCGCTGATTATGAAAGGTAGACGAAGCCATCGTAAAGAGAAGGTAAAGGGAACCTTTAACTTCTTATATTACCTACTTTATTCATAATAATAATAAGATTGAATTGAATTATTATTTATTTTATATATTTTTTAAACAAACCACAGTTATAGTTGGAATTTCGACTAATTACATTTTATTTAAAATGAGATTATTACTTTAAGTCAACTAGAAGCACCATAATTTACGGTGTTTGGTTTTGATAGGTTTTATTAATTAAAAAAAATTGGTGTAAGTCTCAGCTAATTTCAAGTTTTAATGTCCGTTAGTCCCTTCAATATATGTAATTGAGATGTTATTTTTAGTATTTAGATGTAGTAATAGTTGTGATATTGATAAACTCGAATAATTATCCAAGCGTTGTGGTATGGGACAGAGCGGACCGAGGTGATCGTGAGAAAAGTCGAGAGGCTTAGCGGCCAAGGAGCTACGAAACACGCGTCTAAAGCGCTCATAAATCTCATAAATCGCTTCCGCTTAAGGCTCCGGGCACGGATGAATTTCCCATACAAACGTAATATCAAAATTATTTGAAATTTGCATATTTTCACCATGAACAACAATTATTTATAATAGTATTAATTTAGGTTTCTACCACAAGATTTTTTTATGTAACGGTCTACAAAAATAATAAGAAAACGTGTTTTTTTTAAACCGATTTGGTTTAATTTCATTTCAGAGAAGTGTTTTGAAAAATTTTTGTTTTAGGAACCTAGATAAATACGAGTACTATTCTTATACAAACAATAGCAGTACATGGTGAAAATATGCTCAAATTACAAATCATTTTGGTATTTGTTTATATGGGAAATTCATTCGTTCCGCTTTAATTTGTCCCTTAACTGTGGTCCAGGCCATAAATATACATACGTTATTTTACATTTTTTTTTGTTGCACTGTGGAGCGGATAGTTACGATGGTATGTACCTAGTGTAGGTATTGTTTTATTTTACCTAATAATGATTAATAACTACTAGTTAGTTGTAGTTATGCAGGTAAAAGAAAATGACAAGAAAATTGTACAAAGGATCCAAATTAGAACTAGTATTTTCAATTGGAACACTTTGAGCTAACTGCAGTCTGTTTTAAACAATTGGTTGGATTTGACGATTCTCCTCTATAATTTTATACTAATTTCTAATAATGTTATAATTTTTAATTATTGTATTTAAATTAAATAATATAAATAATTCTACACTTATTGTAAGTAACCTGAACTATAAACTGACTAAACATCAATATTTAATATATCAGTCATATAATAGTAGCCCATAGCCTTAACTTGGGGCTATATGATCAGATGGGAATAACCCATGGAGCTTCTCAACAGGGGAAATTCGACACATACTCAGCACCACTGAACCACAGAAATTGTCAAATTAACAGGTGAGTGTAACCTTAAGTAACGCCATATTTATAATAGTCTTCTAAATTAAAACAGTTGTTAAACATTGTTATTTCTCACTCTGACTTGTGTCAATAGAAGACATAGTGGGTAACAGCAAAGCATTAAGAAATGGCTAAAATAATTAAATACCATTGTGAAACTGACCGTGTTATGTATTCTACCCGCCATTTTCCTGGCCTCAGTTTTTCTGCAGATAATATCCGACATACGGTTAAGGCAGAGTCGGTTTTTCCTCTCGCGGTGAAAGGTTGAACTACCGGATAGCTAGAAATATGTCGATATGATAAACTAACGGCAGTGTGGGAACCGTGATCTATGCTTTTTGCGCGCGCGACTGTAAAAACCACAGCTTTCTCACTGAACGGGTGAGATTTTCCTTGAGGTGATTTGTCTAACTGTACTTTTCTATGCACCTAACACTTAACACTAAGGACAGTTTATTAAGTCTGATCAACGTAGGAGTCTAATATCTTCTTTTCTTTTTTAGGGTAAAGCGTTTAGGTAGGTACCATGAAGGATTCACTATTGCCAATCTAAGCGCGTTACACAATACGACATGTGTCACAATGACAGTGGCTTGGAATCGGGCTAAACCTCTGAAAAACGATCATAATCGTTTTTCTGAGGGCTAAACCGTATATTAGAACGATTAGAACACGTTGTGAACTTGTGACGTCCCACTCTTTGGGCAAGGAATCTCCTGTCATAGGAAATAAGGTCCTTTATTCACTCTTGACATATTCTTTATGCGTTACATACATACGATACCAAAGCAGCGTGGAATCGGACAAAACCGTATTTAGAACACGTTATGACGTCACATGGTTTAGGCAAGGAGGCAAGGAATGTCCTGTGTCATAGAGAATAAGTGGAGAAGTTATTATTATTACGGAAAACAATCTTGCATACCTACTGGCAACACGCATAAAAATACTGACTGGTATTTTCAAGAATACGTAAACTTATTAGAATCATATGAAAAAATTAAACATTATTAGAATTTCATACTACAATGTTATATAAGTATCTTATTTGAATTTTTCACCTGCCTTGAATATAAGGTTTTTTCCACATTTTATTCCTTCTTGAGATGATAAAAATTGCGAAAAGTGGGTAAGCTAATAAATTTCATTGAGCAATTTGTAATGGCAGCTTTAACCTTACAAAATGTTTAATATTATGGTGTGGTAAAAACATTATTATACATAAACAGCCATTCTCCAACCAAGAATTTCATCGCTCAATTTTTTACAGAACGCAATTTTTGGAACGCGACCATCATTTCGAATCGCGCGGGAAAAACTACAAAATGGTGGCCGTTCCTTGCTAATGCAAATAGCCCGCGGGAAAAAGCCCGAGTTGAGTAAAAAGCCGGAGGAACTCATAGTATTTCATCGTCGTCGGCAGTTATTGAGCGCGGCGGGTGTTTTTGCGCAGATTCCCGCGATCGGGTAAGTTTTTGCCCTAAGTTGGAGTCTGGGAAGAGAGCGGCGGCGGCGACGCGACGGTGGCAAAAACTCAGCCGCCCGCCATAACGCTAACCGAGACAAAAACGCAGCGACATACGGATAGAATTAATGCGGAGACTTTAATTTTCTTCAAGAAAGCGCGGGAGGAAATGGCGGGTAATGAGTGTTGCCCGACGCAAAAACTATCTGTATAATGACGTCGCTCATTTAACCAGTTTATTTTTCTGTTCTTGGGAGATGGTAAAAAGTTATGTTGGAATCTTGAGTGCAGTTCTTGTAAGAGGCAGCATGTCTGTTTTACCTATTATGCAGGAACAATTAAGTTAAATTGCATCTAGAGATTCGGCGAGGCATTAATTCCAACATAATTTGAGGTGGTATTTAATTGTCTCCAAGATAAATATTATAATATCTTGGAGACAATTATATAAACGAAAAAAGCTATGGTCGTGGTCACCATTATCTATTCCAAAACTGTCACGTTACAAAGTTATTTGTAAAAAGGTGGTTTTATTCTCTTTGGTAAAAAAGATCAATGGTCAACTTTAAAAAGTCACTCGTACCTACACGTAGTGGTTATATTCTCTTTGGTACCTACATAAATAAATAATGTTGGAAAATACACACAGCATCATTTAGCCCCAAGCTAAGCAGACCTTGTGTTATGGGTACCTACTAGGATAACTGATATAGGTACATAATAATATACGAATAGGAACTGAGATAGATATTTTTAGTAGGTATACATAGAAAACGACCAGAAGACCCACAAATATTTGCAGGTCGTACAAATTATATTTGACCCGAGGCGGGAATATAACCCCCAAGCTCCTACGTCGCAGCAGGACCGTCGCCGTCGCCCACCGCGCCACAGAGGCGTTATTGGCTACGAAACTATAGTTTCAAGAAATAAGTAGGGGTGGTAATTTGGTTCGTAGAATTTCAAAAAAAAATTGATTTTCAATATTTTTATTCCGATACTATTCAAATTACTATGAAACAATACCTAATGACTTGTAAAAGTACGTACCTACGTACTGGATCTGTACTGCTACCTGGGTAAATCGTATTCCCTTTTGGATCAAAAGAAATATTTTAACCACCACACAATCTAACACATAAAAATAAAATCGTACACATCTTTCCCATACATTAGGTACGATGTTCCATTTATTCTTCATTAAAATTATGAAACAAAGTGGATTGAAACTTAAAAACATCGATATAACTTAAATAAAAATTATATTATTGCTGTTATATCAAGTGGAGCTCAAGACGAAGTAAGCAATGTTCCGCCTGCGACGCAGACGATTGCTGCCGAAGAGCTATTTGTTCACTTAAAAACACAAAAGCTTATATAAGTCGTGTATATAAATAATGGGATTGAGAATGACAGCAGGGCAGCATGCAGTTCTGGTACCTATCTGATTAGATCATTGAAATCTCTTCGTTCCCATTCTGGATTTCCTTTATATACCTATGCTTTTCCAACAAGAAACCACTTGGAAAATTGAGACGGTTCAGTGATTGATAACAAACTCCGCGCTATCAGAATCTAACTCGATGTAAAACTGATTCTTCCTGGGGTTTTACCTGTAGAATGATCAAATTGAACACTCTTATAACACCACATGAACGCGCACTCTTGTACATAGCTTTAAATTTAAATAATAATGCCTGACAATCCACACAGCATCATCTAGCCCCAAGCTAAGCAGAACTTGTGTTATGGGTAGGTACCTACTAGATGACTGATGTACATCAACATCAACATCACCAGCCTATAATAGTCCACTGCTGGACATAGGCCTCCCCTAATGAGCGCCATAGATGGCATCATTATTTGGGGATCGCAGTTCGGTGTAGTTGTTCTGCAGAAGGCGCTGCTGCCCGCCCCCCCGCAGTGTTTCCCTTAGTCGCCTCTTACGACACCCACGGGAAGAGTTGGGGTGGTGAAATTCTATGCCGGCACCACACGGCACCAGCACCACACGACTGATGTACATAATACAATATTAATACATATATAGATATTTTATTTATTAAACATAGAAAACGACCAGAACGCCCTGAACAAATATCTGCAGATCGTACAAATATTTGTCTCGAGGCGGGAATCGAACCCGCAATCTCCTGCGTCGCAGGCGGACCTTCGCCCACCGCGCCAGAGGTCGTCAAAGTTTAAGGTGGCCCCTGACACCGCACTCATCAGAGTTATATAACGCCTGTAGACACTTATCCTTAAGATCCTGCCCGGGGAAGGCTGCGATGGCCGCGCGGCGTCGCGCGCCGCTCCCAACGCCAGAGCCAATTCCAACGCTCGCTTGTAATCCAAAATCCCATCCTCGTCGCCAGTCAGATATTTAAAAGGAAACACAAATTGCAAATCGAATCTGACTGCTTTATTACAAATATACAACAGGTTCAATATACTATTTGATTAGATTCTTGTACATGCCTATTCATTAAAAAAATTATATAACTTACTTTACAACTCAATAGCGACTTGAGAAACATTGGTAGGTTAAAGGTCTCAAAATGAGAATACTGATCGCAATGAAATTAAATACAAATAATAGTAAAACTCATTTGGGGGGAGCATTTTCAGCAGGGTGTTTGTGTTTAGGTGACTTCAAGGCTGTTGTCGATAAACCATGAGCATTTCTAAGATGCTTATGCAAATTAATTTTCTGATTAAATCCACTAGCACAAATACCACATTTAAACGGCTTTACCCTCATATGAGTCATTCGATGATGCATCAAGCCACTCTGCTGGGTAAAACTCTTCCCACAAATACAGCTGTATGGTTTCTCTCCACTGTGAACTCTGTTATGTTGCAATAAGTGACTTAATTGGATAAATCGTTTATTGCATATTTTGCATGAGTATGGTCTTTTGCCTGTATGAGTCCTTATATGTTGATCTAGGTGGTTCCACTGTTTAAAACTTTTCTGGCAAGTTTTACATATAAATTTTTTCGGCTTCTTGTATGATAATTTATCCCCGTTTAGATTATGCAGACATGTATCTGTTTTCAGGCATTTCTCACATTTGAATTGCCTATTGCCACTGTGTTTCTTCATGTGGAGAGATAAATGGCTTTTTAGGTTAAAGGATCTGTGACAAATATCACATGTATATTTATTTTCTTTATCCTCTCTTTTTTTTGTGAATAACTTATCATGGAAAGTCATGCAATCCTTTTTACATGGTACTTTAATTTCTCCATTCCTTTTTGGGGATTTTTGAAAGACTTTTTTTGGTTTGGCCTTTTTCTCTAAACTCATTCTAGGACTTATTATATCATTTTGTCTAAAAGTTAGTGTTATACTTTTTCTTGGGGAATTTTGATTTGCAGTAGAAGATAACACATTGCATGCATTTTTAAGTATTTTGACTTCATCCTTTGTTTTGTGCTTACCATTAAATTTATAATCTTCTTCAGAAGAAAAATCTGTGTTAATTGGACTGGGTATGTATACAAAAGCAGTTTTGTTCAAAGAGCTTTTGTAAATATCATTATCAAATGGATGATTTTCCTGAAATTCAGTTTTAATTCCTTGCTTCTTAAAGTCATTTTGATTAGTGTCCATTTTCAATATCTTTTCTGGAGATCCTGAAAAAGTTTATATGATGAAGTTAATATTATCGTACTATGGCATCAATCCAAAATTGATTATCATTGATTTCACAGGCATAAAAATAAAATTAAGTAAAAAAATACCTTCTGTATTAGAATCATCCTCAATAGTATTGATGTCTTTAATTTTATCAGCATCATAACCATTATTTACATAATTTACATTGATGAATGTATTGTTTTCCAGGGGAGAGATTCCAAGCTTTTGTAGTCCAATGATTGAAGAACTTTCCTCATTTCCAACACAAGCTATAATTACCGGGTTTATAGAAAATGTTTTGAACCTTATTTTGTGAGTGCCTGTTTCCTTTATTTCTGATATTTCTTCTTTGATTTCAGTGTCTTCTTTAGGTTCTATGATCATAGTAGAAATAGGTGCTGTTTTAAGTGTTTGAAGTCTTCTTTTGTACAAAATTGGAAGAATCTCTTCTGTGAACTGAAAATTAGAATACAATACAAATTTAGTGTGCCTCATAACACCTACTCACTTATTTTTCATTTTATTTGATTAAAGAAATATTTGAGATTAAAAAGGTGGAAAGTTTTAATGAGTCTGATAAAAGTGAACAAGAATGTACTGGCCAAAAACATTTTACATGCAGTAAATGGTAGAAAGGGTAAAGATGAGTATGTAGACACCTCAAAACCAACAGCGTGGATCTGGTCAAAGGTTTCTTCTGAAAGTTTAGACATCTGCTGGAGCTTGAGGCTCCTCCGCAGCTGGGATTTGCAGATGTAACAGATTGTAACAGGCCTGTTATCTCTAGCCCACTGAAATTAAAAAACAAACAATGAAAATTAAGGTTTTATACATCATTTTATGTTAAGTTTTCATTGCTTAAGATTTTCTGAAAGAAAGCTGTGGCATTTTAAAATTTCCCTCATGTACTTAACTATATCTCAGACATAATATAAAGTTTAGTTACTTTTTATTTTGTCTCAGATTGTATAAAAGGCGCACGTACAGTGATAGTAAACAGGGGGATAGTAAAATAACAGAAATATGCTATGTAATCTGACCTTGTAACCTGTAATTCTTTCGTAGATGTCTTGGAGCCGAGTATTTACAGTGGTACACGTTTTCATATCGCTAGTTAAACAAATACGACAGATATACAATGCCATCTTTGCTGGGTGGTACGCGAGTATTTTTAAGAGGACATTAGGTATCTACTGTATGGCACACTGAAATAACACGGCTATAAATAAAAACTGCGAGCAGAATCGGCGTTTGCAAAAAGAACCGCTTTTTGTACTAAGTTTTCGCTAAACTCATGAAATCTTAATACTTCCATAGTCCCCTTTATATCTTGTGATGACTTAAAAGGTACTCTTATGTTCTTTTAACGAATTTGTGAAATCAAAAAGCCGAAAAATATTTTGCTTTTGTTTGATTTGTACATAAGTACTCTACTCGCACAACACAACAACATCAACATTCGCCTCGTCTGGGCTGCGTTCACAACCAAGGCTGCGTTCACAACCTACGCTCGAGCGCGCTCGGAGTGCGACTAGGTCGTTCACCTCAGGAGAAACGCTCAGTTGTCAATGTCAGAGTGTTTTTCGTCGATCGAATTCACCGGTAAAAAGTTGCAACCGTCGGAGGTTGTGAACGCTCTAGAAGTTCACAACCTCCGACGGTTGCAACTTTTTACCGGTGAATTCGATCGACGAAAAACACTCTGACATTGACAACTGAGCGTTTCTCCTGAGGTTATGAACGACCTAGTCGACATTGACAGCTGTCATATTTTCCGTTGTCATAGTTTGTTATCTACCTACCTAACAAGATTTCTACAGTAAATTTCAAAATTTTCAGTATTTATCAGTTATCGATCGTAGTTACAGTCAGTAGATACAATTTACCTAAAAGTAACCGCAAAACAAAAACAAAACAAACGAACGTCCGGCAACTGTAACGTCAGTTTTGTCATGATAATGTCAACTTTGACGTATAACAACCGACTCGTTCTTTACCTTCGGATGAGTTAAAAACACCTAACAACCGCACCCTGTGAGCCTCTGAACGCAGCCCAGGGGGAGGCAATAATGTGAGCCCAAATATTGTATGTGCAGATAATTTGTTGAAATATTTTGTACACCTTAATTAATGTACATAGCTTTGAAGTGTCAGTGATATTTTCAAACTCATGCATGCGATGGAGTTCTACGATTTTGTTCGTCCACTTTCATATTTTGTGTCAGTGTCTATCTATTTATTTTAGGGCTACGAAATTTTGAGTTATTTTTTTTTAGCTACGATTAAATTATTATTTTACTATTGAGTGGTGCTCGATCTGATTCAGATTTCTAGACATAACTTGTGACAACGCTTTGTGACAATGCTATCAAATTTAGTTGAAGCAAATCTCACAGCATTTTGGGCACAGAGTATATCTATGGTTTTGGGTGTTTTCTGTTTTTCTTTTCATGATAATGATTCCGGCGTTCCGGCAAGTAAGGTTTGAACTGTTTAAATGGTTTGGGCTGTTGATTTTGTTAAAACATTCTACAAAGGTTCCGGGCAGACAAAGTCTCTAATCTGTGGTTCTGACGAGCCATGCGACAAAGCGACATCTGTCTGTGGTTTATTTTTCATTTCATTTCTGTTTCTGTGACGTCATTATGGCCTGGTTGGGTTAGGATTGCTTGGGAAATTTTTGTTAATTATTTGTATTTTAGTGTAATTTATGTTGTGCTACTTAGTTTGTAATAGTGATATAAATACCTCATAAAGTGCCGGCAACCCTGGTGCCAAAAAGTGATTGTTTCTTGGACTTTTTCTGGCGAAAATGAATCGCCATGAAGGTGGGTAATGATAATCAAAATTTGTTCGATGCTATTGTCACTGCGAATTTCAACGCAAAAATTTACTGAAACAGTGACATCACTTCATTATATTGGCGTCGTTTCAAAGCTATCATGCATATTTACACATGGGACAAAGAAATCGATAATCAAAATACGTTTTGTATTTATTGACATATTTTCAGGGGTCAGCTGTGATTCTTGTTTGAAAAATAATTTTCGAGGAAGACGATACAAATGTTTGATTTGCATCGACTACGACTTGTGCGCAGCCTGCTATGAGTCCGGCGCCACCACAAACCAGCACACAACAGAGCACCCAATGCAATGCATCCTTTCTAGAAGTGACTTTGGTAAGCTATCACCATCTTCTGATGACACACATCATTCATATAAGTATGCCTCAGTATCTGTAATGTTACATGCCCTAACACTCAAATGTTTGTTCATATCTTAGTACTCACTCAAAGTGGGAAAGCAAATATCAAAAGTAAACAGATAAACAGGTCCTACCTCATAAAATTTCCACATAAATATTGCAGCAATCAACATCATAATCTATGTTGACTGGCCAACTCATTAAATATCTGAACAGAACCAAGGTTTTTATTTTACATACTACATCTATGGTTAAGTTAAAAATTGTCACTATTTTTGCCATAAGTGTAGCATGAAATGCACCCATAAATGATATGTAGGTTGCTCCATATTATTCATATTTATTCCTCAAAAGTTGGCTCCAGTTTATGTAGTCATAATTTAGCTTTATTTTGGAATCTATTGTTGTGTCGCAGTGACTCAGCTACATAAACAAACTTCATCCTAAAATGTATTGTTCAAAAGGTATAAAGTATTTGGCACAACCACAGTTTCAGTGCTTTAAAAATAAAAGGCTTTCCTTGTAGTAACTTAGTGGTCATGTCATTTATTAATAATAAGTACCTAATGCTCTACAATCCAAACAGCTCCAAGTTAGTTGAAGATAATTGAAAGCCAGATAATGCTGTATGGTTTTGCCAGCATTATTTATTTGTTAGAATGCCAGTTGAGTTACAGGCAATATTGTTGAGATGAAAAATTCGAGAAAAGTCTACTGTTTCTTCTCCAAAAACAATAGTCAGACAGATAGGTAGCTGAACTGATCCATATAATTATGTAGACTGTTCTGTGAAAGACAGTTGTTAGCTCATTCATTCCAACTGTATATAAGAGTTCTGATATTGTTTTTTTTTTAGGTAAGTGTAATTTTCTTCATTAATAAAGTATGTAATTTTATGGGTATTTCTGTTCAACGGGAACTGATTTATGGATAAAAATGTAGCCTAGAGTATGCGTAGATGCAAAGCATTAAATACTAGGAAGAAATACATACATCCTTGCAACAAAACTTTGACATTATTAATATTTTTAGCTTCGCCCACACCTACGCAGTTTTCAAGTTCTCTTTTTTTGTCCCTGAGATTCCATTAACCACTCTCTCGAATATCATTCAAATTCATTAAACATAAAAGACAGACAAACAGAATTACTTTACTCTATGATGATGTCAATTATATCCTTTTCCAGATTTATACTACGGCGGGGAAGCACTGACATTGGAACAGCCACAGGCATTCACATGTCCATTCTGCAACAGGATGGGGTTCACAGACACCTCTCTCATGGAGCATGTTACTGCCGAGCATGCAGACACCACATTAGCTGTGAGTTGGCCTCCTCGCTTCATCTAATCTCATATTGTGTCGCTCTATAGGAAGAATCCTATAGAGCCGATTTGTCCAATTATAAGAAGTTGTGTCCACAATATTAATAGAAATTAATATTGTGGACACAACTTCTTATAATTGGACAAAGGACACTTGAGTTTGATACAGCGCCATCTATCTTAGTCTATGGCAAGGTCGCATTGAAAAGCCTTCAAACATTATGAAGAGTTTTCGTAAAAAAAGAAATGGTCAAATATAGTCAACCAGTATGATAATGGCGCCGTTTTTGGATCTGATAATTGACATGGCATTTATCGTATATAAATCATCGTCATCATACATCAGACATGACCTTCTAATCACAACCTCTTATTTTTTGGCGGAAAATTGCGCCCTCTATGAGTGGTATGGTAAATAGATTCCTTTTTTGGAAAATTCTAAATGAGTGAACACTGACATCCCATGATGGGCCTATTGTAGATTATCGCCCTACCTAACTTAATTCCTTGAAATAGAACCAACATATTTCATCTCATTGGTAGGCAACTGTCACTGACAATGATCATCTGCCAGTATTTCTATTAAAAGAAGCCAGTACTAGTATACAAAAGGCTCGTTCATACATTATGTCCTTTTTATTAATAACAACATAGAGATACACTAAAAAGGTGCAAAAGCAAAAAGTTTTGATATCATTCTTATTAAAAACACTTGATCATTTTCATATATTCGAATTATTTCAAATCATCTCTTATTAACACAACCGGCTTCCGCAGTAGCTACGAATCCTCACATCTTTATCATCACTATATTTACTATGGATTACTTGATGCTGTGATGTGAATGATATAATGGTGATTTGCGATGATAAAGTTATGTCTTACCTTTAGAGAGCTACCAAATTTGTGTCATATTTGCATAACGAATTCAACCCTAAGTTAATCAATAATCACAAGGTCATATTAAGGTATTACCATAGCTTCAATACTTGTTTAACAACCAGTATTGATTTTCTTTGGTTAAGCCTTGAGAGCAGCAATTGTTGGTGTCTTTTCTGCAACAAATTTGAAAGCTAACTGCTCTTAGTAGGGCAATGCTGCTTTGTAACAGAATTATAGATTATTGATGGACGACTGTCTGTCTGTGGCGCAGGAGGCAAATGTCGGTCTTGAGTTGAGTTTGATCCCCGTCTCAGGACGAATTTTTGTATGACTTGTAGATATTTGGTCTGTGTTTTTTCTACATAGAAAACACACATACTTATAATAAAAAAATCTATCTATGTAACATATTGTACTAACTGTTAACATGCTGTTAACTGAAAACTGTTATCTATCGAGTACCCATAATACAGCTCTGCTAAGCTTGGTAATACATTGTTTTTTTTACGTAAAGTAAATAAAATTATTTGGACATAAAATATCATAAAACCTAAGCCTAAAATTTAAATGACGTTATTTTTAAATAGACTTACAGCTAAACCAAAACGTCAAAGATTCAGATAAATTGTCCAGCACTAATGTATAGTATAGTCTGGTGATGTGTCAGCCTTCAGCCCCAGCTCTTCCCATATGTTTAGCAGTCAATGTTTGGACTGATATAAGCTGACGATGATATGTGATGATGATGATATGGTGATCCTATGTTTAGCAGTCAATGTTTGGACTGATATAAGCTGACGATGATGTGTGATGATGATGATATGGTGATCCTATGTTTAGCAGTCAATGTTTGGACTGATATAGGCTGACGATGATATGATGATCCTATGTTTAGCGGGCAATGTTAGGACTCATATAGGCTGACGATGATATGATGATCCTATGTTTAGCAGTCAATGTTTGGACTCATATAGGCTGACGATGATATGTGATGATGATGATATGGTGATCCTATGTTTAGCAGTCAATGTTTGGACAGATATAGGCTGAAGATGATGATAGTCTGGTGATACGCTGGTGTGATACATTACCCCCTCCCAGCAGGTGGCTTACCCTAGGGCCTGATGATGATAGTCTGGTGATACGCTGGTGTGATACATTACCTACCTTTCCCAGCAGGTGGCTTACCCTAGGGCCTGATGATGATAGTCTGGTGATACGCTGGTGTGATACATTACCCCCTCCCAGCAGGTGGCTTACCCTAGGGCCTGATGATGATAGTCTGGCGATACGCTGGTGTGATACATTACCCCCTCCCAGCAGGTGGTGTGCCCGGTATGCGCGTCGATGCCCGGCGGGGAGCCGAACTTCGTGACAGATGACTTCGCGGGACATCTCACGCTGGAGCACCGGACCGGGCCCAGGGATCTCATCTCATTTCTGATATCCTTTTGAATATTTATAATTATTTATATACTAGCTTTTGCTTGCGACTTCTATACTACAGTCCCCCGTGAATATGAAAGCGGGATAAAAAGTACCCTCGAAAGTAACTCGTCACGCGCACAAGCTGAGAAAAGCTCTTAAGCTCTGCTTGGGGCTAGATGTGTGGATTGTCCGGCATTATTTATTTATTACTAGCAGTCCGCCCCGGCTTCGCACGGGTATTTTACAAGAAAATAAATTTTCATCACGGAAAATTTAGGATTCTAATTGTGAAAGAATTCTTCAAATGGGTTCAGTGGTTTTCTGATCGTTTTATATACAATAAAAAATATATATCTATGTAAATGTAGTCCAAGTATATCAATCATCTAGTACTTATCCATAACACAAGCTCTGCTTAGCTTTGGCCTAGATGATGCTGTGTGGATTGTCCGGCATTATTTATTAATTATTTATCTCTCATTAAATGTTTTTGCGATGTGGTGATATCCTTAACTCCATTGCACGATGAGCCCAGTGGCATCAGACATGGCGGCGTTCGTCGAGTGCCGCATTCTGGTCGCGGCGTGAGTCGCGCGCGTCGGACCAACATGCAGTTTAGGTAATTATTATACATATATTACTATACGCCCTATATATCCCGTATTTCGAAGTTTCATATACACAGAAAGACGTGTAGCAATGTCAAAAACCCTTCACTCCATCAGTGGTCCTCAGCATTCGTCTCTACGTTGTCAAATGCGGGTAAGAAACGAACTAGAGTTCTTTTTTCTGGCTTCAGCGTCGAGAAAAACTTTTCCCGAGTCACGTGTTGTCGCTTCGAGGGCCTTGTAGGCTTCTCAGAAGCTGTTCTTTAACCTGTTGGCTGTGCTGGTACTCTTGAGCGATAGAATCGGGAGGCTCCAAAAGCTCCCGGGGCAGGGGTCTTCAGCAAGTTTTTGCCCTTCACCCTCAAACCCTTCACTATAAGGGCAGTCGTTATTTTACATACATACATTTTTATACACCCTGTTATCCTGTATTAAATAGAAGTTTCATATACACCGAAAGATGTGTAAGCAGTGTCAAAAGAACCATCCTTAGGGAAGGTAATTATTTTACATACATACATTTTTATACACCTGTATATCCTGTATTTCATAGAGGTTCTATTCACAAAAAGAAGCCTGTGAAACTTAGTTTCTTAATGGGAAAGGTCGAAGCGTGTGAAACTTAGTTTCTTAACGGGAAAGGTCCGCCTCTGCTACGCACAGGTATTTAACAAAAAATATATATTTTTACACACACACACATACACTTTACGTCACATTATTAAAGTTTTCATGTAGATCTATAACCTTTTTGAGAATATTCTATAGCTATGTTCAGGTATTATGTAAGATTATAATGGTGAAAGTATTCCACTAGCAAATTAACTCCGATATGTTCTGTATTCTTAGTTAAAAATTTCATACAACTATGTTAACGTTCTTTGTAATAAAGTTATACCTACATAAATAAGTACTGTTATACCGCCGTGTGGTGCCGGCATAAAATTTCACCACCCCAACTCTTCCCGTGGGTGTCGTAAGAGGCGACTAAGGGAAACACACCGGGGGGCGGGCAGCAGCGCCTTCTGCAGAACAACTACACCGAACTGCGATGCCCAACCCGCATGCCCAGCGTGGGGATTGTGGGCAATAACCCCCACATAATGATGCCATCTATGGCGCTCATTAAGGGAGGCCTATGTCCAGCAGTGGACTATTATAGGCTGGTGGTGATGGTGGTGATGAAGCATTTTAAGAACCTTTTGTATCTCATTGTAAGTGAACATTTTCTTTTTATGAGAATCTTTAAACCGAAAGAATGTTTCAAAACGGTCTAGTAGTTTCGTGATTGTAACAAACAACAGAGATATCAAAAGCATTACTGACGAATTCATCCAATCAAAAAGACATCCTATTCTAATTATATTAGTGTAGGTTTCACTTATTGAATTCCAGTACCGGCGGTGGTATATCGTCGTTGTCGCCGTCGTCACGCGACGCCGTCGTGGACCCCATTGCGGAGCTGTTGTCGCAACTCTCGGGGGTGCGGCGCGCCGGCCAGCCGGGGACGCCGAGTCAATTGCAGCAGTTGCAGATGCAATTGCAGCTAGAGCGGCAGCAAGCGTCCGTAAGTACCGTTTTGTTGTTTTGAGATGTTTGATAGCTTAATTATTTATTTAATTTTTTATCATTTGTTGGTATTTGTAGGGCAAGCACGGGCTTTCTTGTCTAAGGTAGAATAGAGAAAAATTACGTCACTTTGTCATCGAATGCGTAAATTATTTGAAATTAATTTCTTCAACTTCTATAATGTGCGCAATGTATAGCGATGCGATGCCATTATTGTCTATTCTACCCTAGAGAACAATCCCCGTGCTTGGTCTACTGATTGAGAAATGTTGACATCTGGCCCCAAGCTAAACAAACATAGACATTTTATTGGTAAGAAATCAATTATTACAATTCATTAAAGAAAAAATGTTACAGATCCATAATTAAGTGTAATAATGATTTTATGTCAAAAATAAAGAGCAGGAGGTATATTATCTTTAACAAATTAAAAATTTTCATAAAAGATGCAAATATTAAATATTTTATTTTAACTAAATGATGACTGAGATAGATGTGTGTAACGTTTTTAATTTGTTAAATTATTTAATTTAGTTTATTTGTTAAATTTGTATGGAAGAGTGGTACATCCTGGCACAAGTATACTTACACACATACTTAAAAGGATGTCTACTGATGATCTACTCCTCCCTCCCTTTTTTCTCCTTTCCCTCAAGTTAGTAATCCTGCTCTACATAATAGTCAATGAGTGACTTAAATGTTCAGTTTTCGTCCTTCTGATTTGTTTAGTTTTGTATCACCCACATACTATTCTGGATCTATTTTATTTTAAGGTATTTTTGTTTGTTTGCCCTGTATACGTGTTAACCACATAATGTTAAAGCCACTTTTGTAAACAGTCTTCCCGCGATACAGGTTTGCCTCGTGCGGGGGCCGCCAGTAATGTGTAC